>OW240916.1:154826534-154899468 GCA_933207985.1 Pelobates cultripes | reverse complement strand
GGATACATTAAAAGTAAATCTGCTCAAAAGTGTAGACATTTTCTTAGTTAAAAACCCTAAAGGATCTACTTTCTACAAACATAAAATTTTGTGTTTTAATTTCATAATTAGAAAAAAAACTTTGAAAAAGTGTAACTCTGCATGAATCGAGTTCGGCTTCTTGCTCTTATGTATTTTGTAAATTTTTGTTATGCAATTCTGCATGGTGAGCTGGTTTTAACAAATGTTTACTTGCAACATTTAAAATTTGCTTAACTTTTATACCAACTATTCTGTGAGCATTTTTTGACCTTTAACGCTTGGAAGATGAATTATAATATTCTGTTCTTGTGTTCTGTAATTTCAGTATGCTAAATTTAGCAAAGATCAAGTTTTAAAACTTAAATTCATTCATTATCATATTGAATCCCAAACATATGAAGTAATTTCACAATCAGGACTAATAAGTGGATCTAATTTGAGCATTTTATCTTTGCACGGGTTGTGTAGAAATTATTATTAATAGCAAAACTATAAAAAAGAATTTAGTTTTTTTAACATTTTAAGTATTTTCAGTAAGAAAAGTGTCAGGATTACTGTTTGATCCAGCACGTAGAACTGTATAGCACGGATGACAAATAAGTAACGTATTACCAGTCCTTAGAATGGCCGGATTTAACATACATAGAATAGTCAAAAATACTAGCCGAGGTCAGGGAACACAGAAAGGGACGCAGCGATGAGGAAAGCCAGGAGTCAGGATACCAGAATATAGAGAAGGTAGGAGCAGAAAAAAAAAATGGGGTATGGGTCTGCGCCGATGTGTACACTGAGTGTTGAGTCCAATGTATATTGTCGTGTCAAAAGTTCTACTTTTGGTGGGGTTCAGAAGGTACGGTATCGTGGAGAGTATTCCAAATATAACAAGTAGAAGAGATCTTACTTACAATTAACAGAGCTTAACCCAGCTCTGGTGTGGATAGCTTGCAGCGGTATTATCCCCGCTTACAGGATATTCGGCAGGTATCCTCTTCTTTGTAGTAGCAGGTGGCCGTAGTTGGGGAAGATAAAATGAAGACAGTAATGGTGCAGTATGTTCTACACTGATAAAAAATATAATAAAATATGGTAGATACACTCACATTTGATAGAGCTTAGGCTAGCTCTAGTTGGTTAGGCGTACAGCGGTATCATCCCCGCTTATGGGATATATGAGGAGTGATCTTGATCGGAGTATCAGGAGCTCGAAGAGAAGGTAAAACAGCGATAGTGCTCTCAATAAAATCTTGAATGGTAAAATAAAATAATAAAATATACGTGTATAGGGCAGTATATTTTATTATTTTATTTTACCATTCAAGATTTTATTGAGAGCACTATCGCTGTTTTACCTTCTCTTCGAGCTCCTGATACTCTGATCAAGATCACTCCTCATATATCCCATAAGCGGGGATGATACCGCTGTACGCCTAACCAACTAGAGCTAGCCTAAGCTCTATCGAATGTGAGTGTATCTACCATATTTTATTATATTTTTTATCAGTGTAGAACATACTGCACCATTACTGTCTTCATTTTATTTTCCCCAACTACGGCCACCTGCTACTACAAAGAAGAGGATACCTGCCGAATATCCTGTAAGCGGGGATAATACCGCTGCAAGCTATCCACACCAGAGCTGGGTTAAGCTCTGTTAATTGTAAGTAAGATCTCTTCTACTTCTTATATTTGGACTACTCTCCACGATACCGTACCTTCTGAACCCCACCAAAAGTAAAACTTTTGACACGACAATATACATTGGACTCAACACTCAGTGTACACATCGGCGCAGACCCATCCCCCATTTTTTTTTTCTGCTCCTACCATTTGTATTCCAAGGACACTAGAGGGAATCCTTGTTTGGGACTGCTGCCTCTCTGACTAGCGCTGACTCAACCCCCCGCTTCAGAATATAGAGAAGTCAATAAACAAAGCCAAAGTAAAAAAAACAGGTAGAAAACTATAAACAGGAACGCACTCTCGGACAACCACAAGGGAAACCACGACAGGGCACTGAGCAGGATGAGAACTGGGCCTAAATACCCCTCCTCTAGATCTGATAGGCTGTAACCGGCCTTTGACCCCAAAGTCAGTTACCAGGTTTCATTTTCATAAGGTTTCATTTGCTGCTCAGCATTAACCCTTCTGTGGAATAGGTTGCTGCTCGGCACAACTTTTCCTGTGTGGACAGTAAATGTCATTAACCACATTTTTATAAGCGGATGAACATGTGACAAAAAGTCTCTTAAACAGATACTGTAGTCCGACAGTAATCTATCTTTTTTAAGTTCCCTTCCATTACAGTGACCACTTTCCCTTCCCTCCCCACCACCTTACCTCCTTTTTCATTATTAAACATGCCGATGTCTTTCAACTTCTTGTCCAATCAAATTATTCTCATAGAGAAGTATTGAAACCAATGTCTCTCTATGAGAAACATCAGAACACATTCAACATCACATAACCAAGTCTTCAAAATGGCAATGTTTTGAATTACAAGGCCACTGAACCCAAACCACTTCACCGGACAGTGATGTTATAAGCAGGAGATTAGCATAGGGTATATGATATCTGATTGCAATTTTCCTATGACTTTCTCCCCAACAACACCTCCACCAGATACATGACGCTTGGCAGGCAGGCGCGGACTGGCAATCGGGCCAAGGCCGGCAAAGAAGGTCACAGGATCTCCCCTGCCTGTCCATGCAGAGCCGACACTATCCGAGCACTAGCCCTGCTTTATTCCACAACGGGCCACATGCAGTGTATTAGCAGCCCACAGCAACCCACATGCAGTGTATTATGGCGACGGCTCAGGAGGGAGACAGCCAGGAGAGGACCCAGAGGAGCTCTATCTTGCAGCTCCACCGGGTTCCTCTCGCGAAATCTGGAGGATTACCATGGCAATGCTCCAGGTCTTGCAAGAGTGAACACTAGCCCCACAGGCTAGAGTTCACTCACCACTAGCACCACCAGGGATGGCAGCATGGTCCCCACCTTCCAGGCTAAAGGTAAGAAGGGAAGGGGGATACAGTGCCTGTTTGTTTGTATTTTTTATTTTAAAAAATACATTTATATTGGCATTAACCTGCCACCACCCAACACACAATGCCTTCAAACACACACAGCACTCTCACTTACATCACCCTCACACAGCAGACTAACACACACAGCACCCTCACTCAAACACACACACACACACACACACACACATCACCCTCACACAGCACCCTAACACACACACCACCCTCACACATACAGCACCCTCACTCACACACACTGCACACCTCACACACAGCACCCTCACACACACAGCACCCTCACTCACACACACTACACACCTCACACACACTACACACCTCACACACATACTGCACACCTCACACATCATCCTCACTCACCACATAGCACCCACACACACACCACCCTAACACACACAATACCCTCACTCTCACACACTACACAACTCACACACACACTGCACACAACACACACACAACACACACAGCACATCTCACACATAGCACCATCACACACACACTGCACAACTCACACAGCACACTCACACACACACACTGCATACCTCACACACACTGCATCACTCACACACACCCACTACACACCTCTCACACACATAATGCACCCCTAAACACATTCCATTCCAGACACACAATTGATCACTTACCCAACTCTGGATCAGTTTATTTGATAGCCCCCCCTCCAAAACATGAGTGGGCATGGCTAATGATGGTGGTGTGACAACATCACATCACTAAAGGAGTGGAGCTACAGCACCTGGCATCAGAAATGCTGGCAAAGATGTTTATGGATGTAAAACCGATGTGTTGCCTACATGGGGAGGTGTGGTGCGGCACAAGCATATGTATCTGTACAACCTACAACGCTCTTTTGAAATAGAATTGTTTTTCATATATATGTAGATTTGCTAGTTAATGTTTTGACTGTAAGAAAAACATATGTAAATATGAATCGGTCTCCCATCTGTCAGTCAATTATTTGGCATAGACTATATGACGAAGAATTAACTGACTAGAGAGATCAGAAGATTCCACAGGCGGTCCTTCTGCTCATCAGACATAGCAACCACAATGCATGTGCTGTGGTTGCTGTGGTATCTCCCTAGTTGAAGCTGCTAGCGCAGGAGAAGAGAGAATAAGCCAGAAAATTAACAGCCATGCGGACACAGCAATGCTGGCTTGGACTTTACACTGAATGCACCATGTATCTCTCTGATATAGTATTCAATGCATCTGATGCTGATTTATGTTAAAGTGGTCCTGTCACAACAGGACTTAAATTATGGTGGAAAGAACAAATGGCAAAAGTGCAATTAGATAGACTAAACTAGAAAATGAAGACTAGATTGTTAATGAGAACAAGACCCATCCCAAAAAGTGTTTTTAATATATAAATTCTAAACATTCGAGTAAAAGTTTTGGTTCACTGAAAGCAAAAACAAATGTGTTAGTAAATGAGGATCAGGAAGAGGGAGACATTTTAACTACTTTGTTTTACTATCTATCAAAGAAGAACATATGATTGTAGATATTCACATATCTGCTAGTAATAACATAAAGTACACACATATACAGAACATAAATATTGTTAATGTAAATAAATATCTAGAGCCAGTTGGTATTCACTTACAAATACTTAGGGAGCTAAGTGAGGTAAATGAGATCTGTTGTTTTTAATCTTTTAGGATTATTTCTTTCAGGAATTATAGCAAAGACTGAGAAAATCAGATGTATTTACATCTCATATGTAAAAATTGAGCACAATCTCTATACAGAAATTACAAACCTGTGTGCTTAACATCTCTGGTTGGGAAAATATTTAAAGGGTTACGAATGACTCATATTCAGGCATTCAGTGAAAACAACAATGTTCTTAGATGTAATTATAGTGATTTTATGAAAGACTGATCCTAAGCTCACCCTCCACCAGACCACCAGCTATAACACCATGGTAAGGTGTTAATGAAAAACTCCCTCCCCAACTCAGACACCATACACACAACACTCACTGACTCTTAGACTCTTCCAAATAAACATACATAGCACTCAGACTTCTCCACACACAAAATTCAGTCACCAGACAGAATACTCAATCAGCCAACTCAGACTCTTCCCTACTCCACATAGAACTCTCAAGTTCAACCATACACACAACACTTACATAAACAGTCCAATGCTCCATGAAGGGCCCAATTTGGCATCCTGTTTTATATATATATATATAAATATATATATATATGAGGGCTGCACTCACCTGAACATGCATACATTATAGGGTGCTACTGGGGCCAAAATATACAAAATACACAATCCAGCGCACTCACTTATTTACTAAACAATGATTTAAAATCTTAGAGATTGTAATAGTTGTATTTAAAAACACCTCACCTAGGCAAAAAATACTTGCAGAGAGTTCCAGTAAAGAAGTATTTCCCAAGTATGTGGATTAATCTCAAAAGAGCAAGCATTAGGCTTCTAGAGTAGGACCTGCCAAGAATGGGGTACATTGATGCTGTGGCAGGCTTATGCAGTATACAATCATATAAGGCAACTAAACCCCCATTATTTTTTGCCTAGGTGAGGCATTTTTAAATAAAACTATTCTATTCTTATTTTATTTTTCCAAGCTAAAAAACGGCTGTCGGCCGGTCATATAACAATTGATGTATCATTGGCCAGGCCCTTGATGGTTTTTCTTTGGAGTTTATAGATGTTCTGGCTTCTCCCTTTGTATTTTGTGATTTTTCTCCTTCGTTTCACTACTTGTTGTAGACAAAAATTTCTTAATTGAGGGCTTATTTGAATGACGGTCAAATATAGACTTCAGGGTAAATCTTTCTCTGGTTTCCATGCCAGTTTGGGTATTGTGGCTCTCAGGATTGTTAACAAGACCGTGAGTGCTACTAACTACAACCTTTATCTGGATATCTAAAGTCACAGTGTGCACCCGGCATTGGAACTGTAAGTTTGGCCTGTGTGCAAGGAACTCTAATAATTTTTGTATTTGGGCATGTGGGACTTCACTCCTTCCTATACACCGGCACTTTGCTATATTTAGAAATAAAACTACTGCACTTTAACAGTGTGAAAATATTTATACTCAACTCAGGATGGATGTGTCAGGTTACCTTATGTATCAGTCAGGAGCATGTCACAGACTGGCATCTCATTGCAGAGTACTGGGGACACTCCTACTAACTTTCAGCTTGTCCCTGGCGATTCTCACGCCAGCCGCGATAAACCAACCTCCTTTTATGACACGGCCAATGAGCGCCGATGTCATGACGCTAAGAACGTTACGTCATGACATTTTAGGGGCGTGGTTACTTACCTAAGTGAACATGGTATTTAAAGATAAACCACGGAGAGACTCATTGCCCTGTCATGGTTCTTGTTTGACCTAAGAGCGCATATTCCTTATTGGTATTCTTGTATTCTGACTTTGGCTTCGTTTGACTATTCCTCCGAGAACTATTCCAATGTTTGCATTATCATTGATCCTGATTTCTGGTACCCCTGACCTCATCTCGCTATTGGACTATGTGTGTGTGTAGTGTTAGTCAGGCCATCCTAAGGTCCGGTATACATTACTAGTTTTTGAATTTTGCATGTAGGATCCCCGAACGTTCCTGACAGGAAGAATTCCTTATGCAGGCAGAAACTCACCAATTTACACAAGAAGAAGGGCAGGGGATTTTATGGGAACAGTCAGGTGTGGAACTGCCCCATAACCTGACATATAAGGATATCTATTTTAAGCTACTATGTCTTCACACAAAAAAAAATATGTCTACCTAGACCTCCACGGCTTGTTTCTGTTGGACTAGTATAAGGCAAGGATCAGGATCTTTAATGTAATAACCGTAGGACGGGCAAAGGCAACTGTAAGCAGAGATTGGATTGCGGTCCTGAATAGAGCATCATTGGATTTTATGTTAATTATTATCAAGGACGTTAAATCTGATATTACTGAAACTAAACAGAAAATCACTGACGTTGAAACGGAGCATGCCATCTTGTTACAAACGCACAATGGCCTCAAATTACAACAAAGGCTCAAAGAGGATCTATTGAAGTACAAGAACAAATTTTTTTTCTGTGCTGCTCTGCTGTGGAAGGAGCCCTGGCACTGACCCTAGTACTAATATTAATCCTAACTGAAGCCCTAATACTAACAAAACACTAACATGCTAACCATAGCCCTAATAATGTAATCACTATTATGAATCCTATAGTTTACACTATATATGAGACGGGGCAGCAGGGAGATAGGGCAATGGAATCAAAAGCTTTGTTTTGGTGTTTTGGTACTGGTTAAATAATACACCTATGCTTAATGTGTCAGGTGTTCCTTCCAATTTCCTTTGCGTCTTATGTCAAGAAAGACCAAATTCCAGTATTATTATTTTTCTTGTATTCTTAGATGATATATCTGGCACATAGTTAACCTTTATTATTTATTTGCATGTTCAGATACATTTTTTTTCTCATTGTAATTCACAGAACATCATGTGCATCTTTTCACTTTTAAACACCTTAGCAACACAAATGAAAAATGTTCAAATGGTTAGAAAGTCTACCCTTGCATACTGCTACACTGTATCAAGAGATACAAAAAGAACACATATTAACTCCTTTAGCACCAAATTGATGGTAACAACCAAAAAATCACAGCAATGTTCAAAATAATACAACCCTTGTATATAGACACAATATGGCACACCATGAATAGCAGTGTGTGGAATAAAACTAAAAAAGCATTATGGTCCCATACATGTTTTCACCTCTTACCGCCCTGTAGAGGAGCAGATATTAACTCAATACCCACAAATGTAAAAAAGTAAAAATAACAAAACATTATCTAGACCCCTTGTTTTATGAAGATACTCTGTTCAATGCTGCCATTGCTCCTACTACCCATACAGTGTGGGTAGTAGGAATTTATCAGACTGGCTATATATTTTATAAAAATATTTCTTGATTTATGAACATTTATACTTTAACTGATTACTTTGTTTAATTTGTTTCTGGTAGCACTATAATTTCATTAATTAAATTTTTCACTTTGAAATTATCAGGATTATTTACTAAAGTGAAATCAATTTGAAAAATTTTAAATTTAAAGGCAGAGTAGCTAACA
This sequence comes from Pelobates cultripes, assembly GCA_933207985.1. Lineage (NCBI taxonomy): Eukaryota > Metazoa > Chordata > Amphibia > Anura > Pelobatidae > Pelobates > Pelobates cultripes. The sequence continues at coordinate 154,891,269 of OW240916.1, read as the reverse complement.
TTATGTCATAGCTGACTTTTAGAATTTGTCAAATTTGGCTATTTTGACATTATATTTGAAAAACACTTTGAATTCTTACTTTAGTAAATAACCCTGTATATATTTTATATTACTAGGCTAAAATAAGGTTGTAGCTCGATTTAAATCCTCCAATGCATAGAAAATAATCAACTTATAAATCTGAAAATTATTTTTTATTGCAAAAAATTACTACGCTGTACATGAAACCTATGAGAAACATTAAACAAGCTTTAACAAACACGTTTCAATGCCACAATCTCTTTATTATTATGTGATACTAAGCTGACCAATATTTATATATTTGTATGTATATATGTATGTATATATATATATATATATATACACACACACACACACATACATACATACATACATACATACATAATATCTATACATCCATCTCTGTAAGTCAAACTACTCTAAACTTTAGGAAAGGTACAAAAAAATAAAATAAAAATAATTTTAAAAAAGGGGGGGTGGGGAATCAAAAAATGAAAAAAAAAAGTGAAGCAAATATTATGAATTTGAAAACAGAATTATTTGTTGCAGGAGACAAGTCAGCTTAGCTTCTAAGTTTCTGTTTGCACAATTAACAGCCGTTCTAGGCATGACTAATTGTACTGTGCTTAGCAAGTAATAAACATAATGCTTCTTTAGTCAGACTGTTACAAGTTAATCAGAAAACCAGCCCACCATACATTGCCACTTTCTACTTTTGAAAAGACCTGGCGATATGTTTCCATCATTAATAAATGCAAATTATTCCTCTGTGAATTTATTGGAAAATGATTGTAGTAACGTGGCAATAGAAAGTCAGACACCACTGGCAACGTACCAAAGCATATAATGCATTGAATACCATTGCAACATATATCATAATAACCGATCACTTTGGTATATCAGCTGTCCAGCTGATACTCCAAGCAATGTCTTAATTGATTCTGTGCTCGGAATGTTCCATAAAAGCAGTTTCAAAGGCTTTACTGTATATACACAAAGCTCACTTACAATGCAAGATGCACCACAAGTGTTCAGAGAGTAAGGGTCCTCCTGTGCTCTGCACACAGCAGATAGTCGACTCTGGCGTTGTTTACAGCAGCAGATGCAGCAGCCAGAGCATAGCTCACAGTCAGTCGGGTCAAACCTCACAGCGTGACTTGCCTTTTAGATGTACTAATATTCTATATTTGTAAGCTGATAACATGATCTCTGGAAGCCTTAGTGCCAGAGCCTTGTGTATAATAAAATATCTAGAGGGTATAAATCAACATGAGTTAAAGGTTTGCCGCATTACCAGGACAGCAGCTATCCCTCAATGTTGAGGAGCAAATAAATAAAATATTATTATAATAAATAACCTTGCTCCAGCCCAAAGCTGTGTATTTTATCACAGAAATATCAACACTAACAGAAAGGAGTACTTTTATGTAACCCTTTCATGACAATAGCAGGTCAAATCATTGCTAACACAACAGCTCTGGCATGTCATCATTTCTGATAGGTTTAGCTTCTAATGGGTTAATGTAAAGCACACGCTTACATGTAGACATACACACAAGTTTCTATGTAGAAAGGTTACATAACAGTGAAGCATGTGTCATGGAAATATAATACAATTTAAGGATTCTTGAGGCACATTATTAAAGCGTCAAACCAAATGGCAGATTTTAAAGGACAGAATGTTTTTTTTTCAAATCCCATACCACACACAATAAGTAACAGAATCCATGACACATAGTGTGTCTGATACTCTGCAGTGCAGTGCCCTGAATAGTGGGAGTTGCACTTCTGAGCATCAACTGCTATTTCATAGATGTATATATGTATTAAGAGAGACAGAAACAGAGAAACAGACAGAGAGACAAAAGTTACAGAAAATATACTTCTCAACATTGGGTAGTATGAAATCAGGATTGGAAGTAGGCGGACCCAAGGAGGTGTTCAAGTGAGGACATTTATGATACTGGTGACTCCAAAAATGGGCAATCAAATCTGGAAAAGGGGTAGGGACATCCAGAGAAATGGAATGTCTGTCTGGAGTGAATGCAGGTTGACTGCTTGTCTTCCTGGCCAGCCCTACTCAGGTCATACCATGCGGAGAATGCTGCTGAAGCCCTCTCTGCTAAGGTTCCTTTAATCTTAGGGCAGTACTGTGAATGACTAAGGCAATCACTTTTTACACTCCTGCATGATAGCTACTATTTGTCAGTGCACCATTCAGCCATCTAAAGATAGTGGCATTATGACAGAGAAGCTGGATAGACAGACTTATGTTTTAAAAAAAATGTATGGAACTGCACTCACTCCCATCAGCTTTTCCAGATTCCCAAGATCAATTGAATAAAATAAAAGGGGTCCAGGCACTTTATTGGAACCACAACAACGTTTCAACCGAATAGGTCGAAACGTTGCTGTGGTTCCAATAAAGTGCCTGTCTTGAACCAAGGAGTGCCCAGACAGACTTATATTGTCTCCTCGGCGTCTCTCAGAAAATATCATATGTAGGGCATGGTTTTATTAAATATACAAACAACTCACACAATACCAGGTGTATATATTAAAGGCCATAAGGTCATGGTTATTTAATTAAGGGTTAACCCTATCATACATAACTCCATTGAACTTAAAATAATGCTAAAGAGTTAGGCACATTGACACTAAAGTGCTCTCCCTGTTTGCCAAAATTAAGAAAAAAATCTTTTTATTTAACGCTTAACAGTGATATCATTATGGAATCATGGCTTCATCTTTAATGTCATAGAGGACAAAAGGGAACCTAATTAGCATGGAACCAATGTTTTCCTATGGGGGCTGTAGTCAACTTCCCAAAAACTACAATATGTTACATTGCAGGGTTAACCCTACACACCACTACACCAAAACCACGTCATTGAAGTGGCCTGTGTGATGTTTGTGGCCTATTATTAAATTATACTTATATTAATGCCATAAATTACCAAGTCAAGTAGCCTAAATAACTGATCGCATTAAGATGAAGCAAAATACGCTATTGAAGTTTTTCTTTATTGAAAGAGAACAACTTTACGCACAATAGTATACCACACTATTGATAAAACATAAATTTAAAAAAATCACATTATAAATAAAAATAATCAATTAATAACAAACTGCATGACCAAACGTTAAAGGAAATAAGATAACATCTCCCACTTACAGTATCAAGTTTGAAAACAAGATCTGGCTACTGAAATAAGTTTAAGAATGTACAATTAAAAAAGGTCTCTAATTACCTTATATTATAAATTGATTGTTAATATTTGAATAATCCTATAACAATATAAATGACTATATTATAATATATATATATTACAGTATCTCACAAAAGTGAGTACACGCCTCACATTTTTGTGACTATTTATATCTTTTCATGTGACAACACTGAAGAAATGACACTCTGCTGCAATGTAAAGAAGTAAGTATACAGCGTGTATAACAGTATAAATTTTCTGTCCCCTCAATATAACTCAACACACAGCCATTAATGTCTAAACTGTTGGCAACAAAAGTGAGTACACCCCTAAGTGGATATATATATATATATATATATATATAGTCATTGGCATAGCTAGCTACAAAAATTCATTAACTCACCTCTGTGTATACTTCTATTCTTACCTTGTGTACTGTGTGTAACACATTCATAAAGTGCGATTGATTTGTGACCTACATTGCTAGTATTGTAGGACATACTTCATGTGAGAGACGTGAACTATATTTAGGCAATGATGGCATATTGTTATTCTGAGTGCCTTCACTGTGGAATTGATATGATTGTTTCTTTTTTTTTGTTTGTTTTTTACTTTGGCCTTCATAAAAAAACATGAAAACCTAATGACTCTAACCTAGTGTAATTGCAGAGAGCAAAATGTACTAATCCATTCCAAAATTTTACTTGTGTCAACTGTTGTGTTAACCTTTATTTTCATTTTAAATCAGTTTATAGACCATGTTAGGATACCCCCTATTTAGTTTCAAATTTTACTACAGTTAAAAAAGAGAAAAGTTTTTTTGCTGGATTAGGTTAGATTTATGTCAACACAGTTATTAATATTATAGCTGCAATCTTACATTATCTGAATATTAGATAGACAGATAGACATGCGCTCTCTCTCTCTCTCTCTCTCTCTCTCTCTCTCTCTCTCTCTCTCTCTCTCTATATATATATATATATATATATATATTATATTATATATAATATTTATCCTGATGAAAGTCCTGGAAATGGACTGAAACGTTAGTCCCACTTTTTAATCTTTTTGCAAAACGAACACAAGAACTAACCATGTAGGAGAAGATAAGCCCCCATGGATAAAGAGTAACCTTAATAAAACATAACTTTTAATATAATTATCTAAATATTAAAAAAAATCCTCGATCACAAATCTAGAGAATCAAATAGGTATCTATAAAAGTGAAAAAAATCCCACAAAAAATAGGAAAAGTACAAAGTTATAATGTACAAATAATCTAAATAAAGTGATATAAAGTGAAAATAAAAAAAGAAGCAAGCATCAGATACTGACCACTGTCAGTCAGTGGAGTAAGTGGAATGATTGCACTGGAAATTGCAATATGCAGAGAAAATGTGAACAAAATAAAGTAACTAAAGTAACTCTTGTTTCAATAACAAATTAGCCAGAGGGGGAAAGATGAAATAAAATTGCAGATTGTGTAGTAGAGCGAAGGGAGACCCTGCAGGGTAAAAGTTATGTTTATACAGATCGTCCCTACTCTGCTGTGCCTTCGAGGGCTCCCCTTAAAAAACTCTACTCCCCACTCCCCTTTCTGAAGACAGACTAGATGTCCTAATGAGAGTTAAAAAAATGTAACTTTGGAGCCCAGCATCTCGTGGGTGAAGTATAGGCTAAATTGAATTGACAGCAAAAAGTTAATAAAAATAGAAGATATAAATAAAAGTAAAATGTAGTATGGGTGGTATTGTCTCTAATAGTGTTCGTTTCTGTCATCCCACATCTCTAGACCAACACCATACATTAAAATGTCCTTTAGTTCAGGTAGTAATTAAAACTGACATTCTTAATATAAATCTAATTATAACTCAGTTATACTAAGACAATAGCAATACTGTAAGAAAAGTAAAGGAAAATGCCAGTTTAAGGCCAGCAGTTGGAAAACTAACACCAATAGAAAATGAAAATGTATTAATTAATTAATTTATTTATAAAATAATTTACCAGGAAAGATACATCAAGATTTCTCTCGTTTTCAAGTATGTCCTGGGTCCACAAAACATTGCATTGATACAATAGGGTACAATAAATTACAAAAACAATATTAATACACAATATATACAAAAGTTAAAATAGAACAGCTTGGAAATTTATAATCAACCATGACAAGTGCATTCTGTTTTGAGGTATGTAGAGAGGGATCTCTTAAAGGACTTTAGGCTTGGGGACGATTTGAAAGTGTGGGGGGAGGTCGTTACATAATTGCAGTGCTCTGTAGGAAAAGGAGGATCGAGCTGCTTTCTTTTTGTATTGAGGTAGACTAAATAAAGTCCTGGTACTGAATCGGAGGTTATAAGAGGTGGAAACAGCCAGGGATAGTATTCTGCTCAGGTTGGGTGGGAGCTTCCCAGAAAAACTCTTAAACACAAGGCTGGAAAGATGAAGGGTCTGTCTGGATACCAGCAACAGCCAGTTTAGTTATTTTAGCATGTTACAATGGTGTGTCCTGTAATTAATTGTAGCACAAATCGGCAGAACAAGTTATACAATGTATTAAGTTTATTAAGGTGGCATTGTGGTGCAGGTGCATATACTACATCCCCATAATCAAGGAGTGGCATCAGCATTTGCTGTACAATCTTTTACTTTACTGTAGGGCTTAGTCAGGATTTGCTTCTGTACAGGGCACCTAGTTTTGGATAAAGTTTAGATGCAAGTTTTTCTACGTGGGGGCTAAAAGATAGAGTGGGGTCTAACAATATACCCAAGTATTTGAAAGAGTGGACTGCGGTTAGTGTGCCATTTCATTTTGTTTTGATGCATAGATGGGAATTTTGTAATTTAGGTACCTTTGCAAAGATCATTGTGACAGTTTTATCAGTGTTTAGGAAGAGTTTTGTTTTTTGCAATACACTTTACTACCTCTGTGAACTGGTCTTGGAGCACAGTCTCAAGCTGCAGTAGATCGGATTTGCTTGCATAGATTACTGTGTCATCTGCGTGCATGTGTACATTTGAGGATTTGCAGACATTAGGCAGATAATTTATAAATAATGTGAATAGTGGGGGGCCAGAATGGAACCTTGGGCAACACCACACGTGACTGGGAGAGGGAGGAAGTCACGGTCAGAAATGGACACGTATTGTGATCGATCCGATACATATGATCTAAACCAGGTTAGTGGATGATCACCAATACCTGAGTATTTGAGTTTGTGCAGTAGATTGTCATTGTCTACTGTGTCAAAGGCCTTTGCAAAATCAAGGAAAATAGCTCCAGTTAGGTCTCCATGTTCCATGCCATATTGGATGTCATTTCACACTTTTAAGAGGGCAGTTGTAGTGGAGTGCTTCGGACGAAATCTGATAGATCAGGGGTCAGATAGTTAGATTGTTGGTAATACTCACATAGTTGCGTATGGATGCATTTTTCTAAGATTTTTGACAATACTGGGAGAAATTATATTGGGCGATAGTTAGAAACCAAAGTAATGTCACAGATTTTATGGATAGGCACTACTCTCGCAGTTTTCCAAAGTTTGGGTATGTATCCAAACACCAAGGATTTGTTAATTAGGGTTGTGACAGGTTTAGTAATTGCCAGCGCACTAAGCTTCAACAGCATTGCTGGGATTTATGGTCCAGACTGGTTTTTCATTTTTAGATTATTAAGGTGTTTCTTAATGACACTACATATTAGGTATAGGTCTACAATTTAACTTGTCTCTATTGGGTCTCTGCAAAATTAGTGGGGCCTGATCCATATTTGTAGTTTCAGGATGTATGTCATTTATTAGCTTGGCAATCAGGGTGGTGGAGCATCTGACAAAATAATTGTTAAAGGCATTTGCTACTTCTAAGAGAAGTTGCAAGATTTGGTTGTACAATTTGACAGTGGAGAGTTGGGAGTGGATTGGGGGAGTTTGTAAGTTATTTATGACTTTCCAAAAGTTTCTAGGGTTTGAGATGTTATTGTACAAAAATATTGGGACCTGGCCAATTTTGTTTGTTTTGTGCATATATTTCACCATTGTCTATATGCACAGTGATCGTTTATAGAGCCAGTATGCTTGAACTTTGACCACAATGAGTCCCGAAACTGTTACATTTGAATAAGGTCAGATGTGATCCAATTTACATGTGTCCCTTTTATTCTCACTTTACGCAGTGGGGCATGCATATTCCAAACTTGTAGGAGTCAAGAATGAAAGAATTCAACTGCACAGTCTAGATCTGGAATTAGGTTTAATCTGTGCCATGGGAGGTTCTTGATGTCATTTAGAAAGGATTCAAGATTAAATATTTTGAAGGACCTGGTGATTTTAACCTTGGGAGAGAATTCACGAGCTTTTATTTTCCGTACACAGTACACTAAGCAGTGGTCACTGAAACTGTTAGGGAGAACGCCTGCCTCCTGGATTCTATGGCTTTTAATGTTAATGCGAGTTGGGGAGAAGATTACTTTAGCTGCAAAGTCTTAAACAGCGAGCAAGAACTATTATTTTTAGGATTCATCCAATCAATAATAAAATCTCACTTTTTGGGTTTTCACTAAGGAGATGGGCTATGTCAGTAAATATTACATGTCAGGGGGAAATGATAAAAATTCAGTTATAGAAAATATTAGAACTTTTGGGAAATATAATGAAATGGTACAATAATTGATTACTTATAACATATGTTGGTAAAACATTTGACTTTAAAGATATGTATTAGAGAACACATTAATGATATTAAAAATATATTTTTTAATCATAGTGTATCTAAACATTTTACTGAAGTTCATAATGGTGACCCCAGTGGATTAACATTTTTAGTGATGGAACAAATTAAATACACTGGACAGGAGTCAATAAGGAATCTGCTTTAAGCAAAGAAGAGTTGAAATGTATAGTTGATTTAGAAACTTTAATACATTCTGGATTAAATGCAGAGTTCAAAATTAAATCATATAGTCAACCCACACTGGTTTATGGATTGCAAGGATTTAACTTACCAGGAAAGGTTAAAGGATCTTAACATGTATAGCTTGGAGGAAAGACGAGACGGGGGGATATGATAGAAACATTTAAATTACATAAAGGGAATCAACACAGTAAAGGAAGAGACTATATTTAAAAGAAGAAAAACTACCACAACAAGAGGACACAGTTTCAAATTAGAGAGACAAAGGTTTAAAATAATATCAGGAACTATTACTTTACTGAGAGGGTAGTGGATACATGGAATAGCCTTTCAGCTGAAGTAGTAGATGCTAACACAGTGAGGGAGTTTAAGCATGCGGGCGGTACGCATAAGGCTATCCTAGATAAGTAAAGGCCAGGGACTAATGAAAGTATTAGAAAATTGGGCAGAGTAGATGGGGCAAATGGTTGTTATCTTCTGCCACATTCTATGTTTCCATGTTTCTATCTACATGAATTAATTAGTAACCAACATAGTGTCTTGGTGAACATATCAAAACGCCTGGGGCTGCTCTTTGATCTGAAAGTGAGCCTGGTAAAGAAATATTAGTGTTTTCTAACTTGATACTATGTAGTTCTGAGGAGTTCTGGATGTATCCCAAGGGGGCAATGTAAACACTGCCTTCTCTCTGAAAAGGCAATGTTAAGTAAAAATTCCTGCAGGGAATGATCATACTCACCAGAACAACTATATTAAGCTGTAGTTGTTCAGGTAACTATTGTCTATTGTGTTATATATATTTAAATGGCCTATAGTTACATAGCTGAAAAGAGACTTGCGTCCATCAAGTTCAGCCTTCCTCACATTTGTTTTTTGCAGTTGATCCAAAAGAAGGCAACAAAAAACAGTTTGAAGCACTTCCAGTTTTGCAACAAACTAGGAAAATAATTTGAAAAATTATATCCTTGAATATTCTGTTTTTGCAAGTATGAATCTAGTTGCTGTTTGAACATCTGTATGGCTCTGATAAAACCACTTCTTCAGGCTTATTGTTCTTACAGTAAAAAAACCCTTTTATTTGCCTTAGACAAAATCTTCTTTCTTCCAGTCTAAACGCATGACCTCGTGTCCTATGTAAAGTCCGGTTTGTGAATTGTGCATTGTCTGTTATAGTGTACTTTAGCGAGAATTCTTCAGATGGTATTAATGAATGTTGGCTAGACATGGCTGTAGAATAGAGGGCTGATAAGTTGATTATTGTCGTTTTTTATGTAAGTTTTTCCATAGGTGGTACGCCATGCAGAAAGAAAGCACTGGAGAAGCCTGGTTGCTCGCCTGCTGCCTCATGACTATGGCCCCCTCTCATCAGCCCATGCTAAACTTTAATCCCATGGTGATTTTGTTCTAATCTGAGCGCTGTTCGAATATATTGAGTGTTCAGATCCAAGCTATCTGGGGATAGGTGGAATGTGGGGGTTCTGTTCAGTGTAATGGGAATTATGTATTTTTGTGTTTTTTTTGCTGCTGTTTTGAATGGAGATATTTTCTGTACTTGGACATAATTGGCTTTCCACACCCAGTTAAGCCAATTGTATCCAGTATAGAGGAGAAGATAGAACTGTGGAACTGGTTTTGGGCAGAAAAGCCATGCTTGCAGTCATTCAAAAAGGACGTCCATCTAACTTTTGAACCACTGGACCAATTTGTATGATTTTGACATATGTTTGTATACTGTGTATGCTGGTTCAGAATATGTAAGTTTTATGTGAATGTGGTGTATAATTTTAAAGTTATGAATATTGTGGAAAACTGTGTATTTTCCTGCCTGTGATAATTACGTTAGCCCATTGTGTTCAGTAATTGTATCACAGGCAGAGGGGAGGATTTCTTCTGGAATGAATGGGAGTGTGTAACTGTGCATGTCTTTGATTGGTCATTTTACTACTTCTGTCACAGTTTTCCACCAGGTCCCGTAGGGGAGTGTCCACCTGTTGGAAAACCTGCATAAATACCGGGCAGGTAGCCCCATTAAACCAGATCACTGCTTTACCCTCAACACGGAGCCTTGTCTCGTTCTTGGTGGAGATTTATTGTATGCTGTTCCAGTTCGACTGCTAGGAGTGTAAACCTATTCGTATGGTTTTTCCTATTCGGCTGTTTGGTGCATTTGTCTGCTTTGGAGTATTTGTATGGTTCTTCATGTTTGACGGATTGTTGTCTTTGGTAGCTGCCTGTATATCTGGAAGGGGAATATATACTAAACGGCTTTTAACCCCTTTTATGCCTGGGGTGCCGTTACATCCCTGTTCTAATTTTATTTTTTTATTATGAGGGAGTTGACTGAAACAGGATCTCTCAAAGTGGACTGCAATTATTACATTCCAATATTTCTGTGGGTAAGAAAGTAAACTTGTGTGAAAATCAGTGAACCCTGAGATAGAAACATAGAAACATAGACACATAGAATGTGATGGCAGATAAGAACCATTCGGCCCATCTAGTCTGCCCAATTTTCTAAATACTTTCATTAGTCCCTAGCCTTATCTTATAGTTAGTATAGCCTTATGCCTATCCCACGCATGCTTAAACTCCTTTACTGTGTTAACCTCTACCACTTCAGCTGGAAGGCTATTCCATGCATCCACTACCCTCTCAGTAAAGTAATACTTCCTGATATTATTTTTAAACCTTTGTCCCTCTAATTTAAGACTATGTCCTCTTGTTGTAGTAGTTTTTCTTCTTTTAAATATAGTCTCCTCCTTTACTGTGTTGATTCCCTTGATATATTTAAATGTTTCTATCATATCCCACCTGTCTCGTCTTTCCTCCAAGCTATACATGTTAAGATCCTTTAACCTTTCCTGGTAAGTTTTATCCCGCAATCCATGAACCAGTTTAGTAGCCCTTCTCTGAACCCTCTCTAAGGTATCAATATCCTTCTGAAGATACGGTCTCCAGTACTGTGTACAATACTCCAAGTGAGGTCTCACCAGTGTTCTGTATAATGGCATGAGCACTTCCCTCTTTCTACTGCTAATACCTCTCCCTATACAACCAAGCATTCTGCTAGCATTTCCTGCTGCTCTATTACATTGTCTGCCTACCTTTAAGTCATCAGAAATAATCAGGAACTCTTTTAGGTATGGAGATGGATGGTTAGAAAGTAGGTGTGACAAAACGTCAATTTTAACAGACGTTAAATACTGCTTATGGTACATTTTATTGGGGCACATGGTCTTGGTGTGTGCCCTGAAACATACAGAGCAAACATGTAACAGTCTGCAAGAGCTAAAACTAACTAATGACATTATTGCAGATTTGGGCTTTCCCAAGGAAAACAATAGGCTGACCCAGTTTGTCCTTCAATTCTATGTCCAAATCCACCAACTTGTGCAAATATAAATTTTATTATTCTCTATGGTGTTTGAAACTGGAGCATTCTACATCTCTGTATATACCAAAAACTAGTTTAGATACATTTTTGTTCAGCCTTGGGTCTCTTGCTACAAGAGAATCATAATTAAAAGTACCTGTTTGTTCTGGCTTGCTGACTAATAACAAGTGGCAAAAAGATGAACTAAGTGGGTGACAGATGAGGCCCTGCTAAGTGTCAAGCAGCTTGAGAGGCTCTATTTATGCTTTGGTTAGAGGGCATTGAGGCCACCAAACAATGTGGCAGGGTGTAGGTAACACATATGATCATAAGGTAATATAGGAATGACAGGTGAGGCCCTAACCATGAAACATTGTGAGGTGCTAGCTATAATTTGGCTATAATTTGCGCTAAGGGGCAAAATACCTCCAAGTATGAGGATGGGTATTGGCATTGTGGGACCTATGAGCTAAGGCATGGAAATCCTAAAAAACCCATAGTATTGAGATTCTAACATTACCCTATAGCCAATAAAGAACATTGACTAATTATAACATAGAAAAACAGGTTGACTTGAAAGAGTCGTATGTGAAACATACCTGTTAGAGATATTTTAAACTTACCGTTTGAATGTACGGAAGCTGGTCAATGAATTGTGCCCAAGGTCTAAAAGAAAAAGTATATATGACCTAAGTATATAATACTAGAATAATTTATGTACTATAATGATGTACAATAATAATAATGATGTACAATATTAAAATGGAATAAAATTGTAACTCCCACCATTGGGTGGGAAGGTGAAGGTACACACGTCCGTGCACCGAAACGCACATCATACATTCTTTTCTTTCTCACAGGGCACTTAGCACTTTGAACACAATGGTGTAGAAAACCTGCTCACTTAAGCAGCATGGTTTCAATTTATTAACACTTTTAAAGTTTTATTTCATATTTCTTTTTCCTCTGACTATTTAGTTAGATTAACAGGGAGAGAGGCTTTATCTATAACTAATTATGTCTGGTTAGTCTCAATAATCCTTAATATAAGGTGCATTATTTTATGCTGATACTCCATGAGCTAGGGGAACTCGTTTATGATTAGAACAAGTCACAGCAGTCAGGTAATACTTTGGAGTTCCAAGGGAACATGGCATAGAATTTATTTCGAAACCTATTATGATGTAAACAATTGGACCTGCAACTGTAAAGCATGGAATTGCTGCTTTCAACTATTATGCTCTTAATTTCAACACCCAGGTAACTGTGATTAAACTTCTAAACAAGTTAAGTGCAATCTCTATACAGCTGAGTTTAATTACAATTGTGCAAGGATATCCCACTGGGGCTTTCTCTATTAAACAATAATTATCTAATCTAGTGCAATCGTGACTAAAGTTCATGAGCCAATATATCACTTTGTATCAGCTATACTCCTCAACAATATTACTTACATACAGCAACTTTAATTATGCCCTCTTCCTGTATTTATGCCCCTACAGAGGCATACTTGTATAAAGCCTGATAAGATAGGAGAACTGGATCTTTGCTAATTGTTATAGTCAGAGACTTAACCGGAAAGGCTTTAGATTACTAATCTGACCACAATCCTTGTGGAGAAGTGTTTAAACCTATATATATATATATATATATATATACACTCTATTTTCTTTCCAGATAACACCTACATAGAGAGCTTAGTCTCTGGTGGGAGTTACAATTTTATTTCATTGACAAATAGGGGTTAAGCCCCGAGACACTACTGGAGTGTCTTTTTGGTGTTCTAGTTTAAGAGTGGGAGATTCTGCAAGTCCAGACCTCACCACTCTAAACAACCCTTCACAATATTGAAATGGTACCAGCAGCTAGATCTATTAATGTAATTAAGTTAATTAATTAAACTTTGAGATTTATCTGGGCACCAAGATTGAATCTCCAGCCTAATAGAATGAATAATATATATTCCTTTAGTAATTGTATTGGACATATATATAGAAGGAAAATTCACATACCCCAATATTCCAGACTTAGATAATAAATTAGCTGGCAACTTATACTGTGATAATCTATAAAATTTAAGAAAGTGATCTCTCTGACTATGAGTTAGCACCTAGACTGGCATATAGGGGCATAAACTTTTGCCAGTAACTTACCGTTTAATAATAACTGAAGAGATTTCTATTAAACCTCTTAATAAAAAAATAGACTGGATAGTGGGACTTATGAGACCTTATAGAACATATAGAAGTGTAAGAAGTGTAATTTGTTGAATCGTAAGAGTTAGTAAAGCGTATGAAGAACCACGACGTATACACCCTCCTCCTAATACATATACATAACATTCTGATAAATGTACCTCCCTACCTCCAGAATTTTGGTGTATAATATGTTGAATAACTAGTAATGATGTTGAGTAGTGTAACAAATTCCTCCCATTATATCTAAAGATTATATCAATTCTAATCATGATATTTGTTAATGGCTGAACATTAATATTATAATTCTGAATAGTCTGAAAGGGAGTGTAGATTGGTAAGTTATGAAAATATAACCACATCTCTAGTGTTGAGTAATATACTCTTTTTGGGGCTTAAGGATCATGGGTGTACCCCTGCAAAATGTGGGCTTTAATTCTGCAGTGTGGCAGAGTATGCCCTGTGGATAACTGCACTATCCACGGCAATCCCAATTGGTGGGGCTGCCTAAAAACCCATTCAGTCCCCCTGCAGCCAATCCGGAAATTCTGGACTATGTGATCACAATGACATCACAATCACATGACCAAAGGAAGCTGAACTGACTGCAAGAGTCAGGAAGACCCTAAAACTGGAAATTTTAGGAAAAAAATAATGATATATATATATATATAAAGCACAAATAATGGCACTCACCCTTCCTGGTGTAATGAATAGTAAAGTGCCCTGGTGCAATCTTATGCTGATAAATAATTATATTGAAGAAAGATGCACTCTCCGGTCTTTTTAAGAATATTAACGGTCTTTAATCCATCAAAGGTTTACAGGTTGTTTGATCAACGTTTCGACCCGTAAACCTTTGATGGATTAAAGACCGTTAATATTCTTAAAAAGACCGGAGAGTGCATCTTTCTTCAATATAATTTTATATATATATATATATATATATATATATATATATTTATTTGTGGTCAGTTAATATAGAGGCCGTGATATACCTTGAGATTGGAGCAAGTCGGTGTGCTGTGCCAAAGGGTAGGCTTGTAATAAAGAGGGCCCCCCTGGAAGAATTGTTAAAGTAAAAAGAGAGGGGTGAGGTGGATGGGGTGAAATGAACGCCACGGCGAAGGTAAGAAGGGGGAGTAGGGTTTTATAGGAGCATTAACTCCTCCCACGAATACAGCCCTGCGGCCTTTAAACTTGTAGTCGGTTAATATAGAGACCGTAATATACCTTGAGATTAGAACACTATGTACATTGTAGTTTTTAACACCAAATTTGTATGAGGGTCAAATGGTTGTGTGTCCAGCATGTCCGATAAAGCCCGGAATTTCTCTCCATCTATAGTCAGACGTTTCTGTGTAGTGTGGTGATCTAATTTATTGATGCCTTTCAATATGTTCTTTATAGGGTAAGCAGAAAGAAAAGGAGCGTGATTTGGCATAGTGGTCATAATGTGGTGTTGTACTCCTTCTGGTTCTTGCTTTCAAATCTCTACATAATGCTGCTCCTACCTATCTGTCATATACATTCACCTATATATACTGTGTAAGGTCCCAAGGTGCCTACTTTGAAGGGGATGGAGGCATCATTGTCCTACCTATAATGTTTCTTGTATCTTAAATGCCTCTATTTTTAATATTACATGGCTGGAGATATATATATATATATATATATATATATCTGCACATCGTTGTACCTTGCACTCCAAGTAGACATTTGCTGGTTGTGGCAAACGTAGATATAGGTGTAGAAACAATCACACTCCTGGGAGTTTGGTTGAAGTAGTAAAATATAACTTTTATTTAATATATATATATATATGTATATATATATATATATATATATATATACATCATTTATTTATTTTTTTTTTCAGAATTTCCAGTTTTGGGGTCTTCCTGGCAACCAAGGCAGTCCCCTTGCAGTCAGTTCAGCTGACTGAATTTGGTCATGTGATCGTGATGTCATAGTGATCACAGGGTCCGGAATGGCTGAATTGGCTGCAGGGGGACTGACTGGGTTTTCAGGCAGCCACCCCTCCCCCCGATTGGGATCGCTGCGGATAGTGCAGTTTCCACAGAGCATACCCTGCCACCCTGCAGAATTAAAGCCCACGTTTTGCAGGGGTACACCTGCCATCCTTGAGCATTCAGACAAATTAATTGTTTTTTGCACAAATCTGTTATACACTATATAATATACCTACTCATAACACATCATTCTCAGCTTACCAGGACTCTAATGAAAATACTTACACTTAAACATACTTTTTAAGCTACAGACAGCAGATCTCTTGAAGACCCTCTTTCTCTGTATGAATTTTTGAAAGTCTTACAGACCTCCCCACTTAACAAAAGTCTTGGACCTGACAGTCTTATGGTTAGGTATTATTGTACCTTTGCCTCTCAATTAGCAACCTATTTTCTTTCTGCCTATAATTATGTGGCTGATGGAAGAGAAATCCCAACACCAACTCTCCAGGCTTACATCTCTTTGACAGTTAATATACTTAAACTGGTGGAGCGCTTATGAAAAGGGACCTTAGTAGTCTTGAGGTCACTCAGAATCACATGAAATAGACAAAAAAGTGAAGTACAGTTTGGAGATCAGATAGATAAACAACATGTATATTTATTACATCAGCTCATAGACAATAAATACTAATTAAAACTGCAATAAACACAGAAAATATGCAGTTAAACTGTGCAAGGATCCAGAGCAATGTGGTGGCCGTAAGCCAATTTTTTTTCCAAAAGAAAAATCCTAAACTATTCACCAAAAGTATAGCTATGCATTTCTCTTCTCTGTGGGATAGTTGACCCAGATCAGGTTTTATTTGTGTCCTCCACAAAACAAACAAAAAAACAACTATGGTAATTAATCATAGACTATTGTTGTTCTGTGAAATAAACTTTCCTTTGCCTTAGACTATATCTTCTTTCTTCCAGTCTAAATTGTGCTCTATTAATAGTCTCGTTTATGAATAGATATCCAGACAATGTGGTGCTAAACTAAACAGATTTAAATTTAACAGTTTTTCCTAAACTAAACAGATTTAAATGTGTTAATCTTTCTTCATAACTAAAATCTTAAATTCCTATTATCCATTTTGTAGCCTGCCTCTGCACTTTTTCTAGTGTTATAAAATCCTTCTTTTGAACAGGTGCCCAAAATTGCACAGCCTATTTAAGGTATGGTCTTACCATTTATTGATAAAGAGGCAAAATTATATTTTTATCCTGAAAATTAATAATACGAATACTATACTAGATCTTTCATTATTGTTAGACAATACATTTTATATTTACCCCACCAACATACTTGCAATAATACATGCAATACTAGCAATAATCCCCAAATTTGAACTCATTTGAACATCTCATGCACTCCACCCACATATATAATCCATGGTATATTCCATTACGGGGTTGTACCCTAACTTAAAGTAAAAAACGAATCCCACATATGGAGGTTCTAATATAAATGTATTACCAGGTCTTAGAGTGGCCAGACTTTAAATTAAAGGAACACTACAGTGTCAGGAACACAAACATTTATTCCTGATCCTATAGTGTTAAAACCACCATCTAGTCTTCCTACCCCCTTGCCTCCTAAATATAATAAAATCTTACTTGTATTCAAGTCTGCAGCTGCTGCCTCTGCCCCTGTTCTGCCTGCTTACAGCTAACATCGTTAGAAGTGATTCTGTGAGCCAATCACAATGCTTCCCCATAGGATTGGCTGAGGCTGTTAAAAAGGCAGATATGGGGCAGAGCCAGCTCAAGTCAAACACAACCCTGGCCAGTCAGCATCTCCTCATAGATATGCATTGAATCAATGCATCTCTATGAGGAAAGTTCAGTGTCTGTGTCTGAGTCAATGTCAGTGCAGCACTGACCCAGGAAACACCTCTAGCAGCCAGTGGCCGGCAGAGTTATCACTAGGCTGTTATGTAAACACTGCATTTTCTCTGAAAAGACAGAGTTTACGGCAAAAATCCTGAAGGGAATTATTCTACTCACCAGAACAAATATAATAAGCTGTAGTTGTTCTGGTGACTATATTCTCCGTGGTCTTACGTGCTCACAGATTGCGCCGTTACAGTCCATAATGAATGCAGCGGCGAGGTTCATCTTCCTGTCTGCCCGCACCTCCCACGCCTCACCCTTCTGTCAGTCCCTACCATTGGCTTCCTGTAAGATACAGGGTTTAATTTAGAATTTTGGTTCTTGCTTTCAAATCTCTACATAATGCTGCTCCCACCTATCTATCCTCCCTAATACACGAGTATGTCCTGTCTAGGCCCTTGCGCTCTGCTGAAGACTTACATCTATTTTCTGTCCGTACTCCCACCTTTGATGCTCGCCTTCAAGACTTCTCTAGGGCAACTCACTTCCTTCCTCCGTTAGATGCTCACCCAGCCTCAACTCCTTCAAAAATCATTAAACACAAACTTCTTCATAAAAGCATATCAATTCAACTGTTAATCGCTCCCGACTGATTCCTCTCTTGCAATTTTAATTTGTCCAATACTATCTTTACCTTTTGTGTCACTATACCCCACTCCCTCTTGCATGTAAGCTCATTGAGCAGGGCCCTCAACTCATCTGTTCCTGTGTGTCCAACTTGTCTGGTTACAACTATATGTTTGTTCGTCCACCCACTGTAAAGCGCTGTGGAATTTGTTGGCACTATATAAATAATAACATAATAATAATAATAATGTCAACTTCTGTGAAGCTTTAATTTTTCATTTCACTTATGCTATTACAACTATCATGAAATCATGCTTCCTTTTTCTACTTTTAACTGCACAGTCCCTGCACAGTGGAGGAAATTAGACAAATCTTCCTCTCTTATACTCCAAAAACACACAAGCTATTCCTTAACCTGGGAAACTTGGGTAGTTTATTATAAGATTAAACACTCGTCCCAAACTGACAATTCAAATGAAACAATGTTTAGCAAACCATGTAAAGCTAAGACCAATTCCACTTTTTCTTTATTTATCTGACAAATTATTTTCTTTTTTTAACCTTTTTTTTTTATTTTTTTAAACCTTTCTCTGTTTGTATAATATGTTTTTTTTCAACTTCTTTACATAAAGATAAACTCTATTTGGTACCAGTTACAATTGAGACTTTTTTTTCAAACTGTTTATTTTCTGTATATTCAAATGTTATGTATAGTATGATGTTTTCCTAGATAGTACCAAGAATATTTGCTCTAATTATTGTTCAGTCTTCACATTATATGTACATACACGGATTATGCAGTGCTACAATTTACTGCTTTTCATATGTACTGCGATTGGGTACAACCTTTATAGTAGTGATGGATTGCACCTAAACGGGAGAGGGTCTGCATTGCTGGGGGATAGGATGGCTAGAAAGGTTGGAGGAGATTTTCAACTAGTAGTAGGGGGGAGGGTCATAGCAATCTACAAAATGGAGATAGGACAGAAAGGAGATGGGCTTTAGCAAGGGAGGGGCAAGCTCAGAACAGAGAAGCAATGAAATGTTGATAATTCACAAAAAGTACAAGTGACTCATGATATTAAATGTATGCTTACTAATGCAAGGAGCCTAAATAACAAAATTGGGGAACTAGAGGCAGTAGCATACACTAAACAATATGATATAATAGGCATAACTGAAACACAGTGGGATGAGACACATGGCTGGGCAGTTAACTTAAATGGGTACACGTTATTTAGAAAGGATAGGAAAAACAAGAAGGGGGTGGGGTATGTTTGTATGTCAACCATGATTTAAAGCCAAATCTTAAGCAAGTGGAATGCGATGAGGAAAATGTGGAAGCTTTACGGGTAAATATCTGCTTGGGGGAAAAGAAGGGAAACCAACTATTGGTTGAGATATGTGATAAACCACCTAATGTTAATATTGAGGAGGATCTAGTAGCTCAGCAAAGGGAATTAGGTTTTTTTACGGTAAACTTGTTAAATGACACCTTCATGTTACAACTTGTACAAGCACCAACTAGAATGTATGCTTGTCTGGACCTGGTTTTAACAAACATGGTTGATCTTTTGACCAACATTAAAGTAGGTGAGCACTTGGGAAATAGTGATCACAATATAGTGTCTTTTGAAATAAACTCAAAAAAACAAAAGCACATGGGGTATACTAAAACATATAATTTTAAAAAGGCCAATTTCAATAAGTTAAGGGCAGCTTTACAATATATTGACTGGCATAAATTCTTTAGTGAAAAGAACACTGAGGATATATGGATCATCTTCCATCAAATATTAGAAAGGTACATTTCTCAGTATGTACCATTTGGAAATAAATATAAAAGAAACAAATTAAAACCAATGTGGCTTAGTAGAGAAGTAAAACAAGAGATTAAAAATAAGAAAAGGGCATTTAAAGCATTTAAATCGGACAAATCAGATGATAGCTAAAGAGAGCAAGATATTACTTTGCTGCAGAGGGATTTAGATAGACTGGGGGACTGGGCACTCAAATGGCAGATGAAATTTAATGTTGAAAAATGCAAAGTTATGCACTTTGGCGTAAAGAATACACAAGAAACGTATACCCTTAATGGAAGCAAATTAGGGATAACAACACACGAAAAGGACTTGGGAATTGTTATAGACAACAAACTATGCAACAATGTGCAATGTCAATCAGCAGTGGCCAAGGCCAGTAAGGTATTGTCATGCATGAAAAAGGGCATTCATTCTCAGGACGAGAATATCATTTTGCCTCTTTATAAATCACTGGTAAGACCACATATTGAATATGCTGTGCAAATTTGGACACCTGTTCTAAAGAAGCATATTATGGCACTAGAAAAAGTGCAGAGGCGGGCTACAAAAGTAATAAAAGAAATGGAACATATCAGCTTTGAAGAAAGGTTTACAAATTTAAACCTATTTAGTTTAGAAAAACGTCGCCTGAGAGGGGATATGATAACATTATACAAATATATTCGGGGCCAATACAAACCATTGTGTGGAAATCTATTCACAAACTGGACTTTACATAGGACACGAGGTCATGCGTTTACACTGGAAGAAAGAAGATTTTGTCTAAGGCAAAGGAAAGTTTTTTTACTGTAAGAACAGTAAGGATATGGAATTCTCTGCCTGAAGAAGTGGTTTTATCAGTGTCCATACAGATGTTCAAACAGCTACTAGATGCATACTTGCAAAAAAAGAATATTCAAGGATATAATCTTTCAATGTAGGGTAATAACTGCTTGATCGAAGGATAAATCTAACTGCCATTCTTGGGTCAAGAAGGATTTTTTACCTAGCTTGTTGCAAAATTGTGCTTCAAACTGGGTTTTTTGCCTTTTTTTGGATCAACAGCAAAAAACAAATGTGAGGAAGGATGAACTTGATGGACGCAAGTCTCTTCAGCTATGTAACTATGTAACTATATGAGCTTAATGTTCTTTTTTTTTTTTTTTTTTTTTTAAACCTAAAATTAAAACTAATAATAAAAAAGACAAATATTGTAATGTCAAAAATAATTCCACCTTCCATCATGGAGGGCTGCCTGCAGACTGGCAATTCACAGTGGGAAACAAGGAATGGCATTTTAAGAAGCTTTGATTGGTTGGCTTCCAAGCTAATTAGAGTGCTCTGACATTTAACATCTCACCTCTCAGTTTAGCAGGTATGTCCCCTCCAGCGACTGCTGGTTCAATGTCAGTGGATCTTATGTGCACAGCTTAAAAGGGAAGTGATGGTTTGGCTACATAGATCTCATCAGAATTTATTATAAGCAAGCACTATATTACAAAGAAATATATGTACACGTAAAATGTTCACAAGCAGTCTTGATATGCATATATAGACAGAAAAAAAAAATGGTATAAACTCAAACCAGTAATTAGACTAGACAGGATACATTGCAGTAAGATCAGTGATAGTAACTCAATCAAATCATATCAATTAATTATTTATTTCTAATCTCTACAATCCACCTAAAGCAAAATAGAGAACACATTGGCATGAAATTGATTTTTGGATAAATATGAGTCCATGCACTGCCATATTTAATACAGCAAACCAGTGAATATTACTAAGAACAGAACTATGTAGTTTTAGAATGCTGAAATACCATGGTACACTTCGGAATCGTATGACCCCTATTGCCACCAGTTTAACCTCTATCTTGTGGTGTGACTATATAAACCTTTTTATTGCCTTCATGTTCTTAGATCTTAAATCCTCACATCCAAGAGCTTTTATGTTTATGATCCTTAGATGAAACTTGCCCTGGGATTTTCCATGACATTGTTTGGTCAGAGTTGTAACCATAACTCCACAACCTCACATGATTCCAAATGTGACACTGATATAACTATAAAATTTTATTTTTATTTATTTTTTTGTCATTGCAAAAACCCCTGTATTACAACTCATCTTTGAATTCTATGTGTCGTCTTGCTCAGAAATGCTTCAGACTTGAGAAAGGGAGGTTCTCCCGAAAGCTTGTCATTAAAAAAATTCTGTTAGTTCAATAAAAAGGGTTCTACAAGATACACGTTTTATCTGTTTTTTTTTTACACATATACATACATATATATATATATATATATATATATATATATACATATATATATATATATATATATATATATTATTTTTATTTTTTTCCTATGCGGGAGTAGAAGGGAGGTTTGTTTCTCTTTTTCTATCTCCCTTAGTATGAGTTGAGAACTCTGTTTCATTTCATCTCATCAACACGTGCATAAAACCTCTAATTTGTTTTTCATCCAGCAAATCTGTTGCAATGACAAGCACAAAATCTTTGCCTAATATATCCCATATCTATTTCAGAGGATTTTATACAGATACTGTACTTTTGTATGACCCCAATTTCATAGTTTGCAAAATGTCACACACTGCAATGCATAATAATATACTGTAGGTGGAGGATAAGGTAGTGTGTTATATGTTATCAAAATATGACGTAAGTTCTATATCAATAAACATATGCATTATAAGATACAAATGTAGCAAATACTATAAACCCACATTATACATTTTCTGCTGATTAACACTGCAATGCATTAAGTAATTATATTTAAATGTATATAAGTTGCAGTTTGGTAAGAACTAATGTCTAAATTGAGATAAAGTATGGGTGCATACATAAATCATTAATTTATTCACACGGCCATGAAATGAAGCCTTAACAGGATTTTATGTGTCTTCTGAAGTAGATTTGGCTGTTTCAACAAATGAGTTAATCACAATATTATACCGTATAAATATCCATGCTGTTTCACTATCTGTCTGTCTGCTATTCTTCTTGTTTGTCTGACTATATATCCATCTATTTGTATATATATATATATATATGTCTGTTTGTCTATCTCATGTAACCCTCTGTCCATTTGTCAGTTTGGCTAGATATCTGATCTATGTATTCATGTTTCACTGTGAAGCATGTATCTACGTGGCTTGCTAATCAATTGCTTGTAAAATATAGACATACCACATAAATCCTGAAACCTTTGCATTATTTTCCTATTATATTGCATATGGATAGGGCTGTCAATCTTGTAATTTGGGTAATAGGCCTTGGGATTCATATTCCTGGAGAGCATATTCTATTAAGACAAGGATAATATATCAAAGTCCAGGCATGTTTGGATCCATGAAAAAAATATTATGGGTCATTGACCAGATATTGAACTTTTACTGGAAAGAAAACATTTATATGCAGTTTCAGTGGAATGTAGATATTTTCCACTACTGACAGCTAACTGGGCTGTCATTGCTTTAGCACCAAATGTTCAGTGATAAGTCTTTCAAGTCAAATTGAACTCATTGACTTGGTACGAGAAAAACTTGTCTTATCACATTGCTCTACATGAACTGTTACTGTGAACAGACAAAACATTGTTGTTTTAACAACATTTGTTTCATTGGTTCATTGATTAGAGGGACAAAGGTTTAAAAATAATATCAGGAAGTATTACTTTACTGAGAGGGTAGTGGATGCATGGAATAGCCTTCCAGCTGAAGTGGTAGAGGTTAACACAGTAAAGGAGTTTAAGCATGCGTGGGATAGGCATAAGGCTATCCTAACTATAAGATAAGGCTAGGGACTAATGAAAGTATTTGGAAAATTGGGCAGACTAGATGGGCCGAATGGTTCTTATCTGCCGTCACATTCTATGTTTCTATTGAAGAGAGAGTAGACCACCACCCAAGACTATCACAAGCTGATTCAAAGTCTGCTCATAGACCAGTACACCATAAAAATTCTAGGAGAAATAGAGACTTGAAGGGTACCAACCTCCTTCAGGACATTTTTCCCACTTATCCACAGTCTGTGTTATGCATTAAGTGCATATACTATACAAACTAATAAAGGTTTTGCACCCAGAAAAAATGCCATAAGTTTAGTATTGTGTATATCATATTTTATGATAGATATGTATGTTTGCTCTGTCACAGTTGTGAATTAAAAATATTGTCATGTTTGTAACAAAGATTTATCTTTCAGTACAAAAACAATTATTCACTGCACATCAGCAAACTGTTTATCATAGGACTATTAATCAAAAAACAGTGCAGAGGCAGAGTTTGCCAAAAATGTCCAAGTTAGCTCCACAGTCACTTAATAATGGGGAGTAGATGGTTCACTGTTCACCCCCATTCCCAATGGAGGCCAGGCAACGAAGCTCTAGAGTAATATATGGTGGGATATGTCTGCGTCTCCCGTGGTACCCACCCATGGTACCACATGAGGGAACAAGCCAGTGTCCCCCCTCGACCTACATCTATAGAAGACAGGTAGATCCTATTAATATGAAAATGGAGGACAAGTTAATGTCTGCTCGAATCCAGACCCATGGACAATATGTGAGCACTATTAAATAAGCCAGGGGGTGGACATGCCATTGCCCAAAAATTTAATATATAAAAAAATAAACTCCTGACCTTCTGACTTCTTCCTTCTGTAATCTTATTTCTTCAGCCCCAGAAAAGGCAAACTAACAACCCATTTTATATACTGATACAACTATTAAAAAATAAGATAAAGACCAGAAATTGAACATCTAGTGCAATAAAAAGAATTAATCTTCACCCATGGAGCACTCCGTGCCAAATGTCAATTCATGGAATAAAAAGGCCTTTATCAAGGCCTTCCCATACGTTGAATAATGAATCAGAGCTCTCTTATTGCAAACTAACCAATCCCAGCATTCTGATAGGCAAGTGCTGCCTACCAGACAAGTCTTACCTCCCAAATAAGTATGAAACCACCCTATATTTAGATGGGTGTGTGTGGGGGGGGGAGCTATATTGATAGTGATTGAAGTGATATTACACACTTTTGCCTTACATTTTTATCTTCACACTTTTGACTTTTTGCATAATCTTCCTTTACTACTCCATAGCAGATTTACTACTCCACATAGAGAAAAAAGGAACCAATCAGAGACAGGCAGAGAGTATAAGATACGCCTTCCACTTCCCCAGAATTTGACCAGATGATGCTGGCCTTTGTGGCACGAGGTGGTAGAGACCCACAGAAAAGGGTCAAGAAAGGGTTTAAGGGAGCCCAGGATAAGCTCCTCAATGCTGTTGGGCCGCTTGCCTGGGTTCTGACCCTAACAGATGAGGCATACACAATGGGGCGACAATATTCGTGAGTGGACCCAAAGATGTTTTGCTCCCTGGGCAACACAAATGTGGCCCTCTCTTCAGAGAGACGCTGGGCAGCCTTATTATGAAATGAAGGCAAATTGGTATACATTAGGGCTAAGGATTTGGGCACACACACATGAGGAAAATTATTTGGTGATTAAATGAATACCATTACATTTGGTAAAAGTTACATCAATAGGATGCACTTGGATACCAGAAAATATCTGAATGTCTCTTTCCTGGTTAAACATTTTTACATACCACCATTTCAAGATGGAAAGTATCAATTTATTGCGGCACCACCGGCAAGGAGGGGACTGGTTTACACGCCTGGACTTAAATGTGCCTACCTGCCTGTAACAGTAGACAACTATGTTGGGATTCGATCCCACTCAGATGGCTGGCACGGATCGTAGGACTACTATCCTCCTCCATCCACGCAATCTTCCCAGGCCCCCAGCACTCTCCAGCCATGTAACACCTAAAACTTTGTTTCCTCAGGAAAACACCCACTTGTGACCAACCAGTACCCACTGCGTAAGAAATCCCACAAGAACTTCGATGGTGGCTTGACGGCATGCAGGTGTGGAATGGCAGAGCCATCTTCGGCACGATCAACTTTTCGCATCTCGCACCAACCACCAACTACCGATTTTCGACAGCTGATTACTAGACCCAGAGGGTGCAGCGGTAGATGCATTCCTGCAGGCATAGCCGACTGAAGGGGCTTATGCATTTCCACCCTTTGCAATGATCGCGAAAGTGGTTCACCGCATCAGAATGCTGGAAGTGGCAATTTTACGCCCCGGTGCCAGAGTCAACCTTGGTTCCCAAATTACCTCACACTGTCATACCAGGACCGATATTATAGAAACATAGAAACATAGAATGTGACGGCAGATAAGAACCATTCGGCCCATCTAGTCTGCCCAATTTTCCAAATACTTTCATTAGTCCCTAGCCTTATCTTATAGTTAGGATAGCCTTATGCCTATCCCACGCATGCTTAAACTCCTTTACTGTGTTAACCTCTACCACTTCAGCTGGAAGGCTATTCCATGAATCCACTACCCTCTCAGTAAAGTAATACTTCCTGATATTATTTTTAAACCTTTGCCCCTCTAATTTAACACTATGTCCTCTTGTTGTAGTAGTTTTTCTTCTTTTAAATATAGTCTCCTCCTTTACTGTGTTGATTCCCTTGATATATTTAAATGTTTCTATTATATCCCCCCTGTCTCGTCTTTCCTCCAAGCTATACATGTTAAGATCCTTTAACCTTTCCTGGTAAGATTTATCCCGCAATCCATGAACCAGTTTAGTAGCTCTTCTCTGAACCCTCTCTAAAGTATCAATATCCTTCTGAAGATACGGTCTCCAGTACTGTGTACAATACTCCAAGTGAGGTCTCACCAGTGTTCTGTACAATGGCATGAGCACTTCCCTCTTTCTACTGCTAATACCTCTCCCTATACAACCAAGCATTTTGCTAGCATTTCTTGCTGTTCTATTACATTGTCTGCCTACCTTTAAGTCATCAGAAATAATCACCCCTAATTCCCTTTCCTCAATTGTTGAGGTTAGGACTCTATCAAATATTCTGTATTCTGCCCTTGGGTTTTTACGTCCAAGATGAATTATCTTGCACTTATCCACATTAAATGTCAGTTGCCACAATTCTGACCATTTTTCTAGTTTACCTAAATCATTTGCCATTTGGCTTATCCCTCCTGGAACATCAACCCTGTTACATATTTTAGTATCATCAGCAAAAAGACATACCTTACCATCAAGACCTTCTGCAATATCATTAATAAAAATATTAAAGATAATTGGTGCAAGTACAGATCCCTGAGGTACCCCACTGGTGACAAGTCCAAGCTTCGAATATATTCCATTAACCACAACCCTCTGTTGCCTGTCACTCAGCCACTGCCTTACCCATTCAACAATATTGGAATCCAAACTTAAAGATTGCAGTTTATTGATAAGCCTTCTATGTGCAACAGTGTCAAAAGCCTTACTGAAATCTAGGTAAGCAATGTCTACTGCACCACCCTGATCAATAATTTTAGTTACCCAATCAAAAAAATCAATAAGATTAGTTTGGCATGTTGTCCCATGTTGTCTCTGATCTTGAAATCCATGTGTTTTTAGATGTTCAACAATCCTATCCTTTAACATGGTTTCCATCACTTTCCCCACTACTGAAGTAAGGCTTACTGGCCTATAGTTGCCCGACTCCTCCCTATTACCTTTCTTGTAAATGGGCACAACATTCGCTAACTTCCAATCTTCTGGGACTACTCCTGTTAACAATGATTGGTTAAATAAATCTGTTAATGGTTTTGCTAGTACACCACTAAGCTCTTTTAATAGCTTTGGGTGTATTCCATCAGGTCCCATTGACTTATTTATCTTTACTTTTGACAGTTGAAATAGAACCTCTTCCTCTGTAAACTCACGTGTAATAAATGACTCATTTATCCTTTTTCTCAACTGAGGTCCTTTTCCTTCATTTTCATCTGTAAATACAGAACAAAAATATTCATTGAGGCAGTCAGCTAGACCTTTATCCTCTTCTACATACCTTCCTTCTTTTGTTTTTAATCTAACTAATCCTTGTTTTACTTTTCTTTTCTCATTTATGTATCTAAAAAATGTTTTGTCCCCCTTTTTTACTGACTGTGCTATTTTCTCTTCTGTGTGTGATTTGGAAGCTCTTATAACTTGCTTAGCCTCTTTCTGCCTAATCTTATAGATCATTTTGTCTTCCTCACTCTTTTTTTTATAATTCCTAAATGCTAACTTTTTGTTTTTAACTATTTTGGCCACATCTGCGGAGTACCACAGTGGTTTCTTGAATTTTTTGCTTTTACTGACAAGCCTAACACAATTTTCTGTTGCCTTCAATAGTGCAACTTTTAAATGATCCCATTTCTCTTGGACTCCATTTAAATTGCTCCAGTCTGATAATGACTCCTCTACCCATATTCTAATTTTAGAAAAGTCTGTTTTTCTAAAGTCTAAAACTTTTGTTTTTGTGTGGTGTGACTCAGTCACTGTTCTTATATTAAACCACACTGACTGATGATCACTGGATCCTAAACTTTCACCTACGTAATATCTGATACCAAATCTCCATTTGTTAACACTAAATCTAGTATGGCCTCTTTACGAGTTGGCTCTTCAACAACTTGTTTTAGAGACAATCACAGTAGTGAGTTTAGAATATGTGTGCTCCTGGCACAAGTAGCTAATTTTGTTTTCCAATTTACATCAGGAAGATTAAAGTCACCCATGATGATAACTTCATTGTCATTTTAGCTATTTCCTCAACTAGTAGATTATCTAACTCTTCAATTTGTCCTGGGGGCCTATAAATCACACCTACATGAGTTACTGTGTGATTACCAAATTCTAACGTAACCCAAACGGACTCTGTTTGTCTCACTAACTTTTATTAGGCTAGATTTTATGCTATCCTTCACATACAGGGCCACCCCTCCCCCTTTCTTGCCTTCCCTATCTTTTATATATAAAGAGTACCCTGGTATTGCTATGTCCCAGTAATTTTTCTCATTATACCATGTCTCAGTAACAGCGACTAAATCTACACTATCAGCTGCCATTATTGCCACAAGTTCATGGATCTTTTTCCCTAAACTGCGAGTATTTGTAGACATGACTCTAAGCTTATCATTGTTTAACACACTTGCTACAGGCACCTTCTGGCCTTGTTTTGGGGGACAATTGGATTGATGTTTTATCACCCTTTTGCCCCCCCCTCCTAGTTTAAATACATCCTAGCAAAACCTCTGAATTGTTCACTGAGAAGATTTGTTCCCTTTTGAGAAAGATGCAAACCATCTTTTTTGTACAGCTTATTTCCATTCCAAACAAAGAAAATAAAGCCAAATCCTTGCTCCCGACACCATTCACCAAGCCACAAATTAAAGTCCCTAATACGCATCCGCCTGTCGTTCTGAGTGTTATGCACAGGCAGAACTTCAGAGAATGACAGTGTGGAAGCAACCTGCCGTATATCATTGGCAAAAACACTAAAAACTTCCTTAACCTCTGAAACCTCATTGCAAGCTAAGTCATTTGTCCCTAGATGGACAAGTGCCTTCCAATTCCCCTTCCTGCTTTGCTTGCTTGACAATATTACAGATATGTCTCCTGTCTCTGTGAGCAGTAGCTCCGGGAAGACACCTCACAAGACCACCATTGTCCATCTCCACACCTCTTATGATGGAATCCCCCAACAACAACTGCTTTCTATTAGGCCTCACCATAGTCTCCAAGCCGGTCTCCACAACACCACTAGCCTCAGTGCCTCTCTCCACAAAACCACTAGCCTCAGTGCCTCTCTCCACAACACCACTAGCCTCAGTACCTCTCTCCACAACACCACTAGCCCCAGTGCCTCTCTCCACAACACCACTAGCCTCAGTGCCTCTCTCCACAACACCATTACACTCTGAAAGTGCAGTGTGACGAGACCAATCTCGCCACATTGCATTGGAGAAGCCTGGTTGCTCGTCTGCTGCCTTTGGACTATGGCCCCCTGTTAAAAGACATCTTTTTTACCTGCAGAAAAGCTTCATTCGTGCTTTTCTGCCTGGGGTTCGGTAGATTTGCTTGAATGTGTTATACCCCAGATAGGAATCCCATGGAGCCCATTCGTATGAAACTGACTGTAAAGACTTTGGCTCCATGGCGATTAAACTGTATTCGTGTGGTCTGAGCGCCATTCGCTTAATAATGTGCGCTCGGACCTGAGCTATCTGGGGATATATTACATGTCTGTGTTTTATGTAATAAATGTGACTTTATGTATTTTAAAGTGTTTTGTGTCTTTTGGAGTCTTGTGTCTGTCCTGGGAGATAATTGAATTACTCTCCAGGATAGAAGACTCTGAAACTGGTTTGGGCCAGAAAGCCATGCTTCATTTAGTCACAAAGGACTTTTTACTAACTTTTGAACCCCTTGTCTGATTTGTGCTATTTTTTAATATGTTGCTCCCCTGAATGGATTGATTCCAAATATGTAATTTGTATGAAGATTGGATGTATGGTTTTTAAAGTTACAGGGTATGGGGAAAAACTGTTCTGTTTTAATTATGTTATGTGATTATCTGAGGGATGGGAATTTCCCCGAATGTATATTGTTCCGATTGGTTATACTGCTAATTATGTGGGTGTCTCCCTTGCATGGGCAGAATCTCATAAAAGCAGAGTGTGTGCCATTAAACATCAGACCACTGCTTGACCCTCAACACGGAGCCTTGTCTCGTTCTTGTGGGGATTCACTGTATGCTTTTAGAGACTGATTGCCAGGAGTGTAAGCTGATTGTCTGTTTTTCCTGTTCGTCTGCTAGCAGCTATTTGGGAGGTTCCAGTTCGGGAGTTGGAGTGCTATTTTGTATCCAGTTCGGGAGTTTGGTGTTCTGCAGTAGCTGTGCCTGTATCTCTGGAAAGGGGGCCGATCGCCTAAACGGTTTTTACCCCTTGTGAGAGAAACGGTCCATTACATGCAGAAAATGAATTATGTAGAGCAACAGACTGTGCAAAATGCCTTTTATCCACAACTCTAAGTCTACCAGATCCTACAGTAATCCATCTGCCAATCCTAGTATGTCTCTGCGGCAGTGACTTTGCAGCAGTTCCAGTCTGAGTTTGTTCACCAGATAATTCACAAATCTCAGACGTCAAAAATACAATCTCCTGCCGCAAGATAGAGAACTGGCTACAGATTAGACATCAACCAAACCTCCAAAAAGAAGAACGTGAAACAAATGCATAGCAACTATTACACTGAACTAAGTCTGCCATTCCAATGAGGAGAATAATTTAAATCAAACAAATCTTAACTTTGTATTTATCCTCCTGAGTACCTCAGATTACCTCCAGTTTATCTCCAGAATATCTCCAACTACACACTTAGAAGCAGCACTCTCCAGAATATCTCCAACTACACACTTAGAAGCAGCACTCTCCAGAATATCTCCAACTACACACTTAGAAGCAACACTTAGGTGAAGCAACCAAGCAATATTAGCCAAGCTAATGACAACAAGCCTTATATAACTCCTAAAATCACCACCCACTAGGAATGTTTAACACCTGGGTAGGCCTCTGCACATTTGCAAACAATAGCTAATTAAACAGCAATCAATAGCAAGTAACTAGCTTAATCAAATCAAATGCCTTATAATTACCAACATGAATTCAAACCTTGTGCAATCAGTAACCTTTTCCTACAGATTAATCTTACCTGTAACAGTAGAAAAGAAAGCTCTTAGCACAACTCTTAGACAGTTAAATCTTCTGTAAAACTCTCACTATTAACAGACTTTCTGATGATACTCAAGGATTCCATGGAGAATCTTCATCCCATGCTACATCCTATGGCCTGGAGTCTTTCAGGGGTGTTTGATGCACCAATGACTTATCGCCAACGTCTAGAGATATACTCTGGGACCCATGGGCAGCTGGAACAAGGAAGTGTTACCTCTCAGCTTAGAATTCATGGGTCAATTGGTGTATGGGAAGGAACCTCGATCCTTTTACAGCCTCTTTATCCTCCATATTAAACTTTCTCACGTCCCTGTTCTCGGAAGGTAAGTCCTACCGGCCCATCAATACCATGCGTTCTGCGATTTCAGTGGCTCACTTTCCATTACAAGGGAAACCGATAGGTCGGAATCCCTTGGTTTGTATACCACTTCAGGACATTTGGTTACGTGGACCCCCTGCACCGAATATTCCTCCATTTGGGATGTGGCCCAAGTTCTTCGTTTCATAAAGGAGTGACCTTCGACATCAAATTGTCTTTAGACAAACAACAGCAAAGTTTACCCTCCGTTTTATGCCTGGTATCTTTCCGTTGGATTTCGGGCATTAGAGCATTCTACGTGGATGACTTCTCGTTTTCTCCGGAAGATGTCACTCTTCAGGTGTCTCGATGTACTAGACGGACTCAACATCGTTTTTTACCCATTTTTTCCATCAGAACACAACTTTGCGTGGTCCAGACTCTGCACGCCTATGTATGGCTACGGCCACGCTACAATTACCTCATCCAGACATTTATTAATGTCCTACGTTAAGCCACATGGGCCAGTCTCTGCTACTACCTTAGCCCGCTGGGTACGATGGATTTTATCTCTCTCCAGGATTGACCCTTCCTTCAGTGCGCACTTGGTTCGGGGTGTGGCAGCTTCTTCCGCCTTCACGGCAGGGGCCCACTTATCAGATATATATCGCTTTCGGCAGACTGATGACGAGAACCCACCTTTCGGACGTTTAACTCTCGCCCGTCCTCCATTGCCATTTTCTCTCTATTACCTTAGCGTTAAAAAGGCAAAATTGTCACGTATTCATCCGCTTATAAAAATGTGGTTAATGACATTTACTGTCCACACAGGAAAAGTTGTGCCGAGCAGCAACCTAATCCACAGAAGGGTTAATGCTGAGCAGCAATTATGCAAATGAAACCTGGTAACTGACTTTGGGGTCAAAGGCCGGTTACAGCCTATCAGATCTAGAGGAGGTGTATTTAGGCCCAGTTCTCATCCTGCTCAGTGCCTTGTCATGGTTTCCCTTGTGGTTGTCCGAGAGCGTGTTCCTGTTTATAGTTTTCTACCCGTTTTTTTACTTTGGCTTTGTTTATTTGACTTCTCTATATTCTGGTATCCTGACTCCTGGCTTTCCTCATCGCTGCGTCCCTTTCTGTGTTCCCTGACCTGGGCTAGTATTTTTTTTGTACGTTAAATCCGGCCATTCTAAGGACCGGTAATACGTTACTTATTTGTCATCTGTGCTATACAGTTCTATGTGCTGGATCAAACTGTAATCCTGACATTACGACAAGGACTCATAGATCTGTGACAGCACATAGCTGCTTGCGAGAGGAAATTAGAGGAGAATGATCACCGCATGGATCAATTCGCTCAGGCTTTCAGTACGCTTCTCGCTAGAACGGCGCATCTGCAGCCTTCAGCGTCTCCTCCTATAGCACCTCTACCTCTACCTCCACCCACGGTTAATAGGACTCCTAGCATCTCCTTATCGCCATCCCTACAGTTTGATGGCAATATCCAGGAATGCAGAGGTTTTCTTAATCAGGTGGAGTACCATTTTGAGGCCTCACCAGGGTAGTTCCCCACGGACAGAGCAAAAATTGGTTATCTAATGAATCAATTAAAGGGCAAAGCCCTTGCCTGGGCTAATCCATTGTGGGAGAGTAATCAGAGCATTGCTCATAATTACCAGGAATTCCTTGCCGAATTCAAGCTTACATTTGAGCCATTGGGTAGAGAGGATGATGCCTCCACTGTCCTAATGCACATCAGACAAGGTAACCAGTCTATCTCGGATTATGCTAATGAATTCTATACCTTAGCTTCCGAGGTAGACTGGACTAACAATGGGTTCATCTCAGCATTGAAAAAGGGTCTCTCAGAGACTATACTAGATGAGATAGCCGCTTAAGAATTACCTAAGAGTCTTAACGAATTTATTACGTTTGTCATGCATATTGATAATAGGTTAAGACTCAGAAAAGTCACCAGAAACAAGACCAGACGTACGGCTATGTCCCTAGCACCTCGATTCTCTAAACCTGTTTTGTCTAACCTCCCTGTACAGTCCGAACCCGAACCTATGCAGTCTGAGGCCGAAAAACAGTATAGGAGAAGGGAGGGGTTATGCCTATATTGCGGTAGAAAGGGACATATGATAACTAATTGCTAAAAACTTCCGCACCTAAGAACCTTAAGGGGACAGATCTTAGGTGTGATGGAGTTGTCCTCTAACAAAAACAAAAGTAGATTCCTCCCTGAGGTATCTATTTCCCTTGATAACAAGAAGTTTCCTTGCAGTGCCCTAATGGACTCAGGTGCTGCTGGAAATTTTATTGATGTCCAGTTTATTAGGGGTAATGAGATACCAGTCAGGGAGAGACCTACGCTAGCTGTAGAGGCTCTTGATGGTAGACCACTCACACAATCGCTTATAACCCACAAAACTGTCCCTATTATGATCTCTATTGGGGCCTCCCACAGGGAGGAGATGACGTTTCAGGTTATTACTTCTCCATCATGTCCTATCATTCTAGGGTTTCCGTGGCTGAGTAAGCACAATCCCTATATTGACTGGGCTAATGGGGAGATATTAGAATGGGGTAAAGAGTGTATGGGGAGATGTATAAAACCAGTACTAAAGAGATTGGATACTATTGACCTTCCCACTACCACTACCAAAACTCCTGGAGTTCCCATACAATACCGAGAACTTCAGGAGGTGTTTAACAAGGCTCAATCCGATGTATTGCCTCCCCACAGAGCATATGACTGTGCCATTAACCTGTTTCTAGGCGCTATGCCACCTAAAGGGGCAGTTTATACCTTATCTCCCCAGGAGAGTAAAATAATGGAGGAATACATCAAAGAATACTTAAGCAAATGGCACATAAGAAAGTCATCCTCACCAGCTGGTGCAGGATTCTTTTTTGTTG
Source organism: Pelobates cultripes (assembly GCA_933207985.1). Lineage (NCBI taxonomy): Eukaryota > Metazoa > Chordata > Amphibia > Anura > Pelobatidae > Pelobates > Pelobates cultripes. Next base: position 154,856,391 of record OW240916.1, on the reverse strand, counting down.
AGAAAAAGGGTGGTGAGTTACACCCTGGCCGTATTCCAAGACTTTATAAATGATGTACTCAGGGAATTCATTTACTCATTTGTCTTGGTTTATTTGGACGATATTTTGGTGTATTCCCCTGATCTTCAAACTCACCACTCCCATGTGAAACAGGTTCTGCAGATGTTGTTGAAAAATAAACTTTTTGTAAATTAGAAAAGTGCATATTTGACCAGCCTGAAGTCCACTTTTTGGGTTACAACATATCTGCATCGGGATTTCAAATGGATCCTAAAAAACTAGAGGCTGTACTACACTGGCCATTACCCTCTGATTTAAAAGCCATTCAAAGGTTTATTGGTTTTGCCAACTATTACAGAAGATTCATCAAGGGATTTTCTTCTGTAATAGCCCCCATCACTAATATAACTCGCAAAGGGGTTAGTAGCACGGTATGGTCCAAAGAGGCTGTGAATGCTTTTGAGACTCTTAAAGAAAGATTTGCCTCTGCAGACATACTAAAACATCCCGACACCAGTAAACCTTTTATATTGGAGGTTTATGCATCCGAGACAGGGGTAGGGGCTTTTCTCTCTCAGAGAGAAAGCCAGGGAACACCATTGCATCCTTGTGGCTACTTCTCCAGAAAGATGTCTCCTGCTGAGCGCAACTACGATATTGGCAATAGAGAACTGTTGGCCATTATTCTTGCCCTCAAGGAGTGGCGACATTTTTTGGAGGGTTCCAAGGACCCCCTGTTGATCATAACTGACCACAAAAACCTGGCATATATAGGGGATGCCAAAAAGTGGAATAGAAAAAAAGGGATTATTATTTTTTTTTTAAACCCTCATTTCAAAAAATGTAAAAAAATAAATAAAATTGCACTTGTGCTACAAAATTAGTTACTGTGGCACTGGTGGGTGGTAAGGAAATGTTACCATCAACAAAGATACAAAAGTGGGAGGTAGGTATTGAAAGGTTGACTACCCCTGGTATAGATCCTTTGCAACCACTCCACCTTTTCCCCAGATCAGACAGTCAGGTTATGCTGGAGAACACTTCATGGAGAGGCTTCTAATTGAGAAGCCTCTATGCTGGATCTGTGAGTACGCAGCCACTATCACGGCTTTCCAGTGCATCTCTATAAGCAGTAATACCGCTCATTGAGAAAGTGGAAGTGATGCATATGCCAACACAGCTGGCCTGTTGCTTAAGTCTGTGCAGTTACAAGAAGAGGATGAAATTCTGCTTCCAATTATAAATGTGATGATTTCTTTAGAAATTGGCATTTTTGTACAGAATGTCCCGTTAGAGGCTCCAGACACCTAAAGCAATTCAGCATGCTGAAGTGCTTTCTGTGTGTAGAGTGCTCCTTTAAAAACTGTCCCCAAATTTGGGGTATCTACATCCTTGAGGGTATACTTAATTTTGAAATTATACAAGAAATGTTTTAGAACATTTAATACAAATGTTCCTCTTAATATTTTTTATTATATGTAACTGTAGTTCATAAAGTCTCATTGAGAACCAGAGGTACAGTATATTTTTTTTTAAAAAAAGCAAAACAAAACTCAGCTACTGATTTTATGTTAACCTTAGCTGTCTCTGATAAAGCATTAGTGATAGAATTGAATTAATAGGAAATCATTTCACAACTGAATCAGAATAAATCATATATCTATAAAATAGGGATCATTACAAACATATATCACATATCTATATACATGAAACCGTTCATTAAAACGTTTTGTATTAAATATGTCTCTAAAGTCACATGATTATTATTGAGTAAATACTGTGTGACTTTGAAATTAATACCAAGGCTATTGAAACTAATAGATGATATCATAAGACACTCCAGCTATTGCCAAGGTTTTCATAACATTGAATAAAAGTCCCTGTTCTGTGCTTGAGAAAGAAATAAAGAATGGTGTGTAAATTGTCTTTTTTTTTCATACAAAATGAATTCAGTCAATGGGACTCAAAAAAATATATTTGTATAAAATAATTTGAACTGTTGAGTAAACTATCTACACCATGCCATCACATGTGTTTAAACAAAATTATTTGTTAATAATAAATCTTGTTGGTTGTTTTATTATTTTTTGAGTGTATCTCTGTGCCTTCTATTTTGTCTATGCATTACATTCTTATCTGTAAATCTACATGACAACCCAGAAAATGTCACCTTGATTGGCATTCTATTGTGTGAGCTATGGGTATCCCAATAATGCAGCTGTCATATTTTATATTTATTACAACATAACACTACCTATAAATGTTGAGTTTTTGCCTGCAATTATATTTTTCCTAATGGGAATATAGTTTAATGGTAGCTGGGTATCCTCCTCTCCTTCTTGTTCAAATTGAAATTTCAGACTAGTTTGATTTGTTCTTCAGATTAGCCCTACATATAATCAAAATATTACTGAATAATTTTCTCTGTAAGCTGAAGTAGTTTTGCAAACAAAGTACTATGTTGTTAAAGAAGGAATCTGTTTAATCGATTTTGTGATATTGTTAAATTTTTTCACACATGCTATTAGATTGTGGCTTACACAACATTGAACTACCAGATCACACCCATGTTATAACAGAGACTTATATAAAGAACAAAAATAGATTAAACCCTTTCACAAATATCCATACTATTTCTGTTCCTCACCCAACTAAGAATTAAAGGGACACTCCAGGCACCCAGACCACTTCTGCCCATTGGAGTGGTCTGGGTGCCAACTCCTATCCCCCTTAACCCTGCAGTTTTTATAAACTGCAATAATTACCTTGCAGGGTTAAGTCCTCCTCTATTGGCTGTCTATCAGACAGCCACTAGAGGGACTTTCGGGTTCTTAAAACATGAAAAGTGGTTTAAATGATGCTGGACGTCCTCATGCTATGCACAAGTACCTCCAGCGTCACCTGAATCCCCATAAGAAAGCAATGAATAATGTGCACGCTAGGGGAGGAGCGTGGGCGGAGCCTGACCCAGCACCGAGGGACATTCGCGTTGAATTCAGGCAAGTCACTGACGGGGTTTTAACCCTTTAGCAACATGGGATGGGGGAGTGGGGAAGGGGCACTGCAGGATTCTGCAGTGCCAGGAAAACGGATATGTTTTCCTGGCACTGGAGAGTCCCTTTAATTTGCAGTTACCTTATTTGTAATAACACCCCCACTCTGTTTTTCTCACACTTTGTTAAAATGTTATCTTTCATTGTTTTTGAATTAAAACTTTCCAGCAATGAAAAGAAAGTGACTTAGGTCAGAGGAACGGTATTAGCACAGACGAGTAAATTGTTGGACTTGATGGAGATTTTATTTTGCAACCTAGGTTACTGTCACTATGAAACTTGCTGCTAACTCCTTTACATCTCCACATAACAGCAGGTAGACATAATAGTTCTGCTACACTAATGTGCTACATAATAAATATGTCAGATGGAAGAGTTATCCTTTTACCCAGATAAGACTTGGAAGGCAAATTACCTTACATGTCCTGTAAAACATTTTAGTAGAAAGCAGCATTTCAATGTCCCCTTGCCTTTACTGCTTACAACATAATTATAGTGCAATCGCAAATGCAATTGTCCACATAAAACCACTGTTTATGGTGGATTGTGTGCTACACAAAGTAGGTTTAATTGTAATTGCCCACAGCTTGAATTTCCCCAAGAAAATCATACTATGCAATTTTGAGAAGTTGCATGCAATTTTTTCAAGAGCATGGGGACACTTGGCTGCATTCTATGACCCTTTTGAATGAGAAAATTTGTGTGCACCAAATTCGAGAAGGAAAATGTTCAAGCTCAGACTTTTTTCAAAACTGTGAAATTAATACCAGGACATCATGATTACAACTGGGGCACACTTTTAGGCCACAATGGATGAATCCTTGGCCTTAATGATGCTTCAAAGCTGCCACAAGAGGATAAGGAGAACCAACATCTACCATATTAGAGTGTCTATGGAATTATTTATGAACCTAAATACAACTCACAGTGAGTGATATCATTGTGCAACAGAGAAATAATGGAACTGTAATATCTAAGGATTTACATTTACAACTAAAGAGGCGGTAGTGTAGGCAAAGTGCTGCATTCATATGTCATTACATGATAACATATAGGAACGTATTGAATCAATAAATAATAGTTTGTGCATTTCAACAACTGCAAGTAAAGTGCCTCAGTATTTCACTGATGTCTTTAGTTTGTAAAACATTGTTGTTTCCATTATTTTTGTATACTGCATTACCAATAATATAAAGTCAATAAAGATTTCCTATTTCTGATAAAACTGTGTAAAGCTATATGGAAAGCTGCATATTTAATACCACGGAGAACCTGGAAGTTGTTTTAAACAATTTTAAATTTAAATGAGCAAATGAAAAAAAAAAGTCGATTATTTAACTGTTTTACGTATCAGATTTCTGTTTCATGTGGTTGGTGTTCTGGTGACAACTTCTACAAAATGATACAGTAGTGCACATACACTATACCTCGGTTACTCTTGTATGAGATTTTCTTGGAATTGTTCAAATTCTGATTATGCATTCTGCTTCCCCCATATGTTCTGCGTGGAATGTCAGAACAAGGATTGATGTTCTGGCTATGGCTCTTTAAAAGGAAATGTTATTTGGTCAGCCAATATTCTGAGATTTAGTTTTCCATTAGCTATTACAATCAATCTAGTTGACTGAAAGAAAGCTATACATTGATTTCATTTTAGACACTTTCCTGCATTAAAAATTTAAGTATTCTTCTAAGTCTGACAAAAAAAACTGTTGAAATTATTTAACCCCCTTGTTACAATTGATTTTTTTTTAAATAGAATGTTTTATTGAACAGGAGTGATCATCCTTCATCAGAAACAAAAAATCAAGGTGTTTATGGACAAGAAGTGCAATCCAGTTGATTAAACATTTAAGCCAAAGTTGCTGAGTTTGAAAATGATTTTTCCACCTTGACGACTTAATAGAGTAGATTGCAGCGGTTCTATATTCAACCAGCCTGGAACTATGAGGCTTTCATTTTAAAACATTTCTATTGTAGTTTGGCATAAGGTTATACTTTTCAATCAGAGTGTAGTAACCCTACTTAAGGATTTATTGAGTTGTCAAGAGACAGAATAATTTTAAACTTTTGCATAAACAAATGTTAAAACATCTAGTATGATTGTTGAAACACTCAGTCACAAGCAGGCGAGTCTCACACTTACGTGACTTGACCAGATATGCCATTATACTCATTATCTTTGGGCAGACTTGGAATGCATCATAATTGTTTGGCTGCCCAAGACATTTTGATCTTTGCAGCTTTAACTTGCCAATTACTGTTTATTGTGTAACTTGCCAATTACTGTTTGCTATGTTATAATATGTTATTATGTAAGTACACTGGGGAAAAAAAAGATGTGGTGACTTCAAGATCTGCCCAAAAGGTATGATAGCAAATGTCATGGATATATATTCTTACGTCCAAACATAAATTAGTTTCAGTAGTTTTAATGACAACTGGTAAACTGAAGGATTCTTTACCGTCATCAAAATGGGCTCAAGTGCATTAGCTGACATTATATTTGAAAATAGGAGGTATTATAGTGAAATCATGGGCAAATAGACAAGTTGTCAATAGGTCAGTCATTTAAAAAAAAATGCAATTAGTTGGGCGTGTCTTGGACTTGCTAGTAAGCAGACACATGTAGGGAAGCTTTGTGCTGTCAAGGTCTAACTTTGAGCAATTGGGACCTCTGCAGTCCCCAAAAACATTGACTAGTGTCACCATGTCACAGCCTAAACCTAAACAGAGGACGGAAAGGCAAGAAAAATCCTACTTCTTCAAGCTGCAAGTGGGGCAAGCTAAAACTCCGGATGATCCCGGAGGAAAGCCAAGATGGCACTGAGGAGCTGGAGCTGGATAACTCGCAGAAATCCCAGTCCCCAGACTCCCCCCTAACCTCTAAAGGGCTGATGCAAAACATGCAGGATGAATTGTCCAATAAGATTTTGCAGATCCTGAATTCTTCTATTGGAGACTTATGGAAAGACCTCCAAGAGCTTGGGACTAAAATATCCACTGTAAAAAACAAATTGTCGGAATACGCCGAAGCGCATAACATGAGGCCTTATGTCTCAGATGGAGACCTATGAGACTAAGCTGGCGGATATGGAGGACACGACCTGTCGCAATAACCTCTGCATCAGAGGTGTAGCAGAGTCGGTGAGCATGAAGGAACTGCCTGCTTATATTACAGAGATGCTGCATATGATTACACCGGAGCTACCACGAGATGTCCTGCTTATGGACCGGATTCACCGTACTGCCTGGCCGTAATTTTTACCTCCTGAGACTCCAGGGATATTCTGATATGGCTACACTATTACCATGCAAGGAGGAGATCATCAAGTGGAGCAGGTCTCATAAGGAGTGGGCGGAAAAATATGGAGACATTGCTATCTACACTGACATATTAGCCTTTACTCTGAAGAAATGCAGATGTTTCCAGCCTGTTACCAACAACTCAGAACCCACCATATCATCTAGACATGTGCATTCGTTTTTGTAAGAATAAGATTTCATCCGAAAATTTGTGTTTTTTGGTATTCGTTTACTAAAACATAAAGGAAAGCCCAACATACGGAATATAAACGAAAGGAAAGGGCAAATGCCAAATGCATTACCTTTTCATTTTGTTTCGTTTGTTTAATAGACTCCGTGCTGCAGGGGTATTAACCCCCACTCACTGAGAAATCACACTGCACATGCGTGAAAAAAACAAGGAGGGAGCCGGCAGCGCTACCAACTTTCCCTTTGTAATAATATTAATTCCTACCCCCCCGCATTAAAACCTATGGGGTCACTATGACTCCCATATTAATAAAACAGAGGTTAAATCCTCCCGCATGCCCCCCAGTGGCTGCTCGCTGTCATTTAAAACTGGATATAAATCCAGTATGGGGGTCACTCTGACCCCCATGTTAATAAAAGGTAGGTTAGATCCTCCTGCATGCCGCGAGTAGGGGCATGTCACCTAAACAAATTTAAAACTACTAGTGACTGGGCAGCTATTATAAATAAATAAACCATAAATAAATAAATAATGGGGGGGACCAAACATAAATTAGTTTCAGTAGTTTTAATGACAACTGGTAAACTGAAGGAATCTTTACCGTTATCAAAATGGGCTCAAGTGCATTAGCTGACATTACATTTGAAAACAGGCGGTATTATAGTGAAATCATTGGCAAATAGACAAGTTGTCCCCACCCATGAGCGGCGGGTGAGGACCATAAATAAATAAATAATAGGGGGGGACTTAATGTCCCACCCAGGTCCCCACCCAAGAGTGCCATGTGAGGACCCTAAATAATTAAAGGGGGACCTAATGTCCCCCCTGTTCCCACCCTTGAGCAGTGGGTGGTGACCCTAAATAATTAAAGAATGGGGGGAAACTAATGACGGCAGGTGGGGAACACAAATAATAAAGTGACTATGGGTCCCCAAGCCCCTAGTCACTCCCCCTCCAATACAATAACCCTACCTACCCTCCTCACCTTAAAAATAGTGAGGGGAGGGCCAATAAACTAATCCTGTAAAATATAATTTCATACTTACCATTAGATTTTTTCTTCTTCTTTTCTTCTTCTTTTCTTTCTTCAGCCCCCAAAAAAGCCAAATAAAAATCCATAATACCTCTTGCAGCTGTTAAACTAAAAGAAACCAGAGCGCTAAAAAAAGAAAAAAAAAATCCCAACGCTAAAAAAAATCCTTCTTCACCCAGCAAAGGCATGGCGCATAATAAGCTTATAAAGCCTTCCCACACCCTGCACTTTAACTTAGAGAACTCTGATTGGTTTATTCCAAGCCAACCAATCAGAGTTCTCTGACAGGTAAATGAAGAGACTGACAGGTAAGTCTCTACATTTACCTGTCACAGCACTCTGATTGGTTGGCTTGAAATTCAACCAATCACAATGCTATGAGTCATTTTACACAACGTCATGCTGTGTAATTTGACTCATAACCCTCTGCTTGGCTGACAGGGGTTTGAAAGAAACCAATTGTATAGAATTGTAAAGACTGGGTAAGAGTACGTGTAAAAAGTAGCTATTTAGATCAGTAGCACTGCCTTATTGTGTTACTGATCTAAATAGCTACTTTTTCATATTGCAACATTGTTATTATTGTTGCAATAGTTACATAGTTACATAGCTGAAAAGAGACTTGTGTCCATCAAGTTCAGCCTTCCTCACATATGTTGTTGCTGTTGATCCAAAAGAAGGCAAAAAACCTAGTCTGAAGCGCTTCCGATTTTCCACAAACTAGGAAAAATTCCTTCTTGAGCCCAAAATAGCAGTCAGATTTCTCCTTGGATCAAGCAGCTATTACCCCACTAATTAGAAATTATATCAATGTATGTTATGTTTTTGTAAGTATTTATCCAATTGCAGTTTAAACCTCTGTAGTGACTCTGACAAAACAACCTCTTCAGGCAGAAAATTCCATATCCTTATTGCTTTTACTGTAAAAAAAACTTTTCTTTGCCTTAGATGAAATCTCCTTTCTTCCAGCCTAAATGTGTGACCTTGTGTCCTATGTATAGCCCAGTTTATGAATAGATTTCCAGATAAAGGTTTGTACTGGCCCCGAATATATTTGTATAAACTTATCATATCCCCTCTGAGGCGCCGTTTTTCGAAACTAAACAGATTAAATTTTTTTTGCCTTTCTTCATAACTAAAATGCTCCATTCCTTTTATTAATTTTGTAGCCTGTGTCTGGACTTTTTCTAGTGCCATGATATCTTTCTTTAGAACAGGCACCCAAAATTGCACAGCATATTCAAGGTGTGGTCTTACCAGCAATTTATAAAGAGGCAAAATAACTAAATAACTATTGGTTACACGTACTCTTACCTTAGTGCTCTATCATTTCTATATAAGATACTGATTTTTAAATCCAGTTTTAAATAACAGTGAGCAGCCACTGGCTGCTTGCTGTTTGGGCAACATGCCCCTACTATATAGGGAAACCTGGCACAGGTAGGGGCATATAGTGGACCACGGGTAACCCGACCGGTTACCTCTGCTAATTCCCTTCTTTCAACTGGTTGGGAACCATGTAAAGTATATAGAGACCCATTTTTCCCCCAGTAACTGGATGACACGCAGTCCTGGAGGTACAATACAATTTTATTGGCCACACAGCTTTTATGAATAACCCCATGCAAGGGGTCTACCACACAATCATGAAGGATCACATCCCAAGATCCTCCCCCTCCCTGGGGTCCCAGCGCAGGAAGGGACTCCATTACCTTTGTCCCCAAAGCCCGCCACTAAATCTATAGGGTCCCCAACACCAACTGCCAGGGGTCTTCGTCACAAGAGCCTCTGTGCCTGGGAGTCTAGGCGCAGGAAAAAGGGACCGTCCCTTTTTCTCCCAGGCACAGAAAAGCCAGCCCGCAGGAAAAGAGCTGGTCTCTCAGGCCTAAAAGTGCCCACACCAATCTCAGGGACCCTTGCCTCGGTCCCTCAATCGACTAGTCTCTGTTCGTGATGTCCTTTCGGGGTTCAACTGATTCCCCTGGTAGGCGTTTGTCACCCAGGGGAGCACTCATTACACAGGGGAGTACTCATTAACTACTTACCTTGCGGTTTCACACCTATGTTGCTAGTGCGAACGTTCTAATTAAATTGGTGTGAAAGTTCTAATGGGGCACCAAGGAGGACCGCTTTCGGTTCCCTCCTTGCTTTTTTTTTTTTTGCCGCATGTGCAGTGTTATATTCATCCTAATGGATGAAAACTATTTTATTTTTTTACCGAATTTCGTTCGAAAACGAATGGTTTACGGACAAAATTCGGGATTGATGAATTATATTTTTATTTAGTACGAAATAATTTGTCTGGTGCACATGTCAAATATCATCTAACGCTGGGGTTATCCTGTGAAGCTACTGGTGCAACATGAGGAGAAGACCATATTCTTACTTATGCCAGAAGACGGAATTTGGGTTCTTTGAGACTGGGAATTTGAACCACAAGACAAGATGAGACATACAGAGATTCAAACCAGAATGGAAGAGAACTAGGAGGTGTTCAATATCTAATCTGTCTGTTTACAAAGACTGTGTTACTTGTGGATAGAACCACAAAGCAGCAAGTATCACTGTTACTCGAAGACATATTTTATTTTTTTATTTTTTTTTAGTATTCCTAAACTGACCATTTATTATGTGTCCTTCTTATGCATTGTTAGACATGTGAAAGGATAGAGGGGCATAGATTTTGCTCGAATGCACAGTTTTGTCAATATGCCATGTAAAGAGATGCGTAGCCCTATACTGCCAAAGGGTCAGGGGGCAGAGTGTTTAGGAACAAGTTCCGATTCTGCCTCATCAAATAGGGAAAAATGTTTTTTTTTTAAAATGTATTAAGAAAACAAAGAAAACATAAAAAAATAAAAATACAAAAAAATACAAGAAAATAAAGAAAAAATAATAATATATATACAAATAAAAAAAATATACAAAACAATAAAAAGAATAGACAAAAAATATTAATCAATCTAAATTTAAACAGTAATACCAATAGTAATTTTTTGTTTGCACAAAAGTTGATGGGAGTGATATTTCTGCTCTCCTTACCTCATCTCTAGACGTAGGACTTATGCAAATGTTTTGGGGATCTTACTCCTCGACCCTGGTTAAAGTTTTGACCTTAAGTCCTGCAGACAGGGATTGAGAGACCACTTTATCATAGCATGCAGATACCTGTCTAAAATCGCATTACTGCACTCCCTTGGGAAATACTGTTACAGTTCATGTTATCTCACAGCTCCTGATAATCGGGTACTTACCTAGCTAGATACATTTAGAATTGTCTCCAAAGGGGAGAGAAGGGACCACTATGGAGTGTAGCCGTGATTGGTGCCCAAACAGATATACTCCTAGTAGGTGGGCTTATTCGTCTCATTTTAACCAATGAGGTTCCCTTTGAAATGGGGAAAGAAAAGTCTGATTTAATGTATACTTTTCACAAAAGACGAGGGGATGGAACTACAGGGAAAATTACTAAATAAATGCATGCGATTTGTATGTGGTTGACATCTAGGATGATAGGTCATATGGTACAGGGAGACTACCAACAAGAAGACACATAGCAACCTATACAAGGGCCCCCTCTTTCACTTTACTGTAACTATAGGCCTATCAGATGCCCTTTCTCCAGGACAGGAAGCCCTGCGCTTCCTCCCCTAAGGCACTACTGGGCAATGCCTTGCCATGTTATTGGCTTTCAGTTCTTTTTCAGTTATAGTTTTGTTATTGTTTAACCTTATTCAATATACATTTACACTGGGCTCTTGAATACCTAGCGGATTTGCTGGGGATCTTTGGATGGGATCGCCTACGCCATGGCACTCTAGGGTTATTTCACTCTGCTCGATAGAGGTGGGAGGAGTGGAGACACCCACAGACCATAAACACTTTTACAGCACACATAACGTCAAGGGCTTTAATATGCCGATGAAAATAAAGACATCTGCTGAGCTGTGAACTCAAAACACATGATGTGGACGTGGTGTGTTTACAGGAAACACACTTTTGGACAAACGACTACCCCTCCTTAGTGACAAAAGACTATCCTATGCAGTTCCTATATGTCCCAAGACATAGACGTGAATGACAGGTACGTTATGCTAGTTGGGGCGATCAAAGAAATTATGTATACCATAGCGGCCATATATACACCTAACACTAATCAACAAAAAAAATTCCGTATGATATTAAAAAAAATGTCCAAGGTACAGCAAGGAATAACAATTTTATGTGGTGATCTTAACCATGTTTTAGACCCAACCGTAGATAGTACGCTTCCACCGTACAGAGCGAGATTCAGGTCCCTTAAATGGCAATGTAGAGCGATGCAGAAGTTATTGACCACCCACCATTATTACGAAACATGGAGGGTTTCCCACGGGATGAAGAAATCTTATACTTATTTCTCTCCAGTGCACAACTCTTATTCCCGTCTAGACACCTTTTACCAGATTGTCCGCTGTGACATTGAACATATTATGTGGTCAGACCATGCCCCAGTAATTTTGGTGGTCAGAGATATGTATGACTTTAAGCACAGAAGTAAGTGGAGAATAAATTATTCTCTCCTACAAAATCCTAAGTTTACTGACCGAATAGATACAGCCCTACAGAGCAATTTTTTTGAGAATTATACCACAGATGTGTCCTCAACCACGGTATGGCAGGCACATAAATCAGTGGTGAGAGGGCTTTTCATACAAAGAGCAGCAGCGATGCACAAACTATCTCAAGCACAAGTGAGGCAATGGCAACAAGACTTTTATACATTGAATGTGCAAAATCAATTGAATTTCTTAGGGACCAAATCATGTCCTTGACTAGACAAATTCACAAACATACTCTTCAAAAAACAGGATACCACCTCAAGCGCCTCAAAGCCACTTCTTATGTGCAAAGTAATAAAGCAAGCAAGCTACTAGCTTCTAGATTAAAAGCATGTCAGGCCTCCCAAAAGATAGCACATCTCACAACACACACTGGCTCTAAGGTGTATACACCGAAAACCATTGGAGACAAATTTGTGCGTTATTACACCAACCTGTATAATCTGAAACATGACATCCAACTGCATCAATCTCACGGAGAGGAGATAAACCGCTATCTGAATGACCTCCACTTACCACATCTGACCCCCGCACAGCAGATGGACCTTGTTAGACCATTAACGGATCATGAAGTCATTGATATTATCAGAGCACTCCCATCAGGCAAAGCACCTGGACCTGATGGACTGGACAACACTTATTACAAAATATTATTTAGTCAGGAAGTTTACTGATGCTATCAATGCTAAATCATTACATGCAGACATATTACTGGCACATATTGTTACACTGCAAAAAAACAGGGAAGCCACCTATCCTCCCTCAAAACTTCAGACCCATATCGCTCTTAAATACGGATTCAAACATTTTCCCAAAGGTTTATGCGACCCATTTAAGTAAGATATTACACCTTATAATACACACTGACCAAGTAGATTTTGTTGCTGGTCAACAGGGATAGGAAAATACACGGAAAGTAGTGAATATCATGCATACTTATAAAATAAAATAAAGCAGGAGGGCTTGCTGGTATCTCTTGATGCCGAAAAAGCATTTGACCGCCTCCATTGGAAATTCCTGGAGGCGGTACTAATTAAATTTGGCATGCCTGTGGAGTTCTTATCCGTAGTGAGGGCCTTGTATAGCACATCCATGGCACACATGCTCAATGCCGGCTTCCTTTATAATCCTTTCTTGGTAACCAATGAAACGTGACAGGGTTGCCCCCTTTCTCCATTACTTTATGTCATAGCTTTAGAACCTCTAGCACAGTCCATTAGGAACCATACCTCCATTCATGGTGTCAAGGTTGGAATGTGAGAATATAAAGCGAACTTATTTGCAGACAATGTGTTGCTCACTATAACATAGCCCTAGATATCACTTCCAAATACATTGCACACGATAGTGGGTTACGGGAAAGTTTCCTATTATAAATGAAATGTCACCAAGATGCAAGCATTAGGGTTTGGCATTACAGAAAAAGAATTACAGACATTACGCATCTCCTTTTCTCTATCTAAACTGGAGAACTGATTATCTTACCTTACTGGGGCACGAGTTAAAAAAACATTAAGGGCACAAACACATTTGGGCATTAGCCACACCCATCTATTGTTTAAATATCACAAACCTTTCGTTTGACTTCAGACCTTGGTCAGCGGGAGGTTGCTCCGTAATTGGACAACTGTTTGACAGCACAACCATATTACAATTTCCAGACCTCCAAAGTAACTTTGACTTACCGTCCATAGCAATATTCTCATATTTAAAAATAAAAGCTCTGCTTATGCAATACCCAGTGCAGACTCAGTGACGGACTATGAAGTATTTTGAGATGGCATTCTCTTCCCTCACCATGCCAAGACAGGTAATGTCAAGGACATGCTAAGCGTAAATTGACATTTCCGCACAAACCCACGATAAATTCATGCTAGACTGGCAGTCAGATTTGAACAAGCTTATCGAATTGCCAATATGGAATAAGGCGTTCACAGCTCACAAAGGTAGATCGAGTTGCGCCTCACATTTAGAACTGATGAGGAAATTCCAGTATAGATGGTATATGATGCCAGATAGACTGTGTTGCTTATTCTGACTGCCTCTAACATTGGTCACTTAATTGGAGCTACAAAAAAAAAGAGAGAAGACTGAGAAAGGTGGACTAAGAGAAGTACTCCTAAAACAGTCTCTATACCCTTAAGTCAGAGATGCTCCATTAGAATAAGGCAACAAATTGCTGGTACTAGAGCAAAAAAATGAACTAAAACAATTACATTTTGAGGGGACAATATGTGTATATAACAAATGTGAAAGAGGTGTGAAACGGATAGATAGAGGGTTTATAAAAAGAGGGTATATTAAAATGTAATTGTTATTAGTTCATTTTTTTGCTCTAGTACCAGCAATTATTCTAATGGAGCATCTCTGACTTAAGGGTATAGAGACTGTTTTAGGAGTACTTCTCTTAGTCCACCTTTCTCAGTCTTCTCTCTTTTATATATGCAATTCTGGGTTATGCCCTAAATACCCTACAACCAATACACCCTCAGTGATTGATTTTTTCGATCGTTCACTTTGGTTGCATTTTCTTTAATTGGAGCTACACAGTAACTATTTTATTTGTATTTGATTTTATTTTGTACTTTCTTGCTGGCACTAAGAGAATCCATCTTCTTATCATCTGGTTCCACTTGGTTGGAGATATGCCCAGATTTGCTACTTGCCTGTAAGTGCAACTTTAATACATTTCTTGTGATTTTACTGTACTTCACCATATGTGGCTCTCTGTATGCATTTATCAGAGGAATTCATGAAGATCCATGTGGCTGATATCTACTGGCCCTAATAATCGTTTTAACTCCTGGTTATTATTCATTCTATACATGTACTGGGTTTCTTTCCCAATTTTCTCTTTACCTAGATCACATTTAGAAATGATGAGGAAATTCCAGTATAGATGGTATGTGGTGCCAGATAGATTGTCTTGCATATTTTGACTGCATCTAACATGTGTTGAAGGTGTTCACAAGAGACAGGCACAATGCTCCATACCTGGTGAAAGTGCTTAGCCTATAAGCCATTTTGGAACATAGTGGAAAACATTGTACTAACGCGCTAGGAACAAACACCACCCTCACTTCTGCACTAGGCCTTTTATTTATATCACTGGAACATTTCCAGAGATCGGCTGCAATTCAACTTTTTCACATATTAGTAGTAGCAAACCTATTGATAGCTAGGGCATGGAAGTCCACTGATTTACCAACAGCTTTGACACTGCTAACACATATATCCTTAAATCTGAATTATGAATCCATGGCACATGTGACCATTGGAACAAAAAACACTTAAAATGAGCATGCGATTTATGGGACGCATATATAACTAATCATTCTGATGTTTCACCAAGCCCTGATAGGTAAACGGCATATTGTTGGAAAAAGGACCAGACGTGAGGTGTGGAAAATCATTGTGAAGTCGTGGAAATGGAAGGGAGATATGGCGGGGAGAGGGGATAACAATATGCAGTTGGGGGTCACATAGAACTCATTTTGGGCTGTTTTGAGGAGCATTGCAGTTGTGAGTAGAGTGCCAATGGCAACTAAGGGTATCAACATCAGTTACGAGATGCCATACGGGGGCTAACCCCGGCTTTGATTCCATCCACACAAGACATCGATGTCCTGTGTATAGTTTTTTCCTTCCTTCCTTATTTTGTTTACTTTTTCTATCACAAAACATTAAAACCTAGAGTCAGGTGACTTTAAGAGGAACAAGAGACCACGCTAATGGTAGAAATATTTGGAGGATGTAGGTGAAAGGTGAAAGCGAAGATTCAGACAGCAAGCACTGAGGAGGGTTGTTGGCACAGTAAAGTAACTGATAGAATGAAAATTGCCACTATCTCACGAGGTTTCAATCGAACACTACTACAACTCCAGGGTTACTACACAATGATGTCAAATTGCTAGACCGATGTTTACAAGTGATTAAACGTGAACCATAGGGTGTGAGCCTATCGATCTTCCGTGTAAAGTAGGATGCATATAATTATTGATTATTGATATGTGTATTCATCACTTCAGCAGTGGGCACTGGTATTTGTTGATTGCTTCGATTCACCCAACGATATCATTGTGAACTTCCTCCCTTCTCTTTTTTCTGTTCCCCTCCGACTTGCCTTTGACTCAATAAAAATTGTCAAATTGAAAAAAAAAATGCAATTAGTCAAAATAGTTCTTTAGTAGCCAGATATGATTTATTACATAAATGCTATTTTGCTAGTTTACAAAACATCAGTTTTGCTTGTAGAAACTCTTAATACACTTCCAGGCAAGTCTCACTCTTAGTGGCTTGACCAGCAATTATACACTGGGCTGTATCTACCGTGAGGCAAATAAAGCATTTGCCTTGGGCTGCAATTTCCGGGAGGTGGCAAAAAAGCCGCCACCAAATGCCCAGGCTAATGCCTTCTTTTATGGGGGCCCAAGAGCTGGCTGGCCACCTTTGGTTCCCCCGGGGAAGACTGCTACATTAGTCCGGCTTCCGGCATCACTCTGTGGCACTCGAGGGAGCTGAGCAGGGAGATCACTGACAGCTAAGCGCGGCCGCCTGTCTACTTACGCGTCCACCCGTCTTTTCCAGATGAAAAATCCACCCAGCTCTCCCAAAAGTAGGGAGGCTGGGTGGATTAGATTTTTTTTTTTTAAATAATAATTGTGAGTGTTTAGGGAAAATGTGTGTGTCAGTGTATGTGAGTGAGTGTGTGTGTCGGTGAAAGTGAGTGAGTGTGTGTGTGTCAGTGAATGTGAGTGAGTGTGTGAGTATCACCCATCCTATGTGTTCCCTATTAAGGGTTAACAAGTATATAGGGGTGTAGATAAAAAATACCTCTTTCTGTCTCATTAGAGATATTTTTGCCAGAAGCTCAAGGAAGCAAGGTAAAGGGTCAGAGTAGGACCCGTCTAAGGGTCTGCCTTGATGTTGGCAGGCGGGCATTCCCTCCAGTGGCCATTGGAGTAAATAAATTACCTCCATTTGTTTAAATATACAGGAATTAAGGAGAGAGCGCAGGTAACTTTTTGTCTTTGGTTTTTACTATATTTATTAGCTGATGTGTACTGTAGTCGTTGCTGCCACCCAGGAGTGATGGGAGTGAGTGCAGGACTTTTCTTTTTGAGTGTGTGAGTGTGTTTGTCAGTGAACATGAGTGAGTGTGTCAGTGAATGTGAGTGAATGTTTGTGTGTGTGTGTCAGTGAGTGAGTGTTTGTGTGTTTGTGTGTTTCAGTGAATGTTAGTGTGTGTGTGTGTGTCTGTCAGTATCTCTGAGTGTGGGTGACTGAGTGTGGGTGAGTGACTGAGTGTAGATAGGTGAGTGAGTGTGACTGAGTGTGGGTGGGTGACTTAGTGTGGGTGAGTGACTAGGTGAGTGTGAGTAAGTGACTGGGTGAGTGTGGGTGACTGGGTGAGTGTGGGTGACTGAGTGAGTGTGGGTGACTGAGTGAGTGTGGGTGGTGGGCTAGTGAGTGACTGAGTGCGTGTGAGTGAGTGAGGGTGGGTGGGTGAGGGACTGAGTGTGGGTGAGTAACTTAGTGTGGGTGAGTGACTGAGTGTGGGTGAGTGACTGAGTGTGGGTGAGTGAGTGATTGAGTGTGGGTAGGTGAGTGAGTGATTTTGAGTGTGACTGAGTGAGGGTGGGTGGGTGAGGGACTGAGTGTGGGTGGTGGATGGGTGGGTGAGGGACTGAGTGTGGGTGAGTGTGTGGGTGGGGGAGTGAGTGGGTGACTTAGTGTGGGTGGGTGGCTGAGTGAGTGATTGTGAGTGAGTGATTGAGTGTGGGTTAATGACTGAGTGTGGGTGAGTGTGTGTGGGTGGGTGAGTGATTGTGAGTGTGGGTGGGTGAGTGATTGAGTGTGGGTCAGAGAGTATGGGTGAGAGAGTGGGTGAGTGAGTGTGAGTGACTGAGTGTGGGTGAGTGATAGAGTGTGGGTGAGTGAGTCTGACGGATCACTTTGCACCCTGACTTGGCAACAGATGCTTCCTAGCTGACGCTGAGGACCGTAAGCATAGCACCGGACACCACAACCGCCGTAGCTTAGCTGAGATCTCGCTGTCTTCCTCCCACCCTGGACCAACCTCTGATATCCAGGACCATGTGGGAAATACCTCTCCTGCTCCAGAGAGCGTAGCAGGAACAGCTCTTATAAGAGCTAGTGATTAGAACCCAGAGGAGTATAAGGAGTATAGCAGTTCCCCTCCAATCACGAGATCAAGCTACGTGTGGAGGGTTAAGGAGGAACTCAATTTTAATGGAGGCACACTGGCCTTTATGCAAGTTTCCCAACAATGGTGACACCCACATGGACCTTGTTGGGCACAGGGACACAAAGTTAATAAACCAATAAAAACGTGAGACACTCCCATACAGTATACACAATCTCTCCCCTCTGCCTGGGGAGATTATTAAGGCAGATAATGCATTAACTTAATTATTCCCAGGCAGAAAAACACACATTTTTATAAAGTACCCCAAAACACAACATATCCCCAACACATCCCCGATAGCTCTGATCTGGTTAAACAACATATACATAAATCACATAGATCAGAGCAGGTGTTCAGAAATTCCTGCAAACCTCTTCTTGACTGACCGCACGCATGGTTTCATGCCCAAAACAGTTCCAGAGAATTAGGATGTGCGGCCGGTCTATTTCAAACAGTTGAAGTACCGTTTGAATGCCGTCAGTATATGTCCCTTGTTCGTAGGCTTCGACTCATCAAATGCTGTTCGACTCCCGTTCAAATAGCAGAAGTTCCATGGAAGGTAACTGTTCAGCTATGCTTGTGCCGTCGCATGTCCAATTTGAGTTCCATGAACTCGATGAAAAAACACAGCTGAACATGTTTGACTAAACAAGATGGCCACCTCCACATGTTCGAATGTCGAATGGTGACCACTTTGACTGTCCGGGAGTTTGAAGTACCATTTCGAACCATTTCAAAAGTTCGAAGAACCAATGTTCAAAATCACAATAGGCACAAATAGGGTCTCTCAACCACAATAAATTAAAGGGGCCATAGTCACAGGGTAAAAGGCTGGCAAGTAGTCCCCTCCAAACCCCAGTGGCGAAGTGGCTTTCACCACAGTGAGTGATTGTGAGTGAGTGATTGAGTGTGGGTGAGTGATAGTGGGTGAGTGACAGAGTTTGGGTGAGTGATTGTGAGTGTGGGTGGGTGAGTGATTGTGAGTGAGATTGAGTGAGAGAGAGAGAGAGTGAGGGAAGGATCCATCCATCCCTCTCTATCCATCCATCCATCTATTTCTATCCATCCCTCTCTATCCATCCATCCATCTCTCTCTATCCATCCATGTCTATCCATCCATCCATCTCTATCCATCCATCCACCTCTTCTATCCATCCCTCTCTATTCATCCCTGTATCCATCCCTGTATCCATCCCTCTCTATCCATCCATCCATCCATCCATAGCTTTCTACCCATCCCTCTCTCTCAATCCATCCATCCATCTCTCTCTCCATCCATCCATCCTTCCATCTCTATCCATCCATCATTATCCATCAATCCATCCATCCCTCCCTATTGATGGATAGGGATGGATGGATAGAGAGGGATGGGTGGATAGGGAGAGAGAGATGGATGGATGGATAGGGCTGGATGGATGGATAGGGATGGATGGATGGATGGATGGATATGGATGGATGGATGGATGGATAAGATGGATAGGGATGGATGGATATGGATGAATGGATAGAGATGGGAGAGAGAGATGGATGAATAGGGATGGATGGATGGATAGGGATGGATGGATGGATGGAGATGAATGGATGGATGGATAGAGAGGGATGGATGGATAGGGACAGAGGGATGGATGGATGAATGGATATGAATGAGATATGGATGGATGGATGGATGGAGAGGAATGGATAGGGATGGATGGGTGGATAGGGAGGGATGTATAGGGATGGATGGATGGATAGGGATGGATGATATGGATAGGGATGGATGGATATAGATAGGGATGGATGCATAGGGATGGATGGATAGAGAGGGATGGATGGATAGAGAGGGATGGATGGATCGAGAGGGATGGATGGATGGATCGAGAGGGATGGACGGATGGATAGAGAGGCATGGATGGATAGGGAGGGATGGATGGATGGGGATGGATAGAGATGGATGGATGGATGGATATGGATGGATGGATGGAAAGAGAGGGATGGATGCATAGATATGGATGGATTAATAGGGCTGGTTGGATGGATGGATGGATAGGGAGGGAGGGATGGATGGATAGGGATGAATGGATGGCTGGATAGGGATGAATGGATAGGGATGGATAGGGATGAATGGATGCATGGATAGAGAGGGATGGATGGGGGGATGGATGGATAGGAAGGGAGGGATGGATGGATAGGGATAGATGGATGGATAGGGATGGATAGATAGAGAGGGATGGATGGATGGATGGAGAGTGTGTGTATGTTTGCAATTTTTACTATTTGTGTGTTTCTATACAAACACTATATATATGCAAACACACAAAGTTTGGGCTGAAGAGAGTTGCGGAGGCGGGGGACGGGCAAAGAAAGCGAGCTGAGCTATCATTCAGCTCAGCTTGTGAACGCGCATACTGCAAACATGCGCGGTAGAGCGCTGAGTTCATTCATAAGGTGGCATTCAATGTTGCTCTATGAAGAACGCGATTGGTGCAGCAAGATTGGTGCAGCACGATTGGTGCAGCACGATTGGTGCAGTGCGAAGCTGCGCATGCGCACCAAATCGCGATGATGCTTCTCTAAGAGAAGCGTCCTTTTAAGCCCTGCAACTTCGTCATTTTGATGAAAAAGGGGTCGCGGCCTGACTGCGATCTCGGCGCCGGAACAGACGTAAGTTTATATAATAAAAAAGGGCTTGAAAATTATTTTTAATAAGGGGAAATTCATATAAAAGCAAGGAAGAAGGCTAGGGGACCTGTCTTTCTTGCTTTTATATGTAGACTATAGTAATCCTTTAAACAGGCTTTATTTATTTCCAACTCAAATTTGGTGTAAGTGGTGCTGTGCTTCTGGCAGTGGTTAGGAACAGCAGTAAGCTAACCTCCAGTCTCACACTAGAATCAATGAACCAGGCTACCCCTACTTCAACACAGACACAGTAAGGGTAAACACACTGTATTATTGCGGTTCTGTCTCCCTCTGTAACAGAAGTAATAGCGTTTAGAAGAATCTTGCTTGAAATATAGTTATTTTATTGGTTCTCCTAATTTTCCTTCTATTGGTCACTTCACTTGATCTAAAATCAACATTTAGTGGCTGTCCCCTAACCATTAATCATCTTTTTTTTTGCTACCTCTTAATTTTACGGGAGATTCATCCCAAATGATCCAACAGAAAACTAGTAAACTGAAGGAATCCTTGCTGTCATCAAAGCAGGCTTATATGCATTAGTAAAAACCAAAGGAAAAAAGTTACCTGCGCTCTCTCCTTAATCCCTATGTATATTTAAACAAATGGAGGTCATTTAGTTACTCCAACGGCCACTGGAGGGAATGCCCGCCTGCCTGCGTCAAAGTAGACCCCCCTAGATGAGTCCTACTCTGACCCTTCACCTTGCTTCCTTGAGCTTCTGGCAAAGATATCTCTAAAGAGACAGAGAGGGGTATTTTTTATATACACCCCTATATATATATTTATTAACCCTTACTAGGGAACATATAGGATGGGCGACAGCATTGTAACATAGCTGTGTGATACAAAAAGTGAATACAAATACAAAAAGAAAAGTCCTGCGCTCACTCCCATCACTCCTGGGTGGCAGCAACGACCACACATCAGCTCCAATACATATAGTAAAAACCAAAGCAAAAAAAAATATATGCTGTACTGTATATATTGTTTCTAATAAGGTTCCTGTAGCATTCATGAAGCACATTTTACAAAATGAATGAATAATATCAGAGCATGAAATGATTTATGCAATTTAAAATCATTCAACATTTTGCCATAGTTATAAATTATTAGGCTTTAGACAGTCATAGATGGTATATATTCAGTTATTGCATTCTCTTAATTTAATTGCTGAGGACAAACTTAATTTATGAACTTGTTGCTGTCACATACGTCATTATTTCTTAGCATGGTTTTCTTGCATTACTACATGTAATTCATCAATTGGTGTGTTGAATGACAAGTCTGGATGTAATTACATCCTGTAATTACAGCTGACTCATCTAGTGGTGTTTCTCTGGCTGAGCTGTAGGCAAAATAATTATTAGGGCCATGATTAAAAAAAAAATAAAAGTATTTTTATAAGCATGTTAAATAGAGTAGACTTGTAGAGCTCAATTTGAAATGCTGAAGGTCAAGTGTTCTAAACTTAATTTTATGCTCAGAGAATAGATAGAGAATTCAAATGTTCCTGACCACAATTCTCATTTGCAGTAACAAAGTAAAAAAAAAATGCATTCACATTATTTAATATTTAAAATATTTGTATTTAGTAATAAGTACAAGCCAGAGGAAAATCATGAAAAAATGAATTTAAAGGGTAAAGAAACTGTATATTATCTTTCCCGTGGATGTATGAATCAATTGAAGTGTGATGGAGATGAATGGAAATGAAAAATTAGTATGCGTTTAATTGTAAATATAATGCTGAGATACATTGTTAAGCAAATGAAGGTGCAAGCAGATAAAGAAGTAGGAAGAGAATATATCGGCATAGATAGACCTTTAAAGAGAGATGCTACCATACCAAGGTTATTCACTAAAGTCTGAATGCACTCGATCTGGATTAGTAAAAATAATTTGGAGCTGTCCGGTGGACTGCAAAATCTAGATATTGTTCACAAGATTTACCAATATTTTAATTTTAAAAAGCAGATTATGAGTTATTTTAAATGGAGTCCACATTTCATTATGCCTCTCTTCTGTAATTCAGTCAGATGCAATCAAGGGAGAAGCAAAGAGAAGCATATAAAACTTGGCTCTTGGTTTAACAGCTAATGTATCAACAGAGAGGGGCAAAGCCCAACTTTGATGTAGAAGCAGATAGTTGTTTGTAATCCACAGGATTATTTGTAGGATGTCAAATGCAAATGTATGAAAATTATATAATATGAAAAACAAAAGCCGCTTTACAATTGGTGTAATCTGCTCCTGATGTAGTCTCCTATTTAAATCACTTGTCCTCGCTCTGATCGGTTGTTTTACTCTTGATGCATCCAATCGTGAATGTCGTGGAAGGGGAGCTGGCTTCCCACATGTTCTTAGTTTGATAATCTTTACAGACCAGAAATGATGTAACAGAGTCAGTGCCTTGCCATTTCCAGATCCTTCATTTTAATCCTCACAGAGATGGGCAAAGTACTGGCAATTGAATGTAGTCTATAATTCTTAATAGCGAGCATGTAGGTGACACGGGGATGGGTCATATCAAGACATCTCGCATGGTTGTGTCCCAGGTAACCACAGCAACATATGCAATAGGAAACAGATAAATATCAGTTTGATTCCACAAAGAGTGAAGTGTTACAAAAACCACATTGTCTATTATAACTTGTGTATTAGATTGTTTATAAGCACATTATTATTGCAAGGGATCATATATTATTGAATACGGTAAGGGATATAGTTAAAGTGCTTTGATATTTACTAATTGTTGCAAAGATGGTTAATATACATAGTGATACACAATATGCACGATGGGCAGTACTTATGCACCCAGTTAATGCTAATATTTTTATGGCCCATTGGGAGAATTTGTTTATCTATGGCCAACATGACTGGAGTGCACAAGTACTTGCCTATCGCCGTTATATAGATGATATGATTTTTATCTGTGAAGGCCCCAAAGACAGTTTTAAAGATTTAAAAAATTTTTTCTTAATAACAATACTTGGGGAATACACCTTACAAGCAATATTAGTACCTCATCTATTGACTTTTTAGATGTCAAAATCTAAGTAGAAGGAGCAGTCCTTAAAACACAAACCTTCTTTAAGAAAGTAGATGTGAATGGTTATGTCTCATCTAACAGTGGGCACTACTCTCCGTGGCTTAATAATATACCAAAGGGCCAATTACTTAGATTTTAAAATAATTGCACGGAAGAGGAACAGCAAGCAGATGAAAAACAATATCTTGAAGATATTTGAGAAAAAGCTTTAAGAGAGGTTGAACAAATCACGCAAACAGAATTGATCCAAAGAGATAAAATAAATAAAAATGATGAGGATAATTTTAAAGAAGTTTTTGTGTTTGATTTTAACAACCAACATAATTAAAAAAGAGAATTAATAAATTCTGGCCTATACTCAAAACCGACAGGGACTTGAGTGAACTACTACTGCCAAAACCTTTCGAGGTGCCCCAAATTTAAAGAATTCACTAGTTAGCAGTTATTTAAAGAAGAAACCTGTGAGTAATTGTCACTAGTCACTAATTGTCACTAGCAACCATCCCGAGTCTAATACTATCATTACCTTTTTGTGTCACTTTACCCCACTCCCTCTAGCATGCAAGCTCATTGAGCAGGGCCCTCAATCCCTCTGTTCTTGTGTGTCCAACTTGTCTGGTTACAACTACATGTCTGTTCATCCACCAATTGTAAAGCGCTGCAGAATTTGATGGCGCTATATAAATAATAACATAATAATAACATAATAATAATAATTTTTAGGGACATCCCATTGGTTTTCATAGATGTAGGATGTGCTCCACCCACAAAAATATGCAACATACACAGGGAAATGTAGCACTAAAATTTAAATCAGCAAGGACACAGGAAGAGTTTACTATTAGAGAACTCATTACTTGTCACAGCAACAACGTTGTTTATCTACTGAAGTGAAAATTAAAATATGTGGGGAGGACAACACGCCCTCTCCATGTAAGGATGAGAGAGCACATCTACTACATCAAGAAAGGAGTAGAAAGTCACAATGTATCAGAACATTTTTAAAAATGCATGGACAAGACCCAAATGTATTAGAATTTATAGGCATTAAAAGGGTTTTGAGAGATTGGAGAGGGGGTGATTTTATACAGAAGATTGGAAGATTTTGAATTATGTAACTTTTTATGAACTTTAGTATTATTTTTTTATATTAATTATGTTACGGTCATTTTAGGTTTTTAGGTAAGTTTTTTTGAGCCTTTTTTTTTGGTCATATATTTTTTATTATTTTAGTCGTTCAGATTTGTTTACCTTTCTTTTAGGCTATTGTTTAGTTTTTAGATCCCTTCTTCAGTCTCCACACCTGTTTTTATTATGGTTTTATCATGGTTTTATGGTGAAACTGTTATTTTGTTCTTGCACTTATTTTATTTTAAAGATTTCATTTAGACAGTCTACCCCATTTTTTATGTATTTTAGGTGGTACATTTTTGTTTTTTTTCTTAAGATATTTTCCTCTGTATTTTTGGTACTTATAATGATTATTAATTTATGTCCAAAAGGGGAGTACTGTTTAATTTATTTATTGATATATTTTCTATTACCATTTTCTCTAAGGTGGCTCTTGGAAAAGAACAGGTAACTGTTTTTTGCAATTAATTTTTAGATAATCTACCCCATTTTTACCTGAGGTTATATATATAATATGCTTGATTTTTTAAAATGTGTTTAAACTGAAGGAGAGTCCTATAGGTTTGATGTCCAATGTATGTTGGGTTTTTATTATATAAGAAACATTTGGGAATTTGCTTCTATATTCTAATCTATATAACAGAATTAATTGCAAGAACTGTTTAGTGGAATTGGATTGCTCGTTAGTAGCATGAACTAGTAATTGGAATTTAAGTGCCTGCATATATAAAGCAAGGAAGAGTGGGAGGATACACAGCACATTTGACAAAGCCCCAAGTAGAGGGGTGAAACATGTCACAGACCAGGAAACAGGAAGCACTGTGGAAGTTTCATCGGCGAAACCAGCCCAGCAACGAACAGAAGAGCTTTACAAGTTACAACCATCCGTTGCCAAAGGACTGGTGAGTTGTTGATGGACTGCACATATTATATGTTTTTAATTGCTGTATTGGAATAAGTTTTTACGTACGTAATATCCTGATCACCTGTGTATCAAACGGATCCCACGCACGCCAGGGGCTAATCCTCCCTGAGCGCTATAGCTAAGAGTGGTGCTTTAACCACTTTGATTTTGTGAGTGAGCTACTTAAAGAGCAATATAACTTTCATATACAATTTTTGTTCTGTATTGCACTAGGAGTTCTCTATTTTTTGTTTCCCTCTTAGATACTTAAATTAATGTCTCGCAAGTATAAGCACGTCACTTTATACAACCATCACAATTGCACTTTTTTTGCTTTTCAAACACTGAAATTGCATTGTTTGATACATGTGTGCTCACTGTATTATAGGCTATTTTGGATAAAGCCTTTTATATATAAGATACTGACAGAGAGGGGTTGTAAAACACTGCGCACCAGCACTTTTACGTGTTTGTTCTGTTTAATCTTATGACCAAGATATTTTGTTGTTGGTTGCTGCACCTTTTCAAATTAATCTTACGTTTTGCATCAACCTATTCCCATATATATATACACTATTATATAAATCAATTTAAAAATATCATAGTTAAGATGTTAATGATTGGTAATGCATAATACATTTCATTTTATGCATCTAAAATTCAATAATATATGTGCACATATAATATATGTGCAAAATATCAGACCAAATTAATATTTCTTTTCAATATAAAATATTTACAATAAACAAGATTCAGAGCACTCTGTGTGCTGGATCTTGTGTATTGTATGATTTAGCCCCAGCAGCACCCCATTTATGCATGTTCAGGTGAGTGCAGCCCCAAGGTTTCACATTTCCAATATAAAATATTTAAAATATATGGGCATGAATAATTACAAATTATAAAAATATGTCAGAGTTCAAAATCTTTGTTTAAACTATGACGTTGTAAAGTATTCAGACTGAAGATCAACTTCATTTCTGTTTGCACAGTTTTACTAAATAAGTCCTTGCCTCTGCAATTAGTTTCTACCTTTTGGATCCCCATAAAGTAAGATTACTTGGGTAATTATTGTGTAATAACAAACTATGTTTTTCAAAACCATTTTTATATAATCTCATATATTACTTTTTTACAGTAACAGATAATCACTTGTTTACTGGAGAATATATATTTCGTATCCGTGGGATAGGAAATTTCTTTAATTAGCCTCTTTTAACCCCTTAAGACCGCAGGGCGTTCTATGCCGTCCCTATTTAGATGGCTCTAAACGCTGCAGTGCGGCACAGAACGCCCTGCGATCTTATGTACTTACCTGGTCGCCGGCGATCCCACGCCGGCGATCGTGGTATGGGGACTCACCTGGGAGCCCAGGGAGTCCCCCTCCGTCCTCTGCAGCCCCCCTGGGCCAAGTGATCGCGAGGTCCTTGCGAGGACCTTGCGATCACATGGACGGCATAGCCATCCATGTCAGTGCCAGCAGGGGGAATGCCTGTAATGACAGGTACTCCCCCTGCTGTCTGGAAATAAAATAAAAACCATTAAAACAGTGTAAAAATAAATAATATATACCTAGATCATATATATATATATATATATATATATATATATATATATATATATATATATGATCTAAGTATATATACACACATATACACACATACACTGTCTAAGTGTATTTTAATATTAATATATACATAATTATAGTGTGTGTGTGTGTGTATATATATATATATATATATAATTAATATCAAAATACACGTACAATGATATTTATTACATATATATATATATATAATTTTCATTATATATATATATATATATATATATATATATATATATATATATATAAATAAAAAATAAATTATTATGTAAATACATTAAAAAATTAAATTACAAAAATAAATAAATAAAATATATATATACCTGTGTATTTTCGTTCTAACTGTATTTTAAAATTAATATATATATATATATATATATATATATATATATATATATATAAATAAATTATTATGTAAATACATTAAAAAATTAAATTACAAAAATAAATAAATAAAATATATATATATACCTGTGTATTTTCGTTCTAACTGTATTTTAAAATTAATATAGATATAGATATAGATATAGATAGATATATAGATATATATATATATATAGATATAGATATAGATATAGATACATACTGTTTTACTCGGAAAACTTCGCTGAACACAAATATCAGCGTTTCGAAACAGTAAAATGTATTATGACGATATCGTCAGTGACAGTGACATTTTTTGCATTTACGTTTTACTGTTTTGAAACACTAATATTTGTGTTCAGCAAAGTCTCCTGAGTATAACAGTACCCCCTCACGTACAGGTTTTATAGTGTTTTCAAAAGTTACAGAGTCAAATATAAGGCTTGCGTTTCAGTTTTTTTCACATTAAAATTCGCCAGGTTGGTTATGTTGCCTTTGAGACTGTACGGTAGCCCAGGAATGAAATTTACCCCCATGATGGCATACCATTTGCAATAGTAGACAACCCAGAGTATTGCAAATGGGGAATGTTCAGTCTTTTTTAGTAGCCACTTTTCAAATATTAACACTAACTTTGGCCAGTGTTTGTGACCAAGTGGCTACTAAAAAAGACTGGACATATTCCATTTGCAATACCTTGGGTTGTCTACTTTTGCAAATGGTATGCCATCATGGGGGTAATTCTTATTCCTGGGCTACCATATGGTCTCAAAGGCAACGTAACCAATCTGGCAAATTTCAATGTGAGAAAAATGAAAAATGTAAAATGCTATATTTGGCCCTGTAACTTCCCAAAACAATATAAAACCTGTATATAGGGGGTACTGTTTTACACATGAGATCGCTGAATACAGATATGTGTATTTTATTGCAGTAAAAGCAAACAGTATTTTGACATTCACAGTTAAAATATCATGTAGAACTAAGAAAATTAAAAAAAATCTTTTATCCCATTTTTTTATATTTTATTCATATTACATTATGTTTCATAGCTACATATGTGATATTAAATGAAAGCCCTGTTTCCCCTGAATAAAATGATATATAATAAGTGTGGGTGCATTTCATATGAAAGAGGTAAATTATGGTTGGACAAACATATAGCGCAAATGCCAGGTTTTGTTTACGTTTTGTTTTGATCGTACATTTGGCTGCGGTCTTAAGGGGTTAAGGAAGTATACTTAAATGCCCCATAGCTGCCACAACCATAAGAACCTTTTGATTAATTAATAAAATAAAAAAATTGTACCGGTTATTTTGTTTTATGTGGTTATGAATCAAACAGTTTATAAAGTATGGGGACTCCTCTATATATAATGGTAGGCTTTTCAGGGAGTATGTGACTGAGTATTTCATAATTTTATTGTAAATTAAAAAAAAAAAAAAACATCTGATTACTATGGGAGTTAAAATCACATATAAAAGTTAACTGATTATCCTTATTTGTATTAGTTTTTTTTTTATATTCTATCAATGTGTTCCATTTTATAGTACCAATATCTTGATACTCTTTTTTTTTAACAAATCCTTTTGATATATTTTATCTTTAAAATCATTTAGAATTTTCTGTTCCTGGCCCTGAAACCTTTCATCATCTGTGCAATTATGATACTTCTTAATACAGTTGCAAGAAAAAGTATGTGAACTCTTTGGAATGATATGGATTTCTGCACAAATTGGTCATAAAATGTG
>OW240916.1:154801973-154816314 GCA_933207985.1 Pelobates cultripes | reverse complement strand
CCGTTATTACACCGATCACTGAACTTACACGTAAAGGGACTCCTTTTCAGTGGTCCAATAAGGCTGACACTGCATTTTCCAGATTAAAGACTCTGTTTACATCTCCTCCTATCTTGGTACATCCTCAGCCAGAATTACCATTTACTGTAGAGGTAGATGCTTCTGATTCAGCTGTTGGAGCTATACTATCTCAAAGGACTGGACCTAAGATGTTGTTACATCCATGTGCCTTCTATTCCCGCCAGATGTTACCAGCAGAAAGAAATTATGACATAGGGAATAAAGAACTTTTGGCTATAAAAGCTGCCTTCACCGAATGGAGACATCTCTTGGAGGGAGCCACTCATCCAATTACTGTCCTCACAGATCACAAAAATCTGGAATGTATCCAATCCGCTAAGAGACTGTCAGCCAGACAAGCACGCTGGTCCCTATTTTTCTCAAGGTTTAATTTTTTTATTTCATACCGCCCTGGTTTCAGAAATGGCAAGGCGGATGCCTTGTCTAGGATAGCTGACCCCCTCCATACTACAGTAACCAAGGCCACCATCTTGCCGGAGAGCAGATTTTTAGGAGTTACCTTTCCTTCTGATCTAATGTCTCGCATTAAAAAGGGCTACTCTAAAGATCCAGTTTTTCGTGATCCTCCTCGAGATCTTCATATGACCATGCTTAATGGGTTTTGGATTTTTCAACAACGTCTGTTTGTTCCAGAATCAGTGCGACTGGACGTTTTACGCCTCTACCATGACTCTAAACCAGCAGGTCATCCAGGAATCTGAAAGACACAAGAACTACTTACCCGATCCTTTTGGTGGCCTAAATATTATGAGGATGTTAAGAAGTATGTGTCCTCTTGTGATGTATGTGCCAGACATAAGACTCCTCGCTCATCCCCTGTTGGCTTGCTTCAGCCTCTTCCGATTCCTCATCGCCCCTGGGGATCTATATCCATGGACTTTATTGTGGAACTACCTCCCTCTAAGGAACACACTACTATTCTTGTTGTTGTGGACCGGTTAACCAAGATGAGTCATTTCATACCAGCTCGTGGTCTCCCTTCAGCTAAACAGACTGCTGACCTTGTTATTCGGGAAATATTTCGCTTGCATGGAGTGCCTGATGAAGTAATTTCTGACAGGGCAGTGCAGTTTACATCTCATTTTTGGAAATATTTTTGTTCTATTCTAGGTATTAATGTAAATCTGTCTTCAGCTTTTCATCCACAAAGTAATGGACAGACTGAGCGAACCAACCAGACTTTAGAACAATATTTGCGGTGCTATATTAGTTACCTGCAGGATGACTGGCTGGATATTCTACCCACGGCGGAGTTTGCCTATAACAATGCCCAACACTGCTCCACTTCTCTGAGCCCATTTTTTGCCAATTATGGTTACCATCCAACCTTTCTAGTGAGTCTCCCAATTACTACTCCCATTCCTGCAGTCACTGACCGGCTAACCGCTTTACGAGATTCCCAAGAACTGTTGAAGGAGACTCTTTCGGAGGCTCAGGAATGTTACAAAAGAGCTGCTGATAGGCACAGAAAGGAGGCCCCAGTTTATCATGTTGGTGACAAGGTTTGGCTGTCAACAAAGAATCTTAAGCTTAGGATTCCTTCTCATAAAGTGGGTCAAAAGTTCATGGGACCTTTTAAGATAATCGCTCAGATCAATGCAGTCACCTTCCGTCTGCAACTTCCGGATTCCATGAAAATACATCCGGTGTTTTACGTGGCACTGCTTAAACCTTTTCATGAAAATACTTTCCCTGGTCGAGCCTTGCCTGCCCCACCACCAGTCCTCGTGGATGGTGAAGATGAATACGAGGTGGAAAAAATTCTTGACTCCAGGATCTTCCGCAACAAGCTTCAATACTTGGTTCATTGGAAAGGCTATGCTGAGGAGGATAGATCGTGGGAACCAGTGGACAATATTCATGCTCCTGATCTTCTTCAGTCTTTCCATGCACAGTACCCTGCTAAACCAGGAAATAGGGCATCCAGAGGCTGCGCCTGTAGAGGTGGAGGTAATGTGAGGAACTGACTCTGCTGCGTTTCGAACCCTGGTTTACATGGTGCTAAACCTTTTCCTTACCAGTACACCAGCCTGCCTTTTGCACATTTACCTGAGATCTGATACTATTGTTTGTAGAGTCAAGGTTATCAGTGACAACTCACTTCAGCTGTGTCTGGTCAGGTGTCTGGTCCTTGGCCTATAAAAGCCACTTCCTGTCTCTGTACCTTTGCCAGATTATTGTGGTTCCTGTACTCTAATCAAGCGTGTTCCTGTTTCTACTTCCTGTTGCTGAATTTGGACTGTTTTGACTTTGCTGCTTCTCCTTCCCACTGACCTCGGCTTGCCTCACTACGATTATCATCTTTCTGTTCCAGTCTCCCATCTCTGCTTAAGACCAGAAGGCCACTCAAGGCTCAGGGGCTCAACCACCTGGGTAACGAGTGGCTACCTCTGGCAGAAAACACTGCTGATCTGGCTACTGGACTCCAAAACTTTGTAACATCAATATCATTACAGGACTTCTCACTCACAATCTCTCCAAACATTTCAAAGAGTTACATGGGGGAGACCCCGCAGGTTTAGAATTTATAGCCATAGAGAAGGTCAATGTACATTGGAGAGGAGGCAGTATCGATAAGTCACTTGATCAGACAGAAGTTAGGTGGATTTTTGAGCTCCATACATTAGCCCCCAAGGGACTTAATATAGATTTTGAGCTTAACGTATTTTTATAATTATTATTTTTTACTCCTGTTTTTTAACCTTTTTAAATATTTTAAATATATACATATATATATTTTTTTTTCACCTACATATTCTCACTCTTATTATATTTGCACTTTTTTCTTAACATCCACCTCACATATGTCCATACTGACATTCGGCTATTTCAC
The DNA here is from genome assembly GCA_933207985.1 of Pelobates cultripes. Taxonomy (NCBI): domain Eukaryota; kingdom Metazoa; phylum Chordata; class Amphibia; order Anura; family Pelobatidae; genus Pelobates; species Pelobates cultripes. Next base: position 154,813,400 of record OW240916.1, on the reverse strand, counting down.
TTTATACTCATTGGTTGTTTCATTCTCTTACTATTTATATTTATATTTATATTCCCACGGTCTTTGATACCTACCCTGATATACACTAATTATTTTTTTCCATCACCTGACATAGATTTCCATTTTCATATTTATATGTATCTATGTATATTCCCACCTTTACACCTTTATGTCACTATACATATATATTTTTTCATTATCACCTTTTAGTACATTTTGCTTTTTAAAATGTAGCTCCAATACTCTTTCGGGATATATCTTTTTAATTACTTCAATATATATATATATATATATATATATATATATATATATATATAATAGATACCTGTATGTATTTATGTGACAATTCATTTACATATTTTTTGTACATATTTTTTATATATATTTTATATATTTTTCATATACTTTTAATACACATGTTCTTTATATATATATACATCCTTTTTTATAAATTCTGGCTAGATGATGCGATCTCTAGGCACTACATCATATTTAATTGTATTCCAATTAATCCTGTTTCTTTTCTTGTCTCTCTTCTCTTGTAGATCTTCAAAAGGCATCCTATATTTCCATATCCTGTTTATATGAAAGCTCTAATGAATTCTCTGATCCCACTTTATATTTAAATATAATTTTTTGTAATAATTGATACTATCACTAATTGACAATATATATTTTAATATATGTGTTTTATTGTACAATTATGCTCTGTATACACAACTTGTTTTGTATATATATCTTTTTTTTTTATAGATATATCTCTATTGCTTTACCGTTTGCACATTACGCTGTTTAATTATCTGCATTATGCTAAACCTGTAATCAGATAGATAAGTAATTATATTGACTGTTTAGCGGAATATGTTTATAAGGCACCACTACAGCATTGGTTCTCTATCCGTCTCTGAAGAAGTAGGGGCACACCTACGAAACGCGCAAGACTGTAAGGACACACATCAGGACTCAGTTCCACCAGACATACGTCATCCACAGTCAGCATCCTTCCAGGACCTATTGGTTTGTGCATCGCTATGAAGCCGCTCACAGCACACGTCCCTCCGGAGTGAGGCTCCCGCAGGGACGCTTGGTGAATTCACACGCTGTCCTCTCCAGCGGAATTACCATAAATGACTAAGATTTCAATCCATATCCATCCTCATCTGTACCGAAGGTTTCTGTTTAGGTCTGACAACATACCACCTGGTAATAATGATATGAACTTTTCCTGATGTGTATTTTTCAATTTTTAATCTTATTTACATTTTATATTTTTATTATTATTTGTCCTAATAAACTGGCTCATATTTCTAACCAGTTTGAGAACCAGTGCTTATTATCTATCACTGATTTCAGTGTATAATAATATTTTAGCCTGTACTGTATCGCTATAATATGATACATGTTTCTATTTGTATCCAACTAGATACTAAGTATATCATATAGTATCTGGTACAGGTACCAGACATTCTGCTTCATAGCAGTAATTAAGTCACTTGTACTGCACATTTCTGTTTCAGATTTACCGCATTTTTTCTTTTTTTCTCTTTCTCTCATCTTTTCCCTTTTTGCATTTGTATTTTTTATTTTATCTTTTATTATTTTTTTTTATTATTTTATCCTTTTTTTGCACTTTTTTACCATTTCCCATTTTTAACTCCTGTATGTTTCATTATTTATTGAGTATCTTTCCTTTTATACTTATCTCTATTTCTATTTTTATTTTTAATTTCATGATTTTTTAATCCATTCACCTTTTACAATTTCACTATTTTGTATCCACTTATATTCATATTGTTCTTATTCTGATATATAATTTCCTCTTAAAGGTACAGCATCCCTCTTAAAGGTACAGCACCCCTATTAGTATTACTCTTTTATAGATATTTTAGCTTTTCTTAGCCACATTTTAGGCGAGCTCCTGGTATCCCTAGACACCTTTGGTGTCTTTTTTTCTGGTTATTCCTTTATAGGTTTTAGTGGATCCCTATTTGCGCCAGTTTTGAGCAACCTAATACTAGTCCTACTCCCTCATTTTAAGGCAACACACTAGGTGTACCAGTACAAATCATTTTATTTTAATAAGGTGAGCTTAACACTTAATTTCTCCCTGAGTGAAGATAACTATTTCTGTGCATACTACACTACTGGTGTATTCTCTCTATATATATATATTCTGCTTGAGCCCTACATTTTATCAAAGGGAAGATGTGATACTGCCTTTAGAGCACTAAGGCACTACTTGCTGAGCCAGTACCTTCAGGCTCTTGTCCATGTGAGTGGATCTGATTATTATCCATCATCAACCATTTTGGAATTACCATCTACACTATATGTGGTTTTCTGTCTTTGTATTTATACATATTTGATCTATATATCCCTATTGTGACCAATGTTACAAGGGTAAGCAACATTGAAAGTTCAAATTTTAAGCATCTCCACTATTATATATAGATTGTACTACTTATAATATATTTGTTTGATATATAAATATATAACTATATATATTTGTTACTGCTCCTCATTTTGATCCTCTATTGGTCACTCCTCACTTCCTCTATGAGTAAAATAAAAATAAAAAAGTTAAATGAAAAGTTTTTTTTTTTCTTTTTCCTCTCGCTTCCCCCTCCCACTTTGTTTTCTCTCTCCGGTTATAAGAAGTTCTATGATCCCATGCTTATTCCTGTGGGAGTCTAAGAGATTCTCAGTATGTGGAATATTATTTTTGGTATTCCAGCAGTTTATGTAGACTTAATTGTTTTAATGGTGTATTGTCTGATGTGTAGTATGTTTAACTGGTCGTATGTGTTGCAGATGTGGGCAAGGAGCCCTAAGAAAAAATCTAGATTAACTGATGGTTAGAATTTTGTCTATCAATGCACAAGGCCTTAATTCTCCTCACAAACGAGGATTTTTGTTTAATACCCTGGTGAATCAGAAAATTCAAATAGGGTTTATACAGGAAACTCACTGGTCAGTGGAAGCTAGAAAATTATGGTTCTTCAAAAAATATCCGGTGATTTATTCCGCTTCTTTAAAAGGAAAAAAGAAATGTGGTGTATCTATAATTTTCTCTAGAGAAGTTATTTTTGATTGTAGTTATAACTATTTAGACCCGGAAGGGAGATTTATTATTCTGGTGGGTCAATTGAATGGGCTGGATTATACTTTGGTTAATGTTTATTTACCCAATCAAGATCCTATTAAAACTCTGACGAAAATTTCAGGTTTGGTAGAACAGGTTAAAAAAGGGAGAATTATTTTTGCAGGTGACTTCAATTGTATCTTTGATACCTCTTGGGACAAACAATTGGCTAAAAATCAGAGGATAGATAAATCTCTTAAAAGGCAAGCGGCATCGTTAAGTAGAGTGATTAAGAAAGCGGAACTGTTCGATTGTTGGAGACTGTTCCACCCTAATGAAAGAAATTTTACGCACAGATCTATTCCCCATAATTCGGCTGCTCGGATAGATATGATTTTGGGTAATTTAAAATCAGTTCAGGCAATCTTTTCAATCTTTATCGTTGAAAACACGTGGTCAGACCATGACATAGTAATTGCAGACCTGATGGAAAATAACAAGCGACCCCCTCAGATTTGGAAATTGGCAGATTATCTGCTAAAAAATAAAGCAAATGTAGAACATATAGAGAAGACAATCGATTTCTTCATTAAGGAGAATTCATCTGAGGAGGTATCTAAAGAATGTCTATGGTCCGCGTGTAAAGCAGTCATAAGGGGACATTGGATAAAACTTTCAAGTTTTCAAAAAAGAAATGTAGATAAAATTTTGTCGGATCTTTACATCCAATTTTATAATCTCTCTTAAGCCAATAAACAAGTTTATTCTGACGATAGAGCTTTAGCAATTAAACTCTACCAGGAAAAGATAAATTAACAGATTAAAAACAGGGTGGAACGGAACTTAAACAAGTTGAATATTAAATATTACTATAAGAATAACCGTGTAGACTCAGTCCTAACAAATAAATTAAAGAAAAAGATGACATTTAAGCTAAGCTAAGACATTTAAGCTAAGAGAAGGGAATGATTACTTTTATAAGCCTGAAGAAATTGCCAGTAGATTTAGAAGGTTTTATCAAAAACTTTATAATTTGAATAAATTTCCTGATCAAGATGTGTTGGACACCTATTTGAAAAACTCTAATTTGCTTAAATTATCTAATGACCAGAGGGTCAAAATTAATCGAAATATATCTTCTCATGAAGTGGAATTGGCAATAGATAAACTTGTTAATAGCAAAGCTCCTGGACCCGACAGGTATACAAATTTGTTTTTTAAGGTTTTTAAGAGACAATTAATTCCGTTGTTAACTGACACCTTTAATGAACTGGCAACCAAAGGGAATGCATCTCAAGATCTATTAAGGGCTCATATTACTCCAATTTTGAAACAGGGTAAAAGTCCAGATGATGTGAGTAATTATCGTCCTATCTCTCTGGTTAATGTTGAAATGAAACTTTATGCCGCAATCTTAGCGGAACGTTTGAAAATAGTTATGCCATCACTTATACACAGGGACCAGATAGGCTTTATACAGGGAAGACATTCCTCTAATAACACTCGTAGGGTTCTAGAGATTATAGAATGGGCTCAAGTCGAGGGAACCCCCCTTCTGACCCTGTCGGTGGATGCAGAAAAGGCCTTCGACAGGGTCGGATGGGGGTATTTGAATAAAACTTTAATACAGTTCGGTTTTGATGGATGGTTCCTGAGTGCGGTGGGAGCTATATATTCAAACCCTTCTGCTCGAATAGTAGCCCGCGATTTATGTTCAGATTGGTTTAATATCAAAAATGGGACGAGACAGGGGTGTCCTCTTTCACCTTTATTATATATCTTGTCAATTGAACCACTAGCAAATAATATTAGACAAAATCCTGGGATTAAAGGCATAGGAACTCAATCTGATGAATGGAAGATATGTCTATATGCTGACGATATTTTGATTTCCATTAAAGACCCCCTGGTTTCTCTTCCGTACTTAATGCAAGAATTTAATAAATATAGTAGTGTTTCAAATTATAAATTGAATACGAATAAAACAATAGCCATGTCGATTAACATTCACAAAGATAATCTATTTTCCCTAAAGAGAGACTTTGATTTTAATTGGACAAAAAAAGAGTTTATATACCTGGGGGTAACTATAACGGCAGAGATAAGTCGGACTATGGAAACTAATTTTTTGAAGTTGTTAAAAGAGACCAATATGTTACTAAAAGAATGGAGAGTGCATGAAATTTCCTGGTTGGGTAGGATAAACACCATTAAAGCTTATATAATACCTAAATGGGCATACTTATTTAGTATGCTCCCTCTCTCGATTTCGAGCTATTGGCTGAATATGTTGCAAACTAGTATTACAGCGTATGTCTGGAGAGGGAAGAGACCAAGGATTAGTACTTACCATCTATCAAGGAAGGCCTTCCAGGGGGGGTTGGGCTACCCCCTTGTTAATCAAATTTATCAGGCTAATATATATTAGTTCATGCCAGCAAATTACAGCTAACCGACTCTATAGACCAAGCCTGGTATAAAATTGAAGCAGCCAGACTTGGTTTAGACAACCTCGAATTTCTCTTATGGAGAGAGGCAAGTCAGAACAGGCATCTGTGTGAGATGGATTCTCACTGCCCTTTGTCCTTATTACAGACATTAAAAGAATGGACGACTATAAAGAGGAAGTTGAATATTAACAGAAAAATATATGAGAATCTGAGTTTGAAGTCGTTGGAAAGTTTCATGCTAGAGATAAACCTGACAAATTGGTATAAAGACTTTAATTATAAGATAAAAGATCTCTATTTGGATCACCAATTGAAAAGTTTTGAGGTTTTGAAAAATTGGTTGGATTTACCCCCTAGAGAACTATTTAATTTCCTTCGTATTAAGAGCTATTTGAAAGATAATATATTGGCTTTAGAAGGCCGACTTGGTATATTGTTCAGGAAACTTTTTTCGGGGGATCCTGTTAAAAGGGTTTTCTCTATTGCAGTTGAATTAATAAAGATGATAGGGACTCCTCTCACCTCTAAAGCTTTAACTAAATGGGAAACAGATCTAGCAATTTCTATTCCATTTAATAGTTGGTGTAAATCTTTTGTAAGGACTAAAAAAATTATCCACTGTTTGAATATTGTAGAGACCTTTATTAAGGTGTTTTTTAGATGGTATCTGGTCCCTATTAGACTTGCTAAAATTTCTATTACTAACCCGTCTAATTGCTGGCGATGTTTTCATCTCGATGGCTCAATGGTCCATATATGGTGGTCCTGCCATCGAATTAAATCTCTCTGGATGATTACATATGAATTTATAAATAGATTGGGAGGTTCCTATTTGGAATTTAAACCGGAAATCGCCCTACTCCATCTTTTCGGCTCAGAAATAAAGGATAATTTTGACATTGTGATTATTCACTGCTTAATGGCTACTAAAATATTAATTGCTAGATTTTGTAAAAGTATTGACATCCCTACGAGAGATCAAGTTAAAGCACAACTTTTATTCCAAGTCGAGATGGAAAAGGGATTACTGTCTATGAGAGAATATTTTAATCCTAAGGCTTTGTCGTTCTATTCTAGTCTTGTCCAAAATATTAAGAGGCTTTAAGGTATATGATCTGGTGGGCTATTGTGTACGTTTCCCTTACGGTTGATATGCTGTCTTCATTGGGGGTTCTACCATCAGTCTCCACGGCCTTATATTGTTTTTTTTTTTTTTCTTAAGTCTGGTTTTGGATCTGCAACACATATGACCAGTTTCGTCTGTTGTTTTTGTTTTTGTTTAATATATTTATAAGGTTACGTACAAGCCGTTTTTGGACCACGATAAACAGGCGATGGGATGTTAATGTTACCAGACTGTGTCCTAGACGGTTTACTGATGAAATTTGAAATTGAACATTGTATTTATGTTTGTTTTATGGGGATGGGAATCCTTATTTTTTCTCTGTAAGGTTCCCTCCCATGTGTGTTGTCTTTGTCTATTAATATTTTCATGAAAAAAATCAATAAAAAGAATCAAAAAAAAAAAAAAGAAAAGTTTATGGTAATTTAAGTAAATGTAAACAGGGCAGAACATTGGTACAGAAGAGAAAATAGGGATGGGGCAACAGTACATAATATAGCATGTAGGTGCACATTCCACGTTACTTAATAAAGATACAGTTACAAGATGGCAGACAATGCAATTGTCACAATCCACTACTGATTCCATAGAGTATCAACTTGTCAGATTCATCCCAAACAGCTGGAGTACATCTGCGTCAAACTCCAGTACTTGTTTAGATCTCAACCAGCTTCAGTCTCATCCAATTATTTTAATGACTAAGACTGTTTATATTGTCTGGCAAACAACAACGAGTGGCAGTCGCCAGACTATGGAGGTCATTTGAGGAGTGTGGCATGGGCTTGCCTAACCTAAAATCTTATTATCAAGCATCAGTACTCAGCTATTTGGTAACTGTACAAGCTTACCCAAACCCACCAGGCTGGATGCAGATAGACTCAGCAGGGGCCCAAGGACACATTGTTGCTTTCTTGGCATGGCTCACTGAGGCAATCAGGTCATGGAACATGCATATCTGGAACAAGTATAGACATTGATATAATTCATATGGGCTAATTTCAGCCATCACACCAATAATAGCACTAACAACATCCATTCTAAATTTTAACCACAGAATATCGAATAGTCATAGAGTTACATCCATGGATCATGTGATTTATTCTTTAAATCATTACAAACTATCTACAGGCTCCCAGAAAATAGCACACTATTCATATATGCAGCTAAAATCATTGGTGAATAAAAATTATATCATTGATAAAAACAATGTACATGGGCAGCAGCTGATGGACTGAAAAAATGAAACTGAAATTCAACCCACCAGCAAAATTATTTCTATGCTTTATTCCAGTATGAATGAACATCATGATCTTAAAACATATCCATTTATACAGGCATGGAAAAAGGACTTAAATAAGGCCGTCAAAGACAAAACGTGGGAAAATACTTACGGCACATAAACCTCTCACATTATGTGTAACTCGTGTGGAACTTTGAAGAAACGACTGTATAGATGGTATCTTGGAGGTGTTCTAAAGAGGTGGGAACCATGTTGCATATTTGTTGGTCATGCCGCTAATTAATATGATACTGGAAGAAAATAGCAAATCTCATTTTAACATGCACATGTGTTTCTCTTCCACATAACTCAGAGTGTTACCTCCTGCAAGACTTTTCCCCTAACTTATAACCACTATAGTGCCAGGAAAACATATTCGTTTTCCTGGCACTATAGTGCCCTGAGGGTGCCCCCACCCTCAGGGTCCCCCTCCCGCCCGGCTCTGGAAAGGGGAAAGGGTTAAAAAACTTACCTTTTTCCAGCGCTGGGCGGGGAGCTCTCTGCTTCCTCTCCTCCTCTTCTCCTCCTCCTGGACTGAATGCGCACGCGCGGCAAGAGCTGCGCGCGCATTCAGGCCGTCGCATAGGAAAGCATTTACAATGCTTTCCTATGGACGCTTGCGTGCTCTCACTGTGAAAATCACAGTGAGAAGCACGCAAGCGCCTCTAGTGGCTGTCAATGAGACGGCCACTAGAGGCTTTGGGGGAAGGCTTAACCCATTCATAAACATAGCAGTTTCTCTGAAACTGCTATGTTTATGAAAAAATGGGTTAACCCTAGCTGGACCTGGCACCCAGACCACTTCATTAAGCTGAAGTGGTCTGGGTGCCTAGAGTGGTCCTTTAACAAAAGATGTCTAATACTTACTTTATAATTAAATCTTGGCCAGGCTGGCAGTGATTGGTAGAAATTGGCTAAACAATAACACCCTGACCCTGGGGACTTGCATACAAATTATAGAATGTACTAAACTTATGAATGCATGGCCAGATCACTTGTAGTGTCCAGAAGAGTATGGAAAATAGCATATGACAGATGGAACAATGAAATGCCAACAAAAATGAATATTAAAAATGAACATAAGAGGTGCAAGTGTGAAGCTCTGACAGTTGTGCCCATAACTATAGGAGCTATGTTGAGGTCTCAACATTGTGGCTTTCAATTTATAAATAACTCACGTTTATGAATAGACATACCCAAATACCCTACCCATGACTTCAAATTGCAAATTAGAGTTCATGATGGATCCTGCAAGAAAATATTTAAATGACAACAGTAGCAATGAAAGGTTACCTGATTACCAGTATACAGTAACTTACATGAACCCCAAAGACCCTCTACTTTCATTAACTCTTCCTTTCCCCTCCCCCTCCCTTTTTCATTCTTCTTTCATTTTATTCCATATTAATAAAAGTTCACTACAGACTAAGTTCAAAATAGTCCAGTTAATTGTTTTGGATATTGTTATAAGCACTGCTTGTATATCATGTAAAGAGTACACCTGCCTCTTTGAGATAATTATTATTATTTTATTATTTATATAGCGCCATCGGATTCTGTAGCGCTATACAATGGGTATGCAACTATTATATACCTTTGTACATTTGATGTAATGAGGTTCTGTACATGTCCGAAGTGCATACCTTTGTGAATGTGCATAAAATTCATAAGAAAATAATTTTAAAAACCTGTTTGTTTTTTAATTTTCTTAAGATGTGAAATATAATACTTAGTTTTTCAGTGAACAGGTAGAGAGCTACAGGCTTCACAGTGTGCAAGGAATAATTAAAATAAATGTACTGTAGTCCAAAGGACAAAACAAGGACACAACATTTTGGCTGTGATTAAGACCTCATGGCCGAAACATTGTATTCTTGTTTCGTCCTTTGCACTACAATAAAGTTATTTTAAATTATTCACCATTCACTGTGAAGCCAGTTGTGCTCTACCTGTTTCTGTATATTGGGGGCTAGCGGAACTCCTGCACAGAGCTCCAGTATGCCATATACTTCAGTACGGCACTCTACTACCTTGTTACGTTGTTAGTTTCTCAATGAAGTCCACTTAGTTTATAGTACTATGGGATATTCAGTTACTCAGAAGAATAAAAAGTACTCATCTAAGATTACATATGCACAGCTTGATCTAATATTTTACTTCTCTGGTTTCCACATGCAAAAGGTATCACGTATTCACATCCCTCTCTCATACCTGATGCCCCAGTATACTAGTTTTATTGTTATTAGCTAATGTACTGCTGTAATCTAAAATCTCTCAACCTTTTAAACTGATCATTTGTATTAAAAAACGAAGTCATCCAACATGTAAAGTCACAGGCTGTAAGTAGATATGTGACTGTAATCATGTCCCAATAATAATACACTTGAAAAACAACACATACTTTTAGAAGCATGTTCTGCAGCTATGGCAACACATGCATTCATCAAACCACATCATTCTCACTTTGTGTCACATTGCCGTAGGCTACAATGATTCACCACTGATAAAAATACAAGTGGGGCTACATTTTACCTGATTAAAAACATCTTTCTGTTCAGGGTTTAGACATTCAATTGTCATATTATATTCCTAATAAACTGTCATATTCAACAAAATAAATTGAATAGCACCTTATATATATGAATGATATATCTGCATCAAATTCTATTGTGATATACACAGTTAGTGAACTATTTTTTTCCTTTCTCTCATGGTGATATTTGAGATCTTCTACAATTCCCTAGAATTTTACTAACATATATATATATATATATATATATATATATATATATATATATATATATAGGGCTGGGAGTGTAACTTTTATGATGTTGCAGAATATGTTACTGTATATACTTGTAAATTTGGTTTCATCTGAATTACAATTTGGCCAAATTTGGTCAATTAGTGAATTAGCCAAATTCTGTATTTTTAAATAGCCATGTGGACATTTAACTAATAAAAAGAATACTGTGATGGATGAGCATGTTCAGTTGTTTTGTGATTCAGTCTTCCATTCCTGGTGGGACAAATTTGAGAAGATGGTTTTATTGGGGGGGGAGGGGGAGGGGAATAATTAAATTGCTAAAATTGGCAGGAGGTCTGCCCAGTGATATGGGCTGTGTCTCTTGTCCAGTGAAGAGGTAGAACAATAGATAACTGATAGGACAGTTAATAAAGGATTGTATACACAGATCAACTGACAAGTGACCAATACAGGGAGTAGCTGTAAAATATATCGACTTCCAAGCAGGGTTGTTCCTGTGTGGGAGATGTAGGAGCCTGTGTCATTGATCCTAGTGTGAAATTGGTTAGACTTAGGTTACTATTGTACCTACCTAGATTCGGCCACTTCCATTTACACCAATGGTGAGTGGTAGATAGATAGTAATTGATTCTAGTGTGAGACTGTTGGTTATGTTACTGCTGTGCATTACCACTTCCAAAAGCACAGCACCACGTGACAAGTCATTTATTATTTTTTACCAATGAT
>OW240916.1:154762229-154795268 GCA_933207985.1 Pelobates cultripes | reverse complement strand
CGGTAATTTATCAGCTTCCCTTTTATCGAATACAGTCTTGAGAAACAAGTATTGAGGAGGTATAACAGTAGACAAAGAGGAGTGGTAGGAACATTAATGGTATTTAAAGGGGTGACTTTAATCATACAAGAGTCGTGGCAGGTTTTACCCCATGATTTTAATTGTCCCAATTCCCAGTCAAAAATGGGATTGTGAGAACACAACCATGGGTACCCTAGCACGATATGAGAAGAGGGAGAGGTGATAACCTGAAACCAAATGGTCTCAAAGTGTAAAACCCCTGTGTACATGAATAATGGTACAGTTTCATGGGTAACGACTGGAGTATTTAAAGGTCTACCATCTATGGCCTCAATGGCCAAGGGTATCTCCCTTTCTCTGACGGGAATGTTATTTTTCGTAACAAACTCAGAGTCAATGAAGTTCTCAGCAGTCCCAGAATCAACCAAGGCTAGTATGCATTCTGCTATACAACTCACCCCCGTATGAAGGGAAACAGGGAGAAGCAAACGATTAGGAGGCAATTTAGGAGACTTAGAGATCACACCCAAGGCCAGTCCCCTATAAGATCTTAGGTGCGAGAGTTTTCCGGACGCAAAGGACATTCCCTTACCATATGGTCTCGCCTACCACAGTATAGGCAGAGTCCATTCCTTCTTCTAAGTAGTTTTTCAGTATCCGAGAGTTTGGCAACCCCTAATTGCATGGGTTCCTCCTCGGATACTCTCAGGTTTATCAACTCTGGGGTTAGTAGATGTGACCAGACGTCTATTCTTGTTTTTGGTATAGAGCCTGTCGCGAATTCTATTATCTATATCAATGAGGTAGTCAATAAGATCCTCTAATGGAATAGGAAGCTCCCTTGCCGCTATCTCATCTAATATAGTGTCAGATAAACCTTCCATAAACGCAGTAGTTAACCCATTATTGGTCCAATCTACCTGTGAAGCAAGGGTACGAAACTGAATAGCATAATCCGCCACAGACCTAGACCCCTGTTTAATCCTCATTAATGCTCTTGCGGCATTCTTTGACCTCTTTGTTGTGTCAAAAGTTCTACGAAAAGCTGTAAGAAAACTATTGAAATCATGAACCATAGGTCCATTGGCCTCCCAAATAGGATTTGCCCACTCAAGTGCTTTGTCGGTAAGTTGATGCATCAAAAACCCCACTTTAGACCTATCAGTGGGAAAGGAATGAGGATACATCTCAAGGTGGATTTCTATTTGATTAATAAAACCTCTGCATGTCTTGGCTTCCCCTCCATACCTAGGAGGAGGTGTTAAATGGGGCGAAGAATTGGGTGAATTGGATACTTCGGGAGGATGAGGTGTAGGAGGGTTAGGTGCGGTTGCAGGAATGGTTCTAGACAAGAGCGTCTGGAGAGCCTGTGCTATCTGATCCATACGGTGATCCGGCTCTACAAACCTTGCCTCATGAGAATCCATTTGCTGAGCCAAATCTGCGGGGTCCATGGCCCTATCGTAATGTAACGAGAATATACCCCAACACGCAGGATTTAGCTAAACAGAAGACAACACAGAGGAGAGATACGTCTACCAGACCTTAGAATGGCCGGACTCGACGTATATGAGAGGAGACAGAGTCAGGAACGATCCGAAATCAAGGGCACAGAGAGACAGCGTAAACTAGGACAAGCCGGGGTCTGGTACACAGTAAACAACAAGCCGACAACCAGAACAGATAAGGATAAAGAGAAAACGTAGTCAGAAACAAAGCCAAAGTCAATACGGAGAAACACAACTGAACACAACAAGCGCTAAAGGGAACTGATACAGAAACCACGATAGGGCAGGGAGTAAAGGGAGAGGTAAGTTTAAATAGCTTCAAAACTAATGTGATTGGCTCCTGTCATATCCACACCCCCAAAAGGTAAGTGTATGGGGAGTGTGGCATGACAGGGGCCAATGGGAGCCTTTTGATAATTTAGGCTCCCACTGTCTCTTTAAGAGCGCGCCCGAGACTCGCGGCGCGCTCTTAGATTCAGGCGGGACACGTGACCGCTTCTCGCGGTCACTGCCCGCCTTGCTAGTGGAGCCGTCGGATGAGCCGCGCGCGGCTCGTGCAGCAGCAGGACCGCGCGCGGCTTGAAGAGAGGACCGCCGCGGCCCCTGGAGAAGGTGAGTAACGCTACAGTATATAGGGTGAACAGAGAGTTACTCACCACAACATAAGTAAAGCGTAAAGAACTCGCACATAATGCAGAGATCACGATCAAACCACCTGATATTGGGACAGGTATTGTCATCATGTCAACAAAATATTATATGGAAGAGGTAGCAAGTCTATTGGGTGACAGAATGACCTATGAAATACTTGATGAAAATCCAATCAAATCCATACAAACTTTCCTCAAATCTCTCTTGATAGAAGAGAAGAAGATATAATTACCTCAATGGAATGAGACTTTTTTTAGGTATCACATATCCCAGAAATCCAGTCTTATTTTGTACCACAAATTTCAGGCATCAATTCCCTGACTTCCACTCTACCACAATAAAAACACTAAAAAAGAAAACAAACTTCAAAATTTAAAAAAAAAAATGTCCCTTCCAATTTCACAGGCTGCACTCTCCACTACACAATGGCATATCATAGCCTTATAATGTCACGACTGTCTCAGCTGGTGTCTACAGTGGAGCAAAGCACAAAGAGGACAATATTGTGTATGTGTTATCATCTTTGGTGGCTAGGAGGGGGTGAGATGGACATCATCTGTACCTGATGTCCCAAGAATTTCCAACCTCTTCATGAGACGCTGGTAAAAACATTTTTGGAAGGACAATATTATGATTTACAAAAGGTACATCAATGATGTGCTATTCATCTGGCAAGGGGAGGAACTGTCCGTGAGGGGATTTCTGGTATAGCTCAACTCCAACATCATGTACAGCAGCAAAGAGGTAAAGTTCCTTGATCTAAGTATCTACATAGAAGATACGATCAAAATAAAGACATTTTAAGGATGTAAATGTCAACACTTTTGTCCTGAAAGAAAGTGGTCACTACCAATCATGACTTAATAATGTTCTTTATAAAAAATTCAGGAAACTGAGAAAAAACTGTACAAAGGCAGTATATGTACAAGCTAACATTATTAAGAAAATATTCATGGAGAAAAATGATGAAGAAGAACTTAATAAACAGATCATACAAATAGAAAAGATGGACTTATCTTCTATACTGGAAAAGAAAATTAAGATTCATCATGAGATGCTATAGCATGCCTTTAATTTATTTAGGATTTTATACTTTATTACCCATTGGCTTCCCGGTCCTGCAAATCCCAGGTGGGGATTATACCACCGACGTTCTAAACACCAGAGCAGGTCCATGCTCTGGAAAATGTAAGTAGGATACCTACTTTAATATTTTTAATATTGTCTGCTGCTATATTGTACCATTGGATATTTTTACTTTTGTTTTCACATTACCTACTGAAACAATACCATTGCTGCTGAATTATATCCTTAGACGTGGATTATACCGTCCACACTGAAAACAGAAGAGCTCTCAGCAGCTCTCCAAAGTGTGAGTTTATCCCTGTTACACTATTATATTTTAGCCTGCTCTTAAAACGTACTTCACTACGATATATAGTTTGTTTCTCTTTCTTTTGAGATACCTGGCACTACAAAAGTAAATAGTGTATGTATATACCAATTCTCTTTAGGCACAATCTACTTTTGTTTGATAACACTATATACCCTAAGTTTCTCAAATACCTACAGCACAGAAAGGGGGGGGGGGGACACCAATCCATATTTGTTGTTTTATTTTTCTCTTCCTTTATTCTTTTTTGTATTTTTTTTTCAATATTTCTATTTTTAACAACTTTCTTTATAGTCGAGTTCAATGTGGGAGAGCATAACTCCTATATGAAAATTGCTGTGAACAAATGCAAAAAAATAGACAACAGATGACCCCACAATAACCTTGGTCGTCGCTCCAGGTCACAGCTCTAAGCCCACAAAGGAGCCTGGACTGACATTATCCCACAAAATCCGTTAAGAAGTCTTCCTTTACTCAACAGTTGCAACAGGTGACTCAAACCACATTAACATTACACACCTTTACCATACAAAAACCATCTGTAACCAAATGCTGACACACTTCGACCTGCATTGTTAAATGTCACAAATGTTGTGGTTACCATATGGTTTCTGTTCTTTTTCTGTTCTGGCTATCAAGCCATAATATTAACGTCCAACACAATGGGGACCCTAAATGGTGGGCTGTGGAAGAGGTTCAATACAAACCAAAAAGTCAACTATGTACTATTCCCCCATATTGCCCAATAACGGTGGTACAGCACACCTAATTCATTCCAACTGAGCTATATTTACTACACGTTGCACAAAGCACCTTAGACATCACAATAGGACATTACGACTACGCCATCCAGCCTACAATATTCCAAACATCATGCCCACATAAAGGAAATAGTAAAAGGGCAATACTTAAAGGACCACTATAGTCACCCAGACCACTTAAACATAGAAACATAGAATGTGACGGCAGATAAGAACCATTCGGCCCATCTAGTCTGCCCAATTTTCTAAATACTTTCATTAGTCCCTAGTCTTATCTTATAGTTAGGATAGCCTTATGCCTATCCCACGCATGATTAAACTCCTTTACTGTGTTAACCTCTACCACTTCAGCTGGAAGGCTATTCCATGCATCCACTACCCTCTCAGTAAAGTAATACTTCCTGATATTATTTTTAAACCTTTGTCCCTCTAATTTAAGACTATGTCCTCTTGTTGTGGTAGTTTTTATTCTTTTAAATATAGTCTCCTCCTTTACTGTGTTGATTCCCTTTATATATTTAAATGTTTCTATCATATCCCCCCTGTCTCGTCTTTCCTCCAAGCTATACATGTTAAGATCCTTTAACCTTTCCTGGTAAGTTTTATCCCGCAATCCATGAACCAGTTTAGTAGCCCTTCTCTGAACCCTCTCTAAGGTATCAATATCCTTCTGAAGATACGGTCTCCAGTACTGTGTACAATACTCCAAGTGAGGTCTCACCAGTGTTCTGTACAATGGCATGAGCACTTCCCTCTTTCTACTGCTAATACCTCTCCCTATACAACCAAGCATTCTGCTAGCATTTCCTGCTGCTCTATTACATTGTCTGCCTACCTTTAAGTCATTAGAAATAATCACCCCTAAATCCCTTTCCTCATATGTTGAGGTTAGAACTCTATCAAATATTCTGTACTCTGCCCTTGGGTTTTTACGTCCAAGATGCATTATCTTGCACTTATCCACATTAAATGTCAGTTGCCACAATTCTGACCATTTTTCTAGTTTACCTAAATCATTTGTCATTTGGCTTATCCCTCCTGGAACATCAACCCTGTTACATATCTTAGTATCATCAGCAAAAAGACATACCTTACCATCAAGACCTTCTGCAATATCACTAATAAAAATATTAAAGAGAATGGGTCCAAGTACAGATCCCTGAGGTACCCCACTGGTGACAAGTCCAAGCTTCGAATATATTCCATTAACTACAACCCTCTGTTGCCTGTCACTCAGCCACTGCCTTACCCATTCAACAATATTTGAATCCAAACTTAAAGATTGCAGTTTATTGATAAGCCTTCTATGTGCAACAGTGTCAAAAGCCTTACTGAAATCTAGGTAAGCAATGTCTACTGCACCACCCTGATCTATAATTTTAGTTACCCAATCAAAAAAAATCAATAAGATTTGTTTGGCATGATCTCCCTGAAGTAAACCCATGTTGTCTCTGATCTTGAAATTCATGTGTTTTTAGATGTTCATCAATCCTATCCTTTAACATGGTTTCCATCACTTTCCCCACTACTGAAGTAAGGCTCAATGAAGTCGTCTGGGTGCCAGGTCCCCCTAGTTTAACCCCTTAAAGACACATGAAATGTGTGACATGTCATGATTCCCTTTTATTCCAGAAGTTTGGTCCTTAAACCCTGCAGCTGAAAACATAGCAGTTTCAGAGAAACTGCAGGGTTAATCCAGCCTCTAGTGGCTGTCTCCCTGAGAACCACTAGAGGCCGCTTCTGCGATTTACACGGAGTAAATCGCATCTATTTGACGCAGGACGTCCTCGTGGAGTCCAGCATAAAATATGATCCCTATAGGAAAGCATTGAGTAATTCTTTTCTATGGGTGGGTTTGAATGTGCAAGTGCCTCTGATCGTGCATGCGCATTCGGCTCCACTCGGGAGCAAACATCGGCAGGGGAGGAGAGGTCACCAGTGCCGAGGGAGCCAGGGGCTGGATTAAGGTAAGTGGCTGAAGGAATTTTAACCCCCTTCAGCACAGAGGGAGGGAGCACTCCGAGAGCCTATAGTGCCAGGAAAATGGGTTTGTTTTCCTGGCCTTATAGGATCCCTTTAATAATATGAACATATCCAACCCTCCTTCATGCAAGTATCTGAGGCAATGGCGGACACCTATTGGTACTGTTCGATTGAGCCTCTGACAGAGATCCTCCAAACCAAACACAATGGAAACTCAGAACACCTGGTTCGCTGATCATTGGATGTTACTGCATATTCTCTCACACCGTGTTTTGTATACACCATCACAAAGTGACACAAATAAGTATGTCAATGGAACCCACCCGTCTTCGGATCTCTCCATGTATTTTTATACTAAACTATGCTATGTTTTCTCTTCTGTAAAATTATACCTAAAACTCAAACAAAGAATGTTAAAAAAAAACAAAAAAACAACAACAAAAAAAAACAGCTGCAGTAATAGCTTCTTATGGCAATCTATGACATTTGTTAAGGAGAACATTTATTAAATGATAGAAATCACTACTGTTATTTATAAAGACAAACTATTTACATCTTTAATTTGTGGATCAAAGTTTCAGTCTTCCGACAGGACTTTAACAAGATTAGAACTTGATAAAAGTCCCATTGGAGGATTGAAACATATAAGATGTAACCTGTATGTAAATAAAAGCAGTGATTTATAGCATTTATTAAGCTCATTAAAGAATGTAATGTGTTGCTGGAAACTGCATCACACAAGTGAATTTGGCAAGGAGACAGTGAGTGCTGAGCACAAAGTACCACTCATGATATCATTTTGATCAGAGCTGTCCAAAACATGACCCCTGAACCGTGGGATTTTTTACAGCCCGTCTGTTGTAATTTCCGCATGTGCCACAATTCACAGGCATATTAACAGACAAGCCCGATCACCTGGGGGTGCGAACCACCCAGTGTGGTGTGTAGATAGGCAGGGGGTGCTAGGTTCTTCCCAGTTATGTAGATTCCATATGGGGATATAATACTACCTAAGCTTATTGGATTGAGCAAACCTAATTTTGTTCTACTACATGTGATTAAGTTTTTATTGCTTTTTACTCAATTTTTACAGTGTAAACTGCATACTGCACTATATTATTTTGGTTTCATTCCTCCACATATCCACAGGAAAATCTACCACTAAGAGGACTACACACACTATATTCTTAAGTGGGGATCATACCGCCCAACCGTTCAAGTTAGAGTTGAACCTAAGCTCCTATAAAGTGTGAGTGAACTATTTTGTATTATTTTAATTAATTGTATCTTACATAATACACTTTTGGTTTTCTTCTTTGTTGTTACATATATTTTCAAGAACAATCCAGTTGCTACACCAACCCTTCTGCTTTTCTCATTTTTTACTGGACAAGAAACACCCCAGATCTAGTTATTAAGCTGCCTTCTGAACTGAATCAGTATTTTACATTTGCAGAATGCACCTGTTTTTATAATCCTTTAACAATGCTGAGCAAGAAAGTATGCGTCCATTAAAAATATCAATCATCATGGCCATTCTTACTGCATGCTGCTTCATCACCAATAATATATAAGATGCTTAACTCCGTATTAGTGCACTCTTTCGGTGTCAATCATTTTATTTAGTTAAATCTGCAGAAATTTTTTTTTGTAAAATGGTGCATTTAAAAGACCAGTCCAGGCACCATAACCACTTCAGGTCCTGAGTGCCATCTTACCGTAAGAGGTTAAGCCATAAATGAACAGTTTAACACCAAATTCAATAAAACAGGGCTCAATCGCTCTACCCTTCCACTTCCTCTGAAGGCTTCAATCAGAAATCCTCAGACCTGGCAACATTGAGAGGCGGAGAGTGTCAGCTGATGCTCTCAGCCTATCATTACCTCCCCAATCAGAAAACTGAGTGAAAATGTATGCATCCTTTCCATTCACGTTTCTAAATGAAGGGCTTCATAGAGGCTGAGAGCGACCCCTAGTCAAAGGCTTCAGACTTTTAAAAGAAGAGGAGCAGCAGAGTTTGGGATTAAACGGTGTGTTAAAGGGACACTGTAGTCACTATAAGCATTTCATCTCTTTGAATTGGTTATAGTGCCTGGAGTACCCTGGCACTGTCCCTCCATTCAGTGTTGCACCATGTTCGTGCAGTATGCCACAAAATAAGAGTCCCTGGCCATCCACAGTCCGGCCCCTTCAGTATGTGTAGCTAAGGCAGAGATTACACACTTCCTTGTTGTCATACCCACTCATACCGTCAGTTGGAACTCTGACAGGCTAAAAGCAGTCAGCTGACACTCTCAGCCAATCACAACTGCCCATTTCTGCTCAGGCTAATACTTCCTTATTAGCCAAAGCAGCACTGAGGGGATGGATTGCTGGGGACTCTTGTTTAGCATTAAAACATTAAAACTTTAAAAACTGTTTAATGCTGATAGAAATGATGGGACCAGAAGACTCCAGACACTATAACCAGTTTAATTAGATGAAGCAGATACAGTGCCTATGGTGTCCCTTTAATGGTGTAACACCTTAAGATGAGATGGTGCTCTGGACCTTATTGCACCATAACAACTTCACTATGATGAAATTGTTCTGGTGTACGGAGAATGCCTTTATTGCCACAAACATACTTGATAATTAAGTTGTTTTTTGCTTATCATTTAAAGCAAGAAATTCTATAGTAATTTTCAATAGGATTTAATTTCCATAGACATCATGCAGCCAGTCATCCTTTTCCTGTATCTAGAACATTAGGTTCAATTGTGATGTCACTGACCAAAGAACAGAGAATCCTACTCCTGCAGAGCACATTCATTGCAGTAAGATAATTAATAAAGAGAATGGGTAACGTTATTTCTGTTTTCGAAAGTCCCTTGGTTTCATGGCTCTGGGGTTATCAACCCCCACCTAGAAATTCTACTAAAAAAGAATTAAAAAAAAACAGCAAGGGATCCAGCTTTCTATGGACGAGTAAGTGGACAGTTGCTGCAGGTATCATATTAGATAGGGTAATTAGAAGATGGGGGTCAGAGTTTGATAGAGATTTAAATACAGGATGGTTTGTTAATGGGCATAATTTCTATAAATTATAAAAGTCATTAAGCCGGACATAGCTCTCTTTAGTCATTAAGCCGGACATAGCCTCTTTAGGTGGTGTTATACTCCAGCCAGAAACATGACTTTTTCTGTGTCTACTAGTTGGACTTTTTGGCTCAATACCTGGTCTACAGATGCATCATCCTAGATGAATGCATCAAGAGAATGCAAAGGTCAGGAAAGCTTGTTTACTTCAAGACCAGAAGGTTCTGGAAACCCTTTTCGATCTAAGGACTCCCATTCCCTTTTTTCTAGGACCCAGGTATTTCACACCAGGATGCATGTATGGTAGATCTCAACCTAAGAAGTGGTCAGTCTTCTACCAGATGAAGGGACTAGGAAAAATAGATGCTTGTAAATTTCATGGCTTCCCTTCAATTACAGGGAGCTTTCCTGAGACATTTCAAAAGCAGCTAGAATACAAAGATTCTGTTTCTAATAAGCAGATGGAGATCCATTCTGTATCTAAGTAAGTTACAGGATTCTTGAACATTCATCATAAAGGAAGTATTTCTACTACATTGGATGGTGTCTATAGATTTGCCTATAGATGCTTATTTCCATGTAATGGTTTGGATATTGCAAAGTAGGGCTTAAATTATAAGGGTTTTTCAGGTGCAGTAACTAATACCTTTCTATATCCTCGGCTACCTTTGCAGAGTTGGGATGCTTTTATTTCTGGTCTATTTATAAGTAGGTAATCATTCAAGGAGGTTCTAAAGTACTTCAATCCAGGACTCATCTAGGACCTAGCCACGTCACCTCAAAAGGTACAAGTCTTAGCCCTATTTGATCTCTTTTTTCGTAAAGGGGCTTTGATATGGAGGTATCTAAATATCTGTTGGCTGTATTTATATGATCCCCTAGTTAACTTACTGGGGAATTCTTCCCATTTTTTTTTTTTTTTAAGGGCACTGAAATCTTCACCCCTTTTAACGATGAGACTATCTCCTCCATTGCTTAGTATTAAGATAACTCGATTGGTGACATTAGGATCGGGCAGAAGGATATCAGATCTTCAAGCACTATTTTGCATAGAACCTTTACTGTTTTTCACAATATAAAATAATCCTCAATCCTGTTCCTGAATCTAGTTATCAAGTGACATCTCTCCATATTAACAAAGACATTATTATTCCAGCTCTAAAAGCCTATTGATTAGATTGAAGAGTCAGAAATAAAATTCTTTCCTCTTGTCCTAGATATAGGTCTTAGGATCTATTTCTATAGATCCGCTA
This sequence comes from Pelobates cultripes, assembly GCA_933207985.1. Taxonomy (NCBI): domain Eukaryota; kingdom Metazoa; phylum Chordata; class Amphibia; order Anura; family Pelobatidae; genus Pelobates; species Pelobates cultripes. The sequence continues at coordinate 154,784,620 of OW240916.1, read as the reverse complement.
TCTGGCTTTCTTTAATAGTCTGTTTATCTTTCTTTATGGACCAGGAGAGGTCTTCAAGCTTCTATATAAGCCATCAGCAAATGGATAGTGTTGGCTAATTTCAGGCTACTAAGCACTAGGAGTTACAGTAGGTCTGAAGGTCTGTAAGCTCTCCACTAGAGCGTTAGTGGTCAAGTTTCCCTGGAACTTACAGGTAAAATGGCTGCTTGGTCTTCAACCAATACTTTTTCAAACTTTTTTCGGTACATTTGAGTTGGTCAATTTGATAATGTGGTAATAGTGATCAGTCAGTTTTTTCCAATGTCCTTATGATGTGTGTGTTGACACTTTTATAATTGCTTTTATAATTTGGAAGTCTTGTGTATATCTTTCCCTCCCTTGGTTATTGCTTGGGTATTAATCATTGTTGTGCTGCCATAGATATGGCCAGAAAAAAGTATTCCTACTTACTTAATTTTCATTTGCTGGTCATAGACCATGCCAGCACAAAGATCCCGCTCTGGGATATTGCAGGAAACAAGAATGAGGGTGGAGAGCTAGGAGCAGTTTCCTATACCTTTTGTCTTAATTAGGTTCCTGTCTAATTAGAAACATAGAATGTGCGGCAGATAAGAACCATTAGGCCCATCTAGTCAGCCCAATTTTCTAAATACTTTCATTAGGCCTTATCTTATAGTTAGGATAGCCGTATGCCTATCCCACGCATGCTTAAACTCCTTTACTGTGTTAACCTCTACCACTTCAGCTGGAAGGCTATTCCATGCATCCACTACCCTCTCAGTAAAGTAATACTTCCTGATATTATTTTTAAGCCTTTGTCCCTCTAATTTAAGACTATGTCCTGTTGTTGGTAGTTTTTCTTCTTTTAAATATAGTCTCCTCCTTTACTGTATTGATTCCCTTTATGTATTTAAATGTTTGTATCATATCCCCCCTGTCTCATCTTTCCTTCAAGCTATACATGTTAAGATCCTTTAACTTTTCCTGGTAAGTTTCATCCTGCAATCCATGAACCAGTTTAGTAGCCCTTCTCTGAACTCTCTCTAAAGTATCAATATCCTTCTGGAGATACGTTCTACAGTACTGCGTACAATACTCCAAGTGAGGTCTCACCAGTGTTCTGTACAATGGCATGAGCACTTCCCTCTTTCTACTGCTAATACCTCTCCCTATACAACCAAGCATTCTGCTAGCATTTCCTCCTGCTCTATTACATTGTCTGCCTAACTTTAAGTCACCAGAAATAATCACCCCTAAATCCCTTTCCTCAGATGTTGAGGTTAGGACTCTGTCAAATATTCTGTACTCTGCCCTTGGGTTTTTACGTCCAGGATGCATTATCTTGCACTTATCCGCATTAAATGTAAGTTGCCACAACTCTGATCATTTTTCTAGTTTAAGGAATCAAAGTAGACATTTACAAAGCACTACTTAGTTATAAGGGCCCACTGGTGCATCCCATATATAATTGCAGAGCATAAGAAATTGCTTATGGATTCTTAAGCTCTGCAAATTAATATGGGCTGCACTAGTGGACCCTTATAACCAAGTAGCGCTTTGTGAATTTCTACTTTGATTCAACATTCTGTCTGCTGTTGGAGATACAGCAGCTTGGTATACAAGACAGCACTAGATTATATTGCTGATATTCTTCTGGTATTTTGGTTATACCACACTTTCACATCCTATTTTTTCAATATACTTCCTGTCCAATTAGGGATAGGGAGGAAATATCCATTTTTGCTCTGCCTAGACCTATGACCAGGTAAATAAAATTATGGTAAGTAGGAATACATTTTCCATTTTCTTTCCTAAATAGGCTACCTCTTAAAGCAGAACACCAGACATTGCTTCAGATATCACCTAGACTGGATATATCTCCAGATCCTCAGAAGGTGGAGAGATGGGAGCCGCGGGAACAGAATGGTGGGTTTGTAGAAGAAGTTCTAAAATGTTACCAACAAAACACAGAGAGACGTCACCTTTCCCCTTCTGATACATCTAATTTAGCTGTGCTTGACGAAAGGTAAATACTGTATGTTAACATTAATCAAAGGGAGAGGGTTGATGTTTTGTTTTAACAAATTTACATATTAACCTCCACATGGGTGCTGTAAGAATTAGCCTGACCCTTTTGTTGCTTGTGTTTTTCTTCAAATGCTTTAGACATTATAATATCTATGTTGGACATAGAAAGGAGAAGATACCCAATGTACCATGCTTTATCCGGGTGATTCCCAAAAAATCCAATTTACAAAGGCGATATGCTCGTCCACCTACGTAAGTGTTTAATGAGACACAGAATGACCGACCATATAAGGTTATTCAAATGAAACTGCAGTGTCCTCTCATTGGCTCTCTTTGTACACCAAAACCAATGAGAAGAGAACCACAGACAGAGAAAGATGCCAATGGTCTTTCTGAGCCAACATCACAAATCACTGGGGAGTACTATGGCAACGCGACTTACCAGGCGTTACCTAATTTTAATAAGGAGTGCACTTTAAAATATACAGAAGCTTTTATGTTACAAAATAAACTATTAACTAAAATTACTATAACCAGGATGTAATATATGAAATTTAAAATGATTGATAGTGTCACTGTAAGCTGTGCAATAATGACTGATATATAAAGAGTGATAGGCTAGTTGATGGACCAAAAGTAAGAGGAAAGCTAAAGATAATTGACAAAATGGAAAGAAAGAAAAGTACATAATTGCTATGACTGTAATTTAACTTTTCCTATTTGAATTGCAGTGACCCACTCCTTAATTCAAAGGTGAAGCCTAAATTATTTCCTAAACAATACAAAACAACTAAAAAGGATAGAAGTGACCCAGTAAAGCAAGTAAACACAAAAGGACTGGAAAATGAAAATAATTATTGTGCAGAGTGCTATAAACAGGATATTCTTTATCAGCCTTCTTCGGACAGGTAAGTGGACAGTGGCTGCAGATATCACATTAGATGGGGTTATTAAAAGATGGGAGTCATAGTTCCCTAGAGATTAGAATAAAGGATGGTTTATTAATGTGCATAATTTCTGTAAATACAAAGTAGATTTAATAGTGTCATCTTGAAGTGTTAATATCCGTAAAATATAAATTTGAGGTTCATCTTTTAGTTATTTTTCTTAACAGATGAGATATAAATGAACAAAAAAATGGATGTGTGTAGCCTAGTCTATTTGTAGTGATGGGATTTGGAATAAAATAAGCAGGCATAATATACAGGGGTGAAAAAAAAATGTACAAATTAATTAAAAGGTGTTTTGAGACCCGATTAGACACCATCCTGAGATGAAATGTAGGAGAAAATAGTCCAGATATGTCACGTTTTACACATCAAATTTAATTATTTAGCTATTACAATTCGGGATGTGCATGGGCAAAAAATTTGGTTCGGTACTTCCGAAATTTGGGACTTCGGGAATACCCTTAACCTTACCCTACCCCATAACACTAACCCTACTAGGGTTGGGGGTAGGCTTAGGGTTAGAGGAAGATTGGGGTAAGGGTTAGGGGAGGGTTAGAGGAAGATTTGGGCAAGGGTTAGATTCCTGTCATCATTCCCTTAATTTGACCTCCCTCTCCTGTTTTGCCACTTTTCAGAAATCGGAAGCACTTCGGGACTTTGGCAATTCGGGTTGGTTCGGCACTTTGAACGTTCTAAAGCATCCGAAAGTCCGAACTGACGAAATTAAATTGCACATGTATAATTACAATAATATATATATATATGCCCATCCAAATGAAACTGCTGTGTCCTCAGTAAGCCAATACCCTGGTTCTCTCACTGGCTGTCTAAGTGTCTATGAATAAAAATGAGCTGATGGATGGAAAGTAAGGAAAGGACATAGTTGTTACAATTGAATTTTAACTTTTTGTATTTAAATTGCAGGGGCTCATTCCTTTTTCTGAGATAAAGCAGAATTCCAAAACAATATGTAACAGCTATACAGGCTGAAGGAGGAAGTAGACAAGAAAGAACTTGGAAAAACAAGAAAAAGAAAAAAAAGGTTTGTGCAGACTAAAAATAAAGTCTGTTCTTCAAATGCACCCTTTTAAACTGATGTTGGTTTGTTCTTGACAATGTTTTATTACCAGGGGTTGTTGCCCAGGGCCAGATTAACATAGGGGTTGATGGAGCTGCAGCTCCAGGCCCATGGCATAGGACCATTGCTAAAAACAAAAACAACTACTCTTCACATGTGGATGTAGGGTAACAAAACTTGTGTGGACTGACTGACAGTGAAACTATACAAAAAAACTACCTCTGTGAAAGGAAAACTGTCACAGAGCCTGTATTGGTTGTAGGGTAAGGCATAACCCAACAGAGAAACCAAATCGAGAGACTGGGATAAGCTTCCAAAGGAGAAAGCACAATACCAATCACATTACCCACAGAACGGTAGCCATTCAACATAAATTGAGAACATACAAAAACGTTCTGTTGGAAACAAAAAGGGGAAAAAGAGAAACTATATAAAATAATTAATTAGAATAATGGACTTCTTTATTGACTTCCAGTTGGCGATAAAAAAAACTAAGTGAGAAATGTGAGACAAGTGCAACACAAAACAATGTTAAAATTGGGTAACATATGGACGATTAGATCAGTGTTTCCCAACCCAGATTTAGGGATTACCCAGTTGTGTCTAAGGTGTTTTTTTTTCTTCTTTGTAAAAACACCTTAGACACAACTGGGTAATCCCTAAATCCTGGACTGGTAGGTGTGCCTTGAGGACTGGGTTGGGAAACACTGGATTATATACTACTCCTCAGTGGATAGTCTCCCATCATAAATCTGGACAGAATGCTAAATGTATCAATTAAAATGTTACCATAAAGTAGTCTTTGCTACTGTTAGAGTGTACATATAACTGAAACGAGATTGCTACTTGTATAAGTTCGATAATAAAAGATAGTTTTAAAAGAAAAGGGAGTAGAACAGTCAGTGATAATAAGTCAGTCAGAATCTTCTAGTTTGTTTCTTTCCATAGGCAAAAGGATAAGTCCAGATAATTTATTAGAGGCATAGGAAAATCAAAATCCCTATTAGTGCTTCTATACGCCTGCATCCTTAAAGGGAGGCTAAAGAAGGCCAATAATAATAATAATATCTTTGATAAAAGGAATGATTAGAAGGTTGCTTTATCATAAGCAGTCAGTCAAAATCCTTTAGTTCACTTCTTGCCATAATCAATAGGATTAATACAGATCGTATGTTAGAGGCATGGACACATCCAAATCCCTATTAATGCTTCTAAAACACTTTCTCAAAGGGTAGTTAACAAAGGTTAAAACTAGGTACTGTATTTGATAAACAGAACAATTAGAAGGTTGGAAAATATGTGGGGTATTCCACTGTAGCATATCCCAAGTTGGTTAAGGTTACAACTGTGTGATTAACAGTGTAATTGAAATCACCCCTAATTGGATATCCGGACTAATATTATAATAAATGTCAAATATTAAACTTTAAGAAAAAAATCCCAACAGATTATATCCACCTTAATCTTGTCTCAGAATTAACCCAAATCACCAGCTGAGAAATACACCCCCATATATTTCTATCTGCTGCTTTGAGGCAACCCCTAGTCTATAAGATGCACTAGTGTAGAAATAAAAAAAATTAAAAAAAATTTAAAAAAAAGGGATTCCACAAAAAAGTCTAGGTTCTAAACATAATCTAACTAGAGGTCCAGGAAGCATAGTCTCAAGACCCATGGAGAGCAAAAATTCAAGGTGCAAGAGTGTACTGAGAACGGACAGCATCTGAAATAGCCTGCCCTTCGGTTCGGTGGGTCCCTGCTGAGATCTCAAGCTGGTTCAAAAACCAGATCTGTCACTGACTAGACTAAATCAAGGTGAATTTTATAACATGACAGAAGGCTTCATATTTTGCATATCTTTCTTTACTAAACTCCATAGCAGCAAAGAAACAATGAAAGAACTGAGAACCAATCATAAACAAGTATAGGTAATAAGAGGTACATGTAACAGAAGCACTTCCTCTTTCTTTGCTGCTCCATCACAAGTACAAGGTCAGAGTATTGGTTCTCTTCTCTGTCCCATGTTGTATTCATTATTTGTTGATTTTATTACCACATTCTACCTTTTCCAGGTTGTATTGCTTACCTATTAGTTTGTGCCACTGTCGACTGTGCTTTGGTTTCCTTTCTATATGCTTCTTACATCTGTTCTGGGCTGGAGGATTTTTTCTGGCCCTTCTTTGGGGCTACTAGCTTTTCTACTTGCTGCTTCTGCCTCCCCCTCCATGGGTTATTTTTCTCTTCCTCCTTGTGCCCTTACGCCTTTTTGCTCAGGCACCTGTCTGGTTGCCCCAGCTAGTGGAGATCCAGTTGTGTGGTGCCTGCTGCCAGAAAGATCTCCCCCCTGCCGTGTGTGCTGGTGTATGACACCGGCTGCGTCCTTTGGACCTCTCTGGCTTTGGCTACGAACAGACAAATGCCTCTTCAGTGCAAACGCTTCCTATACTGTTCTGCGTCATTCCTCCAGGTGCACCCTGATCGTACGCGAACACTCATTCGCGTCTGAAAGTAACTCACAAAGAGTAGGCGTGATTAAATAAATCAGTGAAAAGAACAGCAGCTCTAAAACACACGTGATGGAATACCTTCCGTCTCTCACCCTTATTTACAGATAGAAAATGATTTACAAGTATTTGACTTATACATTTTAAGTGGAGCGCTGGAAAAATACATGCACTAATTTGCTCACCCCTAGTATGCAAGCCTTGATGCGGTTGTAACATGAAAAAGATTTTAAAAAAAATAAAAAAAATTAAAAGTAGTGCAGATGGTACTAAACAAAGTGCAAACAAAAATAGGTGACTACGCTCAAAATGTCCAGAGCCCAATTGATGAGGCTCAATGATAATGCAAATATGCTTTTATAGGCAACACCCAACCCTCTTCAGATGGATTTTTTTTGAAGTGCATGGAAACATAACAAGTTAGCTCACAATGCCCCAACAGCATTTGCAAGTATACAAGAAAACACGGCATTACAGTTGGTCAGCATTTGAGAATACAGCACAATTTTTATAGTAGGGCTCGTATAACCCTTAGCGAGGAATGTTCAAGGTTTGGTTCCCCATGACTCAGGCCAGAGGAGTTTCTGGTTGCAGTTCCTGCTATGGAGGAGGAGGAGGTGGAGGATGAGGAGGGTTTGGGTCACATAAGTTATGCCCGCTTTGCGATAGGCTCAGGCGGCACCAGCTGGGAAGCTCTGCTTGGGGGAATACAATCACTGCTCCAGAAGCCCGCAAATATGCGGTCGAGGCTATTGAGCGATGTAGCTCATTAGTTTCTAGAATTCGGGTGGCATGCAGCATCTGCCATCTAAGGAGGCTGGGGAGCAGCTCTGCCAGGGCTCTTAAGAGAAGTAATGGAGCCTACGGAGGTGTAGACTGGGATCACCACCCACAAATTAAATAAATCATCCCCTGAACAAACATGAGAAAAAATGATTGTAAAAAAAAAGATTGTAAACCCCAAAAGCTTCTGCTCTAGGCACACTAAACTGGCCCAAAAAAACTAATCTACCAATGGTATCTAACACCAACCCTCTTAAGCCGCATATGCCTAACTAAACCTAATAAATGTTGGAGATGTGCATCTGGAATCAGGAACATGTCACACAGCTGCCCAAAGCTTACCTGCTTCTGGCAAAATAGAGCAAAAGTAATACAAGAAAGAACAGGTATACACCTACCCTACCTCCTAGAAAAAAACTGTGTACTTTTCAATTTCCCCACTGATACTAAAAGTGGACCAATACTGAATATCCTCCATAGCACAAAATTAGGCCACGCAAAAGATCCTCACAATAGAGATGTGCATGCAACAAGTCAACCAAACAAGTCTGAATGAGTTAACTTTTACAAAACAAAACACGCCACCCAAGTGAAAACATCCAAACTACCAAACCTACTGGCAGATAGCTTGGGATAAGTGGAAAAGAATTCACTAAAAAATGCGAAACTATAAACTCCACTACGCATGCTTAGGCGACAACTGTGCCCATCCTGGCCCTGCCCAGGGTTATGTCTATGTTTATGATGCTTCTGTAGATTGTGTACACTTGAGACGCCTTTGTAGATGGTGCCCTGTTACTAACTCCAAGTGTTTCCCTGGTATGAAACCAGCCAGCACAAGGAAGATGATATGGTATAAACAAGTACACTGAACAAAATTATAAACGCAAACTATTGTTTTTGTGCCCATTTTTCATGAGCTGAACTCAATGATCTAAGACTTTTTCTATATACACAAAAGGCCTATTTCTCTCAACTATTATTCACAAATCTGTCTAAATCTGTGTTAGTGAGCACTTCTCTTTTGCCGAGATAATTCATTTACCTCACAAGTGTAGCATATCAAGATGCTGATTAGACAGCATGATTATTGCACAGGTGTGCCTTAGGCTGGCCACAATAAAAGGCCTCTCTAAAATGTGCAGTTTTACTGTTTTGGGGGGTCTGAAAACCAGTCAGTATCTGGTGTAACCACCATTTGCCTCACGCAGTACAACACATCTCCTTCGCATAGAGTTGATCAGGTTGTGGATTGTGGCCTGTGGAACATTGGTCCACTCCTCTTCACATTGTGGTGTCCTTTAAAGCTGCTTAACTTATCACAGTGAGTGCCTGAGATTTTTCCCTTGATACATGTTCTATAGGTATGCTGACCCATACTCAGTCAGCGCCATGTGATCTTTTTGATTGAGTGCAACCCTCTTTTCTCTTTTTACACTCTCAATGATAGACACAATCTCACTGATTTGAAACACACACTGACAGACACACACTGACAGACACACACACACACACACACACATATTCTTACACACTCTCACATATAAATTTTATTTTATGTGGCCCAACCAGCCTCTCTACCTCTCCCAGGGGTCCAGCGTGGGCTGGTAATCTTACAGTTCTTCACTCCTCCCGCACGCTGTTTAGTATGCAGGGATAGAAGGGAGTAAGGCAGAACTGCAAGATCACCTCTCCCTCCCTGCTGTAACACTTGGCTGCCTGCCTCCTCTTCCCCCTCCCCTGCCTCTGGCATATATCTGCAGAGTAGGCACCTGCCATCCAGGTAGGCAGATGCGTACTCTGCCTTCCTGAATAAGCGCCACATTGGGGCACCTTAAGATGACCATTTGGCTACCTACTGGGCCCCCTGTGACAGGGCTCCTCTCAGTGCCACCCACATTCACCATGGATCAGCCCCGGCATCCGCATCACTTATTTGTGTGTGGTGTGTGCTAGCTTTATATAGTTTGTACTGGCTGTATGTATGGCGTTTCTGTATGGTGTGTGCTGTCTGCTAGCTGTATGTATTGTATTGGCTGTATGTAATCTGTGTGGTGTGTGCCGACTTTACGTGATGTGTGGGTATAATTTAAAAAAATTTTTTTTTAAATGAAGTAATATTGCAGTGAGTCTACATAGGGCAGTAAGACAATACCTGTTAATGTACAGATAGTATATATGGCACCTATACGCACAGCAGGAGGGGTGGGGGGGAATGTGAGAGCTTTAATCCCATGCCTTCCCTCTGTTCTCAGGACATGTGGGCTTTCTGTATCCTGCACACCTCACAGTTAAAATGCCTCCTTTCCCCGTAGCTGCCGTGGTCCTAGCATTCAGTGAGTAAGAGTGTATGCTGTGAATCCCAATGTACACACCAACTAAGGAGAGCCTGCCAGATCGTGAGAAGGTGATTACTAAGGTGTGCACACAGCGGATTTGTAGACCTCACTTCTTCAGCCCCAGCCTCTCCAAGGTAGCCCTGCGGCTTGCCCATGGTACGGCTAAAAGAATTGAAAATTCCTGCACCCAGAACTGCATGTCCTGGATGTCGGGCGATATAAATTCCACACCCCTACATATAGCAGCTTCCTCCCCAAGGAAAAGGGCTGTGTGGTGGGTGCCTTCTTGGATCACCTGCAAACGTAGAGTGTAACAAACCTGTTCAAAGCCGGACATTACATTTACAGTTTTTCCAGCTTTTATTAGAGACACTTCAAATAATTTAATCACCTATGATTGTTAGCTTTTCGCTCATTACTTTCTATAACGTAGCAAGCGAACAGAAGACTACTCTATTAGCTTAAAAAGTAATTTCATTCATAAATTACTAATGGATACTGAACCAGTAAATCAGTCTGAGCGGGGTAAGATATGAGCAATATCAAGAACAATGTCCAGACAACAGAAAAGGGGTCCAGGACCTCAACTTTTCACATATGATAGCTATTTAATGAAGAATATCACCAGGTTTACAAGACAATGTTTTGGTCACCAACCATGGCTTGGCCTATATTTGACTTGATAAAGGTCATAGTTGGAGACCAAATAGTTAACTAACAAATCTGGTGATATTCTTCATTAAATAGCTGTCATATCTGAAAAAAATTAGTGCCTGGACCTCTTCTCTATTATTTGGACATTGTGACCAGGGGTACACCCCATCCATGTTTGGTTATCACTGAGAATTACAAATGTTTCCTATGAGAGGAGTGCGGTCCCCTCCATTGTAGCTTGTACCCATCAAGAATAATGTGAAGACCAGTAGACATTTTATGTCTGGGGTAGATATAGTTTATATGGGCAGGGGCAATAATAGCTTCTTCTTTTGATATCACATAGTAAGCAGATGGACATACAGGTGGTCCTCACTTACCGACCAATTCGTTTTACGACCGAGTCGCAGCAAAGGAACCCGGTCGGTAAGTGAGGAGTGTCTGTATAGGTTTTGCAAATCAAAAAAAGAAATACAGATCAGGGTGGAGGGAGGCAGAAGCAGCTTTCTAGGGCACAGGATAATGAAGATTCTCTACCGTGGTCCACAAGCCACAATGTAAAGTGACCGACAGGAGAGGAAATCTCTGTGGATCACCATTCCTGTCATCCTGAATGGGCACCCTCACCACCTGCATGTATGCCAGACAGAGTTCCTCAGCAGTAAAACAAACTGCAGTATGCATTAAATGTTAGTATACCATAGATCTTCATACTAATAAAACCCTCTGTAACACATGGTGTATTACAATATCAAGAAGAGAGCTCACAGTAAAGTGTTTAAAGTGGAATTATATCTATATCTGGGATCATCCTAGTAAATTATTTTTCACCACCTAGTAATACTGAGACTCAAGCAGTATTCTACATAAAAATCTATTCATACATTTACCCTTTACTGAATACTGTCCATTCTAAATATAAGACCAGCAACAATCACTGCAGGGAACAAGCCTGTACACATAGAAGATAGTGGGAGGAAGTCAGTCCTAGCCTGTCCAGCAAAACTCATGGAGGCACTGAAACTAGAAAGATAACAAAAACAGTGTCCATGCATAGCTTAGTTATAAACTATATGCAGATAAACTGGCATCATAACTCATCAATCATAGTGCACTATAGTAGTTATGGTATATAGAATGCTCACTCTAAACACACAGCCCTAGAATGATTATTAGTGTGAATTGCTGAAATGTCCAACTGGATTCAAAGTGAATTTTACATTTTAGCCCAAAATATACTAGTTAGAACATTTCTGTGAGCTCCTGTACAATCAGACTGATTGGCTGCTGATGGTCTTTAAAGGTCTTTCTCTAATAAGAAATGTAAATGTTCATATTCTCCTTGGAGACAGACACATACAAATCTTCAGTCCCCATAGGTAGCATTCCTTAGGATTATGGAAATACAAATTGGGGAAGATTTAGTAAAGGACACTAAACTGCCCATAAACAAAATAAATAAACACACTGTTTAAGTATTGTATTCCTAACACTACAGTGCCCTCTGGTCCCCCCGAAGCAGATAAAGGGTTAAAGAAACCTTTATTTACTCATTCGATTCCAGCCCTGATATCCCTTGGCATTGGGGCGGCAATCCACCTCCTTCAAGGACATAATGTGCATGCATGGCAAGCTTATTAGGCCCTCCCCATAGGAAAGCATTGCAGAGCATGAAGACGTCCAGAGTCTTTTAAGGGATTCAGAGTCTGTATAATCCAGGAAGTGCCTCTAGTGGCTGTCTGATAGACAGCCAATGGAGACAGTCTTAGTCCTGTAATGTAATTATTTAGAGAAACCGCAATATTTTGTTTTTTAAAATTATTTTTGGTGTGCATGGATGGTACATGACAGCAATACATACTGTTAAGCAAGATAAATCGTTATAGACATGTCATAAGAAAACAGAACAGTAGAACTTAGTCTGTACATTTTTATGTTAATTATTTAATCTAGAAAGACACAGTTCTAGTGCTGGATTTTAGAAGATAAATTGGGTAAAACATGAGGTAAAAGCAATGGTTGCTTAAACTGGATTAGATTAAGAGCCCTATGGCCATACGTAGTAGCATGTGAACAATGTCAGCATATGCTGAAAAATAAGACCACCAAGCTACGCAAAGATTGGGCTTACATTTCTAACCTCTATGTTGGTTGCAAGTGAGCAGGCACATAAAATGCAAACTAAAATCAGAATTAAAATAAAGTTGCTTGGGGAAGACAGAAATGACAAAATTAAATTTAAGTGAACAGCCTGGATGTATTCTCAGACTGGATGAAACCAGTCCTCTCAGCCTATGCCCATGGTGGACAGATTGCATGCAGGCAGGTGCAGCAGAGACTTCTTGTGGCAGGGTGTTGCCTTGCCGTGCAGCATCACAACTGCTCCGGGTGTTGCCAGGACCCAGCTACCTATGTCATAAGCCTCCCTCACCATCCGTGGAAGAGGGCTTTGGAGTCTCAGGCAACGGTGGCGCAGTCTGGGTTCCCCAGCCAGGAGGGGGTTATCAAGCCGGAGTTCTGTCTGGAGGTTGCTCCATGGGTGCAGGCATCTTAGGTGGCTTTTGCCGATCCTCTCAGCTTCTCCAATACCACTGGCACATGGTGTCAAATCTTTGCTGGAAGTCTGCTTCCCAGCTACTGAGTTGCAGGTGAGCTCGTGTAGCGATGCCGTTGGCCACTTTAAGGAGGCCGCGTGTATACCGGCCTTCAGTGGTGTCGCCCAGTAGCGTTATAGAGATAAGTACTCGCTTGGTGGGGTGTTAAAATAACCCCGGCCAGCCCAGAGGGTGGTGGAGTACGAAGCTCAGACTGTCCACCAGAGTAAAAGCCGATGTCACCCAAGACGTGGAGATCTCCCACCAGGGCAGCACCAGGCCGCAGTAGGAAGGAGGCCACAGCTGCCCCAGAAACTGCAATGTTTATATAAATACAATCTGTAACTGAGCTTCTCTTTATTACAATACTACAATGATCGATTTTGAAACAAGGAGGACACACATCGACCATGGAGGAATTATTAAAGTTTCTTTTCATTGATAAGTCCATAATTTGTATTGAACATTTGATTAAGCAAACAATATCTGTATTAGTCATATTGATGTTCATGCTAATGCACCTGTAACTATTACAATCTTTGTTAAATCTCACATATAGATGTCTTTGTCGTTCTCTATGTTCTCTCGCAAATAACAACTACAAAAATTCAATAAAATATAAGTAAAAAAATAAAAACAGTTTGAAAAACCTGCAGATCTCTTGTCAGCAGCCTTTGCAAGCCCTCCCCTTCTAATCCAGCCCAGACTTTCTGTGACTGTCCAATCACAGACTTCCCAATGCAGCTCAATGAGGAGTCTTCGTAAGACAGGAGCTCTGGTCAACTACCAGCCTCTTGAGTTTAACGCCACTTAGCTAGGCAAACCAGGAAGTAACAGGACCGGTTTTCTGATTGACAGCCAAGGCATGTAACAAAGTTAATTTATAAAAGTGATAAGCATACAAACAAAGGAGGATACAGCTGCAGATCTACAATGTAGATAAACAAATAATAGTGTAACACTGTTAAATGAGTATAAAAGGGCTATGTAGAATATCACTCACTAGAAGGATGAAAGAAAATCGCCCAAGGGTGCCTCCCCTGATGTAGATAGGGGGTAAAACCACTCCTCCAGTTCCGAAGATAACGGAGTCAGACTCAGGATAGTAAAATAGAAAAATTCTTCTTTATTAAAATAAGTATAAAAATAAAAAAAGAGCATCAGCTCTTATAGTACCAGGTACAATATGTTTCGTCCACAAAGGACTTCCTCAGGGACCTCATGGTATTAAAATTGGTAACAGCAATAACAATTACAAGAACAAACAAATATAGTTTAATCTTGTTTATTACAGTGTGGGGAAGGGAGCAGTATATTAACCCCTATCAGTCTCTGTCTCAGTATATTAACCCCTATCTGTCTCTCTCTGTCTCAGTATATTAACCCCTATCTGTGTCTCTGTCTCAGTATATTAACCCCTATCAGTCTCTCTGTCTCAGTATATTAACCCCTATCTGTGTCTCTGTCTCTGTATATTAACCCCTATCTGTCTCTGTATATTAACCCCTATCTGTCTCTGTATATTAACCCCTATCTGTGTCTCTGTCTCAGTATATTAACCCCTATCTGTCTCTGTCTCAGTATATTAACCCCTATCTGTGTCTCTGTCTCAGTATATTAACCCCTATCTGTCTCTCTGTCTCAGTATATTAACCCCTATCTGTGTCTCTGTCTCAGTATATTAACCCCTATCTGTGTCTCTGTCTCAGTATATTAACCCCTATCTGTGTCTCTGTCTCAGTATATTAACCCCTATCTGTCTCTCTGTCTCAGTATATTAACCCATATCTGTGTCTCTGTCTCAGTATATTAACCCCTATCTGTCTCTCTGTCTCAGTATATTAACCCCTATCTGTGTCTCTGTCTCAGTATATTAACCCCTATCTGTGTCTCTGTCTCAGTATATTAACCCCTATCTCTGTCTCTGTCTCAGTATATTAACCCCTATCTCTGTCTCTGTCTCAGTATATTAACCCCTATCTGTCTCTCTGTCTCAGTATATTAGCCCCTATCTGTCTCTCTCTGTCTCAGTATATTAACCCCTATCTGTCTCTCTCTGTCTCAGTATATTAACCCCTATCTGTCTCTCTCTGTCTCAGTATATTAACCCCTATCTGTCTCAGTATATTAACCCCTATCTGTCTCTCTCTGTCTCAGTATATTAACCCATATCTGTCTCTCTCTGTCTCAGTATATTAACCCATATCTGTGTCTCTGTCTCAGTATATTAACCCCTATCTGTGTCTCCGTGTCAGTATATTAACCCCTATCTGTGTCTCCGTGTCAGTATATTAACCCCTATCTGTGTCTCCGTGTCAGTATATTAACCCCTATCTGTCTCTCTCTGTCTCAGTATATTAACCCCTATCTGTCTCTCTCTGTCTCAGTATATTAACCCCTATCTGTGTCTCTGTCTCAGTATATTAACCCCTATCTGTGTCTCTGTCTCAGTATATTAACCCCTATCTGTCTCTCTGTCTCAGTATATTAACCCCTATCTGTGTCTCTGTCTCAGTATATTAACCCCTATCTGTGTCTCTGTCTCAGTATATTAACCCCTATCTGTGTCTCTCTGTCTCAGTATATTAACCCCTATCTGTGTCTCTCTGTCTCAGTATATTAACCCCTATCTGTGTCTCTCTGTCTCAGTATATTAACCCCTATCTGTCTCTCTGTCTCAGTATATTAACCCCTATCTGTGTCTCTGTCTCAGTATATTAACCCCTATCTGTGTCTCTCTGTCTCAGTATATTAACCCCTAACTGTGTCTCTGTTAACCCCTATCTGTCTCTGTGTCAGTATATTAACCCCTATCTGTCTCTCTCTGTCTCAGTATATTAACCCCTATCTGTGTCTCTGTCTCAGTATATTAACCCCTATCTATGTCTCTGTCTCAGTATATTAACTATCTGTGTCTCTGTGTCTCGGTATATTAACCCCTATCTGTGTCTCTGTCTCGGTATATTAACCCTATCTGTCTCTCTCATCTCGGTATATTAGCCCTATCTGTGTCTCTGTCTCTCAGTATATTAACCCCTATCTGTCTCTCTCTGTCTCAGTATAATGTAACCCCTATCTGTGTCTCTGTCTCAGTATATTAACCCCTATCTGTCTCTCTCTGTCTCAGTATAGTAAACCCCTATCTGTCTCTCTGTCTCAGTATATTAACCCCTATCTGTGTCTCTGTCTCAGTATATTACCCCTATCTGTCTCTCCCTCAGTATGTGTATCTGTCTCTGTCTCAGTATATTAGCCCCTATCTGTGTCTCTGTCTCAGTATGTAACCCCTATCTGTGTCTCTGTCTCAGTATATTAACCCCTATCTAACCCCTACCTGTGTCTCCCTCTCCCTCATTACCGATCTCTATCTGTGCTCTCTGTCTCAGTATATTAACCTCAATATCATGTCTCTCTGTCTAGCCCCAGTATATTATCACAGTCGGATCTAGTCTCTGCTGCTCAGTATACTATTTAACCGCTATTTGTCTCAGTATATTAACCCCTATCTGTCTCAGTATATTAACCCCTATTTGTGTCAGTATATTAACCCCTATCTGTCTCTCTGTCTCAGTATATTAACCCCTATCTGTCTCTCTGTCTCAGTATATTAACCCCTATCTGTGTCTCTGTCTCAGTATATTAACCCCTATCTGTGTCTCTGTCTCAGTATATTAACCCCTATCTCCCCTATTATCTCCAGGCAGAAAAAACATTTTCCCCAAAACACATAGTATCCCCATAAATGACATATCCCCTGATAGCCCTGGTCTGGGTGACCAACATATTGAACATATTCATTGTATGGAAGACTAATTTTACCGACAGCACACGAGGCTCCTGCCCAAAACAGTTCCATGAGTTTAAGTTGTGTGGTCGGTCTATTTCGAAAAAGTCAAACAAAAGAAAAAATGAACGGAGCCCCCTACCTCCTAGGAGCGGTTGTTCCCCTTGTTCGTGTTGTGTTAAGGTGAATGGGGTGGTCTGTGAGGGAGTTTATATTTCATCTGCATTGTTCAGAGAGGCATATGATCTTTAACCCCAGGGGGAGTGTGTGTATGTATATAACGTAAATGCATATTTAGTTATGGGCCCCTGGGGTGGAGCATTTGGAGAGAAGGGTTGGCCAGTGCTCCACTCCGCATATATTAACCCCGATCTGTGTCTCTGTCTCAGTATATTAACCCCTATCTGTCTCTCTGTCTCAGTATATTAACCCCTATCTGTGTCTCTGTCTCAGTATATTAACCCCTATCTGTGTCTCTGTCTCAGTATATTAACCCCTATCTGTCTCTGTCTCAGTATATTAACCCCTATCTGTGTCTCTGTCTCAGTATATTAACCCCTATCTGTGTCTCTGTCTCAGTATATTAATCCCTATCTGTGTCTCTGTCTCAGTATATTAACCCCTATCTGTGTCTCTGTCTCAGTATATTAACCCCTGTGTCTCTGTCTCTGTATATCAACCCCTATCTCTGTCTCAGTATATAACCCCTATCGCTCCTCACCCCAGTATATTAACCCCCATTCGTGCTCCTCTGTCTCAGTATAATAACCTCATCTGTGTCTCTATCTGTGCAGGCTAACCCCTATCTGTGTTCCTGGTTCCCAGTATATTAATCTTCATTCAGTTCTGTCTCCCAGTATATTAACCCCTATCTGTGTCTGTCTGTATATTAACCCTATCTGTCTTCTCTGTTCTGCATATTAACCCCCTATCTGTGTCCTGTCTCTGGTATATAACCCCCTATTCAGGCCTCCTTATGTCTCAGTATATTAACCCTTATCTATCTCTTGTCTCTGTTAACCTCTATCTGCTCCTGTCTCAGTATATTAACTCTATCTGTCTCTCTCTGTCTCAGTATATTAACCCCTATCTGTCTCTCTCTGTCTCAGTATATTAACCCCTATCTGTCTTTCTCTGTCTCAGTATATTAACCCTATCTGTGTCTCTGTCTCAGTATATTAACCCTATCTGTGTCTCTGTCTCAGTATATTAACCCCTATCTGTGTCTCTGTCTCAGTATATTAACCCCTATCTGTGTCTCTGTCTCAGTATATAAACCCCTATCTGTGTCTCTGTCTCAGTATATTAACCCCTATCTGTCTCTCTTTGTCTCAGTATATTAACCCCTATCTGTCTCTCTCTGTCTCAGTATATTAACCCCTATCTGTCTCTCTCTGTCTCAGTATATTAACCCCTATCTGTCTCTCTCTGTCTCAGTATATTAACCCCTATCTGTCTCTCTCTGTCTCAGTATATTAACCTCTATCTGTCTCTCTGTCTCAGTATATTAACCCCTATCTGTCTCAGTATATTAACCCCTATCTGTCTCAGTATATTAACCCCTATCTGTCTCTGTCTCAGCATATTAACCCCTATCTGTCTCTCTGTCTCAGTATATTAACCCCTATCTGTCTCTGTCTCAGTATATTAACCCCTATCTGTCTCTCTGTCTTAGTATATTAACCCCTATCTGTCTCTCTCTGTCTTAGTATATTAACCCCTATCTGTGTCTCTGTCTCAGTATATTAACCCCTATCTGTCTCTCTCTGTCTCAGTATATTAACCTCCGTCTGTCTCTCTGTCTCAGTATATTAACGCCTATCTGTCTCTCTCTGTCTCAATATATTAACCCCTATCTGTCTCAGTATATTAACCCCTATCTGTCTCAGTATATTAACCCCTATCTGTCTCAGTATATTAACCCCTATCTGTCTCTCTGTCTCAGTATATTAACCCCTATCTGTGTCTGTCTCAGTATATTAACCCCTATCTGTGTCTGTCTCAGTATATTAACCGCTATCTGTGTCTCTGTCTCAGTATATTAACCGCTATCTGTGTCTCTGTCTCAGTATATTAACCCCTATCTGTCTCTCTGTCTCAGTATATTAACCCCTATCTGTCTCTCTCTGTCTCAGTATATTAACCCCAATCTGTCTCTCTATCTCAGTATATTAACCCCTATCTGTCTCAGTATATTAACCCCTATCTGTCTCAGTATATTAACCCCTGTCTCAGTATATTAACCCCTATCTGTCTCAGTATATTAACCCCTGTCTCAGTATATTAACCCCTATCTGTCTCAGTATATTAACCCCTATCTGTCTGTCTCTGTCTCAGTATATTAACCCCTATCTGTCTCTCTGTCTCAGTATATTAACCCCTATCTGTGTCTCTGTCTCAGTATATTAACCCCTATCTGTTTCTCTGTCTCAGTATATTAACCCCTATCTGTCTCTCTCTGTCTCAGTATATTAACCCCTATCTGTGTCTCTGTCTCAGTATATTAACCCCTATCTGTGTCTCTGTCTCAGTATATTAACCCCTATCTATGTCTCTCCTTGCCCTCCTACTTGTGTCCCCCCATCCCTCACTTACCTGATCTGTTGGCTGATTACAGGCTGGAGCTGAACTTGCTGCCTGATAGAGTTCAGAGCTGCTCCCCCGCGGAATCAGAGAGTAGAGAGAGGGGGAGGTGATGTCACTTCCTATCCCTGCCTCTCTCCACACAGCGCCACCTCCTGGCCGGCGCCGGTATTGCAGTGGAATTTCAAACAGCAGCGTCTGGGAAACCATGGCAACCGTGCTAGGCATCCCGTCACCATAGCAACCAGGGAGGAGGTGAAATGCCAATGTCAACATACGTCAATCAGAGTGCGGAGGCGGAGCTTAGCGGAGTCTGGGAGCTTTGCTGCTTTATATCAGGTATGAACTGATTGCCTTCCAGCAGCACATGAATGCTGCATACTGCAGGGAAGCACTTTTCATGCACTGCCCATCAGCAGGTGAAAGTGATCTGTGTTGAGGAAAACTTCCCATAAAGGGGGAGCTGAGCTAGCTGTATTATTCCCCTCCTGCCCCGAAATATTTAGTTATTTATTGACTAAAGCAGGAAATGTGTGGAAGGCCAAACTAACCGAGCAGGAATACTAGCCGAGAGCGCAAAGTACTAGCCGAGCAGGAATACTAGCCGAGAGCGCAAAGTACTAGCCGAGCAGGAATACTAGCCGAGAGCGCAAAGTACTAGCCGAGCAGGAATACTAGCCGAGAGAGCAAAGTACTAGCCGAGCAGGAATACTAGCCGAGAGCGCAAAGTACTAGCCGAGCAGGAATACTAGCCGAGAGCGCAAAGTACTAGCCGAGCAGGAATACTAGCCAAGAGCGCAAAGTACTAGCCGAGCAGGAATACTAGCCAAGAGCGCAAAGTACTAGCCGAGCAGGAATACTATCCGAGAGCGCAACGTACTAGCCGAGCAGGAATACTAGCCAAGAGCGCAAAGTACTTGCCGAGCAGGAATACTAGCCGAGAGCGCAAAGAACTAGCCGAGCAGGAATACTAGCCGAGAGCGCAAAGTACTAGCTGAGCAGGAATACTAGCCGAGCAGGAATACTAGCCGAGAGCGCAAAGTACTAGCTGAGCAGGAATACTAGCCGAGCAGGAATACTTCAGAGGCCCCTTTGGAGGTGACTACAAGAAGGTATTTATTTGAGGAGGTTTTTGGATAGTAATGTCTTTTAATATAATTTTTATAGAGCAGATATATTATATGCATTGTGAGTATATACATCACTTTCTATCACTTTCATTATTTAGTTTAGACACTGAATTGAATTGTGTTTATCACATTAATATTGCATTATATATTCACAATGTTCTTACAAAAGATTATTAAAATACACATTAGCTTATTTAGCACTAGCACTATTTAATCTGTCTCCACGCTGGAATTAGTGTAGGACCCACCGATATTGGGCTACTGTGAAGTAGTGGAGGGCTTAACACAATATGGCCACACGGTGGAATTGAATCTCCATATTTGTTCGCTAAGATGATTTTAAGTAGCCTTATAAAATGCAAAACATTATTTTTATCTGTGTGCTGTTCTTAATCTGTAATATAATAATAATAAGAGCTGGAATATTAGCTGGTAAAGATTACTAGCATAGCTGAAGTACTAGCCGACAGCTGAAATAGTAGCCGAGAGCCGCAGTACTAACCAAGCCGGAATACCAACCGAGAGCTGGAATGCTAACTGAGCAGGGGTACTACCCTAGCATGAGTACTAGTCAAGAGCCAAATTATTAACCGAGTTGAAATACTAGCCAAGAACCAGAGTACTACTCGAGATGGAGTGCGAGCCAAAAGCCAAAGTACTCGCCAAGACCCAAAGTACTACTTCATCTGGAGTACTAGTCAAGCAGGAGTAGTACTAGCCAAGCAGGAGTACTAACCAAAAGTTGAAGTACTACTTGAGCTGGAGTACTAGCCAAGAGCCAAAGTACTAGCCAAGCAAAAATACTAGCCAAGCAAAAGTACTAGCCAAGAGCCAGAGTACTAGCCAAGAGCCAAAGTACTATCCAAGAGTAAGAGTACTAGCCAAGCAAAAGTGCAAGCCATGAGCCGAAGTACTAACCAAAGGTCAGAGTACTAACCAAAATTAAAAGTACTAGGCAAGGAAGAGTACTACCCAAGAGCAGAAGTGCTAGCCAAGCAAAGTAATATCCTAGCAAAAGTACTAGCCATGAGCCAGGAGTACAATCCAAGAGCAAAAGTACTAGGTGAGAAAAAGTACTTGCCATGAGCCAAAGTACTAGCCAAGAGCCAGTGTACTAGCATAGAGCTAAAGTACTACACATCAGCTGCAGTACTAGCCATGAGCCGAGGTACTAGCCAAGCTAAGGTACTAGTTAAGAACCAAAATACTAGCCAAGAGCAAAAGTACAAGCCAAGAGCAAAAGTACTAGCCAAGCTAAGGTACTAGCTGAGAACCAAAGTACTAGCCAAGAGCAAAAGTACTAACCAAAGAAAGTACTACTCAAATTGAAGTGCTAGCCAAGCTAAGGTACTAGTCAAGAACCAAAGTACTAGCCAAGAGCAAAAGTACATGCCAAAAGACGTAGTACTAGCCGAGCTGGAGTACTAGCCAAGAGCAAAGGTACTACCCATGAGCCTAAAGTACAAGCCAAAAGCCAGAGTACTAGCCAGGGGCCAGAGTACTAGCCAAAAGCAAAAGTACAAGCCATGAGCCAAAGTACTAGCCAAGGGCCAGAGTTCTAGCCAAGCACCAAAATACTAGCCATGAGCAAAAGTTCTAGTCGAGCAAAGTACTAGTCGAGCAAAAGTATTAGCCATGAGCCAGAGTACTAGCCAAGAACCAGAGTACTTGCCAAGAGCTAAAGTACTAGCCAAAAGCAAAAGTACTAGCCATGAGCCAAAGTACTAGCCAAGGGCCAGAGTACTAGCCAAGAGCAAAAGTACTACTCATGAGATGAAGTATCAGGCCGTGAGCGGAGGTACTAGCCAAGCTAAAGTGCTAGTCAAGAACCAAAGTACTCACCAAGAGCAAAAGTACTAGCCGAGCTGGAGTACTAGCCAAGAGCCAAAGTACTAGCCACGAGCAAAACTACTACCCATGAGCCTGAAGTACATGCCCAGAGTCTGAGTGCTAGCAAAGGGCCA
>OW240916.1:154684724-154762129 GCA_933207985.1 Pelobates cultripes | reverse complement strand
GCTTTTAAATAATAATTTTTATTTTATTTTATTTAATAAAATAAATATCCTATGTCCCCCCTCCCTTCTTACCTTTACTGGGAGGAGGGGGGACATATTTCTATCCCTGGTGGTCCCAGTGGTGATTCCCTGGTGGTCAGGTGGTGAGAGTGAACTCTAGCCCGCGTTCCCGGGCTAGAGTTCACTCTCGCGAGATTTGGAGCGTTGCTGTGGTAACCGCGGCAACGCTTCAAATCTCACGAGAGGAGGACCCGGAGGAGCTGCAGACTGAGCTCCCGGGTCCTCCCTCTCCCTCCCCTGCCGGCTGTCAGCACAGTGCCTGCGGACCGGGGAGGGAGATCTCTGATCTTCCTCCCCGGTCCGCAGGCACATTGCACGGCTGGCAGGGGAGGGAGACCGGCGGATTTCTCGGGGGGGGCAATTGCCCCGTTGCCCCCCCCCTGGATCCGCCAATGCTTACAGATTGTAAGTTTGTTTGAGCAGGGTCCTTAACAACCTATTGTTCCTGTAACATTTTATATTTGTCTCATTTATTGATAAAATGTCCCCTTTATAACATTGTAAAGTGCTGCAAAATATGTTGACGCTATATACCTTTCAAAAGTAAAAATAATAGCCCATCTTTTTGTCTCACCTTTTTTTTTATAATCTACCAGAAGCTGGATTCTTAGAGCTCTAGTGTCTCTAATTTATTTTGCAACAAAACAAATAATTTTAGGCTTTGATTTTTTTTTTATCGTGCTCTCACCATATACACTTTAACTCTTGCATCACCCTACTGCTATTGTACATGCCTGTTACCATTTCTAATAAAATAGAAATAAAAAAATGGATCCTTCCTACCTACTAGTTTCCAACCAATATTCCTCCTCCCCTGTTTTTCTAAGCTTTTGGTGCATGTTGTGCACATACAACTATGTACCTTCAGTCCCTCTCCTGCTGTTTTCTTGAATCCTCTGTTGCCATACTACAGTTGAGCCAAACCTTCTCCTTACCTTGATAAACGTTTATATTACTAATTCTATCCTCTTACAGACCTTAATATTCTTAAAATAGACTGTTTAAGTGCAACCAGCACCCATTCACCCTCCGACAAAAATAATATCCTCTAACAGCTTTAATGCCCATTTCTTTGTACATGACATCCATATCTTCTCTCTTTCACCTCCTTGACCTCCTTCACACCTGACCTCTCCTCTCATATTTCTTCATGCCTTTGTACCATTATCTCATGGATGTTCTCATATGTTCTTCAATTTAACCCATCCAAACAGAATTATTGTTTTTTTCCTTCTCCACCTCTGTCACTAACCCTTTTACCACCTTCTATTCTCTCCAATATCAGCATTTCCCCTCAGACCATCAGCTCTGAACCTGAGACCCTCTGTACTTACCTTATGTTCTTCATATTGGGTCATATAACCATGAAATTACAACAGGACCATGGACCCTGCAGGTGTAAACCCCTAATTAGTTGCTCATGATGCATGTCTTGGTGGCCTTAATAACAGAATGGATTAATTTGCCCAAGCCTTGCAAACATTGATTAGACGTTCTGCTAATATGCAACCTGAGGGACAAAGTCAATATCTGAGCCTTATAGCTGTTAGAGCAGAAACATCTGCCCAGGGTACTTCAGACAACCTGCCCTTTCCTTAACGATATGGAGAGGATATTTCTGCTTGTTGAGGTTTTCTTACTCAAGTCAGTGTCAAGTTCAAGTGTCCAGTTCAACTTTAGATCGAAATAGGTTTTATGATGAACTTACTGACAGATAAAGCACTTGTTTGGGCCAATCTACTATGGGAAAATGATAGTCCTTCAGTTTATGACTATAATGAGTTTATCACTGTTTTAAAGAGAACTATTCATCCATCTGGTGGCAAGGCCAATGCTGCTAAAGCCCTTTTAAGATTAAAGAAAGGAAATCGCTTGTCAGTAGATTATGCCTTTGAATTCTGCAACCTAGTAGTGGAGATTCGTTGGAATAACCAAGCTTTTGTGGACATGTTTCTTAATGGTTTATATCATACTATCTTAGAGGAGTTATAGAGGCTATCAATACCAGGAAAATTGAAAGAATAGCTATATAAAATAAATATTAGTCAAGGGAACAAAACATATAATTAAATGTAAGCAAAGGCAAATTGTAGAAAAATAAACATATTTAGACTCAACTAAAGGACAGCCAACAGAGGAAAAAGCAAGGGGCAGCATACATGTGACAGAACATAAAGAGACAGAGCATGAAGTTAAAACCTAATGTGGCAGCCTGTATAAAAATACACTACAAACCTATAAACCCAAGTGTCAAAATATGCACAATATATAAATACATACAAGGTCCTAACACCAGATTGCATAAGGTGAGGGGACCTAACGCTTCTACCCAAGAATTAAAGTTGTGTACATAATAGACTTAGACAGTACCTTGTCTAGACCCAAGAGAATCTATGGAAAAGTAAAGAGGACCAGGGACCCGAGCAACACCAAGAAAGGAATATACAAAAAGCAGCAGAGGAAAAGTGGGTATCTGTTGCCACATCTAGAGGAAACAGTGCCACTCAAGCTTCTCATTGAGACCATGAGGTGACAGTGCATCCAATAGATACATCCAACTTCCTAGACACCCACAGAGTATTTCACATTGTTTATGTAAAGACATGCTCTGAGAAAGAGGATAACCCAAAGTATTTGTATTGTATTTTATTGTCCTTCAAATAATTTTTTTTGTAGCACTCTGTGTACACACCAGCAATTGATAGTGCTGCCCTCATTTTTTACTTTATTTTGTGATTTCATATACCTTGCTTTGAGCTGCAGAGGGAGGTACAAGCAGCACAAAAGGAGCTCATCTTTGCTTTTTGTATGTATGTTTGGGTACTACAGTAACCCTTACCTCACTTTCATTGTGGCCATCATAGACTGGGAGAGGAGTGAAATCCCTTCCTATATTGAAGGGATAAAGTCAAACTGCTGTGTTTAATAAATGTTGCTACTTTACCTCCTTTGTCTACTGAGTTTCCAGAGGTTTACCACATTATTAAGGAGTACTTTGATTAAAAAAAAAAGAGGCTGATAAATTACCCCTGCACTAGTTTTATGGTTGTGCAATTGATTTACTTACAGGGACTATGCCGCCAGAGGTTATAGAGTATCCTCTCTCTGTTAAGGAGAATCAAGTTTTGGAGGAATACGTAAAAGAGAACATGGAAAGGGGATTTATTCAAAGATCCTCACCTTTTTTTCTAAAAAAAGAAGGGGATATAAGGATCTTTGAATTGATTATTGCGGCCTTATCAAGATTACCATATGGAATGTCTATCCTATCTCTCTGACCACAGAACTGTTTGACAGACTGAAGGGTTCTAGAGTATTTACCACAATGGATTTACATGGAGAATACAGTTTAATAAGGATCTGAGAGATTGATGAAAGGAAGAAGGCTTTTAAAACAAGATAGGGACATTACAAATATACTGTGTCTGAATACTATTCAGACTCTGTGAAGCTCCAGTATTCTTCCAGGATCTGATAAATGATGTACTAAGAGACTACTTACATTAATTAATCTTCATTTATCTAGATGATATTCTGATATATACTCCAGATTTAGACACGCATAATAAACAAGTCAGAATGGTTTAACAGAAGTTGTTGGCTAATGGGTTGTCTTGCAAACTAGAAAAATGGATTGTTCTGATGTTAATTGTTAGTTTAAATCTTTCAGCCCGGCCACTCTAAGGACCTGCATAGGTACTTTCTCTGTCCCTCTTTGGTGGGTTTATATTCTGCGTATTGGGTCATAAAACTGTGACACAACCTAGTCATCATCTTTGAATCTTCTCTCCTCTTAAAGAGACATATAACCACTGTTACTTCTGTCACTTTTATCTCTTCAATTTCCAGAAAATATGTACTGTCCTGTATTCTCTGCCGCTAAGCTCTTTATCCATTCTCTCCTCCTCACCAAGCTATATTACTTCTATTCTCTCCTGCTAAGCCTTCCTCAACACTTTATCACTCTACTCCAGCAAACCCAACATGCAGATTCCCACACCCTTCTCAAAATGTTCTGGTTTGCTCATGCGATGCCCCTTCAAAAACGCCAGTGTCTCCCTATTTGTCAACACTCACTATTTCTTATGCCTCATCCTCATACACAAATTCCTCCACAGCCTTCCCCTATCATATCTCTCCTCTCTCGAATACTGCTATATACCTGCCATCTTCTCTGTTCCCTCTCTACCAAATCTCTGTACTAACCCCATATGTATGAGCTCCTTCATTATGCCTCTCACTTCTAGCCCCATACTACTGGACAAGCTCTCACTTAACATACAGTGAGCCTCCTCTCTCTCCTTCTTTCTTAGATGGGTTTGCTCTCCTTCAGATCACCTGATTCGATCCCGTCCCAATATCCCTTTTCCCCTCCTGTATAACTTTCATCTTGACAACTACCTCCCCAAAGTTGCAACTTTGTTGATGAGAAATATTAAAATAGGCACATGAGTATTCAATGATTTGTGACTTGTCAGAAATCCAAAGTTAATTGTATTTTATGGAATAAAATAGTCATATAATAATAATTCCCCAAGGTGGCTATATTTTTAGATTGGATATTTTTTCCTAAGATTTCTAATTACTTTAAATTTACTCCAATTAATATTATATGTGGCTAACTTACTACTGAAGATCCTAAATTAAAGTACATGCACAAAACTATAAGTACTTTACTAGGTTTAAAAATGATAAGGAAGCAGTTAGCACATAGTCACAATGCTGTATGTTTATTACTCATTTTAAAATGGTAATTTTTTTTAAAAGTGATAATTTTATTACAGCATATGTAAGCAATCTCATTTGAGAGATCAACAAAATCATCAAACAGTTTAATGTTTTATTATTAGTGTCTTTTCTAGAACATTGGTCGATATTTAACATTATCTATTATCTAAAATCACATCCCCATACAAGCAAAAAATTAGTTACATTAATTTGAAAAGAACAGATCTTTCCCAGCATGGAAAATTACTTCATAACAAATTGAATAGACTATAAAGGGAACATGATTGCAATCCAAAGGTCACCTCTTTGAGACCACGGGATTCATTATCTCACAGAGCTTTAAGATACTTAACACGGTCCAGAAGTATACCATTAAATTCTCCAATTAGAAGCGTAATGACAATGTCAGTTATGTTACACATTGTTAATATCAAATCACACTTCACCTGCCATTTTTCCAAAGCTAAATTATAACCGCCCAGAAATTATAAGAAAATAAAAGAAAATGCAGAATTACAGCAAGAATAACATATCTGAGCTGCAGTGAAATATTTGTAAAATTAAGAAATTGAACTGTGAGCAATATTGATATATTTGTTTCAACCATTCATAATTCATTAAAAATATGCAGTGTGTAAGCAAAATTCTAGCCAAAACAAGGTTTATATTATTTTAAAATATATAATGACTCCTGTGGTAATATGTGATAATATTTTAGTCAATTTAACTTTTCTTGTCTTATATTCTCATCTTTCTCAGAATTGTACAATTCTTCTGTGGAATATTTATTTATTTTCTTTGTTTTATTAAAAAAATCTTTTTTGCACATACATAGACATACATTTTTTTATGTTCATGGAATATTAACAGTGCACTTTTCTAATTTAAATACATTGCAAACCCCATTCATTCCTTATTCATTCCTCTAATCAAAAACAAAAAACGGAATACAAAATGTTTTTGTCGATTTAACCTTTTGCTTGATTAATTTCAGAGAGAATAATATTATATTAAATTATAATTTGGGTAGAAAAAAAAAGTTAATTATATTGGATATTTGAGAAAAAGTAGTACTTTTAATCTGTCAATTAAATTTATTTTTATAACATTTTCTATCTTTTTATTTTGTTTTATGCTCAGGGTGTGTGGTTACATTTGATTTATAAAATATTCGTCCCTTTCCACCATACTTTTTTGTGTATTGGAATCTTATTTAACTTTCGGTAAACTCCTTGTTCCATCTGTTGTTGATATATAATCTGGTTATTTATTACTGGCCATATTGGTGCCATTGGGTTTTTCCAATTTCTGGCTAATGCAAATTTGATTATCATAAAAATCTGAATAAATAATATGTTTTGTCCATAATTCCAATTTGGAAGATTCAAATGAAATAAAAATATCTGGGGTAATGATATTGCTTGTTGTATTCCTAATTCTCAAAATATATTAGAGATCTTTCTTTTTATTTCTTCTAATTCCTCACATTTCCACCACATATGATATAGAGTGTCTATTTCTTTAGAACATCTCCACCATTTATTCTACATGGAGTGATTTTCCATCGGAGGGCAATTTTAAAAAAAGGTCTCTTGTATATTAAGGCTGTGAGTGATTTTTTTTTTTATCTCAATAAATCTCCCCATGTTTCCAGTGTGAATGATTTATTTATATATCTTTCCTATTTTTTAATGGTTTAGGTGTATCTATGACCATTAGGACCTTAACCATATTCGTAACTTTAGAAATTTGTTTATTTTCATAATGTTTAGTAATTAAATTTTCAAATTCTGGGTGTTCTTTGATATCTAAGGCATTTAATAATTGTCTTATTCTAATATAATTGAATAGCTCTTGATTGGGCAATCCAAATTGAATTTTAATATATACAAATTAATTAATTTTCCCCAAGGGACCAGTTTGAGTTATATTATGAAGATTACATTCTATCCAATCATCACCAATATAGAATTTAATAACCTCAATTGGTGCAGAGGGGATTAATTCATTACAAATTCCCAATTTATTTTTCAATACTTTAAGTGTAGTAATGGTTTTGTTTACAATTTTATTTGATAATGAACATTTCTTATAATGTTCAGAACCAATCCAAGCTAGTTTAAATAAAGAAGTACTTTTTATTTCCATATGTTTTCAGCTTGGATCAGAATTAATAAAATTGTCCCATTTCAAAAACTGAGTCAACATGGTACAATCATATTATTATTATTTATTATTTATAAAATATTTTACCAGGAAAGATACATTGAGATTTCTCTCGTTTTCAAGTATGTCCTGGGTCCACAAATCATTGCATTGTTACATTAGGTACAACAAAATACAAAAACAATATTAATACACAATATATACAAAATTTAACATAGAACAGGCAGGAAATATATAATCAACCATGACACGTGCATTCTGTTTTGAGGTATGTAGAGAGGGATCTCTTAAAAGACTTTAGGCTTAGGGAAGATTTTAAATTGTGCGGGAGGTCGTTCCACAATTGCGGCGCTCTGTAGGAGAAGGAGGATCGGGCCGCTTTCTTTTTGTATTGAGGTAGACTAAGTAAAGTGCTTGTACTGGATCGGAGGTTATAGAAAGTGGGAACAGCTGGGGAAAGCATTTTGTTCAGGTAGGGTGTGAGTTTACCAGAAAAGCTCTTAAAAACAAGGCTGGAAAGATGAAGGGTGCGTCTGGATTCCAGCGACAGCCAGTTTAGTTCCTTTAGCATGTCACAATGATGGGTCCTGTAATTACATTGTAGCACAAATCTGCAGAACGAGTTATACAATGTGTTGAGTTTATTAATGTGGGATTGCGATGCAGACGCATATACTACATCCCCATAATCAATGATTGGCATCAGCATTTGCTGTACAATCTTTTCCTTTACTGTAGGGCTTAGGCAGGCTTTGTTTCTGTACAGGGCACCTAATTTTGGATAAAGTTTAGATGCAAGCTTTTCTATGTGCAGGCCAAAAGATAGATTGGGGTCTAACATCATACCCAAGTATTTGAAAGAGTGGACCGCGGTCAGTGTGCCATTTGAATTTGTTTTGATGGATAGGTGGGGATTGTGTAATTTGTGTAATTTAGGTACCGTTCCAAAGATCATTGTGACAGTTTTGTCAGTGTTCAGGAAGAGTTTGTTTTTTGCGATCCACTTTTCTACCTCTGTAAACTGGTCTTGGAGCAAAACCTCAAGTTGAGGTAGATTGGATTTGCTCGCATAGATTACCGTGTCATCTGCGTACATGTGTACATTTGAGGATTGGCAGACATTAGGCAGATCATTTATAAATAATGTAAATAGTAGGGGGCCGAGAATGGAACCCTGGGGAACACCACACGTGACTGGGAGAGGGAGGGAGTCACTGTCAGAAATGGACACATATTGCGAGCGATCCGATACATACGATCGAAACCAGTTTAAAGAATGATCACCAATACCTGAGTTTTCGAGTTTGTGCAGTAGAATGTCGTGGTCTACTGTGTCAAAGGCCTTAGCAAAATCAAGGAAAATAGCTCCAGTTAGGGCTCCTTGTTCCATGCCAGTTTGGATGTCATTGCAAACTTTTAGGAGGGCAGTTGTAGTGGAGTGATTCTGGCGAAAGCCCGATTGATCAGGGGTCAGATAGTTTAATTGTTGGTAGTACTCACAAAGTTGCGTATGGACACATTTTTCTAAGATTTTTGACAATACAGGGAGCAATGATATTGGGCGATAGTTAGAAACCAAAGTAGTGTCACCACTTTTATGGATAGGCACTACTCTCGCAGTCTTCCAAAGTTTGGGTATGTATCCAGACACCAATGATTCGTTAATTAGAGTTGAGACGGGTTTAGCAATTGCCGGCGCACTGAGCTTCAACAGCATTGCTGGGATTTGATCAGGTCCGGACTGGTTTTTCATTTTTAGATTATTAAGATGTTTTTTAATGACACTAACAGGTACAGGTCTAAAATTAAACTTATCTATATTGGGCCTTTGCAAATTTAGTGGTGCCTGATCCACATTTGTAGTTTCAGGATGCGTGTCATTTATTAGCTTGGCAATCAGGGCAGTAGAGCATCCGACAAAATAATTGTTAAAGGCATTTGCTACATCTAAGGGAAGTTGCAGGGTTTGGTTACCCACTTTGACAGTGGAGGGTTGGGAGTGGATTGGGGGAGTTTGTAGTTTATTTATGACTTTCCAAAAGTTTCTAGGGTTTGAGATGTTACTGTTCAGATTTTCATAGAAATATTGGGCCTTGGCCAGTTTTGTCTGTTTTGTGCATATATTTCGCCATTGTCTATATGCACCGTGATCATTCATAGAGCCAGTACGCTTAAATTTTGACCACAAAGAATCCCGAAACTGGTACATTTGGATGAGGTCAGCTGTGATCCAGTTCATATGCGCTCCTTTTACCCTCACCTTACGCAGCGGGGCATGCAAATTCCAAATTTATAATTAATATAATTCTATTATATCAGGAAGAATTGTTCCTCATTTATTCACTCTTTTAGTGAATGTATTGTATAAAACTCTGGGTATTTTATTCCCCCAAAGGAATTTCATAAACATTTTTTTGAATTGATGAAGTATTGAGTGTAGTACTCTTATGGGTATTAATCAAAATAAAAAAAAATAATTTTGGTATCACATATGCCGAGACCGTATTCATACGTCCAATCCAAGAAATTTCTAACCCTTCCAATTTTGCTTTTAAAAAAAAAAAAAAAAATGATAATAGTTTCTTATAATTATCTTCTACAATTTTATCTATATTTGATACAATTAGAATTTCTAGATAATCTATCTTATTATTATAAAAGTTCCATCTAAACTTTTCTTCTAGATACCTTAAATTCTATGGTGCCTGTGTCTCTCACCCGGTTGTGCTCAATGGGCTGGGATTGTGCCAGGATCTCGGGTGGCCAGAACGCGTGTAGCAGTTGCGTGTCTGTGTGGCTAAGGCTGGTGTAGTCCACGGTTCTGTGGCAAGCTTTTTTATGCCCGTCTGCCCAAATTCAAAAGGCATAAAATCTGAGTTTTATAGATAATCCTCAGATAAATCATTTGAATAATCCCCAAATAGAAGAAAATTTAGGTCTCTCCATTGTCATTAATTTCAACAAACTCCTCAGCTTGCTTTTTCAACCTATATATATCATGTCCAGGAGAGCAAAATGATTCATTCAGTCTCCATGTTGTTTGAAGGAATATTATTCTCAAGTTTTAGAAATATGGGTGCATGATCATGTTATTGATCTGCTTCTTGAGGAAGAACATTTATATAACAGATTGTTTAGTAACGAATAGATCTTTTCTTGAATATGAACAGTGTACCTTTGAAAAAAGGTGTAGTCTCACTCTTGGGGCTGTAATACTCTACAGATGTCATATAGAGTTTTTTTGCAAACAAATCCTGAATTAGTTTCACAGCATGTTTAGATTGAGAATCTATTCTTGCATTAGATGGCATTTTTTTTATCTAATCTGACATCAGGAGCGCAGTGGAAATCACCTCCTAGAATTAAAGTACCTTGAGTTATTTAAACTATTCTGTTCATTAGTTTTTCAAGAAATTTTGTTGGAGACTGATTAGGGCCATATATGTTTACTAATGTGTATAAAATGTCATTAATTTTGCAAATCAGAACAACGTATCTACCTTTATTATCCATTTCCTCAAGGATCAACTCAAATTTTACTTAATAGCTACCTCTCGCTTTTATTTCCCATTAGAAATATTAGTTTGATATATATGTGGATAATAAGAGAATTTCCATAGTTTCTTGGTTGTATCATTCCAGCGAGTCTCCTGGACATATGCTACATCTATTTAATTTTGACATAAAGTATGATACAATTGGCCTCTTTTATATGGAGTATTCATTCCCTGAGCATTTTTTTGATCTAAGATTAAGTGTCATTTCTTTTTATTTTAATGTTTAGAACCTCTTGTTCCTGCCCTACTTCTTCATATCTTTGTACCAGTTCTCTCTGAATAATTTTAATGACAAAAAAACTTAAAATACCCTCTAACATATAAAACATTCATTTGACATTTATTCATTAAAGAAATACCATGTGTAATCAGAAATCTCTTTTCTGATCTGACCTATTTCCAATTTAGGTCACACTTAAGGTGTACCAGCTTTCTAAAAAAAATATTATATATATTCTCCCTTCTCTTCTCCTTCCCCTTATCTTCCTCTATTTAACCCATTTCTATTTATAGATCCCTTTGCTCATTTCACAGTGATTATTATAATCCTCTTTTCAATATATTCTATATAATATGTAAAATGTAAATTGTGAAATTACCTTCTTTTTATCTTCTTTCTACTGTGTTATCATT
Source organism: Pelobates cultripes (assembly GCA_933207985.1). Classification (NCBI taxonomy): domain Eukaryota; kingdom Metazoa; phylum Chordata; class Amphibia; order Anura; family Pelobatidae; genus Pelobates; species Pelobates cultripes. Next base: position 154,750,985 of record OW240916.1, on the reverse strand, counting down.
TTCATATTACATTAGATAGAAAAACATATTTTTTTTATCATATATATCAATCAATTTTTCTTTTCCCTCCTTTCAATCTTCTTGTTCAAGTTTCCCTATATTAACTAATTCCAAAATAATTTCTTATCCCTTCAATAAATCATTTACTTGTATATTTACTTTTACATGTTTAAATGCATTGAACTATTACATATATATTAGCGATATAATTTTGAATACTTTATATATTATTAATTACTATTGTATACATATAATTCTAAGCTTATTTCTAAAGTGAAACGATCATCTGGGGTTACTGTATCTCTTGTGCAGAGGGAACATTTCAGATCTGGACTTCCCTTCCCTTCCCGAACCAGTCTGATATGCTTCGGATATGTTCTCTCTGTAATGGCACAAGATGAGCTAAAACCAACTTAATATATGAGCAGGGACCCACCGAAGGGCTGGCTAATTGAGATGTTATCCATTCTCACCTCTCTTGCTACTTGTTTTTCTCTCCTTAGTGTGTGTAGAGAAGGTGAAGGGCCCTGGATTGGGAGAGACATCACCAGCTGCTAGAAGCAGGAGGAGAGAAAGTTACAGGAGGTGTGAATGGGTTTTGTATGCATGGGGTCTAGGATGAGATCGATTGTGGGTAGGAGTGAGAGAGTAGAAAAATTATTGCAAGGCATGAGATGAGAGAAGGGGGGAGTGTAGCAGAGAGGGGCATATGTAAATGTGAATGGGGATGAGTGACGTGGGTATAAGGATACATTTTTATACTGAGGGAGAAGGAGGAAATAAAGAGGAGGAAAGACAGATCATTGCTAAACTGGAATAATTGGAATATCAAGAGCAGATGAAGGTAGGGTAAATATTAAGTTTTATGGGTTAAGAAAGTGCAGGAGTGTACCAATAAGAGGCAGTGTGTACACCTTTTTTTTTTTTTTTTTTTACTTATCTAAAATTTGGGTGTGACAGACAATCTATAAATGAAATAATGAGCATGGGTTGCTGAGGGGAGGGGAGGGGAGGTTTTGACATCAGGCTGTTGAATAAAGATATGTGAGGGTCAGATAGGCTTGCAATAAAGCTGAGGAAGGGGGATATGCATCTAGGCACAGAGATGAGGGTATGGTTTTTCAAATAAAAACAAACACATCAATAAAAGAAGGGAGGGGTCAGAGGTCAGTCAGAAATCAGAGGGGAAATAGAGGAATGCATATAGGTGAATAAAACAATTACATACAGGGCTTGCAAAACTACACTTTAGCATGACAGACAAGATATAAAAGCAAGAAAATATACAATGCACACAGGATATATAAAATAAATTAAAAAAAATAAATAAATAAAGCTCACGAAACATCTAAAATAATTCAAATAAAATCACTAGAACCTAACAAAGATCAACTAGGTTATTCTGATTAAATATCACATGATGAATAGCAAATGCTCAATCCGTCTCTTTCCCATGAATCCTTATCACTAATGATGGAAATCTATATATAAAAATAAAAAATGATTTAGATTCAAACACATTGGAATTAAAAAATGAAGTATCTACTATAACTCAGAAACTCTCACAACAAGTGCATCTACAAATCAAAATTTCAACGTGACATTATGGAAATTCTAACTGAGAATCTTCAACTTAAATCTAAAATTCAATCTCTGGAATTAAAGATATCAGACTTGGACAGATCAAGGAGAAAAAAATCTGAAAATAAGACGGATTCCTGAAAGCGTCACAAATCAACAACTTGAAACGTATTTAATAGATCTTTTTTTCAGCAATAACAGATTTATCCTCGTATGGGGCACAACCCTATAGAGATACTACAGGTTAAGGAAGCTGAAAGAAATATCAGCTGTAAGCGATACTATTGTGAGATTTGCAAATTATCACTTGAAATATACAATTATGAAACAAATCAAGAAAAATCCACTTGAAGACAAAAAATATAAAGATATAAATTTTTTTCTCAGATATCTCAGCAACTACTTTAGCAACAAGAAGGTGTTTCCAAGACATAACAGTGATTTTAAGACAAAAGAAGATATAATAAGTTATCGATGGGGATTCCGAACCAGATTAATAATAAAACATGAAGAAAGACTGCATCATTTTTTGGTAATAGAAAAAGCAAAATATGATGTAAAACATATCTATATATACTCTATTATTCCTTCAGTTTTGTGGCATGAACATTGATTTTTTCATGCAAATTGACATTACTTATTTTCATTGAGTCATAGTAAAAAAATTTCAAAATTTTTATTGTCATTTATTATTTTTATTACGTTTCTGTTTGTAAACCATAATGTGCAACATTTTACTATTCTGTTGTCCCGTGCAGTCAATAACCCATAGGCATAAATGCAGATTAGTCAGCATTGCATGTGGCTGAAAGGTATCATGTCAGATTGAGAACAAAAGTTTCCCAGTGAGCATTTTACCTTGCAGTACATTTCTTAGCAAACTGGTTAAGGCTTTCTGCTTAATAAATGAACTTTATTTGTGAATGCCACAATATAAAACTGTATTACAGCTGTAAGTAGTAGTATGAGAGCTCAACTGGAATGTGAGTTTTGGTGCACGAGGGGTAGGGTGTACTGTGATCCTCTCATTAGTCATGTGCATGGATCTAATAATAAATGCTAAACAAATGCACTTAGATATTCTTAGTCAAAAGAGGAAGAGACATAATAAAACAAGATATAAAACAGAACATCCTGTTCAAGCCTTTTGTACCCATGAGGTGTCCTAATTAGATTTTTTTAATTATGTCCCTTGCTTTTGGAACTCCCACTGTAAAATTAAATGATAATGCGTTGTCCCTTGAGTGTTTAAGCTTTAAAGATACCAGATGTGTTTTATTGTTTCTGGAAGAATAGATGGTTATGTTTCCTAGCAGAAATATGGCACATTAAAATATCTTTCAAAAAATACAATCAAGGATTATATAAAAATTAAAATCTCACTGGGATATTTTTATGTTACTCTTCAGTGGATTGGGGCTTAGTCAGCACTCACTATAACACACTACACAAAAGTATTTTAACTATACAAAGAGAAAAAAGTTTTACTATAATTTTTGCACGAAACAACTATAAAATACAGCTGCAATCTGTGTTATTAATTTCAGTATAAGGCCCCATAATAAAATAATTCTACTGTATCATGATGACACTCAAGCTAAAACAATAATAATTTTATACTGCACACAAGTGGGAAATCATTCTGTTCACCGCTATTGGAAGAGATCCATTAATATATGCCTAAATAAAGTAAAGACTTCACATTACCTAAACACTTACACATTTTTATGAATTGTGAAAAAGAGAGTTACCACTGTTTTGCTGAATTGAGAAAGGCATTCCTGAATTGTCACTTCAATTAGTGAACTCATGCTTCCTGCAAACTTGTTTGAAATTTTTTACACTTTGTTTATACACTGATCAGTCACAGCATTAAAACTACCTACCTAATATCATATAGTTCCTATTCGTGCTGCCAAAACAGTTCTGATTCATTGAGGCATGGACTCCACAAGACCTCTGAATGTGTCCTGTGGTATCTGGGACCATAACATTAGCAGAAAATCCTTTAAGTCCTACAAGTTGCAAGGGTCTCATTTGCTGTTCAAGCCCATTTCACAGATACTCAATCCGACTGATGTTCTTCAAACCATTCTTGAGCAATTTGTACAGTGTGGCTGGATCCATAATCCTGCTGAAAGAGGCCACTGCAAACAGAGAACACCATTGCCATTAACCCCTTAAGGACACAGCTTCTGGAATAAAAGGGAATCATGACGGAATATTTCCATCATGTGTCCTTAAGGGGTTAAGGGATGTACGTGGTCTGCAACAATCTCTAGGTAGGTCGTAGGTGTCAAAGTAGCATACACATGAATGCCAGGACCCAAGGCTTTTCAGCAATTCATTGCCTAGAGCACAACACAGCCTGCAGGGACACTGTGGGCATCAAGCTAACTTCATCTCATTGAAGTGGTCTGGGTGCAATGTCCCTGTCATTTTAGCCCTGCAGCTGCAAATATCGTAGTTTTAGAGACACTGCAATGTTTCTTTTTCAAGAGAAAGTCTGCCTCAAGTGGCTGTCTACCAGCCACTAGATCACAAATCACAAATCAATAACTATTCTAAAGAGTTTGATGACGCTGGACATCCTAACTCTTTGAATGAGGATATCTAGCATCTTCTAAATCCCCATAGCAAAGCATTGATTCAATGCTTTCCTGTGGAAAAGGCCTAATGCACATGCGGCGCTTGACGTCAGAGGAAGAGGAGATGATCTAGCACTGAGTGACCTCTGTGCTGGAATCAGATACCTGCAAAATTACGTTTTTCACATTACTTGCTGCAGGCAGGAGCAGTGGAGGAGGGGGGCAGAGGGACACTGTACTATTAGAATACAGTTTTGTATTCCTCACACTATGGTTTTCCTTTAATTTATAATGTGCTAATTTCTATTAAAATCTGCACTTTTTGAAGATGAAAAAAGAACACTCTCTTTGCGCATCAAGCCCTTTAGCAAGCACCATTTTAAGTCTGTTTCACTTAAGCTAGTATGTCCTTCAAAATGTCCTGCATGTGGATAGGACCAAATAAAGAAAGTTTGCACTATATCTACAGAGCAGAGCAATGAGTACTAACTCAAGGAATCTAAGTCAATAATTAAAGGTTTGTAGAATTTTTGGGGAAACAGTTGCTACATGGTAAAGTTAGTGGCAGATACTTTAGTGAGCAATGGTTGATAAAACTGATACCATTAAAAATAAGCCCCCCTGCATCAAGTGTCTTTATGAACATCATCTATCCCAGCTTTCTTCTACAGGCCCCACTTTATGCCTAGTTAGTGTCTTGATTTTCCTTATTGAAATTTATTTAATTGACTTTCTGGCCTTTAATAATTTTCAATATGTATCCTCCCCATTATGCTAATTAATATAAAGATCCTGAATACATGACTCAACAGTAGAGACAATACATTTTACAAATAATGTAAGACATTATTTTTTTTATAAGCAACACAGTTTAGAAAGATTTGGTTTATAGGTATATTAAGCTTCATTCTGTACACTTTACACTGTACATATATAAGAATTGATTCAGAAATAAAAATTGGTAATTGAAAAAAGTATATACTTATATACTAAACGATAAAGGCCCTAGGAAAGCACAAATCGACAAACAGTGCCACACATACAAAATAGAAATGAAAATGTTATTGCCTTAAATAAAACATTATTACATAATACAGAAAGCATTCACATAGAAATAATACATTAGATAGTATTACTACATATTTGTTTCAACAGAACAAAAAGGCAAACCCGTGGAAAATATATTTTACAAATGTACTAAAATTACATGCTGTGCTGCACACATGTAAAATAAGTCTCCAGCTGGGTACCGATAATTAGATAATCAATATAAACTTTTAAAAGTAATATGCATAGCAAATAACTGTGACATTATGAAAAATACAACAAGGTTCACCAGTTTGGAACCCCCCAATGAATCTGCACAAATGCCTTTCTCAAAAAAGAAATGGTTGATTTTCCCTAAATCACAACTTTATCATGTTTGCATTAAATGGGACAATACATCTATCCTGCAGCTTTTTTTTTTCTTTTTCAAACATGGTAGTATAGCAGCTGGAACGATCTGTACAACTCAATCTTCTTTAGTAGTAATAACAAGGGTTTAGGCAGACCCAGACATGAGAGTGTAAAATATTTTAAATATCAAGGGAATTAAATCTATTTTCCTCAGTAGAAAGGGGTCCCCTAATAAAACCGATTTCCATAGCTTCAATTGGTTGCAGGGGATTCTTGTAGCAACACTGGGTTTTTTCCAAAGTGAATTAGTGAGTGCTTTCTCTGCTTTACGTTCCCTGATTCTTCTGTCTATACTGATAGAGAGTTGAATTAGTGTATCGAGAGTAGGAGGAAGTGTGGTTCTAGATAATTCGTCTTTAACTGTTTCAGATAATGCTAAACGTAACTGATTGCGGAGAGTGATATCATTCCATTGGGTTTCCAATGCGCATCATTTGAACTCAGCAATATAATCTTCTACAGGTCGATATCGTTGTTGTAATGATCTAATAGTAAGATCAGCAGTGGCTTGTTTATTCGGGTCCTCATAAAGAAGTGACATTGCCTCAATAAAATCGTCTAATGAATCCAGTATGGGATCCTCATTTTCTAGAAAGGAATGCGCACAGGACATAGGTTCTCCTCTTAGGAATGAGATTATAGAACAGACTTTAATTCTGTCAGTGAGGTATGACCTGGGTTTAAGAGTAAACAATAATTTACATGAATTCAAAAATTCTCTGTATTTGGAGCAATCTCCCAAAAACTTTTCTGGGTTGCAGACAGCTGGATCACTTGAGGAATGAGAAACCTTGTTTTGGATCTCTCTGATATAAGAGAGAATTCTCTCGTTTGCAATTTGTAAATCCTGCATACCTTGAGTTAGTATGTCGACTCTATGATTTAAAGAGGTAATGTGGGAATTAACATCTGCTGGTTCCATGTTATAGGCTTAGTGATTCTGTTATGTCACAAGTGGTTTAAATGTGGAACACAACTGCAGATTATAATTTCCTTATTTTTATTATTGAGAGTGAAATGAGAATCCTTTAATTAATGAGGTTACTGTAGCTTTAAGGCAGCGTGGCTTTTGCAGGTTGTTAGTTGAAGACATAAAGCATTAAAAATTGTAATAGTATTTTAGTAGTAGCAGATAACAGTTCATTTCAGACTGTGTCACCAAGCATCATGGAACAGCCCAGCAGGTATTTGTAACAATCTTTAGTAGGTACCTTAACTGTGTATGAACAATTCAGCACTGTAGTCTCAGAGGTGAATATAGAGCCTGAAGACAATCGAGAACAGTGTGATAAGTAAGTAGATTTCATCCAGATCATGGTAATACCTATCTGGAAAAATGCCCAATGTGAATCTTGCGGTACTCGCAAGATCCAAGATGGCAGAGGTTTCACGGGCCCGCCAATAGTGGTAGAATCGCGCTGAGCGTCCCCACCAGCCCCACACACCCTCAGGAGGCCCCAAAGGGGAATAAACAGATGTTGAAAAGAGCGCGATCGCGGCAGTTGCAAGGGGCCAGGACAGTCCCAGGCTCCAGGTAGAGAAGGGAGCCCCAAGGAGGGTAAAGCAAAAAAATGGCCAAAAAAGGGGGGGACAGACTAGCAAAAAGGTACTGGGGACAAGCCAGCAAGAGCAACAAGATAAACAATATAATATTCATAAAACACAATCACAGAATATATCAGACAATTAGAAGTGAGCAGTCACAAGGACAAAATACTCTGACCTGCATGCTGAAGCAGCAAAGAAAGAAGAAGGGATGTGTGTGACAGTTCCTTTTGTATAACATTGAAGTGTTTTTTGATTGGTTGTTCTCTTATTATCTGTGCTGCTGGAAGTTTCAGTAAAGAGAGTTATGCAAATAAAAAGCCTCTTGTCATGTGATAAAATTGATTCTTGAAGTTACCAAATGTAATGTATATATATACATTGTGTTGTTGGGAATTAAATAATTTTGTTTAATACAAAAAATAACATTGATCACAATTTTCATTATTTTCACATCCTAAGAGATAGAACTGACAGTAATTTAGTTTGATTGACAGGGAGACAATTGAAATGCTATCAGCTCTTTAAAATAATAAGTATAAAGGAATGATGTGAAAAATGAAAATCTGCTGCAGGACACACAATAGTGGGGATCTGGAATTGGTAAATTTGCAGATGAGCAGTTACAGTTACAAGTGATGACAGAAAAATTGCAAACCGAAACAAGGCAGTTAAAATGATACAAAAAAAATGATATGGCAGACAGAAATTAGACTGGGAACATTGTTCTAAACCACAGATGATGAAATGTCATCATCAATAGGGGCAAATTTAGAAAGGTTTATAAAAGAGTGTGTTTAGAGTAAAATATATTTGATGGAGTGGCTGAGAAGTACTGTGTTTATGTGTCAAATATACTATGTGTACTTTCTGGACAGGAAACAAAAAGTAAAAATAATGTCTCTGTAACTATATATAGTATATAGACAGCAACATAGGTGGTACATTTAAAGTACAACTCTGTGACACACACACACACACACACACACAGTTCCTAGTACCTAGTAGGGAGAGAGCTTTAACAAATGTGAGAGATTTGGAACATCTCGAGCATCTATGCACAGAACTGGAAATTATGTTGTTAGTGGGCCCTCACCTGGCTGCTCTAACAGATGTGCAATGTGAACAGGTGGAGAAGAAATGTATATCCACACAGTTTCTTTTCTTGGGGGGGTGAGGGGGAAATAATTGTAATGACATCCATGCTTGCAGTGTTACTTTAATCAAATGAATGGAACATTCTGGTCATCATAACCACTTCATCTAAATGAAAATGCTATGATGCCAGGAGTCTCCTGGGTGCTCTCTTTCCCGTAAGGGGTTAAACCGCTCTCAAATGGTTTAACCCCAAAGGTTTCCTACAGCTCCAGATCTCCAGGTTGTTCAGTGGTATTGGTATTCTGAAACGGAGTGTCAGGAAGTGCAGATTGACGTCAGGCATGGGTGCCGCTCATTGACTAGAGTGGTCAGCTATCGCTCTTAGCCAATCGCTAGTTCCCGTTTTATAAAATTATTTACTTTTTTGGAGGGAGCTACTGATTGGTTTAGAGTGCCAGCTAACCAGAGTAGTCGGCCAATCAGCGACACACCTCTACCCAGCAAAGTGCTTCCTGACACTCAGTAAATAAAAGTGAACACATCAACACTGACATTTTTTTACCTAGGGAGATGAGAAGGTCCAAAGTTCCCCTGCCAGGCCCAGGTACCAAAGCCTTATGATGTAGTGTCCAGAATAAAGTGAAGGGTTAACTTAACTTGTCCTTCCTGCTTCAATCTCCTTGTCTTCTCCTATATTTGATTCTTCTGACACTGTCTTCTCTCCTCCTTGGCTCCTCCTGCTTTTTTACCTTTCTGCTCCTTTCTGCATGTTTTGCGCATTTCTCTTTCTGATCCCTTTCTGCTCCTTGCAGACCCTTTTTTGTGCTTTCTCCTACTTTACCTTTGTGCTCCTTCTGCCCCTTCCAGCTCATTGCTGCCCCTTCCAGCTCCTTGCTGCCCTTTACTGCTGATTTCTGTTCCTTCTCCTCACTGCTCCTTCTCCTACTTTACCTTCCTGCTCCTTGGTGTTCATTTCTACTACTTCTTCTGCTTTACCTTTGTGCTCTTTCTGATTCTTTCTACTCCTTAACCTTTGTGCTCCTTCTGTCCCTTCCTGCTCCTGCTGCCCCTTTCTGCTCCTTGCAGATGCTTTCTTCTCCTTGCTGACCCTTCCTGCTAATTTCTATTTCTTTCTGCTCCTTCTCCTACTTTACCTTTGTGCTCATTCTGCCCCTTCCAGCTCCATGCTGCCCCTTTCCAGCTTCTTGCTGGCCCATTCCGCTCCTTCTCTTACTTTATATCTGTGCTCCTTCTGTCCCTTCCTGCCCCTTTCTGCTCCTTGCTGATTCTTTCTGCTCCTTGCTGCCTCTCCCTGTTCCTTGCTGCCCCTTGCTGCTTATTGCTGCCACATCCTGCTTCTTGTTGCCCCTTTCTGCTCCTTGCTGCCCCTTTCTGCTCCTTACTGTCCCTCCCTGCTCCTTTATGTTCCTTTCTGCTCCTTCTCATACTTTACCTTCATGCTCCCTTTGCCCCTTCCAGATCATTGCTGACCCTTTCTGCTCCTTTATATCCCTTCCTGCTCATTTATGTTACTTCTTCTTTTTGCTCCTTGATGTCCCTTCCTGCTCATTTATTTTCCTTCTCCTTATTGCTCCTTCTCCTACTTTACCTTTGTGCTCCTGATTCTTTCTGCTTCTTCTGTCCCTTTCTGCTCATTGCTGCCATTTTCAGCTCCTTGCTGACCCTTTCTGCTTCTTGTATTTCCTTTCTGTACCTTTCTGCTCCTTTTCCTATTTTATATTTGTGCTCTTTCTAATTCTTTCTGCTCCTTTACCGTTGTGATCCTTGCTGCCCCTTCCTGCTAATTTCTGTTATTTCTCCTTTCTGCTCCATCTCCTACTTTACCTTCCTGATCCTTGTTGCCATTTCTGCTCCTTGCTGCCCTTTCTGCTCATTGCTGCTCCTTTTTGCTCCTTGTCCTACTCTACCTTTGTGCTCCTGATTCTTTCAGCTCCTTTACCTTTGTGCTCCTTTCTGCTCTTTCTGCTCCTTCTCCTACTTTATGTTTCTGCTCCTTCTGATTCTTTCTGCTCCTTTACCTTTGTGCTCCTTCTGTCTCTTCCTGCTGTCCCTTCCTGCTGCCCCTTTATGCTCCTTGCTACCCCTTCCTGCTAATTTATATTCCTTTCTGCTCATTCTCCTTCTTTACCTTTATGCTCCTTCTACCCCTTCCAGCCCCTTGCTGCCATTTTCTGCTCCTTCTCCTAGTTTACCTTTGTGCTCCTTCTGATTCTTTCTGCTCCTCTACTTTTGTGCTCCTTCTGTCCTTTCCTGCTCCTTTCTGCTCGTTGCAGACCCTTCCTTCTCCTTGCTGCCCCTTCCTGCTTCTTGCTGCCCCTTCCTGCTTCTTGCAGACCCTTCCTGCTTCTTGCAGACCCTTCCTGTAGGCTGTCCCCCCATCACTTACCTTTGTGCTGATCTGTAGGCTGCCCCCCCTTCCCTCACTTACCTGATCTGTAAGCTGTCCCCCCCCATCCCTCACTCACCCGATCTGTAGGTTGTCTCTGCAGGCTGGGCTGTTCCCCTGCTGGTTCAGTCAGGAGAGTGAAGCAGGGATGTAGCTTCCTATCCCTGCCTTTCTCCATACACAGAGCCATCTACTGGCCAGTGCCGGTATTACAGTGTACTCTAAATCTGTAAAGAAAAATACCGGAACAAGTTGAAAAATCCAGGGGTGCAAGTTCCGCCATACCCCCGTGGATGCTCATGTATGAAATAATGATATTGTTCTGCAAGTTTGGAACCAGTTACTGTTGTCATAGATGACAAAGAAAAAGAAGATTAGGTCTAATTCCTAATTTTTAGGTCATGAGTTGTTCTAAAGCAAATATAAATTGGCATTCTTGAATGTTACAAATGATTTTAAAGCCAATATTTTTAAGAGAGAAAGTAACAATATTGTACATGAAAGGGTTAGGAATTTATTGACATGATTGATTAGCTGTAACTGTCTAAACAAATGAAAATGCATTTTTAAATACAAGATTAGAGATCATAACATGTGTGTGTAAATTAAACACACGATTGAGCAGTTATCAAGCATGTTCTTGTGTAATATGAAGGTGACCCCTATTTTGTTTCATTCCAGGGGATTTAATCAGGTTGAATATCATGGAAAGGGACACATTGAGATATATTAACTGCAGAAAGGCTTAGTGGAGATTTGATCTTGAAATGACATGATCTAATGGTCTGGAAAATGTGCTATTTCATCTAGGATCCCCGGATTACAATGGACATACCACATTTATACAATGTTGCTTAGATAAAAAGAATCATAGAAATCTTTTTAATATTATATATGTTTTATAAAAAATAACGATTGAATTATTCATTAAAAAATATTGTTACCTACATTAATATGAATTAATAGCAAATTATATCACAAAGGAAGTGAATGAATTAGGTCTAGGCAGATATGATGAAAAAAAAGAAACCAATGAGGATTTTAGTATGCAGGAAAAGTGTCCTACCACCATAGCCGCACTACAGTAAGCTATAGTTGTTATGGTTCTTGGAATGTTCCCTTAAACATTGAACATAATAGACATCTGAAGGTGCAAATTATGTAGGCTCAAATAAATGGATTAGTTTTTCTTTTTGCAATTTTAGTAAGTTACATTATTTCACATATACATAGGGAAAACATTTTCCTTACCTTGATTACCAATAAACCAAATGGGAGTCTTTGATATTCTTTTTTTGATATTCTTTCTCTTGTAAAATGGGCATTAAACAAGTTCATCTTGTACGAGGGGGATTAAAAAAAAAAAAAATAGAGACACTGCCAATAGCACCATATCCCAATCTTATCTCTTTTTGGAGAAATCTATAGTATTGATAGCTATGTACATAACAAAAAAAAAAAATCATAGAACTATTTTTAATATTATATATTTTTTTAATAAAAATAACAATTTAATTATTCATGAAAAAGTATTGTTACCTATATTATTACGAATTAATGGCAAATTACATCAAGAAGGAAGTGAAAGGATTTGTTCTCGGCACCTTTGAAGAAAAAAAAGAAACCATTGCGGATTTTAGTATGCAGGAACAGTGTCCTACCACCACAGCCACACTACAATAAGTTTTAGTTGTTATGGTTCTTGGAATGTTCCCTTATGCATTGAACATACTAGACATCTGAAGGTGCAAATGATGTATCCTCAAATAAATGGATTACATTTTCTTTTTGCAATTTTAGTAAGTTACATTCTTTCACATATGCATAAGGAAAACATATTCCTTAACCTTGATTACGAATAAACCAAGATATTCTTTTTTTGATATTTTTTCTCTTGTAAAATGGACATTAACCCCTTAAGGACACATAACATGTATGACATGTCATGATTCCCTTTTATTGCAGAAGTTTGGTCCTTACGGGGTTAAGCAAGTTCATCATGTACGAGGAGGATTAAAAAAAAAATAGAGACTCTGCTAATAGCCCCATACCTCAATTGTATCTCTATTTGATGAAATCTATGGTATTAACAGCTATGTACATTCAATTAACTGGACATTTACCTGCCAACATATACAATATATTAGCATAATAAATGTCCAGATAGTTGTTTGTAACTTAGAGAAAACTGGTCTAGTCAGAAAAATTTCCACCTTAGTCTAGCTGGGAAAAATTTTAAACTCAGTTACAAATTTAAGACAGTTCACTCTTTGGTAAATAAAGCAGTGTTCGCTATATAATAAAGTCCATTTTTTTCTAATTCACTATAAATGGCCGCACATGCATCGGCATCATATCATTCAGACAAGGTAATTACCAGTCAGCAAAGTGAGAAATGGTCAGGAAGCAGTATAAAAATGTAAACTCTAGCATGGGCATATGTAAGTCTGCCAGATTTTACAAAGAAATCCTTTTAAATATGACTTGCGCGTTTATGTTCATTAGGGTCAAGGACATTTTTTTTTAATCCTCATTATGGTTGCTTACAAAAATTGGATTCCATTTTGAGAAAAGATTGGTCAATAACCAAAATGTTTTATCAACTGCCTCTTGTGCTGTTTTAGACAGCAGTATTTTACTGAGAGGAACTGTAAGTTTAGCACTGAAGTTAAAATTATAATAAATAAAAAAAAATTTAAAAAAGGTTTACTTCCCAGGAGCAAATCAGTGTGTGGTCTGAAAAATATATTTATAACGTATATAATAAAAATTTCAAGAACTGCAAATTCTTGAGTAGCGAATATTTTTTACAGTTGCTTATGCTTTCTGATATATTTCAAAGACTAAAATAGTTTTTGAAGGTTTGGGAGCTGCACCTTTGAAGTAAGTATCTGAACATTTTAATGTATCAACTCATGTAGCAATTGGCCTTTCTGGCATAGCTAGAATACAAATTTTGATTCTACAGAGAAAGAAATCCTGGGTCATAAACAATGAAAATGGAAGTCGAATAGAAATGAATGCTTAGTAGAGGTGCTGAAAGATTCCTGTAGTTATTCCTTATGAGAGATCCTGTGTATATAAAAAGATAACAAGATAAAATAATATAGTGTAGTATATAGGTTAACATTTGTAGAAGCAAGTATATAGGCTTACACTCACATGTATTGGAGCCCTGCAGTGGCTCCTAGGGAAAGGTTTGAAGTGGTATGATCCCCACTCTAGGATTATGGGTAGTGCAGATTCTCTCCGTGTACATATAAAAAAGAATAAAAAATATATATTGCACACCGTGACTCAACATGACATATTACACCGTGTCATGATTTATTTACCCCAAAAATGCCAAAATGGAGTCATGTGTAAAACCCTACGTACACCTCATGATTCAATAGCTTGTAGAACCACCTTTAGCAGCAATAACCTAAAGTAATTGTTTTCTGTATGACCATCCGTCTCTCACATCATTGTGGAGGAATTTTGTCCCACTCTTCTTTACAACATGTCTTCAAGTCATTGAAGTTTGCTGGCTTTTGTTTATGTACAACTTTCTTAAAGTCCTACTAAAGATTTTCAATTGGATTGAAGTCTGGACTTTGACTGAACGTTTGCAAAACCTTGATTCTTTTCTTTTTCTGCCATTCTGTTGAAGATTTGTTGGTGTGCTTGGGATCATTGTCCTGTTGCATGACCCAATTTCCACCAAGCTTTAGCTGTTGGATAAATGGCATCACATTTAACTCTAGAATACTTCGGTATACAGAGGAGTTCATGGCTTCCATAGGAATTAATTGCCCTTGACTGGTGAGACCTCACTTGGAGTATTGTACGCAGTACTGGAGACCGTATCTTCAGAAGGATATTGATACTTTAGAGAGAGTTCAGAGAAGGGCTACTAAACTGGTTCATGGATTGCAGGATAAAACTTACAAGGAAAGCTTAAAGAATCTTAACTTGTACAGCTTGGAGGAAAGACAAGTAAGGGGGATATGATAGAAACATTTAAATACATAAAGGGAATCAACACAGTAAAGGAGAAGACTATATTTAAAAGAAAAAAAAAACCACAACAAGAGGACATAGTCTTAAATTAATGGGGTAAAGGTTTAAAAATAATATCTAGAGGTAATACTTTACTGAGAGGGTAGTGGATGCATGAAATACCCTTCCAGCTTATTTGGTAGACGTTAACACAGCAAAGGAGTTTAAGCAGCTGGAATAGTAAATAAAGCCATGACCGAGTTGACTAACCCACTACCAAAATTGAAAGCTTTAAGAACCTCTTCAAGGAAGCACCAGTCACACCTGGTGAAAAGACTTCTCTTCATCCAGGGCCATAATAATTGATGGAATCTTATGAGTTGTTGTATATTAAATGAGATCTATAACTTTACGAGTATTCCCGCTCTCCTGTCTACCTTTAATAAACCCTGTCTGGTCATGATGGATGATAAAAGGGATAACTGCCTTCATTCTCTCTGCAATTACAGAAGAATAAATTTTGGTATTGAGAGATCAGCCGGGAATTTGGGACCCTGGTTTTGTCCCTGTCTTGTTTAGGAATAGGGACTACTGCGGCTTGCAACATTTCAAATCTGTTTGTCAAATGGGGAGTTATGAGACACTTTAGTTTTTTTATAAAACAAATTCGAATATCGATCAGGTCCAGGGGCCTTTTTGGTAAGGAGCCTATCTATTGCCCTCTTAATTTCTTCTTCTTTCAGAAGGGAGTCTAACAATTCTTCTTGATATTGCGAGATCTGGGTTAAATTTGAATCTCTTCATTTCTTTCTATATCTGGGATTTCTGATCTTTTACTGCCTTACATATTCCTAATGTTTTTCATGTGTCCTTGCTGAAACCTCTGTTGTGCAATCGTTATACTAAGCGCATGTTTCATCTTTCTCCTGTGTCTGTCGATGGTCAGGACGAGTATGAGATCCAATCTATTGTGGACTCCTGGTGGTTGCGTGGTGTGTTGCAGTATTTGATTCATTGGAAAGTCTATAGTCCAGATGAGCGTTTGTGGGTTCCTGCCTCTGACGGTCATGCTGCTAGGCTGCTGCATGCTTTTCATGTCCAGTTTCCCAATAAGCCGGCCCCTTCCTGCCTGGTTGGCGGTTTCGGGGAGGAGGTACTCTCACGCCGCCCGCCGGGTCTGCTCCTGCTAGAGAGCAGTATGGGTCCTGGTGGGAGTGCATTGGTGTGGCGGCATTCGCATGTGGTGGGGCAGCAAGGAACAGGAAGGGGCAGAAAGAATCAGAAGGAGCACAAAGGTAAAATAGGAGAAGGAACAGAAAGGGTCAGCAAGGGGCTGCAAGATGCTGGAAGGGGCAGAAAGAAGCAGGAAGGGTCTGCAAGGAGCAGGAAGGGACTGCAAGGAGCAGGAAGGGTCTGCAAGGAGAAGGAAGCATCTGCAAGGAGCAGGAAGGGTGTACAAGGAGCAGAAAAGGGTCAGAAAGGAGCATAAGGGCACAAAATAAGCAGAAAGTAGCAGAAAGGTAAAGGAGCAGAAGACAGACAAGCAAGTATTGGTCAACCAACCTGACATTGTGTTAATAGACAAGAAACGGAAGTGGTGGTGGATTTGGCAATACTTAGTGACTATAACATCAGGAAGAAGGAACATGAGAAGATGGACAAATACCAAGGACTGAAAGAGGAGCTAGAGTGTATATGGAAAGTTAATTAAGTAGTAGTTCAATTTGTGATAGGAGCACTTGGGACTGTGACCCTTCATAGAGCCCATTTTAACAAATCCAATATTGTATAAGTGGTGTCAGAAAGTATTGGAATGGTGAGACTGGGATCACTGTGATATCAACGCTCAAGGTCTGTTTTGTCTATTTCATGAAAAGCTTAAAATAAGCATTCAAGAAGGTTAAAGGGACAATCAATAAGAAAGACGTAAAAAAAATATTAAAAACATTTGTCTTTGAAGTTCTACAAAATATCAGAATTTGTAGCCATTGCACTGAGCTCTCTCACCAGACCATGACATGGCTCAGTTAATCCCTGTGTTCATATAAAAATCTGAGAATATTCCAGAATTCCATGATGTTATTCAGAACTCAGCATTCTGCTATAAACTGTATAATTCACAGATAGCTTTATTTAGAAAACCCTTGAGGGTTATGATTATGGGATATTAGGACTGGCATTTACCTGCATCTACAAGGCTGTGGTTTTTAACCCCTTAAGACCGGAGGGCGTACAATTACGCCCTATTTTAGGTGGCTCTAAACACCGCCGGGCGTAATTGTACGCCCTCCGGTCTTTCTTTACTTACCCGGTTGGGGGGACTCCCAGGGAGCCCCCTCGCGGTAGATCCTCCTCCTCCGATGCCCCCCGGGCATGTGAGAGTGAGGTCCTTGCGAGGACCCCACAATCACATGGCCGGGGGTAGCTGCCTCCTGCATTGCCAGCAGGGGGGCTGCCTGTAATGACAGGTGGTCCCCCTGCTGGCTGAAAATAAAATTAAAATAAATTAATTAAAAAGTAAAATGTAAAAAAAAAAAAAAATATATATATATATATATATATATATATATATATATGATCATATATATATATATATATATATATATATATATATATATATATATATATATATGATCTAAGTATATATATACACATATACATACACACATGTACACTGTATAGGTGTATTTTATTATTAATATATATATAATTATATATGTGTATATATATATATATTAATATCAAATTACACGTAGACTGATACTGATTAAATATATATATAATTATTGTTATATATATATTTATATATAATATAAAAAAATTCAATATGTAAATACGTTAAAAAATTAAATTAAAAAAATAATTTAAAAATATATAGATGTGTCATTTTGTTGTAACTGTATTGTGATATTAATATATATATATTTATATCAAAATACACGTAGAACGAAATAATACATATATCTACATACATAAATATATACGTATATATCACTATATATACCTATATATAAATAAAATTATATAAAAAAATTATATATATATATATACACATATAGATTCACATACATATATATATATACATATATTAATTCTACATATATATTTACGTAATTTTTTTACATAATTAGGTATCTTAATTAATTACAATTAGCGGGACCTGCCTGACAGCCCATGCCGAAAGTAAAGGGAATTTAATTTGCTAGCACTATATTTAACCCTATAACTTTCCAAGACACCATACAACCTGTACATGGGGGGTACTGTTCTACTGTTCGCTGAACACAAATATTAGTGTTTCAAAACAGTAAAATGTATTACAACGATGATATCGCCAGTAAAAGTGAAGTTTTTTGCATTTTTCATGCACAAACAGCAGTAACACGGACCATATTATTGCTGTGATACTTTTTACTGTTTTGAAACACAAATATTTGTGTTCAGCAAAGTCTCCCGAGTACAACAGTACCCCTCATGTACAGGTTTTATGGTGTTTTCAAAAGTTACAGCGTCAAATATAAGGCTTGCGTTTCATTTTTTTCACATTAAAATTCGCCAGATTGGTTACGGTGCCTTTGAGACTCTATGGTAGCCCAAGAATGAAAATTACCCCTATGATGGCATACCATTTGCAACAGTAGACAACCCAAGGTATTGCAAATGGTGTATGTCCAGTCTTTTTTAGTAGCCACTTAGTCACAAACACTGGTCAGAATTGTCATTTTTTGCATTTTTCACACAAACAAATACTAACGCTAACTTTGGCCAGTGTTTGTGACCAAATGGCTACTACAAAAGACTGGACATACCCCATTTGCAATACCTTGGGTTGTCTACTATTGCAACGGTATGCCATTATGGGTGTAAATTTAATTCCTGGGCTACTATAGTCCCAAAGGCAACGTAACCAATCTGGCAAATTTAAATTTCAAATGTAACGTGCTATATTTGACCCTGTAACTTCCCAAAACGCCATAAAACCTGTACATAGGGGGTACTGTCTTACACGTGAGACTTTGCTGAATACAAATATGTGTATTTTATTGCAGTAAAAGCAAACAGTATTAAGACATTGACAGTTAAAATGTCATGTAGAAGTAAAAAAATTAAAAATAAAACTTCTTTTCTCCCATTTTTTTCATATTAAATTATGTTTCATAGCTAAATATTTGATATTTAATGAAAGCCCTGTTTCCCCTGAATAAAATTATATATAATAAGGGTGGGTGCATTTACTATGAAAGAGTTGAATTACGGTTGGACAGACATGTAGCGTAAATGCCAGGTTTTGTTTACATTTTGTTTCGTTCACAACGTGTACATTTGGCTCCGTCCTTAAGGGGTTAAATCCCATCATTTTTAGCCAGTAAATGCTTAATTTCCACCTTTACACATAGATTACTTTATTAATTATTATTATTGACATTTATATAGCACCAACAGATTCCGTAGCGCTTTAGAATATTATAAGAGGGGGGATTTAACTATAATTAGGACAATTACAAAAAAAACTTACAGGAACGATAAGGTGAAGAGGACACTGCCCAACGAGCATACAGTTTATAGGAGGTGGTGTATAAAATACAATAGGACAGGAGATAACAATCAAATGAGGTGGGAGTGAAGCAGAGCTGGAGGAGAAAGTAGAGTGCTGCACTTTAGGAGAGCTTGATGTACCCATCGCTGTAGTGACCTGTATAATGTATAATGGTGTACTCCTCGCTGTGTTTAAAATAAACTTTTTAACGATATCTGCAAAAATAATCTGTTTGGTAGTTTATAAAATTTGCATGTCCCTGTGTGCACAAAAAAAGTGTTTTTGTTGTATACTGCCTCCACTAAGTTCTAGAAAAGCACAATGTTTTGTCATTTACAAGGTGTATATTCTCTTTAATAATGTCTTTTTTGTTGAGCCTAGAAACTTTGAATGAAACAATCAAAACTGCTGGATGGAAACCCTCAGTAGAAACAAATTTGCATTAATCTGAGAGGCATAGCCACCACACTGGGATTCAGAAGCAAAAAAAGCTCTGCAGAGAACATTCTTTTCATTTGCCTGCCGGAGAATAAGGCACGCACAGATTATCTGCCCATTACATTTATTGTCAAACTTCCAAAAAACTTTGCAGATTGTGTAATCATACTGTGATAAATCAAAACTGGCTAATTTAAGTCACCAGGTTAAGAAATGTGTCACATATATTTTGAAACTCTCAAAAGTGTGTGTGTGTGTGTAAGCCATTAACACAAAGGATCAGCTGCATCAAATCACTATGAGTATATCATTAAGGCTAAATCCCTGTTGACACTTTCAGAGTAGCAGAATTCAGTGGAGTTATTAGGATTAATGGTGAAATGCATGCACTAAAAGGGTTGTGGAGACTTGGTACAGCTGATTTTTTTTCTATTTCCCAATGCTTATAACATCTCATTGCATGGCAGGAGCACATAATTGGGAAGCCTGTTTTAGCCAGAGCTGTAATTGAACATTGCTGGAAAAAAAGAGCAGAAATCAGATGTCTAATAAGGGCAAGTTAAGGTTAAGTGGGGTTAGTGACAGGTCTAATTTTTTGCGGGCTTTAACAGCATGTGAATTTTATATTTGAGAGGGAATAAAGTCTGGGCATTCAAGTCTCTTCCATTGTTCTTTTACTTTAAAAATATGGTTACTAGATGGAAACAGTTGTTTCAAATTACTTCATTGCTTTTGTTTCAGAAATAGATTTGCATTTAAAGGGACACTATAGTCACCAGAACAACTACAGCTTAACGTAGTTTTTCTGGTTAGTATAATAGCTCCCTTCAGGCATTTTCATGTAAACATTGCCTTTTCAGAGAAAAGGCAGCGTTTACATTGCCCCTAGGGACACCTCCAAGTGGCCACTCCTTAGATAGCCACTTGAGGCCCTTCTTGGCTCAGGGCTGCACAGTAAGCAGCCCTGCTGTTCAGCATCCCCACATTCTGCATGGAGTAGCTGAATTTTCCTCATAGAGGTACATTGATTCAATGCATCTCTATGAGGAGGTCCTGATTGGCCAAAACAGCATTTGGCCCTGCCCAAATGCCTATGGGAAAGCATTGGATTGGCAAAAAAGCGTCCATTTTGATGATGTCACAAAGGGGCAGAGCCAATGCCAGTGGACCTGCGCGGCGCTGGAAATAAGGTGAGTTTTAAACTTTTATAGGGGGGCTAAGGGGGGGCAAGCCAACTAAATGGTGGGTTTAGCACTATAGTGATCCTTTAATCTGGTACAAGGCAATGGGTTTTAAAGCAATGAGCAAATAGTAAAGTGCAAATAAAATTCAACAGAGCAATGGACACATTTATTGGAGGTTTTAGTTTCAGACATGAGAATCGTAAAGGGGCCTTCAAGATTCTCATGTTTGAATGGTGTGCATTTATGACATATAAGAAATTGTATATTTAATAATCATTTTCAGCAATTTGTGGAGAGAGGTAGCATGGTTGGAAGTGACTGTGTGCACCAGTTAAACATTGTTCTTGGTTTGGGCTAAGGGATATGGAAGTGTACAGAGGTTTCATAATACGTGTTTGACTACCAAAGAGGAATGTTTTGTTATGTCAACGGTTGTAGTTTATCAAAAGTTTAAAATATTTATTTGGTTTGCAGAATAATTATGAATATTCACTGTAATGCGTTTTAACCCCTTTAAAATATCTGTTTGTTTCCTGTCTGCTATTTGTTTGTAAATTACCGTATTTACTCAAATCTAATGCGCCATCGAATCTAATGCACACCTCAATTTTTGAAACCTGGAAGCTGAAAAATGTTTTTGCTGGCGAATGTAATGCTACTACAGAACATTGTGCTACAATGAAAATGTTTAATGCCATATACCATAGTAACAATGATGGTATTTAAATTTTAGTGTTACATGTTAAGTCTATTCTTTCTTAAAGGACCACTATATTGCCAGGAAAACATACTCGTTTTCCTGGCACTATAGTGCCCTGAGGGTGCCCCCACCCTCAGGGACACCCTCCCACCGGGCTCTGGAAGGGGGAAAGGGGGAAAAACTTGCCTTTTTCCAGCGCTGGGCGGGGAGCTCTCCTCCTCCGATCCTCCTCCGTTCCTCCCTGTCGGCTGAATGCGCACGCGTGGCAAGAGCTGCGCGCGCATGCAGCCGGTCGCATAGGAAAGCATTATCAATGCTTTCCTATGGACGCTGGCGTGCTCTCACTGTGAAAATCACAGTGAGAAGCACGCAAGCGCCTCTAGCGGCTGTCATGTGCCTGTGTCATTTCGCTTGTGTGAATTAACCTGTTTGAAGTCACCAGTTTTAATTTGCCTGTGGGAATTCATCACAATGAAATTCACCAGAAAATTGAATCAATGTTCCATTGAATCTAACACGCATTCAAATTTTGGAAACTTTATTTTGTGTTAGTATATACGGTATGCTAAGATTTTTTTTAATGAGCTAAACTTGCACATGCAATGTACACACATGCCCATGTGGTACAAACACTTGCATATATAATAACAAAGTGGGTGTGGAGATTGGCTTAGGGTGCCAGGAATTTCTCAAGTTTTTGTCAAATTGCTTGAAAATGGAATGGTTTTGCAAAACTGGAAGGATAGCAATCATGGCCTTCTTGTAACATAAACTCTATAAAGTGCTTTTGTGGTGATGGTGCCTGGAGAGTCTTTGTAAACAAAAATGCTGCTTTGCTGGATTCTTATTTTAAAAGATTGACTTTTGAAATCTTCCTAGATATACTGTGCATTTTTAACCAGATATTCAGTATAAAATTACTTATATGGTCTGTTACTTGTTTATAAGATACGTTACCAGGCATCATAATTTAGGTGTGGTATTTGTAATGAGTTAATGGTGTATGTTAGTTCCCCTATGCCCTAATCCCTAAGTGATTTATTAATTAAAGTCTACATCTTCAGCCAAGTCTAGGTGTTGCAAGATGGCAACTTCTAACATTACGCATCAATAACTGGGAATAAGAGAAAATGTTCCTCCAAGTCTGACTTAAAAAGATGATGTATGTCTAAAACCAAACAAAAAAGCATTCAAACAACACTCAACTGACCTTACAGTTCCATGTGAAAACTCTACGAAAGCTGGTGGTTTATTCAAATAAAAATGAATTCATGACAGTAAATGGCCACCTAAGTATGGACTAAAAAATGCAAAACTAAAAATAGTCACCACATCATATGTGACAGAGCTCCTGCACTCTGACTGAGTACCTCCACAAAGAAAGCTTCTTTACTGCTACCAGGGGATTCTGGAATACATCAAACACAGTGGCCACGGCTTGACTGGCGTCTCTGAGGACCTCTTCCACCAGACCAGGCTGCAGCTCTCTCCTTCTAGGCAGGTATTAATCACCCTGTCTATCCTCTTTACAAAGGCTCTCCGACATTGCTCATTCTTAACTTTTCCCAAGAATAAGAGACCAGTGCAGCTAACCAACAGATCTGGAAACTCTGTTAATGGGATCCCTGAACAAACCAGACAGGAGACGCAGTTATCAGTGGAACTAACACTTATTTTACTTTGGACAAAGACTAGTCTTTGGAGACTTGAACATGTGATGAAATCCATATAAATATTAAACAAACGTAAAAGAACATACAACATAATAATGCATCAAATATATAATACAATCCCAATTTTCTAACTTGTGGAAAAGCAGAGATATACATATGCAACTGGTTAGCTGTTGGTAATGTGATAGAGTAAATTATGATAATGTATAGCAATAGCTCCTCCATCTTGTATCGCTACTAATAAAAGTTAAGTTGTTTTTGTCTACGTGTGTGCTCAAAGACAATGTGCCGACAAGAAGCTCTTTTGTACAGAATTGAAACTGTTACAGGGAACAACTCCTAAAGATAGTGTGCAAGGCCAATAACTCATCTTAAAAGTATCATGTGAAAACTATGCCTTCTTTGTTTGAAATATATAAATATGCCCTGCTGAAGTATTACAATAGAATCAACATTATACCGACTGGGGTGTCTGCTTTAAATGATTTCTCCGAGCTCGTAAAAACTATGCATGCTAATCTATAAACCGAAAATCATATAGTGGTCAGGGTTTCCCTGACAGTAATTTTTAATTTGCATATTGCAATTATTCAGATCCAAGCATTTTTCAGTGTCATCAATTATTGGAGAGTCATCACACTGTACAAAGTAGGGGAGGACATGCTTAAAAAAGCACTGTCTTCCAGTCCTGACCATACTGCACGAGATTGAAGTTCTGGTATAAAATGAATAAGCAACCTGACATCATGCTTAGAAAAAAATTAATTCGGGTTATACCCAGAACACGTATTTCTCAGCAGTGGTGCTGCTGTAAAGAACTAAGTTTAGACAACTTTAAGATTGAGGAGTAGAACACACAAAAAAAATACAGTTTTACATTTTACAAGTCAACTTAAATATTAACAAATAAATATGGGAAATTAGTAATACCATATGGCTACTTAGGAATAAGCCAAATGCTACGTCACAGTACCCTGATATCGGTGGGTTTGAAACTAATTTTAACATGATAACAGCATTACTTCTTAACCCCTTAAGGACCAAACTTCTGGAATAAAAGGGAATCATGACATGTCACACATGTCATGTGTCCTTAAGGAGTTAAACTGCTTTCAGAGACTCTCCTCAAATTTATGATGTCAAAAGGAATTTGGCCTGGATTATTAATGTACACAGAAACTAGGTAATCCACACCCGGAACATGCATTTCTCATCAGTGGTGCTGCCATAAAGACCAAAATGTATACAAAATACAGATTAAGGAACATCACACAAATTTTTTTTGTTTTTGCACTGTTACTGAAACTACATTTTTTCTTCATCCTCTATAGTGTTGAGTAAGAGAAGGCAGCAGACTTTTTAGAAAACAGGATATGGTTTATTTCCTTTCAACTAATTGCGTGTAGCTCAATTCTGCAGGTAGACGTTTTTAACCTTGTAACTACAAGTGACCCAGACTGTTCTAGCTGATTGCAAAATGTTCCTATGTAACAGACTTTAGCGAAAACAGTGAGGGAAAAAAGTATTTGATCCCTTGATGATTTTGAAGGTTTGCCCACTGACAAAGAAATGATCAGTCTATAATTTTAATGGCAAGTGTATTTTAACAGTGAGAAACAGAATCACAAAAAAAATCCAGAAAAACGCATGTCAAAAAAGTTATAAATTGATTTGCATGTCAATGAGTGAAATAAGTATTTGACCCTTTCAAATTAGTAATTGGTGGCAAAACCCTTGTTGGCAATCATAGAGGTCAGACGTTTCTTGTAGTTGGCCACCAGGTTTGCAGACATCTCAGGAGGGATTTTGTCCCACTCCTCTTTGCAGATCCTCTCCAAGTCATTAAGGTTTTGAGGCTGACGTCTGGCAACTCGGAACCTCAGTTCCCTTCACAGATTTTCTATGGGATTAAGGTCTGGAGACTGGTTAGGCCACTCCAGGACCTTAATGTGCTTATTCTTGAGCTACTTCTTTGTTGTCTAGGCTGTGTATTTTGGGTCACTGTCATGTTGGAATACCCATCCATGACCCATTTTCAATGCCCTGGTTGAGGGAAGGAAGTTCTCACCCAAGATTTGACGGTACATTATCACTTTGATGCTTTGCAGAAAAATTTGCAGAAATACACCCCCAAAGCAGAATGTTTCCATCTCCATGTTTGGAGGCAGCATTCCTCCTCCCCCAAACACAGTGAGTTGAGTTGATGCCAAAGAGCTCGATTTTGGTCTCATCTGACCACAATACCTTTATCCAGTTCTCATCTGAATCATTCAGATGTTCATTGGTAAACTTCAGACAGGCCTGTGCATGTGCTTTCTTGAGCAGGGGGGCCTTGTGGGCACTGCAGGATTTCAGTCCTTCACAGCGTTGTGTGTTACAAATACTTTTCTGGGTGACTATGGTCCCAGCTGCTTTGAGATCATTAACAAGATCCTCCCGTGTAGTTCTGGGCTAATTCCTCACCGTTCTCACGATCACTTAAACACCACGAGGTGAGATCTTGCATGGAACACCAGACCGTGGGAGACTGACAGTTATTTTGTGTTTCTTCCATTTGCGAATAATCACACCAACTGTTGTCACCTCCTCACCAAGCTGCTTGGCAATGGTCTTGTAGCCCATTCCAGCTTTGTGTAAGTCTACAATCTTGGGCAGTTCTTTGGTCTTGGCCATGGTGGAGAGTTTGGAATCTTATTGATTGATTGATTGATTGCATCTGTTGGCAGGTGTCTTTTATACAGGTAACGAGCTGAGATTAGGAGCACTCGATTTAAAAGAGCGGGAGCAGTGACAGCCATATAGTTAGGTTTAATTAGGGCTGGGGACAATAAGGCTGATAGAGTGTGGAGAGTGGTGTAGCGGAGTAGTAGTATTATTCACACTCTCTCCGCTGGTAGACAGAGTGAAGCAGGTAAAAAGTAGGCAAAATGCAGGTAGCGTAGTTACAATTCCTTTCTCCCAACAACTAGACGACACATAGCTTGGAGGTCAACAGAGGTTTTAATCACAGGTCACAGTATTGATGCGTTTACAAATGTAAGGGGTTTCCCAAGTCACATTACAGGGGTTGTCCAGTAGTGGACTACATGGGAGACTGAGCTTACAGGCTGATTACCCATCATACACTGCTGTACCAGAGAGATAATTACCCCAGAATGCATTGTTAATGGGATTATCTCTTGGTACAGAAAAATACAGTTTATACATAAAAATCTATAACTGACATAATATTCCTGCTTTGCAGCTAATAAACCCCTTATTACATAGCTGGGACCTGAGCGCATTATTGAGGGAACTTGCGCTCAGATCCCAGCACAAATAACCGAACGCCATTCATTTTACATGATCAGGACCACCCAACTTAAAACAGTTGTACTAACTGCGGTAATGAGATTCCCGAAAGAATAAAACTCCCGAACGGCTTGGAAGTCCAGCGGGGCTTGTGTTGCCGAGTAGCCGAATTTAGTTCCAGGCACTCTACGCCAAAACCCCACTGGGTCTCCGATAACAAAGATGGCCACCGCCACATGTTCAGTACATGAACGGTGGCCACCTGCAACATATATTAATTGGGCACGGATATAATGTTGCAAAGTACCTAATTGGAGACACACAACCTGCTGGGGGTGGTCTCCCATTCGGTACTTTGCTTGTTCAACGAACAGTGCAGAAATTCACTGTTCGTAGATAACCAAGCTGAATGCTAGCAGGATTTGTGTGCTGTAACACACGAATGCTTCATCTTACGTGGATGACGTGGATCTTGTAATCGGGGAAACAGAAGATACGGGAAATAGCAGAAAATATACAATTACATTCAGTAAGTGGCTAGTTTTGCCACACCCTGGAAACTAAATGGATATTCCAGATAGACTTTTCAAATAGGTTTTATTGAAAGATTTATCATTTTACAATAAAATGAACTAACAATATGAGATAAGTAAAATATTGATACAACAGACAAACTGGGGTATGATGAAATAAATAATTATCTGGAAGTAGTACATGATTAATAGTTTAGATAGATAGACTTTAGACTTAATGAAGAATTAGGTGTTTGAGTTTTACATGGTATGGGTATGTATTTTCCACAAGCCACATACTCATATATTAAATATTGAATATAATTATTTCATTTATTGTTAGTTACTTATATTATGATACAGAGGTTGTACTGTGTAAAATGTTCCCTTTAGTCTACTAGTGAATTTTAGTTAGTTTACAAGACAAAAAAAAATGGGGGAAGCTCTATAAGGTGCACACTGCAAAAGAAAAAAATCCTACAATAATTTATTTGAAGGACAAAGGTTCCATGCTCATATAATGGAGAAATGTTACTTTTATGAACTCTGAATGGAAGGATAGCCATGTCTCCATGACAAGTTGGTCTCCTTAGGGACAGAGTATTCACTTACAGCCACCCCAAATTCATCATTCTCAGCCATGAAGCTGAGAGTTGTGGTTTCTAATTCTTTTTTTTTTTTTCATACATTACCAAAAAATTTATTGTAAAACAATAAATTCACTAAATGTGTTTTTCTGTTTCCTGAGTAGTAAACAGGTCTTTGCTTCCACAATAATAAAACCTGTATGCGCAGATGTTTTCTGTGCTTGCCCTAAGCATTTTACAGGAAAATACTGTGTGTTTGATGTAAATAAAAGGCATGTTATACAAGTTAACAATGCAGTATTCATTACTTATACCTTTGGAAATTGAATTGATCTTTGTTCTGTTTGCCACATACAGTTATTGAGGATTGTCTGCACACTGTGAATGGCTGCAGGAAATATACTGTTTTTTTGTACATGTATTTATAGAAACATTCATTGGTTTCGATTTTGTGATTGAGGCAAATGTAGTTGTACAATACTGCTCCAGTAGTCAAAAACAGGAAACTAGAAACAAAAGTCTATTGTTATCATGTGGATGATTATAACAACTTTATGGAACTTCTATGCACAAAACATCATAAAAGGTATGGCCTGGCTGCAAACAGTAATGGACACACACTATGTGAGCTTGCTCTACCCGAGCCTGTATCTGCATATGCACATACAGCCTTATGGGAAAGAATAAATGCCCAGGCACCCTACTGCATAGGCAGGGGACAGTGGGAACCTGATCGTCCTGTCCTCAGTCCTATTATGTGTACATGGTACTGTATATCATGATTTTGTTTTCTCCTATTTCCTTATGATAATGTTGTTAAGTATCACATGTTCCGGCCACTTTAATTATGACAGCACGCCGCTCTAGGAGCAGTTACTGTCATCTCTCATTTCCGCATGGGGCGACAGTTGTCAGGAATGCTGGTTCCTTTGTATTACAATTTTTTTATTATAGGTTTTTGTAAGTCAGCATGGGGCATAAACTAGCGTGGGGTGTTCCATTCCACCCACAACATTGGCCATCGATAGTGATGTCACTGATGTCGATCATGGCTGCAGATTCACTTGCACCCCCGATTACAAATTATAAATACCAAAAAAAAAGCATTGCATTTTAAATTGCACAGGCTTTGTTTCCTTGCACCCCTCCTCCGCCCACCTATCATTCAGTTCTAATTTTATTTTGCTTGTTCGAAGGGGGAATTCCAACAAGTGAAATTGTGAAACGTCAACTGGGAAACCGAATAGGAGAACAAACAATACACAAAAAAACATAGGGAAAGCACTGAAGCCATCCTATGGGTTGCAGACATTTTTTGTTGAATAAATCTCATGAACTTTTGATCCTGAGATTACAATTTTCTACCAAATATATTGAAATATTGTTTAGATCTGTATCAATTAAAATTAATCACCTTTAATTTAAGAAGACCACCTTCCCTGATGTTTATATCAATATCAAAGTGAGAAAATATACAACATAATGGAGGAAATTATTTTTTTATTTTCCACAAAATAAAAAAAAAGAGAGGCAAAAAAGAGCTATTTAATGTTAGATTTTGATCTATCATTATATAAATTATACAGGCGCATTAATAACATCGATTAATTGAACCATGATCATTGAAAACAAGTTCAAAACTAATTACTTACATTAAACACGTGCCAAAAAGGAGCCAAGCACAATATGAAGTAATGTACGTCAAGCAGAGAAATTGCTGGCAAGCTATGGCTCTCTGATTGTGCTTAGCCCTGAATTTTGTAATAACATGTCAGTCAGAAATGAGTTGTCTTGTATTCCATTTGTCACCTAGTATATCTGGTTCAGATGGACAGATAAACTAGATTATGTGAGAAAATAAGCACGTATGAATTCAATCAATGCTGTCATGCTATTCATGCCCTTTTCATAGCACGAAAATGACAGGCACTAGTTGTTTTATCAAAACCATTTTACAATTGGAAAGGGAACTCTTAGAAAAAGCTTTTGACATTTAACACCTTTTTCATTGACAGAGTCTCCAAACCTAGATCTGCCGCCTGCTTGTCTGGCTGCTTCCTACAGCAGGATTACTGTTATCTAAGTTATTTTGGTTTGGTTTGTTTCAGCTCATGGCATTTAAAGGGATAGTCTAAGCATCATTATGTTGTAGTTGTAGGGCTAGGAGACTGTGTGTGCTGTCTGGCACTTCTGGCTCAATCAATTTCTCCTAGTCCCATAAACCTCTAAATGATATAGAAAAGGAAAAAAGTATACGGCGCTGGATACAGTATATAAAATACAATGCAAGTGCTCTGACCAAATCTTAGAAAATACAGCTGCTAAAACACCAAGATTACAAGTGTAATCTCTCCAATTACACCCAACAAATATACAAATAGACAATATGGTGTAGCGATATATATAAATACAAACAGAGGTTAAATATCTTAAAGAAGTATAGTACAGTGATGGTGGTATTTGTGATAAAATGCCTAAAAAGTTTTAAAAAAAAGTCCCATAGTGTAAAACTAAAAAAAAACAGTGTGGAGTAAAACAAGTATATGGAACTCAAATTCAAGAGGCACCAGGAGAAGGGTGACAAACAATTATTTTGGCCCAAAATCCTTCCCAACCATGCTTACCTCCACACGAGGATTCTGAAAATGGTGGAGACTCCGGAATCCAGCACACAAGCCGCAAGACGTAGAGACTGTGGAGGCTATAACTAAAGTCTTCCTGCAGCAATCGCTCGAAATCCTATCATTCAAACTTGGCAAAGTAGCCTGGAGCAACTTCGTAAAGACCAGGATTTAGGTTCAAAAACTTCCCACGTGGAGAACAAACTAAGTGAGTATGCGGAGACCTACAACAGTATAGCAAATAAAGTGGAAAGCCTAGAACAACAACTAAACCTCTGTGAGTCCAATTGCAGACATGGAGGACCGATCAAGGCACAACAACATCAGGTTGATAGGCATCCATGAATCCGTGAAAGCCACAGACTTATCTAAATTTGTTCACAACCTCTTTAAAAAAATTAACACTGGACCTTCCAAAAGATCTCCTCCTTCTGGACAGAGTGCATCGGTTGCATAGTCTCAAACACATACCACTACACATAGAGATGTTCTATTTAGAGCTCACTAGTTCCACACAAAGGAAATCAAGCTAAAAAACAGCTGTTCTAATTATTCTTTGCCATCGGCATATGCAGGCATTAAAATATGTGCAGATCTGTCAGTGGAGATCGAATCATGAGGTGACTGAGGTACTCTGTACACAAAGGATCCAGTACAGTTGGGGGTACCAGCCTTGCCTGCTCATCACCCGCAACAATGCTACTACCATGGTCAACCAGAGAATGCCGGCCCCTTTGAGAAAATGAAACCTGCTGGCCCATAAGTATCCTTCATTGTCCAGCTCACAAAAGAGACTTTCACCTGAATAGCAAATCTCTTCAAATAAAGCTCACTCTTAACAACTCTACTGAACAACAAACCAGGCTCTCCTTCTGTCTCATATACAAGAATTGCAATTTCAAACTGGCCTTCCATGAAGTTCTCTGAACTTTATATATCCCTTGGTTATAACTGTTCCTATATATGAGTTGTTTTTTTAAATTTATTATTATTGCAGTAATAATACAAAACATTACAATACAATTATATACTACAGTATATACAATATTAGACTTTGGAGAAATTCCTCTAGTTTTAGATTTAAAATTTTAAATTCAAATTAATTTTCTCCGTTCATTATTGCTTAGAAGACAGTGACAACACTAACACTAATAACACATTCATACTACCATTTATTCTAGGGGAGATTAATCTGTGATATATCTGTTCTCTTTTTCTCTCTTTCTCTTCTCTTTACCTTTGTTCATAACATATCTAGGATTAGATTCTTTTTTATATCCCACTCTGACTATCTTTCTTTACATTTTTCTAGATTTAGGCGATTGTTCTGATAGAAACCCTTTTCCATTAGATATTGATACTCAAATCAGGCAAATAGATCTTTCAATTCCAAGTCCTCCTTCATTTTCCATTTTCTAGCTATTAAAAGTTTAAAAGCTGCCAAAAGATGGACTACAATAAATCTCGATTCTAGCGGGAGGGTACATACAGCAATATCAAATAGGGCTCTAGCTGGATCTAGTTCCCATTTTTTGTTTATTAGAAAAGATATTATGTTAAAAATTTTAGTCAATTGAGTTTGGATCTTACTGCACTTCCACCAAATATAGACTAAAGATCCATTTTCTTCCAAATGTCTCCAGCATAACCCATTTTAATTGGGGAAAAAAATGCTTTCTGGAGTTAAATACCATCTAAATGTTATTTTAAAATAAGTTTCTAATAAATTTATATTATGAATAGCTGTTATCGTACAATTAATTGCTCTGATCCATGCATCCTCCTCCACCTGTAAATTTAAATCTTGAATCCATTTTTTAAGGTCAAGTATGACTTGAATTCTACTCTTTCATCAGCTATTTCCATAATCAGTCTACCAGTTTTGTTTTGTTTTTCCCAGGAAGATATCTTTAATTTTTTATTTTATTTATATTTTTTGGGGGGGATATTTCTTTCTCTATAAAGTTTTTTTTATCCTCATATAACTATATACTTCACTTAAAGGTATATCATACATAATTTGTATTGTTTTAAAAGATTTTACTTTATTATTCTCAATCAACTGATGAACATATATAATTCATTTTTCCTTCCATATCTTTAATTTGATATTACCCACAATATTTTCTAATACTGTCATCAAAATAAATATGTTCAATTCCCATGATTTCAAATATTTATAAAGTAGGTTTTTCCATTCCAGGCTTAGATATTTAAACTATTTGATTCATCATATTAAATTTCAATTGATTTATTTTTTACATTTTTTATTTTTGTTGTGCACAGTGTGACAAATAGGCAGGTAGAGGCATTTAAACAGAAATAAAATCAGCAGAGTTAGATTCAAGCAATACAGTAAATAACAGAGCTACTGCATTTTTATGAGTAATACAAGAAAGTAGAGAGTGTGAGTCAGTTTGAAGCTGCATTTATAGTAAGATTTTCAGCATAAGTGAACTAACCACACACAGGGATAGTAGGTAAGAGAGGAATACCACCAGGTTTGCCGTAGGGCTCAAGGTGACAGCTGAGGCAATCAGAATAAACCACCAAGTGTTATCCAGGGAGAAGAGGTAAGCATAGGAAAACTGTGGAGATAGTAAGCCTTAGAGCCGAGAGGTCATCCAACGCGTCTGGGAACCAGGCATAGTCCAGGTAGTTAGACACTGTAATCGACACAGATCACACATTTCTCCTTCATTATCCAGCTCCTACTGCTACAAGCTCTCCATACAGCAGTCGGGCAAAGTCTGAGAGATTCTAGGAAGCGCTGAAAATTCGGAGGGCTCAAGCTGCTTGCAGGCAGGTGGAATCGCTGAAATCCCCTTTCTGGAAGGGGGTCTCTAAGCATGAGCTCTGCGAGCAGGCTTCCCTGCAGGAGCAGGCAGCATAGTTGGTGTTTTCTGAAGTGTTTGCCAAAATCTCTGATAGATGGCATTAAAGGCATTCTTGAAATCTTCTTCCCAGTTTCTCGCTTGAGATGATAGAGCATGCTTTGCGGCAGCGCTGCCGTTGACCAGGATAGTAAAGCTGTGTGGTAGCCGTCTGTGCTCAGGAGCCGCAGGAAAATAAGTATGTTCAGCTTGGCGGGGGCTGGGATAACCCCCACCTGCCCAAAGGGGGGAGTGTTTGGCGGGACCTCTGCCTGATCGTTAATTGCTGTATTATATTCTGTGTGTTTCCCCGTTATTTTCGTATAAATGTGCCTGCTCCCCGTTCAGGAGGTCTTACAAGAAGGGAATGCATTCAGCTCCCGAATGGGGACCACCCCAATAACTCATTTAGAATGTTGGTTTAGAACGTTCACACCTTATAATGAGGTGTCAAAACCACAAACTGCAAGGGAAGCCTCCTCTGGGTGGCAGCCCCGTTTGATAGACAAACTCCATCCAGGACGAGGACCTCCCCAGTGCCCCTTGGAATGTTTGCACCAATGAATTAGAACGTTGGCAACTTGCAATGTAAGTGTGAAACCGCAAGGGAAGTAATTAATGAGTGCTTCTCTGGGTGGCTGCCATTTGTATAGACGAGCGGCGGCCAGGGGGAGCATTCGTGTCCCGAAAAGAGATGCTTCCCTTGCCTGGTTTCACTCAGGGACCCCGCACGCGGAGGCCGTTCATGGCAATTACTGTTCTGGGGGTCCCTGAGATTAGTGGGGACAATGGCGGTTTGGAGGACTTTCTATAGCTGAGAGTTAAAGAGGTGGAAAACCCTGAAGATGGGTGGCAGGAACAGGGGATAAAGGGACTGGGGTTCTGGATCCGTTATACGACCACTTGAAGGGGGAGGACCCTGGGAGGGGATATTATTTTTATGTGTGATCCACCCCTTTCATGGGGAAAAGTATAAAGCCGAGTGTGGCCAATAAAGTTGTTGTCGTACCCCCAGGACTGTGTGTCATCCGATTACTGGGTGGAAAATTGTTCTCTCTGTATTGTAACTGATTCCCTTTCAACGACGTGGCTGATTAGGGGCAACCAGATGGGTTGCTAGGAGGCCCGCTACAGAGTGCGGGGCACCAAGGTCAGCAAAGAAGCCCGTGTAGACCCGGTTGCTGACACCGGCCGCTTCCCTCACCAGAAAACTGCACTAGGCCGCAATTAGGTGGAGGACACAGGAGGAACTCCACAATAGTAGACGGATCCAGACTCTGATGCCACTCATGAGTTGTCAGACCACAAAAACAGTGTCAGGGTATTGAAAAGTAAGGCAATTAAATCTCTTACAGCGCTTTAATTGCAATATTGCTTAGGAGCTCAGACTTGCTGCGTCCTCTCAGCATGGCGGTCATGCCCTGCGCCCCCTAAATTTCTATTTTTTTGTCCATATAATATTTCTAACATCATTTACCACTAACGCTTCATTTTCTATACTTATCCATTTGTTGTCCATCTATTTTAAACCATTTTGAAATATGAGTAAATGAGATAGAGTCGTAGATTTCTTTAATTCCAAATCTTCTCAAAGTTTCTTCTAAAAATATCCAGCCAACCCTGTCAAAGGCCTTTTCTGCATCTAATGACAGGTCAGCATGGATTCGTCCCTATTTTTAGCCAACAACATTAAATTTATATTTTTACATTATCCCCTGCTGATCTTCCTGAAATAAAGCATGTTTAATCTCCACTAATTAATTTAGAGATTACTTTTTTAGATCGGTTCGCCTATATTGTGGAAAAGATCTTTCTATCAACATTTATGAGAGAGATTGGGGTATAGTTTTTGATTAAAGCGGCACTGTCATGCCGAATCCTGTTTTTTTTTTTTAACCCCCCTCCGGCCTCCACTACATCTAACTAACACCCTAGTCACCCCCAAATGCCCCTAAGCCCCCCACATTAACTATTTTTTTATCTTTGTGTGGGTAGAGGAAGTCCCTGCGGGACACGTCATCAGCCCACACTAGATAGACTGTGAGATTCCCGCACAAGCCCAGTGAAACACCTGGACATGCAAACGGGAATTTCATCTATTCATTCATCAGACAGACGAATGAGTGAATAGAAATATCAGCCGAACAAACAAACACTATGTATCAGTGTTCGTTTGTTCGTGCAGTTTATTATAAGGAGGGAGCTACCGGCACGCAGCTCCCTCCTTGTAATATGTAAAGATAGAAGCGACAGAGAGCAGTGCTCCCCGCCACTTCATAAGCCCCCCAGGTCCCCCCTCACTCCAGGGGGGTCAATATGACCTCCATAATAGATAAAAATCTCCCACATGCCCCTACTCGCTATACCGCTAGTAGGGGCATGTCCACTAAACAGTGAGCAGCATATGGCTGCTCACTGTAAAAGCACTTAGTGGCCCCACCCAGCGACAGGTGGGGCCCTAAAAAAATAAGGGGGAGAACCCATGCCCACCACTGCGGCGGGTGGGGGCCATGAGTGAATGAGGGGGACCTACTGCCCCCCCCTGAAAGGTGGGGGCCATAAAAGATAATGGGGACCTACTTTGCCCCAGCCTCCCTAGGCGGGTGGGGGGCCATAATGAGGATGACACCACGCCCCAACCCTAGCGTGGTGGGGCCATAAGAATAATGAGGGGGACCTACTGTCCACTCCCATTCCACCTCTGGGCGAGGTGGGGTCCATAAAGATAATGAGGGGACCTACTTTCTCTTTTGGCCCCCCACCCTGGGGTGGGGGGCTAAGTCAATTCCCCACCAGGTGACTAGGGGCCCCTAGTCCTAGTCACCCCACCCAACAGCCTACCCCTCACCTTAAAAAATAGTGAGGGGGAAATAAAATAACTAACCTGTAAAATAAAATTAAACTTACCATTCGACGTCTTCTTTTTTCTCAAATCTTCATTTTTCAGCCCCAAAAAAGGGCAAATAAAAAACCAACATAACTGTAGAATTGAAAATAACATAAAAATCCCGAGCGCAAAAAAAAAACCTGACGAAAAAGAAAAAAACCGAGCGCAAAAAAATAATCCATCTTCACCCATGGCGGGCTCCGCACAGACTGAGCTCCGCAGGGCGAGGCAAGGTTTATAAAGCCTTGCCCCACCCTGCAATTAGGCTAAGAACACTCTGATTGGTGGGTTTAAGCCAATCGGAGTGCTCTTTGTCATTTTACACAGTGTGGGAAAATTCAAAAGAACTTTCCCACGCTGTGTAAAATGACACAGAGCACTGTGATGGCTTGAAATCCATCTAATCACATTCACATTCCCCCCTCATTCTCATTATGGCCCCCACCCGCCGCCCAGGGGTGGGGGCCGGGGGGGCAGAAGTTCCCCCCCTCATTCTCACTATGACCCCCACCCGCCGCCCAGGGGTGGGGGCCGGGGGGGGCAGTAGATCTCCCCCTCATTCTCACTATGGCCCCCACCCGCCGCCCAGGGGTGGGGGCCGTGGGGGGGGCAGTAGGTCCCCCCTCATTCTCACTATGGCCCCCACCCACTGCCCAGGGGTGGGGGCTGAGGTGGTGGACACTAGGTCCCCCCCTCATTATCTTTATGGCCCCCACCCGCCGCCCAGGGGTGGGGGGGGGCACTAGCCCCCCCATTATTGTTATGACCCCCACCCACCGCGAAGGGGTGGGGGCCAGGAGGGGGACGACATTAGGTCTCCCCCCTTATTTTACTTTAGGGCCCCCACCCGTCATTTAGGGGTTGGGGCCAATAGTTTTTTTTTGTTTTGTTTTTTTACAGTGAGCAGCCACAGGCTGCCCACTGTTTACCAGACATGCCCCTACTCGCAGTATAGCGAGTAGGGGCATATTATTTACTAATACTAAGTGATTTTTACTTAGTATTAGTAAATGTGGCTGAAAGACCAATTTAGGTCTTTCAGCCTTTTAGTAGATAGCTCCCTGATACCGTGGGAATTAGGGAGTTATCTACTAAGCGGCTGCAAGATGCAGCCACAGCATGAATAGGATCGGAGTTTCATTCATTCGAATGAAATTCCGAGCCGAATAAAGTGCCGAATTGAGTTCTAAAAGAAACAAACATACTGTTCCCATTCAGTTAGAACGCAATTCGGCAGTTTCATGTAAAATGACAGGAAGCATCATGGGAACACAGAGGAAAGCTAAGGATCATTGGAAAATTGCTCTGACCAGCGGAAATGAAGCACACTTTGCTCCTCCGCTGGTCAGAGCTGGTCAAGCGGAGGAATCCTCCATAAGGCAAAGAGTCCCTACTTTGTCTTATGATTTTAAAGAAAACTAAAGAAGACAGGAAGAAAAGAAGAACAGATCCTGAGAGAGGGGGAGAAGAGGAAGAGATAGAGGAAAGGTAAGTTCGGCATGACAGTGCCGCATTAAGGTTTAATCTTTTACTACTTTTAAAATGGTGGAAATATTTGCCGACAACATTTCACTTGGAATTTTATTATTTTTAATCATGTCACTAAAGATTAATAAAAGATGCTCCGAGAGCTCTTTTTTAAAAACTCTATAAAAACAATTTGAAAGGCCATCCGGGCCTGGGGCCTTGTTTTTCTTTAGGTCCTTTATGACGTTTGAGATCTCCTGAGAGGTCAATGGGGCATTTAATAGATTTACCTCAGATTCATCAAGAATAGGCAGTTTTACGTTTTGTTTTTTTAGATGCTCTTTAATTTTAACTCTAATTTGATTTTAGTTAATATTAGACCCTTCTTCTAAGTGATATAATTTCTTATAAAAATCCTAAAAAAAGAGTTAGCAATCTCATATGGATCCATTATTGTTTTACCTTCCTCTATAATTTTATACATTTTTTTTTTGTAGTATCAACAAATTAGTCAAGAGTTTGTTTGCTCTATTCCCTTTTGCATATCACATTTGTTTTAAATTAAGTAGATTTAGATTGATTCTAAGTCTTTTATTTTCATAAAATTTTTAGCTTTAATTATTTATTTACTATTTATTTCAGAAGGATTTTTTTAGTTAATTCATTCGAATTGAGCTAATTTGATATGCAATTGTTGATATGATGAACCTTTTCTTTTTTTCTTATACGCTCCTATTTTTATTATATGACATCTTATTACTGCCTTAAAAGCGCACCATAGAGTTCCTTTTGAGATCTGAGGATTATCTTTTTCTTTAAAGTAGTCCTTTATCTCCCTATCTAGATATATATATATATATTCATATATATATATATATGAGAAAACAAGGGTTTGGCTGCACTCACCTAAACTTACTTAAATAGGGTGCTGCTGGGGGCCAATAAGTACAGTAAAAATGAAAATCCAGCGCACTCACTTATCTACTAAACAGTTATTTTAGTGCTGAACAATTGTGTTAGTTTTATTAAAAACACCTAATCTAGGCAAAAAATAAAAGGGGTTTAGTTACAGTATATGATCATACATTGCATAAGCCTGCCACAACGCCAATGTACCACCATCTTTTGCAGGTCCTATTCTGTCTGCTAAATGAGCTACTCACTTGGGGAAATCCTTCCATCTCGAGTTCTCTGCAGTACAAGGCTTAAATAGGGTCCTATAACAGGGAGGGGTGCAAAATCCAAGGAGCTGGCTAGACTCCTAAATAAATACATATAGGAGAAAACAAGGGTTTGGCTGCACTCACCTAAACATACTTAAATTCATTTTTTCTGTACTTATTGGCCCCCAGCAGCACCCTATTTAAGTATGTTTTGGTGAGTGCAGCCAAACCCTTGTTTTCTCATATATATGTTTTGTTATTATGCACCTTCAACTCTTTTTTCTACCACTATATAGTAGCTGGAAAAGATTATTAAAAAGATTATTAAATACAATCAGGTATAAACCACCCTTTACCACATCTCACATTTTTTTTCTAAAAATAGATTATATGTGATTCTCTTTTCTCTTTATATAGCTTATAATTAGAAATTCCTTTATGTAGCTCGTAGAAAGAGAGTATCCAGACTTAAGTATTTGTAATGATCCTGATTAGATCAACTTAAACAAATCAAAAAAGTAGATTCTCACCACAACACTTTGTTCCTACAGCAATCTTCCCTCCTCCCCTTTCCTCAGAAGATAATACATTGGAAGATTTTTTTTTTTAGTCCATTTAGTTACATAAATTGATATATTTTCACCTTGTTTGCTCTTTATTAGCAGCTAGAATCTTTATCTACTTCAAATGTCTTATATTTAGTTCAATTGCATTATTTATATGTATAACGTTCTTTTTGTTTTCTGTTTTTCCCCAGATCA
Organism: Pelobates cultripes; assembly: GCA_933207985.1. Classification (NCBI taxonomy): domain Eukaryota; kingdom Metazoa; phylum Chordata; class Amphibia; order Anura; family Pelobatidae; genus Pelobates; species Pelobates cultripes. The sequence goes on along the minus strand of OW240916.1, from coordinate 154,711,633 downwards.
CCTTTTTTTTTTTATAAAGGATTACTCAGAGTCCAGAGCTTGTAGGGTCAGCCAATTTTGTATTTTAATTGTATATGTATATATAGCTCTGATCAAGTGAATGAAGATAAATGTTTATTATTTATATATTTTTAATTTTTTTTTTTTATACCATGTGATGACTTTATCTATTTTTTAAATACCATATGATGACTATATTTTTCTATGATACACTGCATATTAAGTGAATGAGGACAATTGTTACATTTTTTATGTGTGTATTAACAATACCATTTAACTTATATTCTTATACTTATATGAGAAATGGTTGTATAAAAACACTCTTAGACACCATTTCTTTGTTAACTTATCCTTTTTTTGTATAAACCTTCCTGTTATGTATTGTAATTTTATGTTTTTGTTTCCCTTACTGCTATGAATATTATGAACTATTACCCGGAGCTATAAAGATCAGTGGCTATCATGCCAGTTTGCAATATGGCGTTTTCGGAATACCGGAAGTGACGTCTGATGTTCTCCGATACGTCACTTCCGATTATACGAAAATTAATACAAACAGCTGGTATAGCCAACATCCCCGTGGATCGGCAATTGGATTGGATAAGAGACATATAGGGGAAGCCAATCCCGGACGAACCGCCAGATATAAAACTGATACAGAGTGCACAGAAGATACCGATTCAAAAAACCTGCTGATTCAGGCGAAATGCGTCTCGGACGGCTTTGGACGGCTATTTTATTGTTTGGACTGAACACTTGTGGCACATTTATTTTGCTGCTTTTATTTGTTTTAAATTATCTTACATTTTGGTTAATACATTTATTTTAAGTCCTATATTCTGCCAGTGTCCTTCGCTACAAAGAAGAGCAGTGCCCTCTTAAAGGCACAGTGCGCATTATTCTGAGAGCCCAGTATTTTGGCTCTCAATAAGGTGAGCAGTGACTACCTTATTTTATTTATGTTTTAAGTGAAGATAACACACTATATTTTGTTTTATCTATTCTATTATTTCTGAATATTTGATGTCTCTACATTTTAGAAATTTTGGTATTCTCTCAAAATACCTCTACGCATGAGATTTGAGCCTATCCCCCATAAGGCTCTGCACCATGTGAGTGTGTTACATATGAGAAATATAACATTCCATTTGTGTTAGCCATATTGCACCATATTTTGTTTACTTTTTTCCTAGATACTCTGTTTTATTTATACTCCCTTATTTAAGGGTAAGTGTATGAATTTAGTGCTCCACTGTTTCTGTTTGATCTGGTGACTTTTTGCCACTCAAACAGTTTTTCACTATTGGGTTTGCATGTTTTTGTGCTAAGTAACAGGTATTAACACGAGTGTTGAGCAGCTTTCTAATTTTTGATATAAATTACCTTTTAGCACCTTTGGTTCATTCCTTCCACTGCATGCTTGTATCCGATCTTTACACTGGAATTACTTTTCTCTCTTCTCCCTTCACCTTTGAATTCAGCATTTCTTTATATTTTTAGTCCACGCTTCTCCCTGCTCTCCGCTTTCTCTTTTAACAAAATCATGGTGTCAAGTTTTCCCTCCACTCTCTCTCACTCAGTATCACTGTCTCACTTGTTTGGCAGCTGCCTTCACCATCATCTACTCACTCCTGTTGCTATACCAACTCCAATCTGTTTTCTCGAACAATAGTTTCAGAGTAGTGGAAGTATTCACCCAGCATTAAATTTCTCAGCATTCTCGTGGCTGTCTTCCTCCGTCTCTAACACAGCCTAAAAAAGCCATGTTGATCTTCCAGTGACCAGTAGACACTAGCAAGTCACATGACACCGGGGAGGGAAAATGGCTAATTGGGCCCAATATGGACATTTCCACTTAAGGGTGTACTCACTTTTGCTGCCAACGATTTAGACATTAATGGCTGTGTGTTGAGTTATTTTGAGGGGACAGCAAATTTACACTGTTATACAGGCTGTACACTTACTACTTTGCATTGTAGCAAAGTGTAATTTCTTTAGTGTTGTCACATGAAAAGATATAATAAAATATTTTCAAAAATGTGAGTACTCATTTTTGTGAGATACCGTACTTATTACACAACCCCTCAACGTATGCACTATACTATTGATATGTGTTTCCTTGGTACGTCTATTAATTTGTTAGATCCGTTCTCCATAGGCAATATCTTATGGTCAGACAATGCCCTGTTACATCTTCTGCTTAAGTATAACTTTAAATTCTGAGGCTGCAACACATTGTGGCCAAATTACATTTTATTGAAAGATTCTAATTTTCTATCTTACTTAAAGTGAGATTTGGAAAACTACTTCCTTTGCAATGACACCTCAGTGGTTTCTCCATCTTCAGTATGACAGACATACAAAGCTGTGTCACGTGGACTTCTTATGAGTCGGTCGTCTTACCTCAAGCACCTGTCACAAACTAAAGAATTATCCTTACTAGGATCCTTGAGAGACATCACAAGGAAATATTTTATTTCCCCCTCTACAGAATCGCAATCTGAAATTTTATCTCTACAAAGTCAACTATACACCATACATTTAGAAGAAACAGGATATATGTTGCACAAACAATTTAAGACAAGAAGCTACTCATTTGGCAAAATAGCGGGCAAATTGCTGTCAGCAACTTTACGTAGAATACAATTGGAATCTAAGAATCACTACTCACTTAAAGACTAAAAAAGTTAACAAATGTCCCATCTGGTAGGTATTTTCCCCTCCCCCCCCTCCCCCAGGGGTTGCAATACTTGCGGGCAACAGTCCGGGCGGTGAGTCCCAGGTAGACAACACGATGTTTAACCACCAGAGACCAGCGAGTCTACTATTAAGGCTATCCAGAAAAAGTGGAGGCCTGCACGCCTCATCACACAATGTTTTTCTTTAGGGACCTGCGCGTCCCAACTTTGTTTATGCCTATACCCTCGCAATTCATTATTGAAAAATATAATAATAAAAACACATTTACAAAAAAAAAAGTTAACAACCCTCAAGATATTTGTGGCATGTTTTCTTCTTTCTATAGTAAGCTATATAATTTAAGGGATGACAACTCCATACATCAACTGCATATGCACAAAATTGAAGCCTTTCTGGATAGAGTTTCCTTTCCCAGATTGTCCCGAGGCCAATTAAATAATATGAACTGCCCTGTCTCAGTAGAAAAAGTATCAGAAGTTATAACAAGGTTACCAATCCAAACCCCCTGGCCCTGATGGGTTCACTAAGCTTTATTATAAAAACTGTCCTCCATTCTCACTCCATATTTTATACATCTTCTTTGTCAACAGCAGAACTCCCCTTGGATGTTCTAGCGGCAAACATAATCACCCTACCCAAGCCAGGCAAAACCCATATGAGATGTCAGGATTTCAGACCAATTTTCCTTCTAAACAGGTTAAAAAATATTTAACCATTCCTCCTTTATAACAATCAGGTGGGGTTTGTGAGTGGCAGCCAAGAATCGAATGGCACACACAAAGCCACTGCTTTACTCTATGGTATGTACCGTTTTCACCAAAACTGTGTGATTGTATCAGTCAACAAAGAGAAGACTTTCAACCGTCTCCATTGGCCATTCCTGCAAGCAGTTTTTAATTCCCACCATTGTTGCTGCATTCAAAGCACTTTACAGTAATCCCAAAGTCTGTATATTTACTGTCTAAACCCTTCAATGTCACTAGTGGAATGAGGCAGGGGTGTCCACTATCTCCTCTCTTTTAAATCCTATCCTTGGACCCCTTGGCAGAATGATTCATATGTCCCCAGATGCTGATGGCATTCCATTCATTGATAGACAGAGTAAGTTTAACTTATTCACGGATGACATATTAGTCACACTCGCACAGCCCCTAAATCCCTTACCAGTGTTCCATAATATTCTTCAGACTTATAGCAAATGCTTGTATTATAAACTAACAAAAACCCAGGCTATGGGAGTGGGAGTGGAGGAGACACTGTCCAGACTTACCTCACCTTCCTAGTTTGAGGCACTACCATACACCTTATCCCAATTATTTTACCTTAACTATGCCAGATTAAGTAAGTCCATAGCTAGTTTGATTATCACTTGAAAAGGGATGTTTCTTACTTGGTCAGGTAGGATAGAAGCCATAAAGATGTCCATTATGCCCAAACTGCAATATCTATTCAGCATCCTATTACTTGCGATACCTACCTCATGTTTTTGCACTTTGCAATCTTGTATTAAGGCACATGTTTTTTGCACCAGCTGTGAAAAAATCATAAGATTGTGTTGTTATCTACCTTACAAGCCACACTTTGCCTCCTGGTGCTAAATTCTCATACGCTCAGCTTTTAACACTGGTTTGTTGTCTAACAAATTCTGCTGGCCCAGAGCCATGCAGAACAACTACCTAGCTTTAAGAATGTATGTACTGGCCTCACCGCCTTAAAACACAATATCTATAATATACTAATCACTCCGATTCATACCCAGTGTGAAAACTTGGGAACTAGAAATAGACCATACCATAAGGGAAGAGGTTTGAAAAATTGCTTTCTCAGCACATAAGGGACTTACATTAAAAGCCAAATATATAGAGCAAACACGCAAAATCATTTATCACTGGTAAATGATACCAACACATTTAGCTAAAATATATACCACTAGATCTGATCGCTGGTGCAAGTGTGGTGTGTAAGCAAGTACTATGCTCAATATATGGCTGAGGTGCCAGCATTACAAATATATTGGTCCACAGTAATAGATATAGTGAAGAGAACCATGGACACTGAGCTGCCATCATCATAGCCTAGAATCTCCTAGACTAATTTCCTAGATTCCAAAGGTCAGGCAGAGCTGCTTTAACATGTGCATATAGTATAAAAATATATTTTAAGTGAGCAGTAAATATGATTCATAGACACACAAACCACAGAATGGAATGAAAGCTAAGATGTATGTTTAATTGTCTCTTGTGTGTGTGAACACTAATATTGTAACATATACATTGAGCAACAAATCACTTTAGTGGTAGTCATGATAACTTTGTTATATTTGTCGTTTTATTTGTCAATATATATGTCAATTTAAAACCATAAGTTCTTCTTTATTCTTTATTGATATAGTCTTGTAGATTCCCTATTCCTATACACAGTCACCACACCATGTTTTTTAATACGGTCTCATCATTTGTGAATACATGACTTAATGGGACACTCTAGGCACTAATAAAACAATACAGTCCATTCTGGACCCATTAATATGCAGTATTGTTTTGCATTCTCTTCAAGGTTTTTTTTAGGTTTTTTTGTCACACAAAAAAAAACATGTTTTGCAGAATGCTGCACGAGAAGTCTTTCTTTATAGGCAGACCCTCTCATGCAAAAAACAATTCCCTATCAGTGTGCGTACACAGTTCAACTCCTAACAGCACTGAGTGAGCTGCCTTTAATTCACAACTAGGCTGCAGACAGTTAGAGAAACTGCAAACAATTAGATTGTGATATCCTTAGCATATATATCACTGGGTGTCCTCTCCTTCTAATGCAGGTTAATTTGAAGTTCAGATCACTCAGTGCTGTCAATGGTTGGGCTGTGTATATACATTTTTTTATTACTTTATTTGTCAAATTGTTTTCAGTTAACCACAAACACAAAAAAGAGAGAACTAAGATATATGAACATAATATGTATATATGCATTATATATATACACATTTGATGCGGGGGCATTGCTAAGGAGACATTCTGCAAAAACATTTATTTGTTTGTGCAAAAACTATAAAGATTTGAGCATGCACAAAAGAACATATTAATGAGGTCAAAACCTATCAAATGCATTACAATTGTATTGGTGTCTCGAGTGTCCCTTTAAGTAATCTTTTATTGCATTTTTATTGCATTATAATGGCCATTCATTAAATATTTGAAACTGATCATTCCGGGTAAAACACACTTTACATAAATAATTGTGTTTTTCTTTTGCCTCCAGTGGTATAAAATACATTGGTTTCATTTGTTAAACAGAGTTGATACTGGCATATCTGTAAACTGAGTTTTTACTTGTAAATAGGTAAAAAATAAAAATAAAAAAAGATCCATGCTATTTACTAGCACCGCTCACTGGTTTTCTTTCAAACATAACTCATCCTGGTGTATTGATTTGCCCAGAGTAATTTCACAGTTTGTAGAGTTCTAGGAAATAAATGTAGGAAGTTCCATTTATTTCACTAAAATTCCAACTCAAATTATATAAATAAGATAGTGAAGCAGAGCTGTCTTTAATGTGGGGCAAACGGGGCAGCTGCCCCTGGCCCAGTTACTCCTATGGTGCCTCAGAGCAGTTACCCTGTAGGCCCTGCTGCCCGCAATTTTTTTAAGCAGCCCACCAGTGGTGCAGCTGTAGGAGCACACATATTCTAAACTCCCTACTGGGATTGTCTCTAAAACAAGTAATTGAAGAGCCAACTCGCAAAGAGGCCATACTAGATTTAGTGTTAACAAATGGAGATTTGGTATCAGATATTACTGTAGGTGAAAGTTTAGGATCCAGTGATCATCAGTAAGTGTGGTTTAATATAAGAACAGTGACACCACACAAAAACAAACGTTTTAGACTTTAAAAAAACAGACTTTTCTAAAATTAGAATTTGTGTAAAGGAGTCATTATCAAACTGGAGAAATTGAAATGGCGTCCAAGAGAAATGGGATTATTTAAAAGTTGCACTGCTGAAGGCAACAGATAATTGCATTAGGCTTGTCAGTAAAGGCAAAAAAATCAAGAAACCACTGTGGTACTCCGCAGATGTGACAAAAGTAAAAAACAAAAAGTTAGCATTTAGTAATTATAAAAAAAGCCAGAGTGAGGAGGACAGAATGATCTATAAGATTAGGCAGAAAGAGGCTAAGCAAGTTATAAGAGCTTCCAAATCACACACAGAAGAGAAAATAGCACAGTCAGTAAAAAAAGGGGACAAAACATGTTTTAGATACATAAATGAGAAAAGGAAAGTAAAACAAGGATTAGTTAGATTAAAAATAGAAGAAGGAAGGTATGTAGAAGAGGATAAAGTTCTAGCTGACTGCCTCAATTAATATTTTTGTTCAGTATTTAGAGATGAAAATGAAGGAAAGGGATCTCAGTTAGGAAAAAGGACAAATTAGTCATTTATTACATGTGAGTTTACAGAGGAAGAGGTTCTATTTCAACTGTCAAAACTAAAGACAAATAAGTCAATGGGACCTCATGGAATACACCCAAAGTTATTAAAAGAGCGTAGTGGTGTACTAGCAAAACCATTAACAGATTTATTTAACCAATCATTGTTAACAGGAGTAGTCCCAGAAGATTGGAAGTTAGTGAATGTTGTGCCCATTCACAAGAAAGGTAGTAGGGAGGAGTCGGGCAACTATAGGCCAGTAAGTTTAACTTCAGTAGTGGGGAAAGTAATAGAAACCATGTTAAAGGATAGGATTGTTGGACATCTAAAAACACATGGATTTCAAGATCAGAGACAATATGGGTTTACTTCAGGGAGATCATGCCAAACTAATCTTATTGATTTTTTTGATTGGGTAACTAAAATAATAGATCAGGGTGGTGCAGCAGACATTGCTTACCTAGATTTCAGTAAGGCTTTTGACACTGTTGCACATAGAAGGCTAATCAATAAATTGCAATCTTTAAGTTTTGATTCCAATATTGTTGAATGGGTAAGGCAGTGGCTGAGTGACAGGCAACAGAGGGTTGTAGTCAATAGAGTATACTCGAAGCTTGGGTTTTAGGGTTATTTAGGGGTGATTATTTCTGATGACTTAGGCAGACAATGTAATAGAGCAGCAGGAGATGCTAGCAGAATGCTTGGTTGTATAGGGACAGGTATTAGCAGTAGAAAGAGGGAAGTGCTCATTGTACTGGTGAGCAGGGCCTCCATCAGGGAGTGACAACCATGATGATCGCTACATATATGTGCAGCTGCGGCCCCCTGCCTCCCTATACTTGCAGAGGGGGCCCAGCAGACTGCTGCAGTACTTTACAGCTCTTCCCTCTCTCTAACTCCCGCGAGACCCACGGTCGTCAGGGCGTTGCCACGGGTTACCATGGCAACACTCCGCGCGGCACGCATGCCACGCTCACTGGAGATGGAGAGAGGGAAATGCTGTAAAGTACTGCTGCAGTCTGCTGGGCCCTCTCTGCAAATACAGGGAGTCGGGGGCCCCACCATGCCACCGGACCACCAGGGATGGAATCTGTCCCCTCCCTGAACCAGGTAAGAAGCAGGGAGGGGGGAATAACAGATATTACATTTAGTGTGGGGGGGAAATGCTCAATTTACACAACATGCATACACTAGTCAACACACACACTCTGCATTCACTGCACTAACACACACTCTGCATTCACTACACTAACACACACTCAGCATCCACTACACTAACACACACTCTGCATTCACTACACTGACACACACTCTGTATTCACTACACTACCAAACACTCTGCATTCATTACACTAACACACACTCTGCATTCACTACACTAACACACACTCTGCATTCACTACACACTAACACACACTCTGCATTCATTACACTAAAACACACTCTGCATTAACTACACTAACACACACTCTGCATTCACTACACACTAACACACACTCTGCATTCATTACACTAACACACACTCTGCATTCACTATATACACAGCATCCACTACACAAACATCCTGTATTCACAGTACACACACTATATCCACCACACATTCAAACACTCTGCTTTCACTATACAGAGACACTGAGTCTAGTATACACACTACATCCACTACAGACACTGCATCCATTAAACACATTGCATCTAGTACACACAAACACTACATCCACTACACAAATACACACTACATCCACTGCTCAAACACACTCTGTGTTCACTATACACACTGCATCTGCTACACAAACACACACTCTGCATTCACTGCACAAACAGTATCTAATACACACAAACACTACATCCATTACCCACATTCTAATTTAATTCCACTATACACACCACATTCAGTCCTGCATCATTGTCAGCGGACTAGGTAGGAGTCCTGTGGGTGGATTTGTGGGCAGGCTGGGGGGAAGGGAGGCCCAGACCTTATGCTTTGTCAGGGGCCCCAAAATTTCTGGTGGCAGTCCTGCTGGTGAGACCTCACTTTGAGTATTGTACGCAGTACTGGAGACTGTATCTTCAGAAGGATATTGATACTTTAGAGAGAGTTCAGAGAAGGGCTACTAAACTGGTTCATGGATTGCAGGATAAAACTTACCAGGAAAGGTTTAAGGATCTTAACATGTATAGCTTGGAGGAAAGACGAGACGTGGGGGTATGATAGAAAAATTTAAATATATAAAGGGAATCAACACAGTAAAGGAGGAGACCATATTTGATACTTTAGAGAGAGTTCAGAGAAGGGCTACTAAACTGGTTCATGGATTGCAGGATAAAACTTACCAGGAAAGGTTTAAGGATCTTAACATGTATAGCTTGGAGGAAAGACGAGACAGGGGGAGGGGGGGGGTATGATAGAAACATTTAAATACATAAAGGGAATCAACACAGTAAAGGAGGAGACCATATTTAAAAGAAGAAAAACTTCCACAACAAGAGGACATAGTCTTAAATTAGAGGGGCAAAGGTTTAAAAATAATATCAGGAAGTATTACTTTACTGAGAGGGTAGTGGATGCATGGAATAGCCTTCCAGCTGAAGTGGTAGAGGTTAACACAGTAAAGGAGGCTATCCTGACTATAAGTTAAGGTTAGGGACTAATGAAAGTATTTAGAAAATTGGGCAGACTAGATGGGCCGAATGATTCTTATTACATTCTATGTTTCTATGTTTCTAAGGAGGCCTACCGGGTGGCCCATGCACTAAGGGCCACCCGGTGGGCATGCGTCAGCAGCGGCCCGGTCATGTGCTGTGGTGCTTTAACATCGCAACCAGGCCCCTTTCTGTTTGGCAGCTGACTGAGAGGAAGTGACAGCTGCAAGTCACTTCCTCCCACAGAGATCAGAGCCGATCAGAGCCGCACTGGAGGGGGAAGGCATTGAGGAGGGTGCCAGGATTTGAAATGCCAGAGCCTAACTCCCAACTGCCTCAGTCTGCCACTGGACCCTAGGGAAACCACCCTCAAGCAAAAGGAAAATATTGCATGTTTGTGTGTCAGTCTGTTTGTGTGACTGTTTCTGTCAGTATGTCTGTTGGTGTGTGTGTCCGTATGTCTGTCTGTTAATGTGTGTGTGCTTCAGTATGTCTGTTAGAGTGTGTCAGTATGTCTCTCAGTGTGTGTTTCTGTGTGTGTCAGTATGCCTGTCAGTGTGTGTATGTTAGTATGTCTGTGAGTGTCAGTATATGTGTGTGTCAGTATGTCTTTCAGTGTGTATCAGTTTGGCCATTGGTGTGTGTGTGTCTGTGTGAGTCAGTATATCTGTCAATTTATATCAGTATGTCGGTCAGTGTGAGTTTGTATATGTGTGTGTCTGTGTGTCAGTATATAGGTCAGTGTGTGTCAGCATATATGTCAGTGTGTGTTAGTATATGTGTGTGTATCCGTATATATATCAGTGTGTATGTCAGTATATGTTTTTGTCAGTGTATCTGTAAGTGTGTGTGTCAGTATATGTGTCTGAGTAGCTGTATGTGTGTGTATCTGTTAGCTGTTGTATATCTTTATGTTGTCAGTATGTGTATCTGTGTGTGTCTATTTTGTCAGTGTGTGTATCTGTGTATCTGCATGTGTGCCAGTGTGTGTATTTGCATGTGACAAGTGTTTGTATCTGTCGGTCTGTATTTGTGTCATTGTGTGTAAATGTGTCTGTATCTGCATGTGTCAGTGCATATCTGCATGTGTTAGAGATTGTGTGTATTTGTGTGTGTTTGTTAAGCAGTGTATGAGTATATGTGCATACATCTCAGCATTTAAACACTAACACTACACACAAATACACTGCATTCAAACTTCAACACTACATACAAGCACACTCCTTCATTGAAACATGAACACTACATACAAAAATATCTCTGTGTTAAAGTTAAACACAATATATATATATATATATATATATATATATATAAATATATATATATATATATATATTTAAACACACCCTTGCTTTAAAGAAACCAACATTACTCCTAAATGCATGCTTGCATTCAAACACAAACACCACATATAAACATACTCCATATAAAATCGTGTCTACATTCAAACACAAAAACACTGTTCAGTGCTAAATACAATCCTGCAAGCATGGGCAAAGGTAGAACCCTAGCCGTCAAAGCATTGTTAGAGCTGCACAACAGATATGGATCTACCTTTTGGCCACCCTGCAATACATTCTTACACTAGGGCCCGCTCTACTTTAGTACCACCACTGCGTTTGGGTGTAGGGTGTAGGGTGTGATTGCATGCCAGTGAGGAGGGGGCAGGATACAGGGGGCCCTTGCTAATGCTTGCCCAGGCTCCATTCAATATTAAGGATGGCCCTGTAAGAAGGGACTTGTCACTTTGGATACATGATTGAAAAAGGCATATTCTTATGCTATATGCAATCAATGCATATGGCATCTCATTGCTCATGTGCAGAAAATCTATGGATTATCCTGTGGTCTTCTGCAATTTCCCATAGACTTCCATTTTGGAATCATGCTTATGGGCTTACGTTCAATTTTGTACTGTCATTCATAATGAAGAGTGCAAGATTCCGCAGCTGATATCTTCATCTGCCAGGTCCTGTGCAGTAGACAGTAGTGATGCTGAGAAGGTGAGAAGGAGAACAAGTAAAAATACTGCCCTTACTTTCTCACCCTAGATAACTACTATCACACCAGATATAAGATGCAAATACCTCACAAGTGACTTTGTTGCATTATTATATTTAACACTAAACAGGTTTAAAGACCATATGTAATCTAGAAATATTATAGTTTAACATGAGCAGTTAATACTAAGTGTTTAGCAGAAATAAAGGTTATGTTTTTAATAGGGCTGGATAACCTAAGGTGGACCACTTGTACTGCCTTATGTTAGTGCTGGCTCTGAATATGAGAATACATTATGAGACTATTGGACACTTATAATGTTGGATGTTGGATGTTTATAAGTAACATCTTCAAGAGTTAGGACTGTTGAAATGTATTATGTTTTGTCGAATCCTTGTCAGAAACCTTTACAATAAAACTGTTCTGGAAACCAGAGTAGAATGGAGCTATTCAGAAATTAAAATACATATTGTAAAAGCAAAATTAATATATATATATATATATATATATATATTAAATACTTAACATTTTATTTTGTCTTACCATAATATGGTTGTGGAAAAGAAAAATCTCTATTTGTCTGCTATTTTTCATAGCATTGTTATCACCTCAAAAATCAATTTTGATGATTTACAGTAATTCAAATTAACCTATTCTAACATTTGTAATGATTTTTCCATGCTCTAATTATTGTGATTATAAATGAGGATATGATTATGGAAAAAAATATATACATAAATAAGGATTGAGAGCCTTTCGGATGCTGCCTATCTTTAGTTTACTTTCAGTAACAGGGTTCTATTTATCACAAAACCAAAGATAACAATCAACCATACTTGGAGGTCAGTACTGTCTAGTGTTTCTTAAATCATCAATGTAGCTGATCCAATTCCATTGCTTTTCTTATCTTGACATTTATTGATCAGTCACTCAGATTCAGTGCGAATTGCTTTAGAAAAAAGAGCTTTCACTGGGATGACACAACTACACTCCTAGGGGCTTGTTTATCTTGCTCAATTGTAATTAGTAGCTAGCTAAATATGTTAATTGATCTATGCATGGTAGTGTGAGTTTGCAGTCACTGTACAGACTAACTGAACATTTAACTTTAAAAAAATCATTTTCTCAGTGAATTTTTATATTTTATATTTCCTTTTTTGTCTAAAGGTAGCTGTTTATTCATTATATTTATAAAGCAATGCATTTTTTCCAAATATAAGTTGCTTAATAATTTAGTTGCAATGCAATGTAAAATGAATCTCAGTCCATAAAGACTTATTTACCTCCCTTTATACTCCAGTAATAATTTTCAGCTTGGCGAAAAGCACATTTCTCTACCAAGACAGCATTTTGACCAAGGATTTTACTAGGACCCAGACACAGAAGCAAAACTCAAATTCTCCTACCCTAGAGTCCGACTCTTAAATTCCAGCCTCTCAGCCAGCATTTTCCTATCCATAACTATTAACCTGCTTCACATTCTGCCTACTTTTCCATATTATACATTTTCTAGAGAGGCTTCTATACACACACCTGTCTAACAGCCTTTCTGAGTTTCATCTCCCTCCCTCTCTTCATTCAACTGAAATTGTCCTTACTAAACGGTTTGTTCACTTCACTGCTGATTACATCATTACTGCTACTAACCTCTCCTCCCCTGATCTCTCTTATGCCCTCTGAAAAGATAGATCAAATCTTTTTTATTTTAAACTGGATAACTTCCTATTTTCTTAACCCCTTAAGGACCAAACTTCTGGAATAAAGGGGAATCATGACATGTCACACATGTTATGTGTCCTTAAGGGGTTAAACTCAGTTTAAAAAAAAAAAAAAACAGAACTTCTTGCTTTTCCTTATTCAGATACACTACATATTGTGTCTTTCTTCCTGCAGGCAACAGAACACCCATTATTCCAACCCACCTAGCTTGCTAACTTAGCATTACTATCAATTAGCCTCTATTTTGCTTCTGGCCTCCAGTCTCTCTCCAAAGTATGTAACTTTCAACTTAAAATCACAGCACGTGTTTGCCCCTAACACAAGATGCTACTAAGACTCTTGTGCATGTGCTCATCATTTCACCCATTATTGTTCCAACTCACCCCTCATCAACCTTCCTAATACTCGCTTTGTGCTTGCTGATCCCATGCTGATCGTCCTTACCTACTCCTCCTCCTAGATCAGTCCATATATTGGCTTCAGATACCAAGACACTAACATACTAAAGGCCTCAACAAGCCACCCCTGCAAAGCCTTTGCTTTTAAATTCACAAATGCACCCACAACTCTCTGCTACTAACTTTGTCTTGTCCTCTGTTCATTCTCAAATTACAAAATCCAACCTACATGATTTCTCAAGGATTGTTCCATTCTTATAGATTACCCCACCGTGCCCTAAATTTTCCCAAGCCTCCAGTCCCTTAAGAATTACTAGAAACACATTGCATAATGAACGTTAAGAATCTTCCAGGGTAATATCTCTCATTACATATGTCCTCCCATTCATCCACACATAACCTGTGATTCCACAGTTCACATCATTCTATCCCATTTGATTTATATAAATGTTCCACTCAAGACTTTCCTCAGTTTATCTTTACAAAGGCAATATATCTTCTCTGACCTGACATTGCTTTTTCTAGTCTTCCTTTATAGCACTTCCTCCCTTAAGGAATGGTTTTAAGTTAAAGGATCACTATAGTGTCAGGAAAACAAAGTGGTTTTCCTGACACTATAGCGCCCTGAGGGTGCCCCCACCCTCAGGGTCCCCCTCCTGTGGTTAAAACCCCTTCAGCAGCTTACCTCATTCCAGCTCCGGGCTCCCTCAGCGCTGGTGACCTGTCCTCCCCCGACGACGTCAGCTCCCTCTGCTGACGTCAGCGGAGCCGTCTCAATGCTTTCCTATGGATGCTCTGCGCAATGGAGGCATAATATGCCTCCAGCATCGCAGATGCGCCTCTATAGGCTGTCCGGAAGACAGCCACTAGAGGCTGGCTTAACCCTGAAACTGCTATGTTTGCATCTGCAGGGTTAAAACCTGAGGGACCTGGCAACCAGACCACTTCATTGAGCTGAAGTGAACTGGGTGACTATAGTGTCCCTTTAATTTAACAAAGGCCCTCTTCACCTCTTATCTGTCAGAATTATTTTGTCTGTCAATTACATACACTGTATAACTATAAAACATCTTCCTTATTATCTTCCTACTGCACATTATATACATAAATGATTTTCTCAACCCTTGTGGGTGGTATATTTTTTGTGTGTGTGTATTCTGCCAGAGGCCTGGGAGTCTAAGGGTTCTGTACAATGTCGTAACTGTTCCTAGAACTACACTCATGCCATTGTACAGAACACTGGTGAGACCTCACTTGGAGTATTACGCTGTACTGGAGACCGTATCTTCAGAAGAATATTGATACTTTAGAGAGAGTTCAGAGAAGGGCTACTAAACTGGTTCATGGATTGCAGGATAAAACTTACCAGGAAAGGTTTAAGGATCTTAACATGTATAGCTTGGAGGAAAAAAACGAGACCGGGGGGATATGATAGAAACATTTAAGTACATAAAGAGAATCAACACAGTAAAGGAGGAGACTATATTTAGAAGAAGAAAAACTACCACAACAAGAGGACATAGTCTTAAATTAGAGGGACAAAGGTTTAAAAATAATATCAGGAAGTATTACTTTACTGAGAGGGTAGTGGATGCATGGAATAGCCTTCCAGCTGAAGTGGTAGAGGTTAACACAGTAAAGGAGTTTAAGCATGCGTGGGATAGGCATAAGGCTATCCTAACTATAAGATAAGGCCTGGGACTAATGAAAGTATTTAGAAAATTGGGCAGACTAGATGGGCCGAATGGTTTTTATCTGCCGTCACATTCTATGTTTCTATGTTTCTCATCCTCACAGCAATCTTATATGTCCCACCTGGTATCTGCTGAAGCCACTCCCCCAACTTGGGGATCACAGTCCTAAGTGCTCCTATCACAACTGGGACTATAACTGCCTTTACTTTTCACATACTTTTTAGCTCCTTTTTCAGTCTGATGAGTGTCAATGCAACAGTCCTGGATGAAACACAGAGCATCCACATGTACATTACGAAAATGGCTCCTAAAGATGAACTGCTAAGGGAAAGCCTAAGACAAAAACAGCAGAAAAGGAGGTGAAAAGGATGGGGTTCCATGGCAAGAAAAACCTATCCATGGAGTGTACTGCTGGAAGATGGTGGGTGTGACTCGCATTACAAAATCCTACCACTGGTTGGAAAATAGGACTGAAAGTAAGCACTGAAGCACTAATCAAAGAAGCTCAAGAAACAGGCAAGACCCAAAGTGCAAAAAATCCAGCACAAAGTAGCCAAGTGCGAGATATTAGGAGGGACACAGAGTGACACAATCAAGTTGCTGGAATTGTGTATCAAAATATCTGCACATAGTATGGGCTGGACCTGCCTGTGTCCAGATGGGCGATTACACAAAGGGTAGTTATGAACAATAAGGGCTATGATCCCGTGGGACATTCAAATGCAGGTAGTGGCCAATTATCCTCACATCATGGTGGTAGACAAAGAGCAGAAGACAGAAGGTGGTGGGTGGCAATATTCAGGGACTATAACATCAGGAAGAAGGAACATGAGAAATTGAGCAAATGCAGTATATATGATATACTGATATATTAGTGAAAGTATTGCATAGCCAGATATTGTCAACCACACAACCCAAGTAACAGAGCAGGGGGATGCAGTGCAATAATGCTTTCTTGCACAAGCCTCTACACAGTTACCACACTGGATGCTTGCTTTAAGAAGTAAATGCCTAATGTAGATAGAAAAATTCTGCTCCTTCAATACCTTTTGGGAACCAAGACTAAAGAGTGCTAGCCTCCAAGTTCACCAGCAGTGCTCTGAGTTTAACCCTTTGAATTTCTGCAAACAAATTGTAATTGACATCCCTCTCCTCCCACTGTATAAGGCAGGGGTCCTCAAACTCCGGCCCCCAAGATGTTGCTGAACTACATCTCCCATGATTCTTTGAATTGATTCCGGTTGTTATAACACTTTTTAAACCCTTATATGCTACAAATAAATTATTTAAAGGAACACTCCAATTGAAAAACAATTTGTAAATAACTCCCGTTTAATTTTGCATTTTTTATTGTATATTTAAAAACAGCTTGCAACAATTGCAGATCTCTTTTCTGAAGCCTTTGCAAGCCCTTCTAACACAGTTCAGACTGTCGGTAGCAATTGCAGATTTCTTTTCTGAAGCCTTTGCAAGCCCTTCTAACACAGTCCAGACTGTCGGTAGCTGTCCAACCACAGGCTTTCCAATGCTTTGCTAGACAGGTGCTTTGGTCAACTGTCTGATCCTTGAGGTTAGCTCTACTGAGCTAAGCAGCCATGAAGTTAACAGCAAAGGTCAATTGGTTGACAGCCAAGGGGATTGAACAAGGTTACTTAATAAAAATGCTAGTTTCTATTGAAACCTGCACTTTCTCTTAACTGAAAAAAGGACACACTCTTCACACATAGAACACTTCAGCAAGCTAAAGTGTTTGAGGTGTTTTGTGTGTCCCTTTAATAATATATGTGGCCACTATGCCCCAATGCATTTATTATTGTATTATTCTGATGTTTTTAGGACACTATACGCCTAAATATGTAAATACCCATAAGGGTATGTGACCATTTTTTATTTATGTTTCTTACATCTCCTGTATGTTACAAAATGTCATCTTTGCAAAGGCTGAAAATTAGAACAAAAAAAAAACAACTAAGTATAACTGGATATATATGTATTATATTTTTGTACTTAAATCTAAATAGCAATCTATATACAAAACTACTGTTTAAAAATAACGTTTTTGAAATATATGTTAATATGATTAAAACAAAAACTATTTGGTAGTGATGGTGTTAACAAAATCAAGATGAAAATAAGTGGCATTTGTGATTTTCACATAAAATGCTGAAAATAATGGATTTTGTTTTAATCCACCTCTACCATCTCATTTTAGAACATTGATTTATGATATTTCTTAGCCTGTGGATCATTCATTTCTTTGTTCTTGAATTTCATAAATAAGTTTAAAAAGTACAATTTACAAATTTTGCACATCCAACAAATACAAATTTGTTGGATGTGCAAAATTAGATAGTAGAAAAAAAAGGTTTAAGCAATGGACTGAGTAAAGAGTTAAACTAAACCTAAAAGGTGAATGCCTTAAATTATTTGTTGAATATCTCCATTTTACAATTGTAAATCACATAATAATATATAAATGCTAATGATAATAATATTCATAAAATAGAGGGATTGTTTGCTAACTGTTTAAACCTGAGAAGGTAATGTAAAATTTTAGGTCAGAACAGTATAAGAACAAAAATAAAATTAAAAAGTGAATTATGCTTGTTCATTTGGACTAATCTTTTAATCAGAGATTTCTACTACCGTTTTACCTGTTTGTTAATCCCTGATATAATCTTAATATAACTCAGAGAATAATGTGTAAATACATAAACACATACACATTGGATGTACAGAGAATATTTTTTGTATGATCATACCTTGGGTTGTTGTGTTGTGAACATTCATTCATTTTATTTTGGTATACAATGAATGAATGTTCATAACAGAATGGCTCATACTGCACAGTACAATCACTTTCGGCCTTGATTAACCTTCGTAACATGTCACTCTATCAAGTATCTTTTCCTTTAGATCTGCCAAAGTCAACTTCAATTGTTTTTATTGAGAAACGAAGCAAAGCTCATCTGTGAAAAGGTAAGACACACAGAATGGGAGCTTTAAAATGTTACTCATTAAGCTTGTCTATCCTCAGTTGCAAAGCTCTCTAATAAGTACAACACTGCCTCCATTACTAGTGTCAGAACACAACCTGTACTTTGGGAGCTCAATTACATGCTTGAGCTGCTGTACACACATGCTCATATCAAATGGAGTGGTTGAAGCGCATTCCCACACTGGGACCATTGAAAGTATGCCTGTTTGATAAAGCTAAAGGTTCGATTCAGAATAGGACCCTTAGTTCCTGTGCAAGGAAGTCCTAATACTACAGTTTATATTAAAATCTCAGATGACATGGTGGCAGTATTTTCTTTTTTAGAATAAAATACACTTGTCAAGGTCCATGCTGAGATTGGAATTAAAGAACTGAAACAACCTGCAATAGACTTGATCTAAAATCTTAATTAATTTAAAAACACCAAACAGCAGCTGATTTTAGATGTCTGCTAAAATCGACTGAATCGCTGTTTAATATGGGTGATTCAGCTGCTCACAAACAGCCAAAGTGCAACCCAGTTGCCTGCATTTTGATTGTTCCAATTTCCCTGATCCAAACCTAGGTAATTGCTCTAGGTTTGTAGAGCAACTCTTATTATTGGCTGTCTAATGCTACCTAAACCCTATAAAGATACTCAACCCTAAATACATTCCAATACCTACTCTTACATTAGCAGCATACTTTGTAACAAGGAAATTCACTACTATTAATTAAAGGACCACTATAGACATCTCCCACCCTCATGGCCCCCCTCCCACCGGGCTGAAGTTGGAGGAAGGGGTTAAACACTTACCTTTCTCCAGCGCCGGGCTCCCTCGGCTCTGGGCACTCTCCTCCTCCTTTGGAAGAGCCGTGCGCGCATTCATTCAGTCCATAGGAAAGCATTCTCAATGCTTTCCTATGGACGCTGGCATCTTCTCACAGTGAGAATCACAGTGAGAATCGCAGAAACACCTCTAGCGGCTGTTCTATGAAACTGCTATGTTTACAGCTGGCAGGGTTAATCATAGAGGGACCTGGCACCCAGACCACTTCATTGAGTTGAAGTGGTCTGGGTGCCTATAGTGGTCCTTTAATAGTTCACTACTATTAATTAATAGTTAATCTTTTAATCTGAAAAACTGTTGCAATTTAGTTACACTATTTTGAAATAGACCTCCATTTCAAAATATCAGGAATCCATTTGGTACATTTCAGCTAGCGAATACAGTGACCTAGAGGGATTTTAACAACCAAACGCAGAAGAACTGATCTAAATTAAAACAAAAGTTAGCATTTAGTGAATAGATTATTTAGTCTAAAGTAGAATCAGAGTTTCCCATTGCTGATGGGATAACCTACCCATACCTGCATGCAGTACCTTTCATGGTGTTATCAGAATAGAAACATAGAAACATAGAATGTGATGGCAGATAACACCCATTTGGTCCATCCAGTCTGCCCAATTTTCAAAATACTTGCATTAGTCCCGAGCCTTATTTTAAGTCTAGGATAGCCTTATGCCTATCACACGCATGCTTAAGCTCCTTCACTGTGTTAACCTCTACCACTTTAGCTGGTAGGCTATTCCATGCATCCACTACACCCTCAGTAAAGTAATACTTCCTGATATTATTTATAAACCTTTGCCCCTCTCTTTTAAGACTATTTCCTCTTGTTGTGATAGTTTTCCTTCTTTTAAATATAGTCTCCCCCTTTACTATGTTTATGTATTTATGTACGTAACTGTGAGCGTAAAGGTGGAATAGTGGTTGATGGGAGATACATCAGACCTGATTTGCTAAACAGCAACCAGAGGATTTTTCAGTTAAATGCCCCAGGGAGAGATGTTAAAGTTTGCAATATGCATAGCTGATGCTCTGCAAAACATGGTATGGGTCCCTGGGGCGGAGTATTTGGAGAGCAGGGTGGGCCAATGCTCCAACAGCATTAGTTGCTGTGTAACAGACCACTATTTGGATCTGACTTACGAGTTAGTTAATTGGCACTCACCTGTAGCTAGTCAATTAGTAGACAGGCCTTTAAAAGAAGAGAGCAGCCTGCTGCAGTGTGAGGGAGGAAAAGACAAGTGTGTTTATTGTAAAGACATTTCTTTTGTTTGGAAAATTGGTAAGTGGGAAAGCCACCCAATTGCAGATAGTAATTACTGTCTAGTAAGAGCTCAAGTAAGAGCAAGGGATTTTGTTTGTTTTTGTTATTATTTAAAGAACCTGTTTTCTTACTGAATAAAAAGAAAAACTGAGCTGAAGGTGTCCTGGACTTTGTATACCCTAGAAGGCTGTGGTTACTGCAAGATCGGTGACAATCCTACCTGTAAAAGAGGTGGTTTGTTACATATGGTGGAGAATGCGGGCAGCCACGTTAGCCTGAGGGTAGAAGTCATTTAAAGCTCAACATGGAGGATGTTATCAAGGCTCTGATCCAATCCACCTCTGTGCAACAGGAGGCTAACAGGAGAGCTGCAGAAAACAGTGCAGCCCTGCAGCAACTGGTGCTGGCCCAGGCAGAGTGTGCTAAAGTCCTGGCCAAAACACAAATGGAGTGCACTGAGTCCTTGGTGAAACAGCTTGTTGTGACACAAGCGGAGATGTTTAAAGCAGCCCGTGAGGAGCAGCAAAAAGTCACCCAGGGACTACAACAGGAAATCCAAGCTATCTCTGAAAAACTGAATGGAGACCCTGATGGAAGATACCAGGGGCCAAAGGTGATTCGGGCGAGCCACTATCTTCAGAAAATGACCGCATCAGATGATGTTGAGGCGTACCTTCTGGCATTTGAGCGCACTGCTGAGAGGGAGGGATGGCCGGCTGGTGAGTGGGCAAGCATACTGGCACCGTTCCTAAGTGGAGAGCCGCAGAAGGCATATTATGACCTAGAACCAGCCGATGCAAGTAACTACAGCAAATTGAAAGCTGAAATCTTGGCACGACTGGGTGTAACCTCTGCAGTACGTGCCCAAAGGTTCCACTCATGGTCATATTCTTCAGACAAAGCCGCACGTTCCCAAATGTTTGACCTCATACACCTTGCACGGAAATGGTTACAACCTGAAATCCATTCAGCTAGCCACATTGTGGAAACCTTAGTAATGGACCGTTTTTTGCGTGGTTTACCAGCTTCCCTGCGTCGCTGGGTCAGCCAAAGTGACCCCCATACAGCTGACCAACTGATTGCCTTGGTGGAAAGATATGTGGCTGCAGGAGAACTGCTATGTCCTACTTCACAGGCAAACCCTCGCAATCCTAAGCCCCAAGATTCTGCAAGACCTGGTAAGACTGTTCAAGGTTTAAGGGGAGCTGAAGAACTGCAGCTCTATACACAAAACACCAGGGGGGCATCCAGGTCTAATAGGCCTGGGAAAGGAACTAATTGGTGGTCAGATTGTACTGTCAAATGTTTCAAGTGCAAAGAGGATGGTCATATGGCCAAAGACTGTCCATTTAAGGATGAACCTATGGAATGCAATATGGGCAAAGATGAGGGAACACGTTCATTTTTGCTCAATTGTTATGGTACTGTTAACAATGACTATGATAATAACGCTCATAAATGCTGTGTAACTGTGAATGGAAAAATGTCTAAAGCATTACTTGATTCAGGTAGTATGGTTACGTTGGTAGCAGAGTCTATAATACCTTGTGTAAAACCTGATCATGTACAGAAAATAGGCATTATCTGTGTTCATGGTGATAAAAAGGAATACCCCACTGCGGAAGTAAATATTGGAACCCAGTATGGGGATTTAAAGTACCGAGTGGGTGTAGTACCTAGATTAGCCCATGAGGTAGTGATCGGTAGAGACTTTCCTCATTTTCTAAAATTATGGGCAGCTTTACAAAAGACAGACCAAAATTTATCAGAAATGAGTCAGTCTGTCGAGGATAATGTGTTCCCTTTTTCCGATATTGACTTGGGTTTTGACCACTGTGACGGAAAAATAAGAAAAAAGAAAAAATACTGCCCTAAACCAGTATTAATAGGAGATAACCCAGCTCAAACTAGTGAGGAGCCTACTAATACTGCAGACAAGGATAAGGACTTAATTGATATTGGAATTAGTCCAGGTAACTTTAAAAGCGCTCAGTGGGAAGATCCCACTTTAGTGACAGCTAGAAATGATATTAAAGTTGTAAACGGGGTTGCTAATCAGCCAGGAGAAGCACTGCCGTTCCCCTATTTTGAAGTACAAAATGACCTAATTTACCGTGTAGAAAAAAAGGATTCAGACATCATTAAGCAGCTGTTGGTTCCTCAGACTTACCAGAATATAGTGCTAAAGTTGGCTCACAGCCACATATTAGGGGGACACTTGGGAGTCGAAAAAACTAGAGAGAGAGTCCTTAGAAGGTTTTACTGGCCTGGAGTGTTTGCTGCTATTACAAACTATTGCTCCTCATGTCCTGAGTGCCAGTACAGGGCTCCTTTCAAGACTTTTCGTAGTCCACTTGTACCCTTACCCATAATTGATGTGCCTTTTGAAAGGATCGCTATGGACTTAGTGGGGCCACTGGTAAAGTCCGCTAGGGGACACCAATATATATTAGTCATCTTGGACTATGCAACTCGCTACCCTGAGGCCATTCCCTTGCGTAATACCTCTGCAAAGTTAATAGCTAAGGAACTTATGTTGATGTTCAGTAGGGTGGGTATCCCTAAAGAAATACTGACAGACCAGGGGACCCCGTTCATGTCCAGAGTCACAAAAGAGTTGTGCAGGCTCTTGCAGGTTAAACATCTTAAGACCTCAGTATATCACCCACAGACTGATGGTTTAGTAGAGAGGTTCAACAAAACCCTTAAGAGTATGCTACGCAAGGTAATTGATGCAGATGGAAGAAATTGGGATTTTTTATTGCCATATCTACTGTTTTCCATTAGGGAAGTTCCACAGGCCTCCACGGGCTTCTCTCCTTTTGAATTATTATATGGAAGACATCCCAGGGGAATATTGGATATTGCTAAGGAGACCTGGGAACAGGAGACTACTCCTCACAGGAGTGTAATTGAGCATATAGCTCAAATGCAGGATAGAATGGCCACCATCATGCCTATTGTCAGGGAACACATGCTGGAAGCCCAGCAGGCTCAGAAAAACAGCTATAACCGTAATGCTAGAGTCAGAGTGTTCCAACCTGGAGACAGGGTATTGGTTCTGGTCCCTACTGTGGAGAATAAGTTCCTTGCGACTTGGCATGGACCCTATGAAATAATAGAGAAAGTGAGTGATGTCAATTATAAAGTCAGACAACCAGGAAGAAGAAAGCCTGAACAGTTGTATCATATAAATCTGTTAAAGCCATGGAAGGACAGGGAGGTCCTGGTTGCTTTAAAACCTTCAGAACCTCCTATAGTAGAGCCAGAGGTGAACGTATCTGAGACTCTGTCTGTACATCAAAAGCAAGAGGTCAGAGATTTCATCAGAAGAAATAGGGATGTTTTCTCGGTAGTTCCAGGAAAGACTAAAGTGATTAAACATGACATAATAACCGAACCAGGGAAAAGAGTTAACCTCAAACCCTATAGAATTCCTGAGGCCCGGAGGGAGGTTATAAACTTAGAGGTTGAGAGCATGTTAAAACTTGGAGTCATTGAAGAATCCCAGAGTAACTGGAGTAGTCCTATTGTATTGGTGCCAAAACCTGATGGCACATGGAGGTTCTGCAATGACTACCGCAAGTTAAACGCCATCTCAAAATTTGATGCTTACCCAATGCCAAGAGTTGATGAGTTAATAGAAAGACTGGGCAAAGCTCGTTATCTAACAACCTTGGATTTAACAAAGGGTTACTGGCAGGTCCCGCTCACTGAAAGAGCCAAAGAAAAGACAGCCTTTTCAACACCCAGTGGCCTGTTTCAGTACACTGTATTGCCATTTGGGTTACATGGGGCACCTGCCACATTCCAACGAATGATGGACAGAATTCTTAAACCTCATGTTCGTTATGCTGCAGCATACTTGGATGATGTCGTCATCCACAGTGCAGACTGGGAATCCCACCTCCCTAAAGTTCAAGCGGTACTTGATGCTATCCGCTCAGCAGGCTTAACTGCCAATCCTTCCAAGTGTACGATTGGTTTAGAGGAAGCTAAGTACTTAGGTTATTCTATTGGGAGGGGTTTGGTTAAACCACAGGAAGCCAAAGTAGAAGCCATACAAAAATGGCCACAGCCCCTTACAAAGAAACAAGTAAAGGCATTTTTGGGTTTAATTGGATATTATAGGCGGTTCATTCCAGATTTTGCTACCATTGCTGCACCCCTAACAGACCTTATTAAAGCAAAATCCCCAGTCATAGTTAAATGGTGCCCTGAGGCAGAAAAGGCTTTTAAGAGTCTGAAGGAAGCTATCTGTAGCCATCCTGTCTTGGTGACCCCAGATTTTTCCAGGGATTTTATAGTTCAGACAGATGCTTCTGATGTGGGCTTGGGGGCTGTTCTTTCACAGGAATACCAGGGTGAAGAACACCCTGTTTTCTTTTTGAGCAGAAAGTTAAACCCACATGAGAAGAACTACTCTATTGTTGAAAAAGAGTGTCTTGCTATTAAGTGGGCATTAGACTCTCTTAAATACTACCTACTAGGCAGAAAGTTCCGATTGATAACGGACCATGCTCCTCTGACGTGGATGTATCAGAACAGGGAAAGTAACTCCAGAGTAACCAGATGGTTTTTGAGTTTGCAATCTTTTAATTTCACTGTGGAACACAGGGCTGGTCTGCAACAAGGTAATGCTGATGGGCTTTCGAGGGTTCACTCCCTGATTTCCATGGTCGCTCAAACCCATGGGTATGAGCTGGGGGGGAGGATATGTGAGCGTAAAGGTGGAATAGTGGTTGATGGGAGATACATCAGACCTGATTTGCTAAACAGCAACCAGAGGATTTTTCAGTTAAATGCCCCAGGGAGAGATGTTAAAGTTTGCAATATGCATAGCTGATGCTCTGCAAAACATGGTATGGGTCCCTGGGGCGGAGTATTTGGAGAGCAGGGTGGGCCAATGCTCCAACAGCACTAGTTGCTGTATAACAGACCACAGCTTGGATCTGATTTTAAGAGTTAACTAATTGGCACTCACCTGTAGCTACTCAATTAGTAGACAGGCCTTTAAAAGAAGAGAGCAGCCTGCTGCAGAGTGAGGGAGAAAAAGACAGCTAGGAGAGATTGTGTTTATTGCAAAGACATTGCTTTTGTTTGGAAAATTGGTAAGTGGGAAAGCCACCCAATTGCAGATAGCAATTACTGTCTAGTAAGAGCTCAAGTAAGAGCAAGGGATTTTGTTTGTTTTTGTTATTATTTAAAGTACCTGCTTTCTTACTGAATAAAAAGGAAAACTGAGCTGAAGGTGTCCTGGACTTTGTATACCCTAGAAGGCTGTGGTTACTGCAAGATCGGTGACAATCCTACCTGTAAAAGAGGTGGTTTGTTACAATATATATATATATATATATATATATATATATATATATATATACATACATATACATACACACACTGCTGTGTGTGTGTGTGAGGGTGCTGTTTGTGTGCTGTGTGTGAGGGAACTGGTAGTGTGCTGTGGGTGTGTGTGTGAGAGGGTGTTTGTGTGTGTGTGTGTGTTTGTTCGGGTCCTGTTTGTGTGCTGTGTGTGGATGTTGTGTGTTTGTCAGGGTGCTGTTTGTGTGTGAGTGTGCTGTTTGTGTGTGGGTGCTGTGCGGGTGTTGTGTGTGGGTTTTGTGTGTTTGTGTGGGTGTTGTATGTGTGTGGGTGTTGTGTGTGTGCGAGGGTGAAGTATGTGTGTGGGTGCTGTTTGTGCGCTGTGTGTGCTGTTTGAAGGTACTGTGTGTGTGTGTGTGCTGTATGTTTGGGTGGAGATGGGGGCAGATTAGTTAATATCCCAGTCCTGCTGCCTTCCCTGGTGGTTCAGTGTAGAGTGAACTCTAGCCCGGGTTCTCTGCTGCCTCCCTCCATGCTGCTGTGGACCGGTGAGGTAGAACTTTGATCTCCCCACCGGCCCATGGAGGCTTAGACCAGAGCCGCCGCTCGGATAGCGTCGGCTCTGCATGAGCCGACTGGGGAGATCCAGAGATCTCCCCTGCCGGTCTCAATCCATTGGCGTGCCGCGGGGATTAGGGTGTGCCCAGGCACACCCGACACACCCGTGCGCACGCCTATGGAAGTGAGGGATGGGGGAGACAGCCTACATGAAGAGTCAGCAAGGAGCAAGAAGGTAAAGTAAGAAAAGGAGAAGGAACAGAAATGAGCAGGAAGGGACATCAAGGAGCAGAAAGGGGCAGCAAGGAGCTGGAAGGTAAAGTAGGAGAAGGAGCACAAAGGAACAGAAATGAACAGGAAG
>OW240916.1:154586303-154684624 GCA_933207985.1 Pelobates cultripes | reverse complement strand
AGGTGATTCGGGCGAGCCACTATCTTCAGAAAATGACCGCATCAGATGATGTTGAGGCGTACCTTCTGGCATTTGAGCGCACTGCTGAGAGGGAGGGATGGCCGGCTGGTGAGTGGGCAAGCATACTGGCACCGTTCCTAAGTGGAGAGCCGCAGAAGGCATATTATGACCTAGAACCAGCCGATGCAAATTGAAAGCTGAAATCTTGGCACGACTGGGTGTAACCTCTGCAGTACGTGCCCAAAGGTTCCACTCATGGTCATATTCTTCAGACAAAGCCGCACGTTCCCAAATGTTTGACCTCATACACCTTGCACGGAAATGGTTACAACCTGAAATCCATTCAGCTAGCCACATTGTGGAAACCTTAGTAATGGACAGGTTTTTGCGTGGTTTACCAGCTTCCCTGCGTCGCTGGGTCAGCCAAAGTGACCCCCATACAGCTGACCAACTGATTGCCTTGGTGGAAAGATATGTGGCTGCAGGAGAACTGCTATGTCCTACTTCACAGGCAAACCCTCGCAATCCTAAGCCCCAAGATTCTGCAAGACCTGGTAAGACTGTTCAAGGTTTAAGGGGAGCTGAAGAACTGCAGCTCTATACACAAAACACCAGGGGGCATCCAGGTCTAATAGGCCTGGGAAAGAAACTAATTGGTGGTCAGATTGTACTGTCAAATGTTTCAAGTGCAAAGAGGATGGTCATATGGCCAAAGACTGTCCATTTAAGGATGAACCTATGGAATGCAATATGGGCAAAGATGAGGGAACACGTTCCTTTTTGCTCAATTGTTATGGTACTGTTAACAATGACTATGATAATAACGCTCATAAATGCTGTGTAACTGTGAATGGAAAAATGTCTAAAGCATTACTTGATTCAGGTAGTATGGTTACGTTGGTAGCAGAGTCTATAATACCTTGTGTAAAACTTGATCATGTACAGAAAATAGGCATTATCTGTGTTCATGGTGATAAAAAGGAATACCCCACTGCGGAAGTAAATATTGGAACCCAGTATGGGGATTTAAAGTACCGAGTGGGTGTAGTACCTAGATTAGCCCATGAGGTAGTGATCGGTAGAGACTTTCCTCATTTTCTAAAATTGTGGGCAGCTTTACAAAAGACAGACCAAAATTTATCAGAAATGAGTCAGTCTGTCGAGGATAATGTGTTCCCTTTTTCCGATATTGACTTGGGTTTTGACCACTGTGACGGAAAAATAAGAAAAAAGAAAAAATACTGCCATAAACCAGTATTAATAGGAGATAACCCAGCTCAAACTAGTGAGGAGCCTACTAATACTGCAGACAAGGATAAGGACTTAATTGATATTGGAATTAGTCCAGGTAACTTTAAAAGCGCTCAGTGGGAAGATCCCACTTTAGTGACAGCTAGAAATGATATTAAAGTTGTAAACGGGGTTGCTAATCAGCCAGGAGAAGCACTGCCGTTCCCCTATTTTGAAGCACAAAATGACCTAATTTACCGTGTAGAAAAAAAGGATTCAGACATCATTAAGCAGCTGTTGGTTCCTCAGACTTACCAGAATATAGTGCTAAAGTTGGCTCACAGCCACATATTAGGGGGACACTTGGGAGTCGAAAAAACTAGAGAGAGAGTCCTTAGAAGGTTTTACTGGCCTGGAGTGTTTGCTGCTATTACAAACTATTGCTCCTCATGTCCTGAGTGCCAGTACAGGGCTCCTTTCAAGACTTTTCGTAGTCCACTTGTACCCTTACCCATAATTGATGTACCTTTTGAAAGGATCGCTATGGACTTAGTGGGGCCACTGGTAAAGTCTGCTAGAGGACACCAATATATATTAGTCATCTTGGACTATGCAACTCGCTACCCTGAGGCCATTCCCTTGCGTAATACCTCTGCAAAGTTAATAGCTAAGGAACTTATGTTGATGTTCAGTAGGGTGGGTATCCCTAAAGAAATACTGACAGACCAGGGGACCCCATTCATGTCCAGAGTCACAAAAGAGTTGTGCGGGCTCTTGCAGGTTAAACATCTTAAGACCTCAGTATATCACCCACAGACTGATGGTTTAGTAGAGAGGTTCAACAAAACCCTTAAGAGTATGCTACGCAAGGTAATTGATGCAGATGGAAGAAATTGGGATTTTTTATTGCCATATCTACTGTTTTCCATTAGGGAAGTTCCACAGGCCTCCACGGGCTTCTCTCCTTTTGAATTATTATATGGAAGACATCCCAGGAGAATATTGGATATTGCTAAGGAGACCTGGGAACAGGAGACTACTCCTCACAGGAGTGTAATTGAGCATATAGCTCAAATGCAGGATAGAATGGCCACCATCATGCCTATTGTCAGGGAACACATGCTGGAAGCCCAGCATGCTCAGAAAAACAGCTATAACCGTAATGCTAGAGTCAGAGTGTTCCAACCTGGAGACAGGGAATTGGTTCTGGTCCCTACTGTGGAGAATAAGTTCCTTGCGACTTGGCATGGACCCTATGAAATAATAGAGAAAGTGAGTGATGTCAATTATAAAGTCAGACAACCAGGAAGAAGAAAGCCTGAACAGTTGTATCATATAAATCTGTTAAAACCATGGAAGGACAGGGAGGTCCTGGTTGCTTTAAAACCTTCAGAACCTCCTATAGTAGAGCCAGAGGTGAACGTATCTGAGACTCTGTCTGTACATCAAAAGCAAGAGGTCAAAGATTTCATCAGAAGAAATAGGGATGTTTTCTCGGTAGTTCCAGGAAAGACTAAGGTGATTAAACATGACATAATAACCGAACCAGGGAAAAGAGTTAACCTCAAACCCTATAGAATTCCTGAGGCCCGGAGGGAGGTTATAAACTTAGAGGTTGAGAGCATGTTAAAACTTGGAGTCATTGAAGAATCCCAGAGTAACTGGAGTAGTCCTATTGTATTGGTT
The DNA here is from genome assembly GCA_933207985.1 of Pelobates cultripes. NCBI lineage: Eukaryota > Metazoa > Chordata > Amphibia > Anura > Pelobatidae > Pelobates > Pelobates cultripes. The sequence goes on along the minus strand of OW240916.1, from coordinate 154,681,708 downwards.
CCAAAACCTGATGGCACATGGAGGTTCTGCAATGACTACCGCAAGTTAAACGCCATCTCAAAATTTGATGCTTACCCAATGCCAAGAGTTGATGAGTTAATAGAAAGACTGGGCAAAGCTCGTTATCTAACAACCTTGGATTTAACAAAGGGTTACTGGCAGGTCCCGCTCACTGAAAGAGCCAAAGAAAAGACAGCCTTTTCAACACCCAGTGGCCTGTTTCAGTACACTGTATTGCCATTTGGGTTACATGGGGCACCTGCCACATTCCATCGAATGATGGACAGAATTCTTAAACCTCATGTTCGTTATGCTGCAGCATACTTGGATGATGTCGTCATCCACAGTGCAGACTGGGAATCCCACCTCCCTAAAGTTCAAGCGGTACTTGATGCTATCAGCTCAGCAGGCTTAACTGCCAATCCTTCCAAGTGTACGATTGGTTTAGAGGAAGCAAAGTACTTAGGTTATTCTATTGGGAGGGGTTTGGTTAAACCACAGGAAGCCAAAGTAGAAGCCATACAAAAGTGGCCACAGCCCCTTACAAAGAAACAAGTAAAGGTATTTTTGGGTTTAATTGGATATTATAGACGGTTCATCCCAGATTTTGCTACCATTGCTGCACCTCTAACAGACCTTATTAAAGCAAAATCCCCAGTTGTAGTTAAATGGTGCCCTGAGGCAGAAAAGGCGTTTAAGAGTCTGAAGGAAGCTATCTGTAGCCATCCAGATTTTTCCAGGGATTTTATAGTTCAGACAGATGCTTCTGATGTTGGCTTGGGGGCTGTTCTTTCACAGGAATACCAGGGTGAAGAACACCCTGTTTTCTTTTTGAGCAGAAAGTTAAACCCACATGAGAAGAACTACTCTATTGTTGAAAAAGAGTGTCTTGCTATTAAGTGGGCATTAGACTCTCTTAAATACTACCTACTAGGCAGAAAGTTCCGATTGATAACGGACCATGCACCTCTGACATGGATGTATCAGAACAAGGAAAATAACTCCAGAGTAACCAGATGGTTTTTGAGTTTACAATCTTTTAATTTCACTGTGGAACACAGGGCTGGTCTGCAACAAGGTAATGCTGATGGGCTTTCGAGGGTACACTCCCTGATTTCCATGGTCGCTCAAACCCATGGGTATGAGCTGGGGGGGAGGATATGTGAGCGTAAAGGTGGAATAGTGGTTGATGGGAGATACATCAGACCTGATTTGCTAAACAGCAACCAGAGGATTTTTCAGTTAAATGCCCCAGGGAGAGATGTTAAAGTTTGCAATATGCATAGCTGATGCTCTGCAAAACATGGTATGGGTCCCTGGGGCGGAGTATTTGGAGAGCAGGGTGGGCCAATGCTCCAACAGCATTAGTTGCTGTGTAACAGACCACTATTTGGATCTGACTTACGAGTTAGTTAATTGGCACTCACCTGTAGCTAGTCAATTAGTAGACAGGCCTTTAAAAGAAGAGAGCAGCCTGCTGCAGTGTGAGGGAGGAAAAGACAGCTAGGAGAGTGAAAGACAAGTGTGTTTATTGTAAAGACATTTCTTTTGTTTGGAAAATTGGTAAGTGGGAAAGCCACCCAATTGCAGATAGTAATTACTGTCTAGTAAGAGCTCAAGTAAGCGCAAGGGATTTTGTTTGTTTTTGTTATTATTTAAAGAACCTGTTTTCTTACTGAATAAAAAGAAAAACTGAGCTGAAGGTGTCCTGGACTTTGTATACCCTAGAAGGCTGTGGTTACTGCAAGATCGGTGACAATCCTACCTGTAAAAGAGGTGGTTTGTTACAGTAACCCTTTGTGTATTTAAATGTTTCTATCATATCGCCCTTGTCTCATCTTCTATCATATCGCCCTTGTCTCATCTTTCCTCCAAGCTATACATGTTAATATACTATAACCTTTCCTTGTAAGTTTTATCCTGTAATCCATGAACCAGTTTAGTATCCCTTCTCTAAGCTTTCTCCAAAGTATCAATATCCTTCTGGAGATATGGTCTACAGTACTGCGTACAATACTTCAAGTGAGGTCTCACCAGTGTTCTGTACAATGGCATGAGCACTTCCCTCTTTCTACTACTAATACCTCTCCCTATACAACCAAGCATTTTGTTGAGGTTAGGACTCTATCAAATATTATTTAATCTGCCTTTGGGTTTTTACGCCCAAGATGCATTATCTTGCACTTATGCACATTAAATGTCAGTTGCCACAGCTCTGACCATTTTTCTAGTTTACCTAAATCATTTGCCATTTGGCTTATCCCTCCTGGAACATCAACCCTGTTACATATTTTGTATCATCAGCAAAAAGACATACCTTACCATCAAGACCTTCTGCAATATCACTAATAAAAATATTAAAGAGAATGGGTCCAAGCACAGATCCCTGAGGTACCCCACTGGTAACATGACCTTGCTTTGAATATACTCCATTGACTACAACCCTCTGTTGCCTGTCACTCAGCCACTGCCTAACCCATTTAACAATATTGGAATCCAAACTTAAAGACTGCAGTTTTATGTTAAGCCTTCTATGTGCAACAGTGTCAAAAGCCTTACTGAAATCTAGGTAAGCACCCTGATCTATTATTTTAGTTACCCAATCAAATAAAATCAATAAGATTAGTTTGGCATGACCTCCATGAAGTAAACCCATGTTGTCGCTGATCTTGAAATCCCTGTGATTTTAGATGTTCAACAATCCTATCTTTTAACATGGTTTCCATTACTTTCCCCACTACTGAAGTAAGGCTTACTGGCCTATAATTGTCCAACTCCTCCCTACTATCTTTCTTGAGAAAAATGTTGTGGGCACAACATTCGTTAATTTCCAATCTTCTCGGACTACTCCCGTTAACAATGATTGGTTAAATAAATCAGTTAATGGTTTTGCAAGTACACCACTAAGGTACACCACTAAGCTCTTTTAATAACTTTGGGTGTATTCTATGTGGCCCCATCGACTTATTTGTTTACTTTTGACAGTTGAAATAGAACATCTTCCTTTTTAAACTCACATGTAACAAATTTCTTATTTGTCCTTTTTCCTAACTAAGGTCCCTTTCCTTCATTTTCATCTGTAAATACTGAACAAAAATATTCATTGAGGCAGTCAGCTAGACCTTTATTCTCTTCTACATACCTACCTTCTTTTGGTTTTAATCTAACTAATCCACGTTTTACTTTCCTTTTTTTCATTCATGTATCTAAAAAATGTCTTGTCCCCTTTTTTTACTGACTGTGCTATTTTCTCTTCTTTGTGTGACTTGGAAGCTATTATAACTTGCCTAGCCTCTTTCTGCCTAATCTTATAGATATGTCTATCTTCCTCACTTGGTTTTTTATAATTACTAAATGCTAACTTTTAGTTTTTTACTATTTTGGCCACTTCTGCGGAGTACCACAGTGTTTTCTTTATTTTTTTTGCTCTTACTGACAAGCCTAACACAATTTTCTGTTGCCTTTAGTAGTGCAAATTTTAATTAATCCCATTTCTCTTGGACTGCTCCAGTCTGATAATGACTCCTTTACACACATTCTAATTTTAGAAAAAAAAAAATGTATGGTGTGACTCAGTCACTGTACTTATATTAAACCACACTGACTGATGATCACTGGATTCTAAACTATCACCTACAGTAATATCTGATACCAAATCTCTATTTGTTAACAATAAATCTAGTATGGCCTCCTTACGAGTTGGCTTCTCAACGACTTGTTTTAGAGATAGTCCCAGTAACGAGTTTAGAATATGTGTGCTCCTGGCACAAGCAGCTATTTTGGTATTCCAGTTCACATCCAAAAGATTAAAGTCACCCATGATGATAACTTTCCCATTCATTGTCATTTTAGCTATTTCCTCAACTAGTAGATTACCTAACTCTTCTATCTGTCCTGGGGGCCTATAAATCACACCTACATGAGTTACTGTGTGATTACCAAATTCTAAGATAATCCAAACTGACTCTATGTTCGCCTCACTAACATTTATTTGTCTAGATTTTATGCTATCCTTCACATACAGGACCACCCCTCCCCCTTTCTTGCCTTCCATGTCTTTTCTATATAAAGAGTACCCTGGTATTGCTATGTGTAACGGACCATTTTGCACACAAGGGGTAAAAACCGTTTAGGCGATCGTCCCCCTTTCCAGAGATGCAGGCACAGCTATTGTAGAACACCAAACACACGAACCGCCAATAAGTGAATGCTTCAAACTCCCGAACGGCATCCAATATAGCACTCCAAACACACGAACAGGAACCGTACGAATCGCTGTTAGCAGACCAATAGGAAAAGCATCCAAGCGGCTTCCACTCCTAGCAATCAGTCTCTATCAGCATTCAGTAAATCCCCCCAAAGACGAGACAAGGCTCCGTGTTGAGGGTCAAGCAGTGGTCAGTCAGAGCTGTGGGTTTATTGTGCTTATATACACATTCTTACACATTAGTACCACCCACAGGGTTTTGGAACACAACCAATAAACACATACAATAAACTCAGACACTCCCACACAAATTCCTCCCCTCTGCTTGTGATTCAATTACCTTACACAATGGGTAATGTAATTTAGCACAAGCAGAGAAATAATTTTTTTCCACATTATTCATAACTTGAAAAGTATGCATCACATTCACATAATACATCACTTACATTTTCAGAATCAGCATACTCCAAATACAAACATACGTTAAAATCAAACAAATTGGGCCAGTGGTTCAAAAGATAGATTGTAGTCCTTTGTCACCACAGGAAGCATGGCTTTTCTGCCCAAAACCAGTTCCACAGAGTCTTCTATCCTGGAGATAATTGTGAAGTAATCCAATTATCTCCAAAGATAGAGGCAAAACTCCATTGAACACATGGCAGCAAAAAGACAGTAAAATACAATAAAATACACAAGGTAACATTTATGACATAAAATACAGACATGCAACATATGCCCAGATAGCTTAGGTCTGAGCGCACATTATTACTGAATGGCGCTCAGAGCACACACATACAGTTCAATTGCCATGGAGCCAAAGTCTTTCCAATAGTCTTTCATTATACGAATGGGCTCCATGGCATAGCTATCTGGGGTATCACTGCTCAAACAGGGCAAGCACCAAATGACCCGGCTTTCTTGTCTTTGCAGGGGAAAATCAAGCCTTTTAACATGGGGCCATAATCCAAAGGCAACAGGCGAGCAACCAGGCTTCTCCAATGCAATGTGGCGAGATTGCTCTCGTCACACTATGTCCCAGTCATTTTTCTCATTATACCATGTCTCAGTAACAGCGACTAAATCTACATTATCAGTTGCCGTTATTGCCACAAGTTCATGGATCTTATTCCCTAAACTGCAAGCATTTGTAGACATGATTCTAAGATTATAATTTTTTAACACACTTGCTACAGGCACTTTCTGTACTTGTTTTGGGGGGCAATGTTTTATCACCCTTTTGCCCCCTACTCCTAGTTTAAATACATCCTACCAAAACCTCTGAACTGCTCACTGAGAATATTTGTTCCCTTTTGAGAAAGATGCAAACCATCTCTTTTGTACAGTTCATTTCCATTCCAAATAGAGCTACCATGAGGAATGAAGCCAAATCCTTGCTCCCGACACCATTCACAAAGCCACAAGTTAAAGTCCCTAATGCTCATCCTCCTATAATTTGGAGTTTTATACACAGGCAGAACTTCAGAGAATGACAGTGTGGAAGCAACCTGCCGTATATCATTGGCAAAAACACAAAAAAACTCCCTTTACCTCTGAAACCTCATTACAAGTCATTTGTCCCTAGATGGACAAGTACATCAAATTCCCCTTCCTGCTTTGCTTGCTTAACATAGAAACATAGAAACATAGAATGTGACGGCAGATAAGAACCATTCGGCCCATCTAGTCTGCCCAATTTTCTAAATACTTTCATTAGTCCCAGGCCTTATCTTATAGTTAGGATAGCCTTATGCCTATCCCACGCATGCTTAAACTCCTTTACTGTGTTAACCTCTACCACTTCAGCTGGAAGGCTATTCCATGCATCCACTACCCTCTCAGTAAAGTAATACTTCCTGATATTATTTTTAAACCTTTGTCCCTCTAATTTAAGACTATGTCCTCTTGTTGTGGTAGTTTTCTTCTTTTAAATATAGTCTCCTCCTTTACTGTGTTGATTCCCTTTATATATTTAAATGTTTCTATCATATACCCCCTGTCTCGTCTTTCCTCCAAGCTATACATGTTAAGATCCTTTAACCTTTCCTGGTAAGTTTTATCCCGCAATCCATGAACCAGTTTAGTAGCCCTTCTCTAAACCCTCTCTAAGGGATCAATATCCTTCTGAAGATACGGTCTCCAGTACTGTGTACAATACTCCAAGTGAGGTCTCACCAGTGTTCTGTACAATGGCATGAGCACTTCCCTCTTTCTACTGCTAATACCTCTCCCTATACAACCAAGCATTCTGCTAGCATTTCCTGCTGCTCTATTACATTGTCTGCCTACCTTTAAGCCATCAGAAATAATCACCCCTAAATCCCTTTCCTCATATTAAAAATTGGTAGCTCCAGGAAGACATCTCCCACGTCCGCTATTGTCCAGCTCCACACCTCTTATGATAGAATCCCCTAACAGCTGCTTTCTATCAGGCCTCGCCTTGTCCCTTTTGTCATTGGTTGGATCTACAAACTTGGTGCCTGAGCCTGTCTCCACAACACCACTACACTCTGTGCCCGAGCCTGTCTCCACAACACCACTACACCCTGAAAGTGCTGAAAATGAATTATGTAGAGCCACAGACTGTGCAATATGCTTTTTATCCACAACTCTAAATCTACCAGATCCTACAGTAATCCATCTGTCATTCCTAGGCTGTCTCTTTGGCAGTGGTTTTGCAACAGTCTCAGCCTGCGTTTGATTAACAGATAATTTACAAATTTCAGACTTCAAAAATACAATCTCCTGCTGCAAAATAGAGAACTGTCTACAGATGAGACAACATGCAAATTTCCAAAAAGTTAAACAAATGCATAAAACTATTAACCTGAACTAAGTCTGCTATTTTAATGAGGTTAGTAATTTAAATCAAGCAAATCAAATCTTACTTTTATTTTTACCTCAAATTACCACCAGTTTATCTCCAAGCACACACTTTGAAGCAGCACTCTCCAGAATATCTCCAAGCACACACTTTGAAGCAGCACTCTCCAGAATATCTTCAATCACACGCTTAGAAGCTGCACTGTCCAGAATATCTCCAAGCACACACTTTGAAGCAGCACTTAGAAGCAGCAACCAAGCTATATTAGCTAAGCTAATGACCACAACCCTTACATAACTCCTAAAAGTACCACCCCCTAGGAATGTTTAACACCAGGGTAGGCCTATGCTTATTCACATACAATCGGCAATAGCAATAGCAATTAGCACACACCTAACAAAATAAAATCAGATACCTTACCAATTACCAACATGAAACCAAACCTTGTGCAATCAAAAAACATTTTCCTACAAATGACTCTTACCTGTAACAGTAAAAAGAAAAGTCTTAGAAAAAAGTCTTAGTTGAAGAATCAGTAAAACTCTCCAGAATATCTCCAAGCACACACTTTGAAGCAGCACTTAGAAGCAGCAACCAATCTATAGATAATGGAAACCTTAAAAATAGTCTGTGGTGGGGAATGGAGTCTCAAATTGACACATCAGGTAAAATTATCTCAATAATAATCAATGGAAAAAATGTTTCCAAAGTGTTCTGTGTCTTTGTGAATCACTAGTGAGCTGTTGATATTTTATTCTTAGATAAAATGGGCAAGTACTGATCTAATTGTAGTAAATATAACAAGTAGTGAACATTAAAAAAGCTTTAAATTTGATTCAATTTTCCAGTTCCAAGGCATGCTATCTTCTCAAACAAGAAGATCACACAATCCATTTAATATAGAAATAGAAATAAAATAAATAGAGTAACAATCATATTAAAATATAAATGAATGATCACATCTGTGATACTTGCATCTTTGGATCTGGTCTTCTCAATTAGGAAAATCCAGATGTCTGTAATTAGTAAAGCATAGGCAATCATAGATAGTATTCTTTGGCTGAAAGTGCTCATCTGGAGAAGAGTGGATGCAGGGGTTACTTCTACAAGTAGCTGGACTAGCACTAATTAAAAACATAGATAACTGATGATCACTTCAGCTTAATTTTACATTCCAAACAATTCACACTGTAGAGAGCTATTTCTGTGTTGATGAGAAGAGAGTAGTCCCTTGACCAATGGATAGGGCAAGGTGGGAGTTTTTCTAGCGAAGGTAGATAAATTCTATCCTGTAACTGTAAACTGTCTGACAGATCTATGCATATCCTGATATTTCTGCTGACTTCTGGAAAAAATGAGAAATATGCCTGCAATATAAGGCATATTGGTATAGCTCAGGTGACAACAGTAGAGAATCTTGCTCATTCATGACTATGGGTTCCTCTGCCTCTATCAGCTACCCGCTGATACTGTAACCCTGGACGTCCAGAGACCGCAGGGTACCAAGATTGGAAGAATCTGAGGGCCAGAAACAGCTGGTGGCACCGCACCTCTGCCAACTAGCCCTTCCAAATAACAGCTCTTGCAAGAGTAGCAGTGAACACTTTCCTTATTTAGCACAAGCACTGTTTAATTTGTCTCCCTCAATGGAATTAGCGTAGGACACACTGATATTGCAATACTGTGAAGTAGTGGTGGATTTATGGTGAAACTGAATCTCCATGTTTGTTTGCTGAGATTTTATGTTGATTTTTTTTTTTTAGCTCAAAGTCCTATTGAAGAATCGCAGTTGGCCACAGGCACTTATGCAAAACAGGCAGACAGTGAATATTCTCCGCACTTGAAGTATGTGGCATTTAAAATGTGCAGAGAATGAGAGTAATCACCGTTGCTGATCCCTTACACTCCTTCACTCTTCAGCTAACCAAACTCACAGAGAAAAAAGCTTGCAAATGTGAACAAGAGGGCTGCCGCGTTCTTGCAAGTCGCAAGATCACAACTGGCGGTCATGTGAGGGCAGAGACAGTAAATTATGTGAATTGCTGGCCAAGCTTAGTAGGGTTGGATGTGAGAAGCTGAAAGTTGTACTTGAATGCTTCCAAATGTCCCGGAAAGTGGGAAGGCAAAAGGGAAAAGGCTGCATCAACCTCATAAAGCAAATTGACAAAGATGTGAGTCACACCAAATCTAGCAGATAAAGGAGCTTCCACCATTGACCCAAAAGCGTTGAGGAGCACCTAACTGCACCTAAGACAGGATAACCAATAAAGAATTACCTACACTGCTCAAAAAAATAAAGGGAACACTTAAACAATACTTTTATGAAATCAAACTGTCCACTTGGGAAGCAACACTGAGTGACAATCAATTGCACATGCTGTTGTGCAAATGGGATAGACAACAGGTGGAAATTATAGGCAATTAGCAAGACACCCCCAATAAAGGAGTGGTTCTGCAGGTGGTGACCACAGACCACTTCTCAGTTCCTATGCTTCCTGGCTGATGTTTTGGTCACGTTTGAATGCTGGCGGTGCTTTCACTCTAGTGGTAGCATGAGAGAGTCTACAACCCACACAAATGGCTCAGGTAGTGAAGCTCATCCAGGATGACACATCAATGTGAGCTGTGGCAAGAAGGTTTGCTGTGTCTGTCAGTGTAGTGTCCAGAGCATGGAGGCGCTACCAGGAGACAGGCCAGTACATCAGGAGACGTGGAGGAGGCTGTAGGAGGGCAACAACCCAGCAGCAGGACCGCTACCTCCGCCTTTGTGCAAGGAGGAGCACTGCCAGAGCCCTGCAAAATGACCTCCAGCAGGCTACAAATGTGCATGTGTCTGCTCAAACGGACAGAAACAGACTCCATGAGGGTTGTACAGCCCAACACCATGCAGGCCATTTGGCATTTGCCAGAGAACACCAAGATAGGAAAATTCGCCACTGGCGCCCTGTGCTCTACACAGATGAAAGCAGGTTCACGCTGAGCACATGTGACAGACTTGAGAGAGTCTGGAGACGCCATGGAGAATGTTCTGCTGCCTACAACATCATCCAGCATGACCGGTTTGGCAGTGGGTCAGTAATAGTATGGGGTGGCATTTCTTTGGGGGGCCCCTCAGCCGCCCATATGCTCGCCAGTGGTAGCCTGACTGCCATTAGGTACCGAGATGAGATCCTCAGACCCCTTGTGAGACCATATGCTGGTGCGCTTGGCCCAGGGTAACACCATACAGCGATTTCATAGGACAGGTTCCACTAAGAACAAGCCTCGCCATGGTCGACCAAAGAAGTTAAGTGCACATGTTCAGCATCATATCCAGAGGTTGTCTTTAGGAAATAGATGTATGAGTGCTGCCAGCATTGATGCAGAGGTTGAAGGGATGGGGGTATCAGCCTGGCAATGCTCAAACCATGTCCTGTGGTCCGATGAGACCAAGATAAACTTATTTGGTTCAGATGGTGTCAAGCGTGTGTGGCGGCAACCAGGTGAGGAGTACAAAGTCAAGTGTGTCTTGCGTACAGTCAAGCATGGTGGTGGGAGTGTCATGGTCTGGGCCTGCATGAGTGCTGCCGGTACTGGGAGCTACAGTTTATTGAGGGAACCATGAATGCCAACATGTACTGCGACATACTGAAGCAGAACATGATCCCCTCCATTGGAGACTTGGCCGCAGTGTATTATTCCAACATGATAATGACCCCAAACACACCTCCAAGATGACCATTGCCTTGCTAAAGCAGATGAAGGTAAAGGTGATGGACTGGTCAAGCATGTCTCCAGACCTAAACCCTATTGAGCATCTCAAACAGAAGATGGGGGAGCGCAAGGTCTCTAACATCCACCAGCTCCGTGATGTCATCATGGAGGAGAGGAAGAGGACTCCAGTGGCAACCTGTGAAGCTCTGGTGAACTCCATGTCAATGAGGGTTAATGCAGTGCTGGCCACAAAAAATATTGACACTTTGGGCCCAAGTTAGACATTTCCACTTGGGGTGTACTCACTTTTGTTGCCAACGGTTTAGACATTAATGGCTGTTTGTTGAGTAATTTTGAGGGGACAGCAAACTTACACTGTTATGCAAGCTGTACACTTATTACTTTACATTGTAGCAGAGTGTCATTTCTTTAGTGTTGTCACATGAAAAGATATCATAAAATATTTACAAAAATGTGAGGGGTGTACTCACTTTTTGTGAGATACTGTACATTTAAATATAAACACTGGTGTCAATTAAAACAAATTACAACCACAACACACTAGAAGTATTTATACTCTGACCCAGTGCTGCCATCAGAAATTTTGGGGGCCCTTATACAGCTTGGGTCTGGGCCCCCGAGGGCCCGACTCCAAGTCCACCCACAGGGCCTGCCCCAAGTCCGCCCACAAGAATGAAGTGTGTGTGTGTGTGTACTGAATGTGGTGTGTGTATAGTGCATGTAGAATGTGTGTAGTGGATGTGTCATGGATGCAGTATGTACAGTGGATGCAGATTGTACATTTTGTGAAATGTATGTAATGTTTTTATGCATTAGATGCAGAGGGTGTGTAGTTAATGTAGGTGTGAATAGTGAATGTAGTGTGTGTAGTGACTGCAGATTGTGTATAGTGAATGTAGTGTGTGTAGTGAATGCAGAGTGTGTACAGTGAATGTAGTGTGCTTGTAGTGAATGCAGAGTGTGTATAGTGAATGTAGTGTGGGTGTGTGTAGTGAGTGCCAAGTGTGTATAGTAAATGTAGTGTGTGTAGAGAGTGCAGAGTGTGTATAGTGAATATAGTGTGTTTAGTGAGTGCAGAGTGTGTATAATGAATGTAGTATGTTAGTAGTGAATGCAAAGTGTGTATACTGAATGCAGTGCTTGTGTAGTGAGTGCAGAGTGTGTATAGTGAATGTAGTGTGTTTGTAGTGAATGCAGAGTGTGTATAGTTTAGTGTGTGTATAGTGTTTGCAGTGTGTATATATTGAATGTTGTGTGTATTGTGAGGTGTTTGTAGTGAATGCAGAGTGTGTATAGTGAATGTAGTGTGTTTTAGTAAATGCAGAGTGTGTATAGTGAATGTTGCGTGTATAGTGAGGTGTTTGTAGTGAATGCAGAGTGTGTATAGTGAATGTATGTAGTGTGTTTTTAGTGATTGCAAAGTGTGTATAGTAATATAGTGTGTTTGTAGTGAATGCAGAGTGTGTATAGTGAATGTAGTGTGTGTGTAGTGAGTGCAAAGTGTGTTTAGTGAAAGTAGTGTGTTTGTAGTAAATGCAAAGTGTGTTTAGTGAATGTAGTGTGTTTGTAGTGAGTGTAAAGTGTGTATAGTGAATGTAGTGTATTTGTAATACATGCTAAGTGTGTACAGTGAATGTAGTGTGTGTGCAGTGAGTGCAAAGTGTGTTTAGTGAATGTAGTGTGTTTGTAGTAAATGCAAAGCGTGTTTAGTGAATGTAGTGTGTTTGTAGTGAGTGTAAAGTGTGTATAGTTAATGTAGTGGGTTTTAAGTGAGGGCAGAGCGTGTATAGTGAATGTAATGTGTTTGTGTGTGTGTGTGTAGTGAGTGCAGAGTGTGCATAGTAAATGTAGTGTGTTTGTAGTGAGTGCAAAGTGAGTACAGTGAATGTAGTGTGCGTGCAGTGAGCGCAGAGTGTGTTTAGTGAATATAGTGTTTTTGTAGTGAGTGCAAAGTGTGTGCAGTGAATGCAGTGTGTGTAGTCAGTGCAAAGTGTGTTTAGTGAATGTAGTGTGTTTGTAGTGAGTGTAAAGTGTGTATAGTAAATGTAATGTGTATGCGTGTATGTGTGTAGTGAGTGCAGAGGAATGCATAAGGATATTATGATATGGCACTAGAAAAAGTGCAGAGGCGGGCTACAAAATTAATAAAAGGAATGGAACATATCAGCTACGAAGAAAGGTTAACACATTTAAACCTATTTAGTTTAGAAAAACTTTGCCTGAGAGGGGATATGATAACATTATGCAAATATATTCAGGGCCAATACAAACCATTGTGTGGAAATCTATTCACAAACCGGACTTTACATAGGACACAAGATCATGTGTTTAGACTGGAAGAAAGAAGATTTTGTCTAAGGAAAACAAAGTTTTTTTTTTACTGTAAGAACAATAAGGATGTGGAATTATCTGCCTGAAGAAGTGGTTTTATCAGTCCATACAGATGTTCAAACAGCTACTAGATGCATACTTGCAAAAACAGAATATTCAAGGATATAATCTTTCAATGTAGGGTAATAACTGCTTGATCCAAGGATAAATCTGACTGCCATTCTGGGGTCAAGAAGGAATTTTTTTCCTAGCTTGTTGCAAAATTGGAAGTGCTTCAAACTGGTTTTTTTGCCTTCTTTTGGATCAACAGCAAAAAACAAATGTGAGGAAAGCTGAACTTGATGGACGCAAGTCTCTTTTCAGCTATGTAACTATGTATAGTGAATGTAGTGTGTGTGTAATGAGTGCCGAGTGTGTATAGTAAATGTAGTGTGTGTAGTGAGTGCAGAGTGTGTATAGTGAATGTAGTATGTTTGTAGTGAATGCAGAGTGTAAATACTGAATGTAGTGCTTGTGTAGTGAGTGCAGAGTGTGTATAGTGAATGTAGTATGTTTGTAGTAAATGCAGAGTGTGTATGGTGTAGTGTGTGTGTAGTGTGTGCAGCGTGTGTATAGTGAATGTTGTGTGTGTAGTGAGGTGTTTGTAGTGAATGCAGAGTGTTTATAGTGAATGTATGTAGTATGTTTTCAGTGATTGCAAAGTGTGTATAGTAAATGTAGTGTGTTTGTAGTGAATGCAGAGTGTGTATAGTGAATGTAGTGTGTGTGTAGTAAGTGCAAAGTGTGTTTAGTTAATGTAGTGGGTTTGAAGTGAGTGCAGAGTGTGTATGGTGAATGCAATGTGTGTGTGTGTGTGTGTGTGTGTGTAGTGAGTGCAGAGTGTGCATAGTGAATTTAGTGTGTTTGCAGTGAATGCAAAGTGTGTATAGTGAATGTAGTGTGTGTTGTGTGTGTAGTGAGGTGTTTGTAGTGAATGCAGAGTGTGTATAGTGAATGTAGTGTGTTTTTAGTAAATACAGAATGTGTATAGTGAATGTTGTGTGTGTTGTGAGATGTTTATATTGAATGCAGAGTGTTTATAGTGAATGTATGTAGTGTGTTTTTAGTGATTGCTAAGTGTGTATAGTTAATGTAGTGGGTTTGAAGTGAGTGCAGAGTGTCTATAGTGAATGTAATGTGTGTGTGTGTGTGTGTGTGTGTTTAGTGCGTGCAGAGTGTGCATAGTGAATGTAGTGTGTTTGCAGTGAATGCAAAGTGTGTATAGTGAATATAGTGTGTGTGTGTGTGTGTGTGTGTGTGTGTGTGCATGTGTGTGTAGTGAATGCAGAATGTTTATAATGAATGTAGTGTGTGTTTGTAGTGAGTGCAAAGTGAGTATAGTGAATGTAGTGTGTGTTTGTAGTGAGTGCAAAGTGAGTATAGTGAATGTAGTGTGTGTGTAGTGAGTACAGAGTGTGTTTAGTGAATTTAGTATGTTTGTAGTGAGTGCAAAGTGTGTATAGTGAATGAAGTGGGTTTGTAGTGACTGCAGAGTGTGTATAGTGAATGTAGTGAGTGTGTGTAGTGAGTGCATAGTGTGTATAGTTAATGTAGTGTGTGTGTTTGTGTAGTGAATGCAGAGTGTGTATAGTGAATGTAGTGTGTGTAGTGGATGCATAATGTGTATAGTGAATGTAGTGTGTTTTTAGTGAATGCAAAGTGTGTATAGTGAATGTAGTGTGTGTAGTGAGTGCGGAGTATGTGCTTGTAAGGATTCAGTGTGTGTGTGTAAAATAAGGGGGAAAGCATTTTTTTACATGTATTTGTGTATCTTTTATTTTATTCCCCCCTCCCTGCTTCTTACCTTTCAGGGGTTAGACAGAGAAAATCTGGAAAGCAAGACAGAGTGTGCTGCTGGGCCCCCCTCTGCAATGTACAGGTAGCAAGGGGCCCTCAGTGCACATATATATAGCGAAAATCACTATATATATGTGTACATAAGGAATGTGGGTCTCGGACTGCCAGAGCAGTGTGGGCCCCCCAGGACTGGCGGGCCCATGACAACTGTCATGGTTATCATGCCCTGAGCTGACTTGTATCCTGCTGAGCATCAAAGAAAGAGGAGGTGCATAATGTCTCCTCATATACACATTCCTTTTTTCTGATTTGTTACTTGTTTCCTATGTTTTTTCTTTGCTGCTGTTTAGAGCTAAATAAGCAAAATAAGCTAATGTCATATTCATATTTTTTTTTTAACTTTTTTAATTGACTTATTTATTTGTATGTTTATATGTATACAATGTTAATGCAACTGCATATCTAGTAATATTTACAGGTAATAACAAACAAAACATTACTGCAATTTTCAGTCTAAATAGCATGGCTCAAAGGTAATAATAATGAAAAGTTTGAGTCTAATAAAAAAAGAAAGAAAAGAAAAAAAGACAAGAAAGGAAGTATGAAGCATCAGGGAGCTGCTACTATTATACTGTGGCTGCCTAAATCTTGGCTCCAGCTCCTGCTGTGCACAGCTGGATAATCTATGGTCCAGTGAACCTAGGAAGTTACTCAGGAGAATCTTTACCATTTTGATAGCTCTCATCTCTTCTCTTGCACCTATTAATTAAATAAGAATGTCAGGGAGAAGTGAAGTTTAAAGTGCTATGTTATAATAGAATTCCCATTATTGAGAGCGAGCATACTGTATATTTAAGAGGGAGCTGTTTTAATGTTGTATGCTATTTTTATCTATGCAGAAATGAGTTCTGTGTTTAATAGTAAAAGAACTTGCATAACTCATTTTGCTAATTTTACATTACTAATGCACAAAATGTACAAGGGATGCAGTTCCAAAGTGCCCATTGCCCATTCACCTGTCAGTTTAGCAGGAGATGTAGAAGATCATAGCAGATGCACCCATTCACTAACTCCAACAAGTGCAAGCGAGAACTGAAAAGTTTTGTGGTAACAAGGCACTAATTTCCTATAGGCCAGAGAATGATCCTAGAATGAGTCTTTCTTATTTCTAAATCTCCAATAAACGGTTTTCAAAAATGTGGGCAATTACTCAATGCAAGTAGATAAGATGGTTGCCCTTACTAGCATTTATAAATATAGTGATTTTTTATACATTGATATCTACTGGTTATATTAAGCACCAGTATTTGGAATCATGTAATAAGAGTCAATAGCAAAATATGTATCTGATGTCAATTTTGTAGCTCTCACAGAATCTTGATATCTCCTAAAAGTCCCCGAACCTATTGACAGCATTCTGCCATTAAACCTTAGCCCTTGTGGCTCCCAAAAGTTTTTATTAAACCCGCTTCATTTCTGTATGAGTTGGAGTAGGAGGCAATTGGCATCTACTGGATACCAGTACAGGCTTAACCTTGTGAATGGTGTACCCACACATTATAAAGCAATGCTTAACAATCAACCCTTTACAATCAAGGGGTTAAACTCCTTAACCACACTCAAATCCTCCTCATATGTCATTCAGGGGCTTCTCCCTGGGGAAAGATAGCTACTCAGATGGGGCCCAGGAACAATTATATATTTTTTTTAACATATCTGTTACTTTCTGAATGAAAAAGGACCTGCCCTTCTTTTTTTTTTTTGCTTTGGGTAAAGTGCAAGGTGATTCTGGAGAATTGTGGCACTTTAGCAGTACTCTACCTGTCACCACGTGTGCGTGGAATGACCTGGCAGGAACAAGAACAAATTGTATAACTTGCATCACTTCCACGCACTCTACTTCCATCCAATGTTGGGAGGTAGGAATCGTGCCTCATTAATCCTAATTTTATTTTTGCTTCTAGATTATATAATTAAAAACAAGTTCCTGAAAACAAATATTTATTTTATATTTTAAATGAATATTTTATTTATTTATTTGATTGTTTTTGTTTACTTATCTTTAAAATACTTTACCAGGAAAAATGTGTTGAGATTACTCTTGTTTTTAATTATGTCTTAAAATGTCAAGTAGCCTAAAATATAGTCTATAGTCTGAAAATTCCAACTATATTTCACAGTTTGTTTTCAATGCAACCCCAATTGACTGATTAATAAATAGACCACTGGACCATTTATACCTATGATCCCAGGATTCAAGCAAAGTTTGTGCATGAAGAAATGTGTATGTAGGTGGTATAGAAGGTCAAACAAAGACTGCCATTCACTACTCGGTCCTTTGAATATTGACCTATTGAATTCCCCTTCTTCACACTTCCACTTCCTAAACAAATAATTAAAGCAAAGTACTTATGACATTTTCATGTTAATATGTCTTCTTTTCACATTATCAGTTTCTATAAGAGTATTTGCAAAGGTGCGAGATTTTACTATGCGCATATCTGTGTGGGTTTTTGACAAACATTCCGTAACCAAGTATTTATTTAAACACAAGCACTTTAAGTAACCAATATTTAGATTATAGTAAATTATGTGCATTCACTTCCCAACTATTGACCCTATGATTCCTGTACTGAGGAACAATGCAGTGCTATGGCACATGCCGCAAAACACTTTGGCAAACCCATTATAGGACTATAGGTTACCATATGTCTGCCCCTCCTCTGTCCACTCCATTGTATTTAAAATAGAAAATTAAATTAAGACTACTTCCCTTGTTTCCAGTGCCAGGACTTCTCTGCTCCAGCCACCCACTTATGCCTTTGAACACGTCAGCATGATTTCCCTCAAAACATTACATCACATAGAGAAGCAAATACAAAATCCATCCAAACAGAAATTGTTATGGTGCCCAAAGTATATATTTAATCTGGTTTCTCCTCTCAGCATTCTATCAAAATTGCCCTAAAAATATTAACCATAATGAGATTGTTATTAGGTCAAAAGTCAGTAGTCTTTACTAATTACTTTAATTCAATTTATGAAAATATATTGTCTACTCTGCTCCCTCTATATATTCCTCTCCTCGCTACTTATCCCTTTTAGACAGTCCTCTTGTAATTCTTCTGGGTTATAGTTGAGAAGCTAATGGCCAGAGATAAAAGTCTGCAGGGGTGGGGGAAACAGTAATATCAACACCAGATTTATCATCACCAACACCACCAAGATCAGTCATTGGGGGATACTACTTTGGTACTCTGCTCTACTCTTTAGTAAATAGTGGCTCTGATGATACCCACAAAGTTTGCCGTGTGAGCTCCCATTTAGTTGCTTCTTAAAGGAAAGTAACAAGAAGCTATAATGCTTGAATTAGCTGCGGTAGAATGAGCTACAGTGCCAGTGGCCATGGCAGCAGAACTTAATGTAGTGGTCACCTTCATATCATAAGCATTTTTTGCTACTATAGATTTTGACTTTCCAAATGCAGCCAGAAAAGGCAGAGAAAAAAACAATTGCCTCTTAGGTGGTGCATCAGATAAAATGGCAATGCTGTTTTAAGAATCCTGAGGCTGCATAATACTATTATCAATAGTGGTGACAGAGATGGTGGCGACAGCAGTGGCAGATTCCTAGATGCACGTCACATTGACGATGGTGTGTGTTTTATTATTAAAATATATTGGAATATAAATGAATATTTTGTATAGTAACACAAGTTTATCAAGCCCTAATATATGTGTGCATTTGAAAATGAGTTGATGTTTGGTGAATTTATTAGTACTGTAACATTATTGTCTTTTAAGTAACAATTCATTACATACAGCACACAGTGCACGCACTGCACAGTGCATGCACTCTTGAACAGCACATACTGCACTGAATACACTTCCTTTGCCCCCCTTACCCCACACCAAAGAAATAACTGAATTTTCCAGTCTGACTCTAGGATCAATGACTCAGGATTTATCTATATCCCACTGGCACTGGCAGTAGCTAGGACCTTGATGACGAACCTATGAGACGTGTATCAAAGGTGACATGCCAAGACATTTTGGGTGACACGCATTGTTTACGGATGGTCATCACCCAAGAACAGTGAACACGCACTGTGCTTACTTTGTACGCGCTTTGATTGCTTCTTGCTTGCGTCCTTGCGTCTAATTGTGTGTCACGGCAATGCTAGGGTGTACCCAGGGTCATAGTGCAGCGTGGTCTCCTCCAACACTCTGTCCTAAACCCTGAGCCCAGAACACTGATCCTGAGCCTGCTGAGCCTGTTGGAGAACTGTAAGTAAGTTTAGCAATCCTCAACACCTCTTCATTTCTGCACAAGTTTAATGGGACAAAGACAGTTCTTCTTTACTCCCCAGACTGCTGTTTCTTAAAGGCACACTTCATTCTACTGACTTTAAACCAACCCTGCATCAGCAAATTATGCATTTTTTCATTAAAAGATAAAAGCTTCTCTGATGTTAAAAAAATATCACTATTTAACACATTTTATGCCAAAAGGCAGTGCAGAGAATATCTTTCTTCTTAGACTCTGAAAATAATGTGAAATCTCTGCACAACCAAGAAAACTTTGTAATTGTAATACATATGAAACCATGTTTAAAGAGAAACTGCAAACCAATAAAAATAATGTACACATCGTACTAGCAGAATTATTAGTAATGGTTTGTCGTGAAAAAAATCTGTTTATAAATACCATTCCCTGTCAATTAATCAATCGGTTGCATGCTGTCAACTGACTAACAGAAGAGACCAGGAGAACCCTGCCATAGGCAGTTTGCATTTTGCTGCAAACTTGTCTAATGCTTGCTGGGGTAACATAGGACAGATAGAGCTACAAATATCACAAAATTATGGATATTTCTAGATGTGACATGGCACCCGAGTTAAGCTAGCTTTTTTTTTCTTTTTTTTTACAAATTTTGACACACTGAGCTCAAAAGGTTCGCCATCACTGAGCTAGGAAGAGGAACATTAATGCTATTTTTTTTCTTTTTGTTACTAAATAATACTTCAAAAAATTATTTTCTTTCTACAAACAGTGTACAAATGAGTTGTCAATCTCTAAATCAGTGAATTAAACTTAATGTGTAAGTGGCAGTGGCTACTGACACAGCAATAACCAGTAACTCTCAAACTAGAATTAATTAAACAATTTTTATTCAAAATATATATATATCTCCAAATCAAAGTCTTTTTATGTAAGTGGCACTGTGCCGCTGACAGGGGCTAGGCACAGCAGTAACCTAACCAGTCTCACAAAAGGATCGATGGACCAGGCTATCTATCTCCCACTCAGAGTAGGTGTAAGTGGAATGACAAAGAGCTACTCAGGCACAACAGTAACCTAAACCTAAGCAGTCTGACACTAGGATCAATAACACAGGCTCCCACTCCCTCACCAGTACATCAAGGGTGAAAGCAAGCCATTCCTCTCTGCTGGCCAATCTCCATCAGTATTTAAAGTCAAAGTGTCCAGAAGATTACTGTTTGGAAACATAATTGTTATATTGCTCCTCCTTTACTCCTCCCCTACATTTTAACAACCCTGATATGTGAATGAAATGGAAATTGAGTTGCTTTCCCCTGACCATCAATCATCTTTTTTTCCACTTCTTGATTGGGTCGGAGATAGAGTTCACATCACTGGGCATACCTCTTGACCATCATGACAAATGTAGCTGCTTATAGGTGCTACCTCTCCATTCAGTCCCCCTTTTCTTGGCACCACATGTGAAACCTAATCCTGACACATCCGAATATATTTGGGCATTGGCTTTACTTGATTTTACATTGGCATGAAGCTTTCGAGATATGGAATTCATCCGAACAGCCGATTGTCCTTAAATGAACACTACAGTCACCTAAATTACTTTAGCTAAATAAAGCAGTTTTAGTGTATAGATCATTCCCCTGCAATTTCACTGCTCAATTCACTGTTATTTAGGTGTTAAATCACTTTGTTTCTGTTTATGCAGCCCAAGCCACACCTCCCCTGGCTATGATTGACAGAGCCTGCATGAAAAAAAAACTGGTTTCACTTTCAAACAGATGTAATTTACCTTAAATAATTGTATCTCAATCTCTAAATTGAGCTTTAATCACATACAGGAGGCTATTGCAGGGTCTAGCAAGCTATTAACATAGCAGGGGATAAGAAAATCTTAATTAAACAGAACTTGCAATAAAGAAAGCCTAAATAGGGCTTTCTTTACAGGAAGTGTTTATGGAAGGCTGTGCAAGTCACATGCAGGGAGGTGTGACTAGGGTTCATAAACAAAGGGATTTAACTCCTAAATGGCAGAGGATTGAGCAGTGAGGCTGCAGGGGCATGTTCTATACACCAAAACTGCTTCATTAAGCTAAAGTTGTTCAGGTGACTATAGTGTCCCTTTAATTTCAGACAAAACCGAGTACTCAAGTCTAGAATTTACTTTGTCTCTTTCATGTTAAGTTTTATAAATGATTGATTAGATTCAAACATGCTTACTATCTTTTGCTTATTTTTTTTTCATTGATTTTTCCAAGAAAGTAGAAAGTTAGATTACAGCAATACCTGTGATACTTAAACACACACTTTACAATATATTGGTCATTGTACTGATAACCCCCTTTTACAAAACATACCTCCTTGCCACAGTATTGCTGTGCAGATTAAACACATTAAATTGATACATATATTAAATTACACTATAAATGTGCATTGAATAGGATTTACATGAAGATTTCCTGACAATTTGTGAACATTGTTTTTACCCACCAGTAAATAATAGAGTGAATATAATTCTAGAACACAATTAGTTTTATGCTTTGCATAATTTTAAAGTTCTCTATATATCCTGTTTTATATCACCTATATTCTAAAATGTACTTCATATAAGTAAATTATCAATTGTTTAATATTGGAATATTTCCAATATATACTGTTTTAAAACATATCGCATAGCACAATAACTGAACACATAAAATTGTCGTTTTGGTTTTTTTCTAGAAAAAAAAAGTGCATATCATGGATTAAGAAGTCTGGTGTAAATAGATCAACTTCTATCAATACATGCATAGAGCTGCCTAAGAAGGATTTAAGTCTTTCATATGATGCATTCCCCATAGCCATCTGAGCATAAATATAATTTGAAATTATCAGTGTTTGACTAATCTGTTCAGACAACTAATTAAAACAACTCCAGTATCATTATATAAGCCTCTTTGCTTGGTACTCTGGTAAACAAAGAGAATGGGGATTGTTTAGTACAATAGCCACGGATTTGCAGGACAACTTAACTTGTAAAGGTTTGACTGCTTGAATAAGACTTTTTTTCATGAGATTAACTTTCACTAGCCACTTGGAGAAATCTCATTGATCAGTTTACATTCTGTACACATTTTGTCATCCTCTGTGGAAAGCAGGACAAAAAAATATGGTGTCTTTCACAGTGCTATGTTACTTGTCAAACTCCCCTTTTCAGGTCTAATCAGTGCAGATCAGCATGTTAAACAAACAGTGAATATGCAGCTGAATATGCACATATAAAAATTCAATTTGAATTATTTTTAATCAGCAATATGGTACATCCATATACTATAGGTATATGCAAATAAAAAACACTGTTGACTAAAATATAGGTACATGCAATTGAAAAAAAGGCCAGTTGATCTAGTTTACATGATTTTAGGATATCTGATAATACATTTTAAAGTGAATGCACTATACATTGCTCACTTGTGCATTACATTAAATATAAATCCTAGTATATGGTTTTAACAAACATTTTCAGTAGAATGTCCTGTATTGTAGTGTTCAGTAACATTCAATACAACACCACCATGGGATACTACAGTCTGGAGTACCAGGAAATACTACACAAAGTCTAAATCAACACCAGAACAGAGAGTAAATAAGGCTGTAGTGAAGAATTACCTAATTTTAGATTGATTTGACTTAACATGTAGAGCTTCCATTGATGTGGAATGGAATTTGTTGGCATAGACAAGTCTAGGTCAAAGAGAGTCAGTCACCAATTTGATAACTCAAGCTGGGTCAATGGATTCCATTCCAATCCCTATTCCTGGAAGCCACCCCAGTCCCTGACTTAAACAAAGCAGAAAATGCGTGGGGTGCACTGAAGAGGAAAATCTGCCAGCATCAACCTCAACATTTGAAGGATTTGGAGAGATTATGCATAGAGGAATGGTCTCACTTCCCTTCTCCAATCTCATCTGGCATTATGGGGGAAGACTCAGAGCTGTTATCTTGGCAAAGGGAAGAAGCACAAAGTCTTGACTATACATTTAACAGATGGTTGTTGTTTTTTGGATTAAAAAAAACATTTGATATTCATTAGTGCAGAGTATTTTTTGTGTATTTCTGAACCAAAAAATCAAAAGCTTGAACAATGAAGAAAATCTTTTCACAGCTTCTTTGCTCATATTTACCAAGGGTGCCATTATACATCGATCAGTGCATTTCTACCCTTCTAGAGCTGCTGTGGTCAACTGTAGGTGCATTTAATGTTTTAGTACAACAAAAGCTGAAATATGAAATGGTAGTCCCAACCAGCTCACAGAAATGGACCATCTTGAGGAAATATCCTTCACTCTTTTTCAGCACTTAAAACCAGGTTCCAAAATTATTCTGAATATAAATTCAGACCAAGAACTATTTATTTCAGTGGGTTTCCATTCCATTCTAGAACAGGGGACATTAATTTGGAAGTGCAAAAGACGACTGTTGATTTAATAAATGCCAAGAGCATGCTGAGTGGCTGAATACATACTGCCAGATGTAAAGTTGAATGGAAATAGTATGAGCTGTTTCATGTTTCAGTCTAGATCCCATAGTTCCAGTGAGAAACATTTTAATACTATAATGTAAGATAACATTTCAGATAAATCTCTTGCGTTTTACATCAGCATTGCAGACATTGCCACAGGGAATTCTCTTTGACAGCTTCTACACATCTCTCACAATTTCTCTTGGGTTTGTATCAACAGTGAATTTTAGTGAATTTAAAACTGACCTAAAACTCTAGGTCACAATTGCTGATTTGGAAAAAAAAAATCTCCAGCTCAGCTGAAGTCTCAACTTTGATGTTAATCTTACTTTTAAAATGTTTTCAATTCGATATAATTCATTGTTTATTCACTAAAAAAAAAAAAAAAAAACATATTTCCAACTTTGTTGAAAAGGAGTTTGTGAAATACACTTTCCTGTTTCAAAATGGCAATGTCCCATTGCACGAGGTATGGACCATTCAGAAAATATGATGAAGGGTTGATGAAGTTGACAGTTCTGCACAGAACATTAAACTCATCTCTATTGCACACCAATGAAAATAATTAAGGCACAGACATGAACCAAACCAGACTGGGCAAAATCAATACCCCTTGATTGAAGTATGCAATCTCAGACATCTACCTAAACTAAATCCATTTGCTTGTGTTACTTTATGCTGGTGTTTATAGTTGTTACATGGTTCAGTTGGCACGTTATCCATATAACCTCTGATTACAGGCTATGGTTTATTGCGAATAGGGTACAAAAGGAAAATCAAATACCAAAGAGCAACTAAGGTTCTCTTGGATGAGTAATGATAGACGAATGAACACTGCAAGCAACATTTCATACTTCTTGTTCGTGTCAGTCCTTGTCTTGTATCAGCTCACAATCTTCTATTAATATAGAAACATACAGAAAACAAACACTAATTAAGGTTTAGAAGTAAAAAAAAAAAAAACCTTAGATTTCTTTTTTTTTTTCTTTGAGATCAAAAAATATATTGCATAAGTGCAGAGTGTTTACTAGATATTTCCGCTTATTAGTCTCATTACTGTTCCCATTTTGTAGCATCCTAAAGTGAAATAATTAAAGTTCTGTGATAGTGTGAATATATCAACATAATGTGTTACAGAAGCAAAAGGAAACCCTTAATAGTATTCCTCAAGTGGCAATTAGTTATAAACAGTAATAGCATTGATTTTAAGCAGCGTTGCTATCATTATTTCTAAATGATGGTATTTTCTGGCACATGTCTGCTCATGCACAGCAGGAGGGGGTAGATTCTGCTGCCAGTTCTAAAAGCTGGCTCACCATCTTATCTGCTGGAACCAGCAACAGAAAATGGATCACATATATGTAACACAAGGACATATAACATTTGATAAGAGAATACAATCTCTCTTAGAACTAGGACAGTTTTTCAGCACAGAAGCTATCAATTATTAGTTGACTTAGTGAGGATTAAAATTGTTTGCAAGTCATCCTAGAAATTAAAACCTGAAGGGGATTTTTCTTTGTTTAACAGTGGATTTCTCAATCTAACTGGGGTATCTGATGTCACTTGGTCCCAGATAATATTTCTTACAATCTATTTTAAACTGTAAGACTGAGTGCTATTTATAAGGTTTGTGTATATGGTAATTTGTCCGTATGTATGTAATAATAAAACTAAAATTTGAACAAAGTGCAAAACCATATTTAGGCAAAAATCTAAACATCTTTTTTAAGTATCCACAAAAGCCAGTTATAACAAAATTAATTCACTAAGACGTTGTGGGGATTTCACCAAAAAAGGTGAAAGTTTCTGATAAGGATCATCCACCCATCTCTGCTGTGCCTATAGAAAAAGTGATATAACTTGTCTAACATTTACTGTAGTCTACACACTACATTTTACCGCTAGCTCAGAAGAACATTTTTAATGTAGAGGATAAATAATGAAATTGAAATATGGAACGGATCCCCTATACTCAGGCTGAGTATATCTGTTATAAATCTCCTGGTTATATGAACGGCGGCCACACAGAGAGAGCACTTAATACTGTGGTTTCTTTGTAGTTAATGAGCCAGGGGGGTGGTCGTTGTTCGGTAGATTTATATATCGAATGCAGGGAAAACATAAATGAGGTTCAGGAACCTGTTAGTGAACTTAGGAGGAGGACATCTCCTATGCAGGCAAAATAGTGGGTTTTGTCACAAAGTACTTAGGTATTTTGAAGAACAGGACAAAGAAATAAAATTTGGAATGACTGTTCAGGGCTGATGTTAATCTTATGCTTGCCTGGTCTTACACATTCCTATTTCATTCTTTGACATAAACCTTATAAGGAGGATTAAGTTGTCAGTGAATTGGAACACACACATTGACAACAATCTGGAGTACAATCAGTATGAAAAATATATTTTGCTGATATAAGATGTATGCACCTGCATTTTGTTAAAATGTAATTTCGCCTACTATAATAATTTATTACACAGACAAACTACTTTGTTTATATCATAAATCACATTATTGACAACAATATATAAATGTAATAAGGTTAATGTATATAAATTGACCCCCAGTCTTTCTCTGTTTATACTACAAAGAGTTGGTGTCTTTGTATATTTAATATAGTATTTAATAGATATTTAGGACCCATATACACTATCAGACCTTCCAGCCATCCCATTTTTTTTGCCCTATCCCACCATTCCAACTTAGTTCCTGCTGACCTGCTTTTGGGGCCCCAGGGAACTCTCCCTAACAAGCATAGCACAAGCACATCATTATACATGCTCACACTATGTTCATGGCAGTAGGATCGCGCAGCGAGTACTTCAGTGTTACCTGCAAGGTCTGCCATCAGTGTGCCAGCCTGGATGATGGACAACCAGCATTCACACCAGGCTAACCTGTCCTTTCTGGGAGGGTGTGCCCCCTCTGGGTAGAGCTATTGCCATAACTACATCACTGGTTCACCTCTTTATTGTCCTACTTGTCAGGACAACAGAGGTGGGAAGTATGCACTATACAAAGAGTAAATGAGAGACATACAGATTGAGAGAGAATTTGTGACACCATATATAGCCTGAAAATGTCCTTAAAAACATATTGAGCATCAGTGACAGAATAACATGTTGCAAGGATCCTGTACAGGAAATATATTTAACTCTTCTACATCTAATAGCTTTCTGTTTATGCTCTCCCACAAGCCACTATTCCTCTTTCTGTTTCCACCTATGTCACTCCCCAACACACACAATTTTAACTATGGATTATTCATAAAAGAACAGTGATTTGTTATTCCATAGCCCAGTGTCTTCAGTGTTATGTATACTTAAGCATTAATACCTGAAATGGATGCAATAATTTTGACATATCCCATTCTCATACATGTGTGTGTATATGACCTATGGCAAAAGTATGTTGAGGTGTGCCAGAACCAACAGATGGGTTAAACCATTAAAAAAGATAACCTACCAAAGGAATAAGATGATAGAGTTAGAAGTGTGAGAAGGGTGGGGTTTCGACCACAAGGCTAGGGTTCTTGAGGTATTTGCTGCAGGTGTTTTAAAGGATGAATAACCCCTCCCACAACTTTAAGCCTTATGGTCTGAATATTTGTGTTTGAGGCCAAGGCCATGCTAACTATGTATTGTAAAATTTGGTCGAAGTGTGCCAGGACAATGAGTGCATTACCTCTACAATAGAGGACGCTCAGTAACATATTACAATAAGAGGAAGCTTAGTAACACATATGTATTTGATGAGCATGTGACCTTTGCTAGAAGAAGCTCAGTAACAAAATACCACTTTTGATGAATTTTTTATATTTTCTACCAAGGAAGCTCAGTAACAAATACCAATTTCTAGAGTGTATAACCTCTGTGATAGAGGATGCTCAATAACAAATACCAATTTGATGAATACTTTATCTCTGTGATGGAAGAAGCTCAGTGACAAATTCCAATTTGATGACTGTGTGACCTCTGTAATTAGAGTAAATTAGAGAATTAGCTCAATAACCAATTTAAGTAGGTGCATGACATCTGCGATAGAGCAGGTTTGGTAACAAATACTAATTTAAGGAGTGCATGACTTTTGTGATATAGGAAGCTCATTGGCCAAATATAAATTTGATGAGCATCTGACCTCTCTGACAGCAGAAGCTTAGATAATGAGTACCAATTTGATGAGTGGGTGACCTTTGCAATAAAAGAAGCTCAGTAATGAATACTAATTGTGGCCTCTTTGATAGAGGTTGCTCAGTAACAATTACAATTTGCTAAGAGTGTTATCTCTATATTAAAAGAAAGTTCAGTAGCCATATACCACTTTGATGAGTGTGTGTCTTCAGTTTTAGAGTAAACTCAGTAACAAATACCAATTCGATGAGTTAGCTCTGTGATAGAGGATGCTCAGTAAAAAATACCAGTTAGATGAGAATTTTAACTCTGTGATAGAGGAATCTCAGTAACTAATAACAATTTGATGAGAGTGTGACCTTGACAATACAGGGATATCAGTAAGAAAACACCAATTGTTGAGCACATAGCATCTGTGATAGAGGAAGTTTGGTACCATAATCAAGGCTGAGCATGGTACCTTGGTAACCGGTAACATGGTAGTTACCACTAGAATACAGCATAAAACCTATCTACACATATTTAGTTTATAATACACATATAAAGCACCATACTTCCCAAACACAGTGAGATATATCAAGCAACATGTAGAGTGCACTGATGTGACTGACATTAGGCATAACTTTGTGTAAATACACTGACAATCATCTTGTAATCTGTGAATAGAGTAAACTAGTAGTCTTATACCAAACCAAGTCCAGAGCAAACTTATTCATATACATCAGGCATGGAACAAACTGAAAGTCACATATCAATCATGCATGGCGCCCAATGTCATTTAAATAGCAAATCCATACATAGATTAATCTGACAACCATATTGCAAAGCAAATTAGGTGTAACATATATGGAGACCTTAGTTCTGGTGTGTCTATCTGGTCACTTTGTTTAACATGGCTTTGGAGAGGGCATGCAAAGACAGACTGGCACACCTATGGTAACCTCAAGACTTTCATGGGTAACATTATTTGTATGCAAACCTATATTTTGCAGCTATCATTCCTAGAGTGCCATTAATTTAGTGACTTCTATACATGTATTGAAATTATGCATACATTAACTAACTTCATATAGCTTAATTGATTTTCATCCAGCTTAACCAATACATTGAGCTGATTCCAAATAGCTTAACAGAGCATCTGTTGAACTGACATTCATACAATTAACCAATGCTTGTTGTGAATTGTCGTTCGTATGGTTAAACTAGGTCATATATAACACAGAGTGAACTGACTTCAATGTAGTTAAATGGTACCATGTGTACCATATGACACTAACTCCAATTTTTATGAAATACTGAAAATTGTCAAAAGGTTTGGGCAGTAAAACCTCTGACTAGGGGTGTGCATTGGCCAGTGCCCTGGTGAAACCCTAATGATGCCACAAGATAAACATGATTGCATCAGATGAGATCCTAACTGCAGTTGCAAGTTTGCAGACTAAGACTGAAACATTGGGCGAATATCTCATGGTGGAGGATGGGTGTTGGCCTTGTGGGAAAAAGGACATGTCATGAAAGTGACAAAATCTATACTGAGCTGAATAACTATTATAGAAAATAGGATTTTCCCAGCTTGACACAAAAGTAAATGCCACTTAAATTTTTTACAGAGTCTGTCTTCTTGCATTAGGAGGATACCTACTGAGGATGAATGTGATAGTAACATGTGAGGCACTAACTAGTGTCATAGATGGCTAACTATGATATTGGCTGTGGGAGAATACCTTGAATGTGAAGGACAGGTTCTAGCTATGCAGTAGCTTTGTAAGTGATCCCGCTAAGCTTGACCAAGTGGAGTCACATAGTGATCAATGAAACCTAGGATTTTATAACCAAGTTATAAGAAACAAGCCAACGAACTGAAGAAATACCTTCATTTAATTAGTGGAGTGATACTTAGAGGAAAGTGGAAAATTAAAAGTGCCTAATGAACATATGGGTCTTATAACAACATTAATCCAATACCATTTGCTAATGTCACGGGAGTCGTGAGTAAACCTACAAAAGGTGGATCTGAAAGGAATATTACGAAGCCTTAGAATGGCCGGACTTAACGTATAAATACAACAAGAAACAGGGTCAAGATAAATCAATGACAGGAATAACAGAAATACTCAAAGGGAAGACAAAGCCGGGGTTAGGATACCAGAAATCATGAGTCAAATATGAAGCCGGGATCAGGATATCAGAAATCACAAGTCAAATATGAAGCTGAGGTCAAACACAGGAAATCACAAGGGAATCACCAGGCGCACTAAACGAGAAACCACAAGAGGGCAAAGAATGGAGGCTAAAATTAGCCTTAAATAGGCTCAAAAGAGTTCCCACTGGTCCAAAGAGAGTTCCAAACAGCGTTGGGTCACCTAGATGACGTGGTCCCTTTAAGGTAATGAAGTCATGGGTTTATTTATTATTTTTAGGGGTTGCAGTTTGTCTCATGAAACAGCAGAGGGAGCCATTCGCGGGAGCGAAGGTAAGCATTATATTCAGGCTGCACGGCCACATGGAGCATTCAAGCCCCCCGGCCCAAGCACTGAGGTAATGCGGCCACACGGATAGAACACACCAGAGAGGAGCGGCGCGGGTGCCGGGTTAAGGTAAGTTTGTGACAGCTATGATCCCACTCAAACTATAAATGGGAAGTACCGAGCGTGCAACCCTGCTGAATGGATGCAATGTTCCATACTCTGAAGTAAAGGAACTTTATCATATGAACATCAGGTCCTTTTCTATGCAACATATATACATATCTGCATTGTATTGAAGTCCTTAACATACTACATCCGAAGGAAGAATTGCTTGTTGGACTCCCTGATAACTACATCTGACTTGGTGAGACTTAACCATCGTTAAATGTAGATAATGGAACACAGAAGGTTGAACTGAACTGGGAGCATACATTTGCTGAATATTTGGACACTTGTTGTTTTCTGCATTTTTTTACTTTTTCATTTTTTTTCTCTTTTTTTTTTTTATTTTTTTTTTTGCTAGGGATTCCAAGCACTTACTAACTGGGGATAAATATAATTTCGTATAGCATTATAGACTAAGAGACTTTTGCTTGTATTGCTTACATTGTTCATATTGCTTATATTATATTGTATTATATTATATTACATTATATTAATTATCCCCATGCTCTAGTGCTTTGGGATTGCATTCCTGAAATAAATGCAATTGTTTAATATATATGACACCTCCAAGTGTGCAGATTATGATAACTCAGGTAGAATCTTGCAGTACTCTCTTTATACATGTATACGTATGGAGAGACACATAGTTGTTTAATATTTATTACTGTTATTTTGTAAACAGGGTGACTGATTTTCTCAGGTTTTGTTTGTTTACACTATGTTTGTACTCAGTCTAAGTATATCCTTGATGTACACGATTGCACTGGATCTATACGCAGCATACCATTGGCATACATTATTTATAAAAATATAACATTGTAGAAGATACACAAATGGAATAAAGAATTATATAGTATCTACTTATTTCTGAGTGCAGTATCATTTTGTATATATTTATAAAAGTGATGTAATGTTAACCCCTTAAAACCGGAGGGTGTACTATTACACCCTATTCTAAGCGGCTCTAAACGCCGCAGGGCGTAATAGTACCTCACAATCACATGGCCGGGTAAGCTGGCTGCTGCACTGCAAGCAGGGGGACTGCCTGAAATGACAGTTAGTCCCCCTGCTGGCTGAATTCAAATAAAATAAAGTCAGTATAAAAAAAAAAATACACAGATCATATGTATATATATATATTATATATATATGATCTAAGTATATATATATATATATATATATACACATATACATACACACACATACACTGTCTATGTGTATCTTACTATTAATATATATATATATAATTATATATATATATATATATATATATTAATATCAAATTACACGTAGACTGATACTGATTAAATATATATATAACTATTGTTATATATATATATATATTTATATACAATATAAAAAAAATATGTAAATACGTTAAAAAATAAAATTTAAAAAATAATTAAAAATAAATAATTAAAAATATATAGATGTGTGTTATTTCGTTCTAACTGTATTGTGATATTAATATATATATATATATATTTCTATCAAACTACACATAGAACAAAATAATATATCTATCTATATACATAAATATATAAGTATATATCACTATATATATACCTATATATAAATAAAAATAATAAAAAAGTATATATATATATATATATATATATATATATATATATATATATATATACACATATATATATATATATATATATATATATATATATATATATATATACATATATTAATTATACATATATATTTATGTAATATTTTTACATAATTAGGTATCTTAATTAATTACAATTAGCGGGACCTGCCTGACAACCCATGCCGAAAGTAAAGGGAATTTAATTTGCTAGCACTATATTTAACCCTATAACTTTCCAAGACACCATAAAACCTGTACATGGGGGGTACTGTTCTACTCGGGAGACTTCGCTGAACACAAATATTAGTGTTTCAAAACAGTAAAATGTATTACAACGATGATATCGCCAGTAAAAGTGAAGTTTTTTGCATTTTTCATGCACAAACAGCACTTACACGGACGATATTATTGCTGCGATACTTTTTACTGTTTTGAAACACAAATATTTGTGTTCAGCGAAGTCTCCCGAGTACAACAGTACCCCTCATGTACAGGTTTTATGGTGTTTTCAAAAGTTACAGCGTCAAATATAAGGCTTGCGTTTCATTTTATTTCACATTAAAATTCGCCAGATTGGTTACGTTGCCTTTGAGACCCTATGGTAGCCCAAGAATGAAAATTACCCCTATGATGGCATACCATTTGCAACAGTAGACAACCCAAGGTATTGCAAATGGTGTATGTCCAGTCTTTTGTAGTAGCCACTTAATCACAAACACTGGCCAAAACTGGCGTTTTTTGAATTTTTCACACACAAACAAATACTAACACTAACTTTGGCCAGTGTTTGTGACCAGATGGCTACTAAAAAAGACTGGACATACCCCATTTGCAATACCTTGGGTTGTCTACTATTGCAAATGGTATGCCATTATGGGTGTAAATTTAATTCCTGGGCTACTATACAGTCTCAAAGGCAATACCATAGAACCTGTACATAGGGGGTACTGTTTTACACGTGAGACTTTGCTGAATACAAATATGTGCTTGAAGGAGAGGTTGGAGTCAAATTGCGGAGGATGAGAAGACGCTGTTCATGATCAACAGTGTCAAAAGCCGCAGACAGATCAAGGAGATTAAAAGCTATTATGCAAGCATAATCGTTTTCTCAATTTTGGTGCAAGTTGTGGCCTTATCAAAGAACGTAATGAAGATTGATTAGTGATGAGTTTAAAACAGGGGATACAAGACAATGCCTAGTAGACATAGATGCCAACGGACTGGATTTTGCCAGCATTTTAGGGGCTGGTCACTGTGAAAATGAATCCCAGAACCTGTTTCACATTCTCAAATCTGCCCGGCAGTTCAATTTTCTAGATAGAGTTTACGATGCAAAAGACGCCAAGACACTAGGATCATGCACACAGAGTGTTCAGCAATGCTCTGTCCATGGTCTGTCATGAAAGGTGGGTATTAATTACCCACTAACTGTATGTTTATAATTGTACAGTGTAACCCATGTAGAGGAGCGAATGAGTAAGCAGCTTTGTATTTTTTTTGTGTTTTAGTTTATAATCTTGGAAGTCATTCTTGACACAATAGCATAGTAGAATATTACCAGGGGGCTCTCAGTGCCAGGACTGCAACCACAACCACTTACACATCTATAGGGCTGCCAGTGCCCGGACTGCCACCACAACCACTTCCACATCTATAGGGCTCCCAGTGCCAGGACTGCCACCAAAACCACTTTAGACATCTATAGGGCTCCCAGTTCCTGGACTGCCACCACAACCACCTGCACATCTAACCCTGTAACTTCCCAAAACACCATAGAACCTGTACATAGGGGGTACTGTTTTACACGTGAGACTTTGCTGAATACAAATATGTGCATTTTATTGCAGTAAAAGCAAACAGTATTATGACACTGACAGTTAAAATGTCATGTAGAACTAAAAAAATTATATAATTTTATTTATTTATTTTCTCCCATTTTTTTCATATTACATTATGTTTCATAGCTAAATATTTGATATTAAATGAAAGCCCTGTTTCCCCTGAATAAAATGATATATAATAAGGGTGGGTGCATTTAATATGAAAGAGGTGAATTACAGTTGGACAGACATATAGTGCAAATGCCAGGTTTTGTTTACACATTGTTTTGTTCACAGCGTGTACATTTGGCTCAGTCCTTAAGGGGTTAAGAAGCACCAGAAATGCTTGAAAGCATCATAAAACAAGATCCATTCATAGCTGGGAATGTAAACAAAACCCATTATAACTTCTTGCTTTGCAGTGTTATTGGAAATCAAGACTACCATTGAAATGGTGTACAGAAATACCAATTATGAAGGATATCTGGCAACCAATAACCTTAGCTTGTACATTTGTAATATGAGATATGTCACGTTATGATTTAGTGATGCCATGTAGACATAGAAATGCCCAACAACATATAACAAAATAAATACTTAATAAAATAACCTTAGTGCAGTACATGATTTTTTTTTAAGTTGATACTGTAACATGTGCTAAATCCTTCTTGAACAAACAGCCAAGTCTATTACTGTAAAGCCTACTCCACCACCTTCTGCGCACCAAATCAGGTAGTTAATTGTCCATCAGCTGTTGTCCAGTACTAGGTCATGGTAGTACTTCTACCTTTGAGGAACATCATGATGTCAAATGATTTATTGCTTTAGATGTCACCATCTGTACCAAAAGTGACAATGTTTTGCCAAAAATGTCCATGGTCTTGAAGTATGAGAATGAAGATTTGTCTCTTTTTCACATGGACATAACCTGTATGAGCAAAGGGCAAATTATGTCACTGAAGTTTGCTATTGGTGTTTTTTTTTTTTTAAATTAATAAGGGATTGCTCCATTCACAGAAGACAATGAGAAGTAATAACCTTAACAAAACAACATAATCTGTCTATTTCCTAGAGGAATTTCTAGTTGTTAAGAATTAGCAAACTGGGTGAATTCAAATGACAGTACAATACGGATGAATAGACCTCAGGGGAACCTGGAAAAGAACACCAGTTACAGAGCAAGAAAGATATTGCTATAGCTCACTCAAGTAGATGTACTTCTAGAGCAATCAATACTGTAAGCCAAAAAATTGCAACATATATATCAAAGATTGATTCTCTATTTGAAGTGGTTTAGCAGAAGTTATGGGTTATCTGAACTAACGACTCTTGTATTTTGCACTTTTAAAATGAAAAATGCAGCAGACTCACACAATCCTTTGGGCAACAAGGAAAATAAGATATGAAATTCAATGAGCTATAAACATTTTATTTTATTTACTAACTATTCAGCTTGTTAAATTCTTCCATTTTCTCTGTGTTTCACTAGCACAAGTCTCCTATTTAAAAAGCTTTTAGTCACTTTCCTCAAAACATTATTTTAGTTTGTAATAATTTCATATTCACAAATTTTTGACAGGAAAATTAGGTGGTGGTGTGTATCTAAAAACCTAGTGCTAATTATTATTATGATGTTTATATAGCGCCATTAAATTCCGCAGCGCTTTACAAAGGGTGGACGGACAGACATGTAGTTGTAACCAGACAAGTTGGACACACAGGAACAGAGGGGTTGAGGGCCCTGCTCAATGAGCTTACATGCTAGAGGGAGTGGGGTAAAATGACACAAAAAGGTAAGGATAGTATTAGACTAGTGACAGTTGCAGAAGAGGAATCAGTCAGGAGCTATTAACAGTTTAATTGATATGCTTTTATGAAGAAGTGGGTTTTTAAAGATTTTTTGAAGGAGTGGAGACTGGGTGAGCATCTAACGGAGGAGGGAAGCGAGTTCCAGAGGAACGGTGTAGCCCTCGAGAAATCTTGAAGGCGAGCATCAGAGGTGGGAGTACGGACAGAAGATAGACGTAAATCTTCAACAGATCGTAAGGGCCTAGACG
This sequence comes from Pelobates cultripes, assembly GCA_933207985.1. Taxonomy (NCBI): domain Eukaryota; kingdom Metazoa; phylum Chordata; class Amphibia; order Anura; family Pelobatidae; genus Pelobates; species Pelobates cultripes. The sequence continues at coordinate 154,645,771 of OW240916.1, read as the reverse complement.
GGACATACTTGTGTATAAGGGAGGATACATAGATGGGAGCAGCATTATGTAGCGATTTGAAAGCAAGAACCAGAATTTTAAATTGAGCTCTATATTTTATAGGAAGCCAATGTAGGGTCTGACAGAAGGGTGAGGCATGGGAAGTGCGGGTGGACAGGAAGATGAGCCTTGCTGCCGCATTCATTATGGACTGTAACGGTGCAAGTTGGGAGCACATAAGACCACTGAGAAGTAGATTACAGTAGTCAAGGCGAGAAAGGACAGTGGAATGGACCAACACCTTAGTCGCATCTGGCGTTAAGAAGGGGCAGATGCGCGCAATGTTTTTGAAATGGAAATGACAGGATTTGGCGATAGATTGAACATGAGGTTTGAAGGAGAGGTCAGAGTCAAAGAGAACACCTAGGCAGCGAGCCTGCGTGTTGGAGCTGATGGTAGCACCGTAGACTTGGAGGGAGACAGACACAGGAGTAACAACACTTGAGGGAGGAAAGACCAGAATTTCAGTTTTGGTCAAGTTTAGTTTAAGGACGTGGGCAGCCATCCAGTTAGAAATAACAGAGAGGCAGTCAGAGACACTAGTCAAGAGGGACAGGGAGAGATCAGGAGAGGACAGGTAGATTTGCTTGTCATCTGCATAGAAATGATATTGGAAGCCAAAAGAGTTAATGAGTTTATCAAGGGAGGCAGTATAGATGAAGAACAGTAGGGGACCAAGGACTGAACCTTGTGGGACACCAACAGAGAGGAGTTGGGGAGAAGAAGTAGAGCCAGAGAAAGAAACATTGAAAGAGTGCTGGGAGAGGTAGGAGGAGCAACCAGGAGAGAGCAATATCTTGTAGACCGATATTGCAGAGGATGAGAAGAAGCTGTTCATGATCAACAGTGTCAAAAGCCGCAGACAGATCGAGGAGAATAAAAGCTATTATGCAAGCATAATCGGTTACTCAATTTTGGTGCAAGTTGTGGCCTTATCAAAGAACGAAATGAAGATTGATTAGTGATGAGTTTAAAACAGGGGATACAAGACAATGCCTAGTAGACATAGGTGCCAACAGATTGGATTTTGCCAGCATTTTAGGGGCTGGTCGCTGTGAAAATGAATCCCAGAACCTGTTTCACATTCTCAAATCTGCCCGGCAGTTCAATTTTCTAGATGGAGTTTACGATGCAAAAGACGCCAAGACACTAGGATCATGCACACAGAGTGTTCAGCAATGCTCTGTCCATGGTCTGTCATGAAAGGCGGGTATTAATTACCAACTAACTGTATGTTTATAATTGTACAGTGTGACCCATGTAGAGGAGCGAATGAGTAAGCAGCTTTGTATTTTTTTTGTGTTTTAGTTTATGATCTTGGAAGTCATTCTTGACACAATAGCATAGTAGAATATTACCAGGGGGCTCTCAGTGCCAGGACTGCAACCACAACCACTTACACATCTATAGGGCTCCCAGTGCCAGGACTGCAACCAAAACCACTTTAGACATCTATAGGGCTCCCAGTTCCTGGACTGCCACCACAACCACTTGCACATCTATAGGGCTCCCAGTGCCAGGACTGCCACCACAACCACTTACACATCTATAGGGCTCCCAGTGCCTGTACTGCCACCACAAACACTTTAGACATCTATAGGACTCCCAGGGCCAGGACTGCCACCACAACTACTTACACATCTATAGGGCTCCCAGTGCCAGGACTGCCACCAAAACCACTTTAGACATCTATAGGGCTCCCAGTTCCTGGACTGCCACCACAACCACTTGCACATCTATAGGGCTCCCAGTGCCAGGACTGCCACCACAACCACTTACACATCTATAGGGCTCCCAGTGCCTGTACTGCCACCACAAACACTTTAGACATCTATAGGGCTCCCAGGGCCAGGACTGCCACCACAACTACTTACACATCTATAGGGCTCCCAGAGCCCGGACTGCCACCACAACAACTTACACATCTGTAGGGCTCCCAGTGCCCGGACTGGTACCACAACCACTTACACATCTATAGGGCTCCGGGTGCCAGGTATAAGCTTATTGGTCAAGATTCCTGTCATCCTTCAAGTAATTTTCCCTCCCTCTCTCTTGTTTTGCCACTTTTCAGAAATCCTAAGCACTTTGGAATTTCGGAATTTCTGAACTTTGGCAAATCGGTTCGGCACTTCCGCACTTCGGCACTTTGGACATTCGTTGGCATCCGAATGTCCGAATTGCACAAAATACGTCCAAATGTACGTTCTAATAATCTTCATGTAGGAAACTGTTATAAATCACAGTATGAAGAAAATATTTCAAAATTAAAAATGATTTTAGCAACCTAATTACATTTAAAAAAGCTGAACCACCATAAGGCCAAAATTAATTTGTCCAGAAATTCCTTCTGTTTTCAGGAAAAGTGGTTAGTCCCCCCAAAGATTTTTCTCTATGCACGTCTAGTATTTACTAAATAACTGAAGAGTCAAAGCTAATAAAAAAAGTTGATAGCTCCCTAATTTGGTATCCTTAAGTGGGATTATTATATTTCAGGATAGAAAATAAGGGAGCTATCTACTAAACAGATACCTTATTTGCTCCCTAATGTGTACTATTTATTTATTAGACCTGTGTAGCATTAAAAATATGTTGGTTCTTCTGAACACGTCTTAAAAAAATAAAACTTTTCCAGGAGGTTGAAAGAATTTAGTTTAGTCAGCTGTTCATTTTTGGACAAATTTCGATTTTGAAAAATATTCAGAGAGGTCAGAACAGCTGCCATAACAGCAGCCTTTTTATATCTGGGATTAATACATTCTAAGCCAGAGAATTTGATTAATTGTAATATTTTGCCTTATGCTATCTTGTATTAACAAATATTGGGAGCAGGAGACATTTCAAGTTCAAAATAGGGTATATACCCAAAAAGTCAGTAAGCAATTGACCACACACTTACCCATTCCACTATGTCAAGAACAAAGCTTTTCAACACATCCAGTCTGTAGTGTGAGTGCCTGCCCTTCAGTGGATTTAGCAAAATGAGAAAATTATGAAATGGGTGAGTGAATCATTAATTGCCCACTCACCTTTTCCCTTTATTTTTTGAAAAATCACCTGGTTTTTAGTTAAATTACTCCTGCTGTTGATTCCCATTTAAAAACAAATGCTTTTTATTGTTGTAGTTTTACCCTGCCTGGCTGAGTCTTGCAATGTGGCTATGCATGCGATCTCTGCAGATGCCATAGGGGAAGCTGATAAGAATGGTTTTCGGAGGCAGATGCAGGTAGATTTGCATCAGTGGAAGTAGTTGAAAAACTAGCCTGTAAAAGATCTCTCGGTTGAATAATAGAAATGTTAATGGTGCCTGTACAGATGATGTTGATGGTGCTGGTGGTAGTTGTGGTTGCTGGTGCTGATGTTACTTTGACAGTGGGTGAGATATGAATGCCAGATATTTATGTTCAGGTAACAATAATAGCTGATGTCTCACCTGTCTCTGTTGATTATTCAATTCTACAGTAGATACAGATGGATGTGGAGCTGGTGGACAAGATGCAGAAGCCAAGTGCAGACTAGCTGTCTGAGAAAATACTTGTCTGCTGCCATGTCTTCACACTCTCCTTTTCTAATTTCTTTGGCTCATCATACTCATAGTTGAGTAGCTTCTGAATCAGATGTAAAAGTGCTATATCTGCAGTGATACGAAAAATGTGTGTACTAGGTCTGGTAGAAGGAGCTTTTGTGCCAGTGGAAGTGACAAAAAGATGGGAAAACATTAACTAATGTTATGAACAATGCACTATAAAGAGCACAACTTTGTGAGGTGAATAATTGAGCTTATTTAAAAGATGTCATCTTATCTGCTTCTTTGAGAGTCAGAATGTCTCTTCCTTAGCCATGAGGACTGCTGACAACTCCACCACCGCTGCCTCCACCACCACCAGTGCCTCCACCACCTTCACCACCGCTATTAGTATAGGGTAGACCAAAATTTAGAGTAGGGTTCGAGGAGTGTAAGGGCCAAATTGTCAATAGTCCTGATTATAATACTGATGCTTTAGAGAGTTAAACTTGCATTTTGACAAACATATAATATTTTGCTTTTGTGGTTGGACACTTTTTGATACTCAGTTTGAACTATGTCTTAACCACATCCTTGCAGGTGCAGAATACAATATGCTTTTTAACAGTTGCAATGTCCAAGTGTTTTCAACACATTTACTAAACTGTTATTCGTGCTGATAATGAAAAAGTACCTAACCGCATGTCTGTGCTACACCCATAACGCAGACTGTCAGTATTGCAAACTCTATATTTATTTATAAAATATTTTACCAGGAACGATACATTGAGATTTCTCTCGTTTTCAAGTATGTCCTGGGTCCACAAATCATTGCATTGTTACATTAGGGTACAATAAAATAGAAAAAACTATATTAATACACAATAAATACAAACTTTTACATAGAACAGGTAGGAAATATATAATCAACCATGACAGGTACATTCTGTTTTGAGGTATGTAGAGAGGGATCTCTTACAGGACTTTAGGCTTAGGGAAGATTTTAAATTGTGCAGGAGGTCGTTCCACAATTGCGGTGCTCTGTAGGACAATGCTTTCACTTTTGATGTTTACAGACTCCCATGATTGGTTGCTATTGCCCCTGGTGATGTATACATCCCTAGACCGCTGTGCCTTATGTGCAATGTTCTACGCATTACATTTTCGAAAGCTTATTGATACTGCATTTGTGTGGTGTGACTTCATTGAGTATTCTCAACGTTGATCATAGAGACAAGGGAAAGCAGAAACTTCTTTGTTGGTGCATAAGTCCATGGCAGCATAAAGGTTTCCAGACCCTGTGATGAGTTCCAGCCTAACAAGGAGTTACACTTTTTTTATTGCAGAATCATTTTCAATGATGTTACATGCAATGAATACTTAAAGTATGGAGATTTGTTTTACAAGGTCAAGTCCGGTTTCCTGATCAAAGATTCCCTAAAGCTACAATCCTGATGCCCATTGTCATATTGCCTCCCTCCCCCCATGTATCTAAAAAAAAAAAAAAGAATATAACACTTTTTCTCCATTAACTCCTCGAGTTACGTCATGATGACAGGCCAATCCAATGCTCCTCAAAGAGTAGCATTGTGGAAAGTAGGTGCATGAGCAGCACTTGCCATGAAGCAGCTATGATTCCGCTATAGAAAATCATTATATTCAATGATTCACTATGGTAGACCGTAATGGCACTACTTATGCATGCATTGTGTCAGGGTATGTTACAATATGAGACCTGGAAATATGTTTTCCGGCTCTCATACCAAGAGGGCTTATAGGTGTAGCTTGAAGCTGCACTTCCCAGCTATCTATTTAGTTTAATATTTGGTTTTGTTGGGTAGGACAGGGTGGCCATCTCTAAATGTACTATAACAACATCAATAAGACGAAGTTGTTAAAGTGCTTACAGTGTTCCTTGAACAGTTTATCAATGAATAGATCTACATACAGCTGGGCTGTCTGGCTCTGTGAATTGGTGTTGACCAATTCCAGAAGGACAAAACATGTTGATGGATACACTAACTTTTAAGACCAGGAGACAACACTGTAGTTTAAAAACAGATTTAAAGATATTGGAACTACCATTGTTATACATATTAGCATGCTACACCCTAGGTGGTAGCCAAACTGAGGATGAAAGAATTAGACACTCCATTCTCTTCAGTACCAGGCTTTCCTCCAAACCATATATGTTTGTATCATGAACCAACTGCCGGTAGCCTGCTGCAATAGCAATAAAATCCAGTCTTCCATTCCTTGCATCTCCCACATCTGGCTTCAGTTTCTTTTTCTGTATCTGTGTCTTACTTGTTTCTCCCATCCCAGTTTTGTTTTTCAATGTCTTTGTACCACCTTCTCACCTTGTCCTTGTTGTGTTCCCCAGTCATATTCCCCTTATGCCATCCCTCCTGTTTTGCCACTTTGCCATTTTCTCTTTCTAATATAGTCTCACCTTCTCTCACCATTTTTTATTTTCTCCAACTTCTGTTAATATTTCCCACTGATTTTCCACCAGTCTCTTTTAGCTATGTTTATTATATGATGTGGTGGCTACATGGGTATGATGGAGTTGTTTATTTGCATGTAAGATGAAGATTTTGTGTAGATGCTTTAAATGTGATAAATAAGCAAGTTCAGTTCATTTAGTTCCAAATCAAATTTCATCCAAATTCAGCAATTCAGAAATGAAACAAAAATGAATGATTTCAAAATGAAATCGAAACAAACTATTTTGGATTCATTAATTCTGATAAAGATAGCAAATTAGGGAATTAAAATGTATTAATCTACCGAAAAAGCTAAATTAAGAAAGGAGCTTTTCTTAATTTTGATTCCTCAGTTGTTTAGCAGATAACTCTTACTTTAACCTACTTTGCTACCTTTATGTAGGCTTGCCATGATTAAGGATAACAAATAAGGGAGCTATCTACTATATAAACAAATTAGCAAAATCAAGAAAAGACCCTTTCTTAATTTTGATCTTTCAGCAGTCTAGCAGATCGCTCCCTAAATTGGTACTTTGTAACTGTGACTGCAACCTTCATGCAACCCCCGTAAAGAATAATGGCCTCCCAAATTTAAAAATGAAATTCTGTTTATTGGAATAAACATTTTTCCGCATTTTAGACAGACTTAAATTAAAAAAAATTACTGAATTAAAACAAAACAAAATTTTCACCCGTGAACATTCTTAGTTATAAAGGTTGTGTAGAAGAAGTCATTTCTGATTTTTCTTTTTGTATCAACTTTTTTCTTTCTCTGTATACTTGCCATCATCAATCTCCCTATCGGCTTATCTGTTGGGCTTGGATGGAGACTTGATCCCTGATGAGGGGGATAATGTTCTCAGCCTATGGTAAGGGGAGAAGATCACTCTAATTCTGCATGAGTCAGTGCACTGGGTGGATCACTCACACAAGAACTCTGATTGACTGAAAAATGCCAGATTCCGAAAAGCACTAAATGTATCTGAAGGCTGTCGGGGTGCTTGTCAGTGGAGATCTTTTGATCTCTTCACCAGCGCATGGAGATACCAGCTAGAGTTCCATATAAAAAGTTTTAATTGTCTTATGACAGTGCTGTCCCTGTCAGATACCCAGCGTTCACATAACAATTACAATTTTTAATTTTCCAATTACCCGACTTTGCTGCTTTGTCCTAAAATGTAAATTTCCCTTGTAAATTCCCCACAATTCCCAGTTTAGTAAATGAACCCATATATATGAAGCCTAAATTGCACATTGGTTATAGAAGCACAAGTGAGTGATTATTGTTTAGCCACAAATGGCTTCCAGAGAACTAACTTAAACAGCTCAATGTGTCAATAACGAGACTTGTATTTTTGTTCAAATAGATCTCACTGTCATTTTAAATACATTCTTAAATGTACTTGGTAGAACAAGAGAAAACCTTTTCATCTTGTGCTATCAGCCAGAGGTTATTCAGTGCATGGATACAAGCAAAAGTAAAAATAGGTGTCAGGTACTACACGCGGCCCCATTTGTTATAAAGTACAAGTCTGCCGTAGGGAGGCAAATACCTGGGAAGTTGTAAAGTAATTGATAAATGTTTCTCAGTAAGGTATTTTTTGCTATATCCTACGCTCTCTGTTTACATTTGTAAGTACTCTGGTACAAACAAAAGAGTGGCAGTGTGCTGTTGCAATAATCCGTGTATTCTTGTGGATTGGTATATATGAGCCACAGACAGGTAATCAATTACACCCTCTTATTATCAATCTTTCAGGGAAGAAAATATTTGACTTGATCTGTATTTAAAGTGCTATAATGCAATATCTGTTAGAACGACTCATTACATGGTAAGGAATCTGGTCAGCTGTCTGTACCGACTTACTGGCTTGTTATACTGACTACTATAATTTCTGGATCCCCTTACCATTTGGAATGCCCTGGGATGCCTAATTTTAAAAATGATATGCCATCATGGGGGTAGTTTTCTCCCCTAAGCTGCCCTACTGCCTCAGAGGTGACATTGGCCCAAAAAAACACTTTGTCAAGTTTCCAGGTTGAAATAAGCATCTAATATTTTTGCTAATGTTACCAAAAAAAACACTTAAAAACCAGTACATTGGGGGAGGGGCGTACCGAGAGCATTTGGCACCTGTGTTTAGCACCCTCCTCCCACAACCCCCATTTTTTTCATATATTGCACACATTTGTAAACTTTGTAAAACCGTTGTCAGTTCCTTCTACAAATCCCTGTTCTGCTCCTCCTTACTAAAAAAGCCCTGCCCTGCCCCCCTTCTACAAACCCCTGTACTGCCCTGTGGCGAAACCAACCTCGCCACTGTACACTGGAGAAGCCTGGTTGCTCGCCTGCTGCCTTTGGACTATGGCCCTATGTTAAAAGACATCTTTTTCCCTGCAGAAAAGACTTATTTGTGCTTTTCTGCCGGGTGTTCGGTAGATTTGTTTGAGTGTGTTGTACCCCAGATAGGAATCCCATGGAGCCCATTCGCATGAAACTGATTGTGTAAAGACTTTGGCTCCATGGCGTTTAAACTGTATTCGTGTGGTCTGAACGCCATTCACTTAATAATGTGCGCTCAGACCTGAGCTATCTGGGGATATGTAGAACGTATATGTTTTATGTACTGAATGTAACTGTAGGTAATTTTATGTCTTTTACTGTTTGTTTTCTGCCATGTGGTTAATGGAGTTTTGCCTCTGTCTTTGGAGATAATTGAATTACTTCTCAATTATCTCTAGAGCAGAGAGGAGGGATTGTGATGGATTGTGGGATGGTTGAAATGTGTAAGTCTGTGATTGGTCCTTTTACCCTTTGTGTCCCAGTCTCCCATTTGGTCCCCTAGGGGAGTGTCCACCCAGTGGGAGACCTGCATAAAAGCCGGGCAGTTAGCCCCAGTAAATCAGTTACTGCTTAACCCTCAAAGTGAAGTGTTGTCTCATTATTGGGGGAGGATTTACTGTATGCTGTTAGAGACTGATTGCCAGGAGTGTAAGCCACTTGGGGGCTTTTCCTGTTCGTCTGTTAGCAGCTATTCGTGTGTCTCCAGTTCGGGATTTTCGAGTATTCCCTTGGTTGCAGTTCGGGAGTTGGTGAATTCGTGGGTTTGCAGTTCAGGAGACTGGTGCTTGCAGTAGCTGTCGGTGCAGCTGAAAAAGGGGAATATCGCCTTAACGGGTTTTAACCTCTTTTGGGCAAAACGGTCCGTTACATGCCCCCTTCTACAAAACCTCTGCACTCCCATTCCACAAATCCCCTGCAGGCAACATCACAAAGTCACATGCAGACAGTCACACATGCAAAGTCACATGCAGACAGTCTCACACACAGTTATAGGCAGACAGTTATACACACAGTCAGTTACAGGTAGTCACACACAGTGTATAATCCCCACTTATGGGATATGGTGGTGATGGTCCTTCACAGCAGATGGTTATCTAGGTACTCAGAGAGGAAAAATAGCCACAATAGTGCTCTCAGTAATATAGTACAAGTATTTAAAATAAACAGAATATTACTCACAAGCGTGGAGCAGACTCACTGCTCTATGGCGACAGTGTTAGTGGTACGATTCCCACCTAGGATATTCTTGAGAGTAGAGTTGGTAATAGTCTTTGGATAAAAATAGATAAAATGCCAGGAACAAAGCTGTTTTTGAAATAAGGAGGTAGTATGTTGTAATAAAACCAAAATCCTTTATTCAATATAAGTATTTGTTAAAAAGTGATGTCCATAACGCGTTTCACCGAGTAGGCTTTCTCAAATGGATCAATAACAGATAACCTGGCAAATAGGGCTTAAATGGGAGAGAGGGTGGTTAAAAGTGGCGCCAAAATTACATAATTGGCTGTCCACCAATCAGGAAAAATCTAAATTAAGAGCAATACAAAACCAATAAATAACAATGTGAATCAATAGTGGGGGGTTTGGAGACCAGTTCCAGCATATTTGATTTTTAAAATGAGCATTTTTAATCTAGTTATGGCTGTTTAAAGCTGAAGCACGTGACTAGCGTCATGTGCGCGGCTGTGTTTTCTAGCTGCTAGGTCTGATAGGGAATGTAGTTCAGAGGTGATTATTTACATTTTTGGCGAAACAAAATGTTTCGCCAGGTTAAAAATGGGGACATGAAGTAAAGGAGTATATTAGTACATGGGTGGATGATATTAAAAAGAGGTGTGTTAGTCTGTGCTTAAAATTAATTCGTTAGATTTCACTTATAAAATACGGCGGCCATCTTGGTTGGGGAAAGTTATTAAAAGCAATTGCTTATGGCAGGAGGTGGTGAGTCGCAGCGGCCATATTTAAAGGGGAACTACATGATAACAATACAAGACATAATATACTCATATTGAAAGGAGAACATCTTAATAATATTGACTATATAGAATACATAACATAATGGTTGGTTTAAATAATTAAAATGCAATATAAATGGAATGGTTAAGTAATAAATGAGAACATTTAAAGGGGACAGTTAGGAATAATAGAGACATGGAAGAAGTGGGTGGAAGTGGTAGAGGTGTATATCACCATACTGCCATAAAAACAACCCCATTGGTGGTCATAATATAGTTAAAAAGGTAAAGGGCATCCATTTTTAAAACTAAGCATAGGTAATAAAAAAATATAAAATATACAGTGGAACCAAGTTTGTAGATCATATACATAGTGAACATATTAAAGGGCTAGTACCAGCCATAATACCGTAATTAAAACAACTATGCATAGGGTAGTCCCTAAATCATCTCTATAGGTGATATCATGTGTGTATAGGTTCATTACATAAAATCATAGCATAAAATGATTATGATTCAATGGGAACAGGAATATGTATGTATACAAATTAAAAGGTTTATATGTATATGTACAAATTAAAAGGTTAAATAAAATTAAATAAGTCAAAATCTACATTTAAACCATTTGGGGCAAGTGTCTGTAGGTTAAATACCCATTCCATTTCAGATTTACCAAGGATATTTTTTATGTTTCCTCCTCGCCATGGAATATTAAATTTTTTTATACCAATGCATTTTAGTAATTTGGGATCGTTATTGTGTATTGTAAAATGTTTAGACAATGCAGTGTTCGCTCAGTCTTACTTTTAAACTCCTTGTGGTCATCCCTACATATTGGAGGCCACATGGGCACTCCAACAAATAAATAAAATTTTTACTGCAGCTAATAAAATCCTTGATATTGTATATTTTTTTTGGTTGTGTTAGATGTAAAGTTTGTGGTATTTGATGGTACTGATTTGTCAGTGCTTTTACATACTATACAGCGTTTATATTTAAAAAAAACTTTTGTATCAAAAAAGGAGAGTTGTGGTTTTTTATTCACTTTAGGTTCCCTTGTAAAATTGGTAGTTAAAATGGATTAAAAATTTGGTTCTCCTCTAAAAATAATATTTGGCTTTTCAGGTAAAAGATTCTTAAGTGTTTTGTCCTGTTTTAGTAAGTGCCAACGTTTATTTACATTTCTTTTGATAGGGCCACTTTTATCGTTAAAATTAAAAATAATGGGAATGGATGGGGGTCTTTGGTATTTTGGTCTTTGTATACCAAAATATTGTCTCTCTCTTGTTCTTTAACTCTATTAATAGTGTTGTTTAGACTGCTTGGAGAGTATTTTTTTTCAATAAATTTGCTCTTTAAGAGGTTGGCCTGATCGTTAAAATCATTTATTAGGGAACAGTTTCTGCAAAGTTGTAGGAATTGACTTTTGGGCGCCCTCTCAAACCAAGGTTTATAATGACAACTTGATCGATCTATGGCTGTATTAGTGCAAACTTTTTTAAAAAATTTTTCTTGTATTGAGTATATTGTCTTTGATAAAAATCTGTAAGTCTATAAAGTTAATAGATTCCCTACTATATTCACATGTTAAAATGATTCCTCTATTGTTAGAATTGAGATGATTGATAAAAGAGTTCAGGGAATCTTCTGAACCTTCCCAAATAAAAAACAGGTCATCTATATATCTAAAATAGGAGACCAGGTTCATCCGCCAAGCGTGCTCACCCCAAATGGCCGTGGACTCCCAATTGGCCATGAAGAAGTTTGCATAGCTGGGGGCGAACCTGGTCCCCATAGCATTGCCTCTCCTTTGGAGATAAAAAGAGTCTAAAAACCAGAAGTAGTTGTTTTTAAGTATATATTGATGCCTTCGAGGATAAAATCAATTTGGTTATTAGGGATATGTGCTACAGTTTTGAGTATATTTTTGACAGCTTCATAACCTATATCATGGGGAATTATTGTATACAGCGATTGTACGTCACATGTAACTAAAATAAAGTTTGGATTCCAGTTAAAATTACATAAAAATCTTAAAAGTGACATAGAATTTTTTGAGTATGATTTCATTAGTCTTACTGATGGTTGTAGAAGGATATCAATATATTGAGATAAGTTACACAAGAGAGAGCCAATCCCTGAGACAATTGGTCTTCCTGGGGGTTTGGTTTCGTCTTTGTGAATTTGGGTAAAAAATAAATGACAGGTATTTTTGGATATTTAATGTTTAGGTAGTTAAACTCTTGTTTGTTTAAAATGTGTGACTCAGAACCTTTATTTAAAAATGTAGTTAAAATTTGTTGAATACTAGATGTGGGATCAGATTGTAATTTTTCGTACACATCACAGTCGGCCAATTGTCTAAGGGCCTCTTCGATATAAGATTCACTGGATAGTATAACCAGCCCTCCGCCTTTGTCTGATGGTTTGTTAACTATACTTTTGTCATCCTGTAATTCTTTCAATATGATCCTTTCTTTTTGTGTTAGGTTATGTGAGGTATATTTATTGTTAATTTTTTAAAAGTCTTTTAAAACTGATTTTTCAAACATTTATAGTGAGGCTGTTTTATAGTGAGAGGGATAAAATTTTGATTTTTCTTTTAGGTTTGTATTAATAATTTTAGTTACGTTTTGGGATGTGTTTAAAAATGAGGTAGATGGATCAATAGGGCTATTTATGTCATTTTGAGGTATATTTGCAAGTGAGGTAGATGGGTTGGTGATGTCATTTTTCTCAGCAAAATATCTTTTCAGAAATTTGTTAGTCCAGAAATGCCTCAAATGGTTTAAAGGAATTAGTGGGAGCAAATTAAGACCCTTGTTAAGAACAGATATTTGTGGGATAGTTAAAAAAAATTGTGACAAATTAAAAATTCCACATTCTTTTTCATTGGGTACAGTTGTAATCTTTCTGATCTTTCTTTCCTGTGTTCTTCTAACACTTCATCTTCCTCTGTACTTAAGTTTAAGATTATTTTTTTTTTTGGCTCTTGGTGGGTATGGTGTTTGTGCAAATGTGTTGGGATGGGTTCGGATTTCTAAAAAATGTTTGTCATTCTCAATCTCAGAGTCTAATGATAATAACTGATATTGATTTTGGTGATTAAATGTGACAGGTGATTTTGAATGATTAGAGTATTCTTCATTTTTTGGGTTTTTGTTGTTGTTGTTTTTAACACTCTATAATACTCCAAAAAAAAGGTGATGTGCTCAAACCTCAAAATTCTTTTGTAACCATTTTTTCTGTAATTAAATGTAGTTTAGGACCTCCAACACTCATTCATTTGGCAGTCTGGCTTATCCAAATATCATCTATACAAGTATTCAGGAAAATTAATCGAACAGAAAAGAGAGCGTCAAAAATGGGCAAGTCAGTGTACTGCAAAATATATACATAATTATATAATGTTTATATATTTTGCAATACACTGAAAGTAGAATTTTTACACCAGTTGATTCAAGTGAAAAAAGTAACCAATAGAGGAAAAAAGAAGAGGAACAGTAAAAACAAAACATATTTATATAATATATGTAGTTATTAAATATATAATGAATATATATTTTATGTATTGCTTCTATTTTTTTTCCCTGAATAAAATCCATATTTAGTGGCTGCCCCTTAGCCAGCAATCATCTCTTATTTTGGTGCCATTGACAGAATTCCAGATCCTGAGAAAAATGAAGATATTCTTCCACCGTGCTGGTCCCAGTACAAAGCATTGTAGATGATCATGATGATCATGATCTTTACGTAATGTAAGTTCTGCAAAAAAACTCCACTCAATGCTGTTGTTATATTTTTCATCACTCCCATGTTTACATTTTGCAGTTTATAGACTCAGCTAGCAATATAACTGCTGTCTGTGATAAATAGTATAACATTACAATGAGTGGTGTACAATCAGAAAAGGAATTCCTGCTATAAATTATTTAAATTCAAGTCAATCTCATAATTATCTTAATTTAAGAACCTAAATGGTGTCATTAAGTGCTTGTGTTAATTCATTTTCTCTCAAATTAGAAACATTAATTGGCACTGCGTTTTTAAATAGACAGAAAACTTTTCACAGCAGGCAGTGTTCTAGAAGGGTTTTTCGTTAATAAGAAAGATATAAAATGCCAGGTTACTTTTTTTTTTTAACTCTGATTATAATATTTATATTTATTGTAGTGTAAATGAAACCATTCAAACATGCATTCAAAATAAATAGGATATTACTGCAGACACCTGGTGGAACCCAGATAAGTTATCAAGCCATATTAAAGAGGTTTGATGTGTTACAGAGGGATGTCACTTGGGCACTCCTTACACCATACCTACTACAGTGGACTATGGATGTTATGGTGCTTGGAGTGTTCCCTTAATAAGAATATACACCACAGCATACTATTTATACCAGGAAATTACTATATTGAGTAGCTGCCACTATATTGTGTAGCTATGTTTCCTAAAATATGTTTTCTCTTTTGGGAAGTCTGATACTGCCAAGGTCGGTTAAAGGCATTTTCTCAGTGGAGTTATCAAAAGTTCTCAAGATTATAAAGATGTTAATATTCTTTTCAATGATAAGTAAGAGTCTAAAAAAAGCTCTTCCATGACATTGGCCCATGAATTGGAAAATTGCCAAGATGCAAAGGATTAGAAGTCAGAAGTATTAAGACCAGGACTTATTAAATATAAACAATGGGTTTTAAAGTCAGCTTAATAAATTAAGTACAATCTAATAGCTAGACTCTTTTAGCAGTGTAAAGGTTTACTCTGCTTTCTGAACACCAATTTTTGTATAGATCAAAAGGGTAATTTCTATTCAGTAAATAGAGTTGGCAGCTAAGAGAATCCAGTCCTAAATGTTTAGGTATTAATGTGACCTTGGGAATGGAAGGGGCAGAAAAAACCCTTAGGAGAGGTGTACTAATGAAGAGAGTAGGTCGGGGATCAACCCCAGGTGACTGTCAGCAGTGGAGTGCACAGCATACTATCCTCCTGCCAGAGAAGGCAACTGCCATGTCACTGTCTTGGAGCTGAATGTGGTCCTGACACCAAGGACTTGTCTATCCTATGGGTGACAGCAAATCAGCAGTAAAGCTGTGTTTTACACCATTGGTATGATGGGATGTCTTAGTAGCAGTTTTCAGGTAAGACTCCCAAATCCTACTGTATCAGTTTGTATTACCTACACTCAATGTCAGCACTAGATGTCTTGTGCTATATAAATATCTTTACATTTAATGGCAAGACAGGAGGCTTCATATTTGCTTTACTTCCTTTACTGAATCCTCCCTATAGTATAAATTGAATTTACTCACCTGGGAGCCCAGCAGCAAAGAAATAGTTAAACAATTTGAACAAAAAACAACCAATCAGAACACACCCAGTCAGTAATATATGACTGTGAGACTCCACCCAACTCCTCTTTCATTGCTGCTTGCCTCCTAGGTGAGTCAATTCTATTTATACTAGCCTTTAACTTTAGGTTTATGTATATTTATGTTCGTTTTTCTGGTAATTTTTCCCTTAAATGATTTTTCCTTAATGTTATTTCTTATTTTCTATACTCTATTTTGATATTAAATGTATCTGTTATGTTTTCCCCTCAGGGCCAACCTTAGTCGATCCACAGGGTTTTTGGCTCCCACTTTTAGAGCCTCAGATTGATTCCCTGTGCTCCCCGTATTTTTCTACGTGTCTCCACATAGATTTCGCTGACCGCGTTCTGACCGTGGTTTTATTGCTCGTTTAACATCGCACTCACCTCACGGCTTCATCTTGCGGCTTTATCTCGCTGCTTCATATTCTGTTTCCTGCACCTTTCCTGTGACGCGGGCGGTCCCCGCCTCAGCATTAGTACCGGTGGCCATCTTAGTGCGGCAGTTTATCGGTCCGTTGGTTTTCTCCTAATATTGTTTCTACAAACGGCTTCAGGCTTCTGCTGTTTTTGTTAAAACCTATTAGTTCCAAGGTAAGTTTGTACCCTTCTTCAAATTTATTTTTTTCATAAATCAGTTTTACAAGCCAGCTAATATGTCTGAACAATCAGACTTCGCTGTTTCTGCTGAGCTCAAATCTTGGCTCTTCTCAGCAATAGCAGAAACTATACCCAAAGCTATAGCAACTTATCATGAACAAGATAACTCTGCTCCCACACCACATGTCACTCTAAATCTCTCCGATTCATAGGAGCCTCATAATGAATCTGACCATGAAGGGACTCCGCGCAAGCGTCTCTAGAAGGGAAAAAGTGCCTCGGCCGGTAAAGGCAAGGCACCGGCCAAAACTCCCAGATTATCTAATTCCTCCATGACCCATCAAATAATCAATCCCATGAAGGGTTGGACATCGCACTGAAAATTGTGGATGAGTACTGTGCTGGGTACTCTGATGATGAACTCCCCTTCGATGCCCAAAACAATACCCCCTATGTCAAGGAGTCCTTTGTTAACCAGCCTCTGGTTTCCCAAGCTTCTACAGACATCCTGTTGGATGCTAGTAGCCAACCATTGTTTGATCCTAGGATCATGAAGCTTCTCTGCTAGGCTGAGTGGGCACCACTGGACCATGTAGCCCAAATCTGCAGAATGTGGCTCTGAAAACCACTTGAAAAAGAAATTCAAAACAAGTTGCGGGCAGAATGTCCTCATCCAACGATACCAGATAAGGTGGCTCTGATGCCCGAATTCGATCCTCTCCTGATTAGATTCCTCAGTAAGTCGGGTAAAGATCCCTGCACACGTCTTGAACAGGGCCTAAAAATGGTTCAGGACAAGTTATTGGACATTGGTGGTCCGATTATTCAGATTTTCATTTTGGCAGACAAAGCCATCACAGAACGTACCTTAGACCCACACTTGGTACATGAATGGGCACAAAGAGCCCAATGTTTACTTGGCAATGCTAACGTGGTTATATCCACTGAAAGACGAAAAGCTGTCCTATATAAAATAGACACAAAATTGGCAGATTTGAGTTCTAAAGAACTCGGCATGGAGATCAACGGCCAATTGTTTGGTGATCAGTTTATGAGAGATCTTAAC
The DNA here is from genome assembly GCA_933207985.1 of Pelobates cultripes. NCBI lineage: Eukaryota > Metazoa > Chordata > Amphibia > Anura > Pelobatidae > Pelobates > Pelobates cultripes. The sequence continues at coordinate 154,628,411 of OW240916.1, read as the reverse complement.
AGGCATGTCTCTGTTTTCACCTTGCTTAAAAAAGCTCAGACCTCTCTCCGCAGAGTGTTTCATCCCTATCATTTTTCTGGCAGAACCGGTCGCCATAGAGGCCGAGCTACAGGCAGATCTGCCTTCACAGGATACAGGCCCCGCCCATCTGAGCCTTGGAACTCAGGTCATACCAGCCCCTATCACAGGCAACTTTTCACTAACTGATGACCGATCAGAGGATGTGGGTCTGCTTCTCTCCGGGGTGGCACTGCTCAAGGTAATACACCTACCTTATTTTCTAGTACCCATTGCAGGCTGCTTAACCCGTTTTTTCCCACAGTGGTCTCTTCTCACTCAGGATCCTTGGATCCTTCAGTTTCAGGTTTTCTCTTCGATTTCATTACCGACACAATACAGAAGTTTCCTCCCTACTCTCAACCGACATCCCAATTGGATGCTGCCATATTACATACGGAACTCTGCAAGCTCAGAGACAAGGGTACAATTGAACCCAGGTTTATTAGCAACATTTTCCCGGTCCGAAAGAAATCATACGACTTTTGGCTGATCAACTTGAGGAGTTTGAATCAATTCATAGTGTACCGACACTTCAAAATGGAAGGCATACACATGCTTCGAAACCTCCTCTGTGAGGGAGATTGGTTCTCCCATTTTGATTTAAAGGACGCTTACCTTACAGTGACAGTAGCGTCCCTTCCTGCAATTCCTGCGGCAACAAGATCTCTGGCAATTCACTTGCCTCCCTTTTGGTCTCTCTTCTGCCCCTTGGTGTTTCACCAAATTGATTAAACCAGTTCTGGCTCTCCTCTGGTCCCAAGGTATCAAATCCATCATCTACCTAGATGACTTCTTGCTCATGGTGCAAGATACACACACTCTTCGAAAACATTCAGATATGACCAAATCTCTCTTACAGAACCTCAATTTTGTAGTCATTTTCAACAAATCCGCACTAGTCCCATCGTAAACTGTTCTTTTCCTGGGTTTCCATATCAACTCCTTTCTGTTGATTCTTCAACTTGTGTCTTTAAACATAAAATCCATCAAGAGAAACATTCAGAGACTGTTGTCCTCTCAACATATCCCCCTTCATGATTTAGTGTGAATAATCGGACTCCTGTCAGCAGGGCCAGACTGGGAGAAAAATTTGGCCCGGTCATTTTTTTATCACAGCGGCCCACTAAGAAGGAGGCGGGGCAGAGAGGGTGTGGTTCGTCATCACCAATGACAAACACGCCCCCTCTCAAAGTGAGCATGTTGGTTCAATGCTCTTCCAGGGCAGACAATGTGCAGAACTCTGCTAAAGAACTCTAGCATGAGGGAAAAAAGCCCTGTATTTGTTCTGCACAGTGCAAGCAAATTTAATAACATGCTTGCACTGTGTTTCCTTGCAACTTGTCTCTGGTATCTCTATAAATGGATACCAGGAGACAAAAGGGCCAGGAAAGAGTATTGTGCATGTGTTTGGAGCCTGCTTGTGGGATTGCGTGTGTGTAGAGTGAGCTGATTGTGGTGTGGTATTGTGTAATAAGGTTGGTTTTAGTCGTGTTGTGTTTTTGGTGTAATGTAATGCATATGTGGCTAGGGGCTGTAGAGAATGTGTGTATAGTAGATGTAGTAAGTGTGTGCATACAGGCTATAATGTGTGTGTGTGTGTGTGTGTGTGTGTGTGTAGGTGATGTAGTGTTTGTAAGGGTTGTAGAGAGTGTGTGTTTAGGGGTGTAGTATGTGTTAGTTTACAATGAATCTAGTGTGTTTATAAGGGATCCAGAGTGTGTATTTTAGGAATGTAGTGTGTGTGTGTAGGTGGTGCAGTGTGTGTATACAGGAGTCTAGTGTGTGTTTGAAGGACCCAGAATGTGTAGGAGATCTAGTGAGTGTGTGTATATAAGGATTCAAAGTGTATATAAAGATCTAGTGTGTGTATATGATCCAGAGTTGGGTAAGGGATCTAGTGTGTGTCTGGAACGTAATGTGTTTAGGAGTGCAGTATGTGTTTGAGGGGTGCTGTGTGTGATGTGTGGGGGCTGTGTGTGATGTGTGTGGGTGCTGTGTGTGAGGGTGCTGTTCCCCACACACACAAACCATAAGTATCCAGGTCAGAAATAGGCATACACAACATCATTCGCATTATGACCTACACACAATATCGCAAGCATCTTCCCTCCAAACATGCAACCTCACAAGCAGCCTCCAAAATCATAAGCCGCCTCCCTATACACACACATACATCTCATCTCTCATAATCCTGTCGTACTTTTGTACACTGATTTTCCACTTATTTTGACACAATAGAAAAGTCCCCAGCAAACATAGAACAAACATGGTGTTACATTTTCTTGCACTGTGTTAAACAAACACAGGGAATATTTTTCATATATCTGAGCTTTTCAGCAGGGCTCTGTGCATGAGCTTCCCTCGAGGGGCATCAAACTGACATGCACACTTTGAAACACCCCCTTCCTCACTAGCTCCACCCCTAACCACCACATTCCATATTGGGCTGCTCTGCCTGTAAGCATCCAGGATTATTTTTTGTCCCAGTATTGAGGATATAGCATGCTGTCCTAATGTGTGACCTTTGTTTTACAGTCCATAGTAATTTCTCTGTTGCTGTTTTCTGGGACACAGGAGAAAATGAATCAATTTTAGCAAAGCACAAATATATAGTTTTGCTTGAAAGGATAAGCCCAGGCATGTTAGAGATAGCAAGATATAATTGGGTGCTAATGTTTTCTACTCTGTTATTTTGGTATAAATTTTGGTTGGTTTTCACAAGAACTGTGTTTGGTTGATAAATTCCAAAGGGGATCATGCTGTGTTTGAAATAGCATCTTTATTTATGCATGGTATAACTTGTAGAAATTGAGAAAAACCCCCTGCTGTTGAAGCCACAAAGACTCATAACAAATTAAAAAGAAAGAATCAGTGCACAACTATACCTAGAGTCAAAAGTCATTTTATTTCTATTTTATAGTCACTTGCTCTACAAATATTTTACAAATTCCAATAAAGTACTGCTGCCATTTGGAAAATCTCGTATTCTTAGTCTTTAAAACTAAACACCATGCAGTGAGGAACAAAATCGAAATTTGAGGTTTTCCTTATTCTGTTTTGAAGTGGTCATTGCTCTTCTAACCATCTTGACAATGAAACAAGGTCCCAAAGAAGTTTTAGTAAAACTTATTTCTTCCATATGTACAAATGTATTCCTTCACATGCCAGGCATGCTATGTGAGTAGAGAGTGTGTTTTTAAATATAAAATTAAATTCATTTTCGGCTTGGAAGGTTAACTGTTTAAAAAGATGGTTAGGAACTAAATGTGTGATTTGTCAATGCAGCTATCAAATTTGGTTGTGTTCCTTAAACAAATACGGCACTGTAGGCACTGTAACTGCTTCAACTCATTGAAGTGGCCTTAGTGATCAGAGTCGCTTGGTGCAATGCTTCCATTCAGCGTAAAAACATTTAAGGCAATTGTTTTGTGTAACAGTACTGGTTGGAAAGCGAAGAGTAAACTGGTCTCTCTCAGAGAATTTTGTCATAAACCTCCAAAACATAATAGAAACATAGAAAACATAGAAACATAGAATGTGACGGCAGATAAGAACCATTCGGCCCATCTAGTCTGCCCAATTTTCTAAATACTTTCATTAGTCCCTAGCCTTATCTTATAGTTAGATAGCCTTATGCCTATCCCATGCATGCTTAAACTCCTTCACTGTGTTAACCTCTACCACTTCAGCTGGAAGGCTATTCCATGCATCCACTACCCTCTCAGTAAAGTAATACTTCCTGGTATTATTTTTAAACCTTTGCCCCTCTAATTTAAGACTATGTCCTCTTGTTGTGGTAGTTTTTCTTCTTTTAAATATAGTCTCCTCCTTTACTGTGTTGATAGCATTCCTATGATGATATAATATTAGTTATGTATTACTTATGAAAACACATATTTTTGTAGATAAAATGACATGACCCATGTAGTAAGCTAATTTTGTATCTAGAAATAGAAGCTTAGTCTTGATCTGTTTCCTGCTCAGGGCAGAAGTTATGTCCTTCTGAAAATTGAATTCTACCACTGCATGAGTTTCTACCATCTAAGTTATAAGGCTCTTTGACATCTTTTATATTAAATACAAATATAAATAAATAATAATTTTCCCAGCAAATGTACCTCCAACTACCGGTTACATCCTGGTTTAATCCTCTTTCTACAGAGAATGTTTTGCTAAATCCCTTGAGATATTTGTAAATGTAATACATTAAAAAGAACATCAGTAAAACGTTTTCTTTTTTAAAATTACAAATATTCAACACAGACATACTTGAAAAAGTCATTAAATATTTACATTTCAAATACATTTTCACTTTGCATTTACATTTATAAGAACTTTCCAAATATACATAGCAGGAAATAAATCAAAAGGAAATCCTTTAATCACCCACAAAATGAAAAATACTGCTCCATCATGGTATAATATTATTATTATTATTACTACCATTTATATAGCGCCAAAAGATTCCGTAGCGCTTTACAATAATATGAGAGGGGGGATTTAACTATAAATAGGACAATTACAAGAAAACTTACAGGAACGATAGGTTGAAAAGGACCCTGCTCAAACGAGCTTCCAGTCTATAGGAGGTGGGGGATAAAACATATTAGGACAGGAAATATCAAGTAAATAGGTGGGAGTGAAGCAGAGCTGGAGGAGAGAGTAAAGTGCTGCCCTAAAGGAGAGAGCAGGAGACAGGTATGTAAGGTAGAGGTTACTCTGGGAGGCCATAAGCTTTCCTAAAGAGATGAGTTTTAAGACACTTCTTAATCGATTGAAGACTAGGGGAGAGTCTGATGGTGGTAGGCAGGCTATTCCATAGGAGGGGAGCCGCCCTCGAGAAGTCCTGCAAGTGTGAGTTGGCCGTACGGGTGTAAGCAGAGGACAGGAGAAGGCCACACGCAGAGTGGAGAGACCGAGAAGGGGCATACCTATGGATCTGTGAAGAGATATAAGAGGGGCTTTCAATGCTTTATAGGTATGGGTTAGCACTTTGAATTGACTTCTATAGGATACAGGAAGCCAATGTAAGGACTAACAGAGGGGTGAGGTGTGAGAGGACAGACTAGAGAGGAAAATCAGTCTGGCAGCAGCGTTCATTACAGATTGTAGTGGGGCAATACGGCTTTTGGGAAGACCAATTAGAAGAGGGTTACAATAATCCTTGCGGGAAATTACGAGAGCATGGGCAGGCTCCTTGATAGCATCTTGAGTTAGAAAGGGGCAGATGTGGGCTATGTTTTTAAGATGGAATCTACAGGATTTGGCAACATACTGGATGTGAGGCTCAAAGGTGAGGCCAGAATCAAGTAATATAAAAATTAAATAATAAAAAATACTCATAACATAAATGTTGCAAGAAATGTTTATACTTCATAAACAGTAGCAATAACAAAATGTTTGCATAAGTATAGTCCTCCTCTTGCTTTGCTCCGGTACATAAAAATATGTCAAGAAATGCCTTTAATTTTCTTTGCAGAATATCTTGCTGCTTTAGAAAAATCAAACCACATAAATAATAACAGTCATGTTAAAATAAAACATTAAAAAAGAGTATGAAAACAATAATAAAAAAATAAAACAAAAATTATAATAACAATAATGCAAAATGATTTAAAAAATGAGAATATAATCACAATAATTTAAATAAAATGTATACCAATAAAGCAAAATACACAGTTGTAAATGTAAAAATGTCTCAAAATGTAACTTAATTGTAGCTATAATTTTCTTACAGTAAATAGTGAGTTGTGAGCACCTTGCTGGAACTGGAAACCTTTAATGTGTTTACTTAGTTTATGTTGCTGTGAAGCCCTGTGTGGCCTGCTCCACCCTTTCTTAACTACACATTGGGAGGAGCATGGAGTGAAGAAACCAAACTACCAATTAATCCAATTTAACAGTGAGGAACCATGTACAACATGCACTTAAAGCTGTATCCTGCTTAACAAGCAATGGAGGATCTGAAAAGAAACTTCTAATTACCATCCTTTCATTGTGATGCCTTATATATGCATGGATTAATCTCTCAAACTGGATTTCCACAGAGATAACTTCATCTTCAGTGAGTAATATTTGATCACAGGCCAGCAGCTGTTGGACAGAAGGAATTTCACATCACCATTTGGTAACCAGGAAAATGTTCTGGAGAAGCCATGTGAGGTAAGAATGTACTGTACATTTTCTTGACATTGGGGTAAAGCAAAATAATATTTTGAGGCAAAATACATTTAGATGAGGAATGAATATACAGTACCAGTTTTGTCCGACCAATCCTTTTTTAATCTTTCATCATATGTTTATTGTGTATTTTACGTTTATTCTCTTAAGTCTAATAAAATATTTATTCTTTCCTTAATGAGATAAATGGCTGATCTATATGTATATCTGTATGTAGATAGACAGATAGATAGACAGACAGACAGGATGTTATTTTATATTATGTAATGTTATATTTTAATTCCATGACTCACATTGGCCTATCTGTTTTCCCTAGATCTAAAACATAAGCTTTATTGCTAACAAAGCATTGTGTTAAGGTTTTCTTGTATAAATGTGCTATATTTGTCACCGCCTCTTCTGTTAGCAGGCTATTCTTTGCATCCACAACTCTTTAACTCTTCAAGTATGTCGTGGGGAGTATATACAAATGCGTTGCTATGCCAATGATATGAGACATGTATAGTGTGGCAGTATAGATTATATACATTTAATCAGTAATGATTTGAAGATAGATGGCTGGATTCTTAGGCCTGGTGGCAGTGTGTATTTAAAGCTTTTAGCTTGTATGATATTCAGTGCAGTTCATGGTACGGCATCACTTCATAATTTAGAGTATGAGACAATATAACATTTGGCGTTGTTCATAAATGTTTTTTTAACACTCTGGGAATCGACAGATTTGGATGTCAATTTCTCCATTCAAAATGTCAATTTCCAATTAGGAGAACTCTCAATGTGGAAAACAGATAGAGCTCCGAATGATGCAGAGAAAATGCGAAGAGAGAAACAGGGAGTGATTGGTATTGATGTTTGTTGAGACAGAATTACTCTGTTAAGCGGGTGGATAAAAACAATTAACTTTTCTGCCAAATCAACTGTGTTGTGCTCTCATGCTAATACTAATTGTTCCCAAGTTTTTTTAAGAACACTGTATGCAGAGCTGGGTTGATGATGGAGTTTTGCAATGACCTGTAAATATAGCCTTGGGCTTTTAAGATTTTCATTTTCACACATGAATGCACCAGTAAGAAACTGCTGCAAGTCTTTGGTTACTTTTCATTACATAACTCCTAGTTCAGGTGTTTTTGCCTTTGTTCACTGCATTCATCCAAAACCATCATTTTAAAGATTGCTTTTCCTATTTTTTTTTTTTTTTTTAATACTGATTAAATGTTAAATTCCAAACACTCTATTAGTTTATCATTACAGACAGGGTCTGGCATTTGTGATAGCTAATAATTGATGATCCTTGTAACACTGCAGTATCCGCTCTGTTCCTTATTGATGTTTAATCCCCCGGGGAAAATGTATTTGCAATATATGGTGTTTCACAGATCTTACATGATTAAAATCTTGTATGGCTAACAATAAATGCATGAACGGTATTACGCGTATGATGTGTGATTTCATACATTTTATAATTTTAAAAAATCAACATAGGAGTATGCATTTTGTATTCGGAAGGGATGGCTTTGCTTTTATTGTTTTTTTTATTTTTACACGTCCATATAAAATGCATAAAAATGTTTATTATAACGCTTGTTTATTCCACTGGGTTATTTGCAAGTGAATTACAAACCAAAATTGATAAAGATAGGCCATTATTCTTTTCACAGCTCACTGTGTTTACTTTTACAACTACTATTCCATTCTCACTTCAAACTGACCCACACTAACATCACAATTTATAATTAACTGGGTATCTGTGAAATGCTTAGGATGCCATTAACAGTCCATTTCCATCTTAGCAGTTGAACAACAGAGTTTATATTTTCTTGACTTATCAAGAATGCTTGTAAATAATGGCAGCAAAGATTCCATATCATTAGTGGGTATGCTTGAAATTCAACAAGGTTTTTCCCAGTAACAAGGTCACAAAGGCTTTCCTGATACTAAAAAAGATTACAAGTGTGTTATCATAATGAATCATGGCACTGGTGACAAAGATACTAAAGAAAGTGTTTTTCCTTTTTCTCCTAGGCTGACTGGAATTACTTTGACTTTGCTAATATTTCCTTTAATAAAAGGTAATAGCATTTTTGTTTTATATAATAGACTCTATTTTCTGTTAACGCATTTTAGAAGCTTACTTGTTTTTCATTTACAGGAAGTATAAAAGAGAATATTGACGCTTTTCAAAGCAGGAGGTTAAATTCGACTACAGAATATCCACCTATAAACAACAGCATGGGAATTGAGGCCTTTCTTAATTTAAGCAAAGGTAGTGGGGGCAGAAAGCCACAAAATGGAAGACCAATCATCCCTTTCACTGGACTTACAGACAGTAAGTATTAACAATGTATGATGTAGCCTTCTAACTAAAGGTCCACCTAAATTACTGGCAGGTCACCATGGTGTGAATGCAAGCCAGGCTACCTGCCTATCATCTAAGTTCATTCCACTGACTAATTCAGTGTTATCAGCACAATCCTAGTGCCCCGACTATAGCGCAGGCATGTCATATGATGAGTTCGCACTATGCTTATTGGGCTCAGTTCGTTGTGAAAATCGTAACTGTCCTTCCAAAATTGGGATAGTTTGGAGTCCTGAATTAGCGGATTTAAAATAAAACTGCCACATTTTTGTTGGTATCAATTCTTCTGAAGAAAAAAAAAAAAGGAAAAAATTGGCGGAAAAAAATACATTATTTTTTTCAGTTTTTTTCCAAAGCCATTTTTATATGGATTTTTTTTTTTTTTAAACATACATCATATATGCTAATGATGTACAATGATAAATAATATGTATATGACATGGTATTTATATATTTTAAACGTCCAATATTTCTAAAAACAATATAACATGAAAACTTTTAAGAAAGACTTTATGTTAAGTCTCAAATCATTTCAGTTCTGAACCCTGAAGAACAAATTCTGGAAAATAATGCAGGTATTAAAAAAAAAAAAAATTATGTCTCTAGGGGAACAGCAGGAAAAAGGTTTTACGTTTATTTTTGCCTGTGAGCTCCATCTTGTTGGTGTATGGATAGTTGATTGATTTGCTTCTCTCTCACAGTTTGGCTTACTAGGAAGGTACGAGTTTAAATTCATATGAATTCTGAAAATTAAATCATATTTTATCTGCATTAGTTTATCTTCATAACCTTTATCTAAATGATGAGTTGATTCTTACGAATGTTTGCTGCAAACCCTCCCCATCACAGCATGCAAGGTTGTTTACTAATGTGTGCATTTAAAATTAATTTCAAATTTTGTTGTTATTTTTCCCCTCCTTTAATTAAAAGGGTGAGACCATCATTCAGCATTTGGAAACATTTTTACAGCGCAATTTCTTCTGAGAAATAATAAATAATAAATACAATTTGCAAATACAGTCCAAAGAAATGTTTTTCCAAATACTACTAGGATGACAAGATACATGCTTGAATGCCAGAGGCGACCTAAAGACATTAAACTTAATGGAAGTAAATGAGAATAAATTAATCATATATGGAAGTATTATCCAATACTCCCCTTTGGGAAAACTCACTACAAAAGAACTATAGTTCTGTCATACTGAGAGGAAGCACTCCTTACTGTCATCTTGCCAGCCAGGGGGACTATCCTGTTTTATTAAAGTGCCTGCTCATGAAATAGTTTTATGCCTAAAGACAACCTCCTAAACACCTCTAAAGTCTTTCAGCAAGCAAATGTTTTAGGGGTCTGGAGTGTATAAAATTGTATTCCTAACACTATAGTGTATCTCTTCTCCCCCCAATTGACCCCCCCTGCCCCCACTCAGCAAATAAAGGGTTAAAACACTTTTTAAGTTTATCTGATTCCAGGGCACAAATTAGGCCTTCCCATAGGAAAGCATTGAATCAACAATTTCCTGTGAGGACTTAAAAGATACAATGCAAAGCATGAGGACATCCAACGCCATTTCACAGAGTTAAACTCAATGAAAAGATAGGAAGTGCCTCTGGTGGCTGTCTGTAGACAACAAATAGAGGCATACTTAACCCTGCAATGTAAACATTGCAATTTCTCTGAAACTTCAATGTTTGCAGTTGCTGTGCCAAAATGACAGGGATGCTGCACCCAGACCACTTCAATGAGATGAAATGGTCTGGGTGCTTATATTGTCCGTTTAATGGAAATTAGTGATTTCTCTTTGTTTGGTACTATGAATTAGTAGGTGGTTTAGAGAAGACAGTTTTTTATGTTGATGGTTTCTGTATTTTTATTGTTTATTTTTTTAGAATGGGGGTGCTAACTTTTCATATGTACAGGCAAAAGAGGTTCCTTATAATTCATGTTTTCTTATCATATCTGTCTATACCCTGTAGCTCCATTTGTAACAAAATGTTTCTAAAAAGCAAATGTACTTTATCATTTAGTGAATAAGCGGTACGTTTATGTTAAGCTTAATTTTATACACACTGCATGTTCCCAATTTAACAAGACAGCTTTCAACTTATTAAAGTACTACTGTACATTTCAAAAAGAAAACAAAAGCAATCAGACAATTTTAAGTTTTGTCCAGAAAAAAAAAATGGAAAAAATAAACTTTTTTTCCTATGGCTTTAAAACTACAGGAAATTTTACATCTCTAGGGGTGAGCTGTGCAGAGCATGTAATACAAAACATATTTGTCTCCACTACATTTCCAGGCATTCAGAGCTGAGATTTTGTATGTGCTCTGGGATTCAATAGGAGTAATAATATCTGTTGATTTGATGTAATTAGGATTTATTAATAGCATTGCTAATACTAATGCTTATGTTTTGCATTTTCCCAGAAATTTACTCTCAAATATAGGCATATATAATTTCCCTCTGTTTCGAAGTGTTAAAACTATTATATACATCTGCATTAATAAATTACTAAATTAATACAATTGTATATTTAAATATTTTACCAGGATATCAATACTAAAAAAATTCATTTTGCTTTTTTAAGTATGTAAATGCTAATTTAAATCCATGTGGGATCCCTGCAGGCACACTGGGTTGTTTTGTTTAGTTTTGTTTAGCTTTGCTTTCCTGCATTGCATCACTTTATTACTTTGCTTTCCACTAAAGCCTTTTGGACAGCATCAGTGATTTAATGATAAAACGTCTCCATGAATGGAGGCATCCTCACACTGCCGATCAATAAACTTGTAACAGTGTATATGTCATTAGTAAATTAGCCCAGGTTCATGTTCTGCTCCCAGACAGAATTCAAGAATTCTGGAGTCTCCATTGTGGGAGTTGCTGATCGCTAGTAGTTTTCCTTTAATCCTTATATAAACACTGTTTTAACTGAACAAACACCTCTAACAGCCAGATAATTTTATTGCTCTACAAAACCATAAATGGAAAGCTTTAATGATCTTTTGGTGACAAAAGTGAAAAGTTGAATTTTCTGTTGGTTGAGATAAGTGTGTCTGACTAACAATGTATTTGTTCTTTTTTTAAAGGTAGTAAACTCAACAGAAATTGCTGTAATAATGGAGGAACTTGTGTACTGGGAAGCTTTTGTGCATGTCCAAAGCATTTTTCTGGACGTTTTTGCGAATATGATGAAAGGAACAAGTAAGTCTGCTATAAAGGAATGTATCATTTATTTTTTTCATTCAGATAATGTGTCTCAGGATTTTTCTTTAGCAAAAGCTTTTAACTGACATGTAATTGGAATAAAAAAAATAAAAAAAATCCTATATGTACAAGGGACAATTTATACATTAAGTCACGTATACTCCATCTTCTATATACTTTTCTAAAGTGTTCCAGATCTTTTGAAATCTTCTAGCACAATAATGTAAAAATACACAGGCAAATGTAGACAAATAATATCGCCAAAAATAATTTCATTTGTTAGTTTTAAGTCATCTTGTAGTAAAATAGACTTGCAAATAATGTAAATATAGCTAACTATACCGATAGCTTATTAAACTTGTTTTTTTTCACATTAGGAATTGTGTTGGTAGAATCAAACATGGAGACTGGATTGTGAAAGGTTGTCAGTTGTGCAGATGCATGTATGGGTCTTTTCGCTGCTTAACACAAACTGGTTGTGGTAAGTTACTTTTTACTATATGAATGGAAAATAAAACTATACTATGTCCACCCGGTACTCTTTCTCTCCTGTTTAATTATAACTGTGTCATTTCTGTTTTTCTAGCTGTGATAACTCTGTGATATTTACTTTAGATTATGTCAAAACTCACTACTAAGAGATAAGTCTTATCAGTTGGCACTCATTCTGTCATGGCAGACACATTCAATGTGGCAGTTGTGTACATAACCTTTTGTAGTCAACTTACTGATTTTTTCCCTAAAGCCCTGCAAATATTATTTGCAAATACATCATTAACCCCTTCAATAGCAAGCCCCTTTTTGATTTTGTTTTTTTGTGTGTTTTTTTAATACTAGCATATATGTAGATAGTTAATACAATGTTAAAAAAAATCTGCACACCAGTCAAGCCATAAGACTTGCTTTTCCCACAGAAATCACAAATCTGCAGTGATGTTACTGCCGCAAAGGATTCTGGGTGGGAATATGCAAATTAGTTTAATAAAGAATCAAATTTTTGCCTCATTCCATTTTAAACATGGATTACTTGGAGTCTGTGTTTGCTGTATACAACAGCTTTCAAACACAATTTAGGAAAAGATGCAAAGCCAGTGAGTGGTTAAAAATAGAAAAAAGCCCTGCTTATATGCATTTGTACAGACTCTGATAATACTACTAGTTTACTTAAAATTACAACTGAATATAAGAAGAATACAAGCATTTGAGCATAATACCCACATGCTGTAAGTACAGGCACAGTTAAAATGACCAAGTTGTTTGCGAAGTGTTTTAGCAATCTGCATCAATCACTGTAACCTCTGTATAGGAACATTATAGGCACCCAGATCACTTTATCTTATTGAAGTGGTGTGGGTGCAGTGTCCCTATTCCCATAATCCTACAATGTAACATTAAAGGGTTAAAGTGGCACTGTTTCGCCCCCCCAATTCCCCGCGCTCCCCTCCCACACACACACACACACCAAATGAATATTTCATAAATGTAAAGTATTTACAGAGACAAAGAACGGACTACTAAGAACGGACTACTTCTAGACACTGAGTGGAGCTATCATTATCTAAAAGTGTAAAATCCCCAGACATCACCAGTAGTGATGTCCCAAACGGTTCGCCGAACGGTTCGCGAACGGTTCGCCACGAACTCCGGTCAGCAGACACATTCCAGCTAATCAGCAGCAGACCCTCCCTCCCAGACCCTCCCACCTCCTGGACAGCATTCATTTTGAAGCTGCATTCTTAGTGAGCTGTCCAGGAGGTGGGAGGGTCTGAGAGGGAGGGTCTGCTGCTGATTGGCTGGTATGTGTCTGCTGACTGGCGTCCGTGGCGAACCGTTCGTGGCGAACCGTGGTGAACCGTTCGGCGAACCGTTCGGGACATCACTAATCACCAGTGATGTGTGCATGAAATTGGCCCTGTTTGTGGATGACCCTCCATAGACATCAATGTTGTACGCTCACACAAAAGAGTACAACAGTGGCATTGGCAACTGGCGCTTCAGAAGAAGAACAGCCGGGAGAAGATGGCAGAGCCCCAAAGGGCAGGTTCAGGTAAGTTAAAGTCACCATTGCTAGCCCCCACATGCCACCGGATGCCCAGCAGCAATGTTACCATTGGGGGTCTTTTCAAATTATGCAAAATCCCCAGATGGTGACAGTGCCTTTTAAGACTGCCTCTAATGGCAGACAGCATGTCTCCAGGGGTTGCAAACACCACAAACAATTCTCCCTCAAAATCAGGCACTTCTCATTGATTCAGAGTATTGCTGTGGGTTATCATGGCAATGCTTTGACTCACTATTAAACCACTAGCCTGGAGTGGGAGGAAGAATGAACCTGTACCCATGGGAGGTGCAGTCTGCAATATCCACCACCGGACCACCAAAGTGAGAATTCCAGCTCCCATTACCAGCCAAAATTCTAATTTAAATTTAAAATAGCCAATTGGAAAAAAATTCAGTTTTACTATCAACCTTGATAGTAAAGATGTTAACAGGTTTGTTTGTAGTTTCTTTGACTGGCTGCTGCCAGGATGGGAATTAAAATCAGCTCACTTCAGAACTGGGTGCTTATCAAAAAGAATTGGCTGGTTAGCCAGGCATGAATGCATGTCAGGCTGCCCGCCAATTAAGCAGGCCAATCCATCAAGGGTTAAGCATGCAGAGCGTACGGTTTCAGTGTTCTCTGCATGGTCCTAGTGCCCTGAGCATACTCCAAACTAATGATGTGCTTGTGCTATGCCTTTTGAGGATAGTTTCCTGGTGTCTCCAAAAGTAGGACACAAGGGAACATGGTCAGGACAGTGCGACAGGACTCTAACATCAGTACTGTCCCACCAAAATTATAAATGTTTGGAGGCCTGATCAGCTGACACTCTTGGCCAATGCATAGCAAGGTTTAGCTCAGGAGAGCTAACTGAAGTTCCCAAGGAGTGTCTGGCTCTCCTGGTAGCTGAAAGGAGGCAGGCCGAATGTTCCACATGCCCATGCTGCTCTCCTCTTCAGTTCACATGGACCAAACGCTACACACGGCCGCATTACCTGAAACAGCATATCTCTATACTTACAACCAACAAACCACTCCTCCCATTGGTTTGCACCTGCTGAATGGAATATAGACGCTGTTTTCCTAAATTCCTTTGGATGCTGCCCGCTGTAATGCTGCACTTTTTATATTTGAATAGCATGAAGTCAAGTCACCGTTAACATCAACGTCATTCAATCATTTTGCAATCGCAAAGATGACGTGGACCAATCAGAACATGTGTTAGCCTATATAATGCTAATTCAGTACCCTATTGTGGTTGCTGCATTGATACACGTTTAGGGCTCTTAGTAGCTCTCTTGATATTCTGATATTGACCTTGGCTTGTACTTGACTTTAAATATTTCTGGAATCCTGACCCCGCTTGTTTATTCATATATTTGTATTTATATAACCCCGACTGTGTCTATTTCTGACCTTGTATCTATCTTCATTAGCTTTAACTCCAGGCACTCTATTTGTGGGATTCATCATTTCCTGTTAGGTATGACCACATCACTCAGGGATTCAAAATCATCTTTACTTCTTAGATCCAAAGGCCTCATATCAAAGGCTAACTATCAATGTGCAAGCAAGTGTACACTAAAAGACTGTAGCACTAGGTCTAATATGGCAATTTGTTCTCCCTTAACATTTCTACGTGGTAACTTAATGTTCTTCAGTGTATTCCTACAAGATATGAAAGAGAAATAAGGAACATTTAGGAGGGCTAAAGAAGAGAGTAAAGGGTGGGAGGGCATCTCCTTTTCCAGAGCTTCTCCCTATTCATTCCATACCTCTTCCTTATCCTCTAGCTCAGTGGTTCCCAAACCAGCCCTCATGGCCCACCAACAGTCCAGGATTTATGTGTTTCTCTGTTTTATTCCAATGGAGATACTGACAAAACTTGGACTGTTTGTGGGTCTTTAGGACTGGTTAGGGAAACACTGCTCCTGATCCATTAATGAAGAGTTGGCGCTTCAGACTGCCTCCATATCGATGGTGTAAGGGGGCTTTTGCTGAGATTAATGGATGATTTGTGAGCATTTTTTTTATTGGGATATGGGAGCTTTTGTATGGTGCAATAGTATTGGTAATGGTTAAAATGGGAGATCTGTGTCAATAATCTCTGTTTTGAATTAATCAGTTTTCAGTCTGGGCTATCTTTGAGCAAGACCACCAAACATGTATCTTTGAGCAAGACCACCAAATCACTTCTTACCTGCATTTCCAGCAGATATCAGTGACCTCCTGTACAGATATGGCACAGTATATCTGGTGTTCTATACCAACATGTCAGCCATTTATAGTTTAATTTCTGTATCTTAGAGCAAATCGGATTTTGGTGTGAGAGTACAAACATTTTCTCCCATTGTCACTGAGAACCAATCACACTTTGTTCTCCCACTTAGAAACAAACCCTGAAGGCATATGCGGGGCAGAGGTCAATATCATTGAACTGAACTGAAATTGGAGATTTTTATCGGGATTGTCTGAAAATGGTATAGCAGCCTTAGCAGCAGATTCATCTTAAGGGTATTACACCTTCCAAACCAAGTTATATTATGTCCAGAACATCTGGTCATTTCCGCAGAGAGTGTTTGCAGCAAGGGGCTAAAATAATCTTGATACAAATGTATCAAGTCCACTGTCAGCCAAATCTCTATGTGATACCCCCATCCGGCAGCTCTAGAGTGAGGACAGACAGGAGGTAGAACAGAGGAAATGTCTGTCTTGTGCTGTTTCAAATCTGTATGGGGGAGAAAGTACTTTGTTGATCCTTATATGAGCACAGGTAGTTGTGTAAAGTGCTGCTCTCCAGTGGCGTACCAAGGGGGTGGGAAGGGGAGCGGGGGGGTGTGTGTGTGTGACTGTCTGCCTGCTACTTTGTGTGACTGTCTGCCTGCGACTGTAAGTGTGATTGTCTGCATGTGACTGTGTGTGTGTGTGTGTGAGTGTGTTTGTGTGACTGTCTGCATGTGACTGTGTGTGTGACTGTCTGCCTGTAACTTTGTGTGACTGTCTGCCTGTGATTGTTTGTGTGTGTGTGTGTGTATGTCACTGTCTGCCTGTGACTGTGTGATGCTGCCTGTAACTGTGTGTGTGACTGTGTGTGTGTGTATGTGTGTGTGTGTGTGTGAGTGAATGTCTGCCCCTAACTGTGTGTGTATGTGTGACTCTCTGCCTGTAACTGTCTGTGTGTGCCAGTGTGTGTGTGTGTGTGTGTGTAACTGTCTGCTTGTGACTGTATGTGTAACTGTCTGCCTGTGATTGTGTGATGCTGCCTGTAACTGTGTGTGTGACTGTCTGTCTGTGACTGTGTGTGACTGTCTGCCCGTAACTGTGTGTGATTGTCTGCCTGTAACTGTGTGTGTTAAGGGGGTGCAGGGGTTTTGTATTGGGATAGGGGTCTTGTATATGGAGGGCTGAGAAGGGGATTTGTGGAAGGGTGGTGCAGGGGTTTTGTTGAAGGGGGCAGTACAGGGGTTTGTAGAAGGGGGAACTACAGGTGTTTGTAGAAGGGGGCAGTACAGGGTTTGTAGAAGGGGGGGCAAGACAGGGGTTTTATAAGAGGGGGGCTGTTTCAGGACAGGGGTTTTGTAGAAGGGGGCTGACAGGGGTTTTACAAAGTTTTCAAATTTGTGCAATATATAAAAATATAAAATAAATGCAACATTTTTAAAATTTTGCGGGTGTTTTTAAAACATGTTTGGAGGGGGGGAGAGGGGTGACGGGTGCCAAACACAGGATCTTCCCCAGGTTCCAATTGCTCTAGGTACAGGTGCTGCTATCCAACTGCGTATGTTAGGTCCAAAACCCATGTGTTCAAGGGTGAGTGCCATATAACTCCAGTTCACCCAGTCAAATGCTTTTTCTGCATCTGTGGAGTGAAGAAATTGGCTCTTGTCCTGAATTTAGGGCCATAACACTTTATTTTTAACATTCACACCACCACCTATGATGTGAAATAAAAAGAGCCATTTCACTGGATCATTCTTGTTAATATGGATTATTGTGAACACTTATTATTTTGCACTAATCAACTAACACGAAATGGGCTATTAATTACTTGATTATTAATCCTTTTGTAAACCTGATTAAAGTGTACAGTTTTAGTGCACACTATGCATTTATATTCATAATTTGTTCTGTTTTTTATATAATTCTGCAGATGCTACGGAAGAAGACATAGAGTCAGAATTAGATTCAAGTGGAGCAGATTTACAGTCATCAGTTTATTTATTTGTACTCAAAATTCTTTTTATTTTTAGTAATGTGTTATTTTGCCAATGACAGTTCAAATAGACAAATTATATAAGCCTGTTGATGTTCAAAAAAAAGAAAAAAAGAAAAAGCACTGTACTTTTTACAGGAAATATTGTACCCATGCATGCTAGTGGGAAAACATGCACACAATTCACTGTAATTAAATCCTATAAAATCTTCCTATGGAAGGATGGAACATTTTAATATTTATTATATATATAAATTAATTATAAACTAATATAAACTATGTATTCTTCTTTTATTTAAAGAATGTCAAATATTAGTGTATTTCCGACTTGTGAATTTTTATTAAAACAAATTTGAAAATCTTTTTATTGATATATTTATTTATTTTTTTGCAGAAAGTATATGCACACAAGTGTTTGTAACATTTGAATCCTTCATTTCAATCAGATGCTTCCTGTGTTTTACAGTGTGAAACGGCATTATTAAAGTTACGGAAAGTCTAGAAATATTAGTTACATTAAAATAGTTGTAACAGTACCTTACAGTGTGACTGTGTGTTTACTTTTTCAATCAGGATGTTATCTTGAACAAAAGGAGACACTAGGATCTGTGCCTCCGAAAACAACTGGATTTGTCTCAACTGAAAGGAATACCTTGGTAACAAAAAACAGAACTGCCAGGTTATTTGACCTTTGAGTGAACTGGAACTTTTTTAGTCTCCTGGATCTAAAGGTCTCTTTGACACTTGTATAAGATGTGTAAACTTTCACCAGTGTGTCATTGAAAAACAAAATGACCTTTGTAGTTAACATAGCCAATATTTTGTTGTAAAACCTGGCTTAACAGTTCAATTACTGGCCAGTGCTCCCTCCTGTGACTAATCAACATGACCTCCACTCCACCATGGTTTATATGTTAGAGGTATGTAAATGATTTAGGAACAAAGTAAATAGAATGTTTGCATTCACTTAACATAAAGACAGATATCTTAACTCTAATTATTATATACACTACATCGAAAATGAATAATGATGCATATATGTGTTACACGGCTCTCCAATTTAGCTGTATATAATACAAATACTTCAACTACTCAGATTGAAACTCTGTTTGCCAGACACTTCAGTTTACGTCAACAATGAGCAAGATTATCGCTTAGCAACAAATATAACCAGTTTAATGCCAGTGTTTTTGCGAAGAGTTTCTACAAAGATTAAATGCATAGTATAAAAAAATCATAGATATTGAATGCTCGCTTTTACTGCATTTAATTAAAAAATTATTAAACATATATTAAAGGTCAGCTCCTACCCACACACATCAGCAAATGGTTGCAACAAATAGTTGATCACTCAGTAGTTTTGATTGATGCCAGTGGATAACAGTCCATCATTATGATCATAATAAATAATCCAAAAGAGGTTAGTGTAGCACATCCTCTGTATGTAAGTTATATGATCTGGAATCCAACAACAAAGTCATAATCTTTACCCTATTCATATTTGGCATGTAATATGACTCCTACAGATCCAATGAGAGCCATTTAATGTTTGTTAAAAACAACAATATGACCACTAAAGTACCTTTGAATAATTGTTTGGTAATTGATTGGAGTTATGGTTTTATTTTCCCATAGAGAAAACAATGCCTTTCTGGTTAGGAAAGTAGAGTTGGTTGCATGGGATTTAAAAGCAATTATACAGGTTCTCCATTTATCATGACCCGAGAAGAGTATAAATGTGCTCACAATACAAATAATAGTGCAATAAAAAAATATATTTATATATCAAAACATAGGTTGGAGCAAACTTTTGTTTATCAAATGATAGTTGCTAGTGCTGTATTTGTTTTTAATGTGTGCTTTATGTCTGATTGATTTTTAATTTGTTTTGTAAAAATTAGATGTAGCTGTATTTTATATATATACCACTTCTACTGATTTTATCCCCACTTCCTGCTTCCACTATATCCATGGTGGAGACCAAACCATATTACGGCAATACTATTGAGCTTTTAATATCTCCAAAAAGTGCAAGTGTGTTTTTAGAATCTCTATTAAACGCCTATGTTTATTTTCATATTGTACTATTATCTGATTTTATATAATTATTTTTTAAGCTTGATATATTGCTGTATATGAAGATTTCTACAGATTATAAGCATGTATGTATATAATTACATAAAGGTGGTCTGCACTATTTTTGTTTTGGTCTGTTTTTTTCTGGCACGGTTAATCATCTTGTTTTTATTTTTCAAAGCTGCTGTACTGGTTCTAGGGAGAAAAATGTTTTCTGCTCTTGATGTGGCACTCAATGTCTTTGATAAGCACCCAACAAAGAGCAGCAACAACAGCTGAAAAAAGTGCAATATTGTAGATTTCTTATAGTGAATATTAGATTCTGATTTATTGATTATTTTGTATTTTTTTTGCAAAAGTATATACATACCAGTGTATGTAGCATTTGAATTCTATAGTTTATACATATACTTCCCATCTATTACCATGTGAAACAGCATTTTTAAAGTTATTTAAGGAACACTATAGTGATTAATCCACCATTTAGGTGGCTTTTCCATAGGGAAAGCATTGGATTGGTTGAAATCAACAAGGAGACGGGATTGGGCAGGCCAGATGCTTTTTTGGCCAATCAGCACCTCCTCATAGAGATGCATTGCAATCAATGCATCTCTATGAGGAAAATTCAGCGGCAGATGCTGAACGGCAGTGGTGCCTACTGTGCAGCACTGCCACAGGAAGCACCTCCAGTGGCCATCTGAGGAGTGGCCACTTGGAGATGTACCTAGGAGGCAATGTTAACACTGCCTTTTCTCTAAAAAGGCAGTGTTTGCATGAAAATGCCTGCAGGGACTGATTATACTTACCAGAATAACTACATTAAGCTTTAGATGTTCTGGTGACTATAGTGTCCCTTTAAATTTATTCACATTACTGAACGTTCAGAAATATCATTTACATTACAATAAGTGTATCCAATTGCCTCATCTCTATTCATTATGCCAGATTATAAATAAAAACAACTTACATTTCATTTGTAGATCCCTTGTTGTAGGTAGCCTGTGAGTATCACTTCAAAGAGGTATTATTTTCACACAGTCAATTACTTTAATTTAGTTTACTAACATCCTCTTTTTTTAGCTGACAATATTAAATACCAAATATAATGCATTTTTTCATTCTCATATCAGTTGTACATGTTATACAAGCTCATACAGTTATCTGGTTGTTTAATTATAAACCAGAAAATAAACTATCAATCTTTTTTTATTGGAGTATCAAAAAAATATTTCTATTTGACTTGTGAAGGTTGAAAAATTTGTTTCAGCTGAACCATTTTTTATGAAAATAAGTTTTACTTAGGACATCCAAATATCATCCATAAGCTGTTTTGGATCAGGAGAATTTTGAAAACAGAAAAATGATTTAGGACATGAATCAGATGAACCAATAGGATGCAAACATTGGCCAATCAGTGTACTGCAAAATATATGCATAATATATATATATTAACATTTTCACACAATTTGGTTCACAGATCAAGTGAGAAAAAGTAACCAATACTGAAAAAAGAATAGGAGCAATATATATATTTATGTATGTGTATGAAAAAGGTTTTAAACTGGATATATTATATATATATATATATATATATATATATATATATATATATACCGTATTTTTCGCTCCATAAGACGCACCTCACCATAAGACGCACCTAGTTTTTAGAGGAGGAAACCCAGAAAAAAAATATTCTGAACAAACTGTTCCATAGTGTTTCTTACCATGGGACAGTTTGTTCAGAATATTTTTTTTCTCCCCTGTCCCATAATGATCTTTAACCCCCCTTTCCTCTGTCCCATAGTGATTGTTAACCCCTCCTACCCTGTCCCATAGTGATTGTTAACCCTTCCTACCCTGTCCCATAGTGTTCTTTAACCCCTCCTCCCCTTGTCCATTAGTGTTCTGATCCCATAGTGTCCCCCCCTCCCATTGTCCCATAGTGCACTTTCCCTCCCATAGTGTCCCCCCCTGCCCTTGTCCCATAGTGTCTCCCCCTCCCCTTGTCCCATAGTGTCCCCCCCTCCCCTTGTCCCATAGTGTCTCCCCTCCCTTTCTCCCATAGTGTCCCCCTCCCCTTGTCCCATAGTGTCTCCTCCCCTCCCCTTGTCTCATAGTGTCTCCTCCCCTCCCCTTCTCCCATAGTGTCTCCCCTCCCTTTCTCCCATAGTGTCCCCCTCCCCTTGTCCCATAGTGTCTCCCCCCCTCCCCTTGTCCCATAGTGTCTCCTTCCCTCCCCTTGTCCCATAGTCTCCTCCCCTCCCTTTCTCCCATAGTGTCCCATTCCCCTTGTCCCATAGTGTCTCCCCCTCCCCTTGTCCCATAATTACTTACCTGTCTTGGAGCGTGGGCCGGCTTCACAGCGCGCTCCGCGGTCCAGGAACTTCTATTTCAGGTTCCGGTTTCCGGCGGGACTGAAAGGAAGTGTGCACACGCGCTCCGCGGTCCAGGAACTAATATTTCAGGTTCCGGTTTCCGGCGGGACTGAAAGGAAGTGTGCACACTCAGTGTGCACACTTCCTTTCAGTCCCGCCGGAAACCGGAACCTGAAATAGAAGTTCCTGGACCGCAGAGCGCGCTGTGAAGCCGGCCCACGCTCCAAGACAGGTAAGTAATTCTTCACATTCGCTCCATAAGACGCACAGACATTTCCCCTCACTTTTGAGGGGAAAAAAAGTGCGTCTTATGGAGCGAAAAATACGGTATATATATATATATATATATATATATATATATATATATATATATATAATATATCCAGTTTAAAACCTTTTTCATACACATACATAAATGTATATATATAAATAAATATATATAAAAGAAACCAAGAGGGCTGCACTCACCTGAACATGCATACATTATAGGGTGCTGCTGGGGCCAAAATATACAAAATACAGAATCCAGCGCACTCGCTTATTCACTAAACAATAATTTCAAATCTTAGAGATTGTAATAGTTTTATTTAAAAACACCTCACCTAGGCAAAAAATGATGGGGGTTTAGTTAAATTATATGATCATACATTGCATAAGCCTGCCAACTACGTCAAAGTACCCCAATGTATGATCATATAATGTAACTAAACCCCTATCATTTTTTTGCCTTGGTGAGGTGTTTTTAAATAAAACTATTACAATCTCTAAGATTTAAAATAATTGTTTAGTGGATTAATCTCATTAGAGCAAGCATTAGGCTGCTAATGTAGGATAGGACCTGCCGAATATGGGGTACTTTGACGTAGTTGGCAGGCTTATGCAAGGTATGATCATATAATGTAACTAAACCCCCATCATTTTTTGGCCTAGGTGAGGTGCTTTTAAATAAATCTATTACAATCTCTAAGACTTGAAATCATTGTTTAGTGAATAAGCGAGTGCGCTGGATTCTGTATTATATATATATATATATATATATATATATATATATATATATTTGGCGATGTTTGTTTTGTTTGCATTTCAATTCTCCTACATTTTGGCTCAGAGTTTGGGAATTTGAACAATAACCCTGTCGGCCCAAAATTGGATGAGTTACAGTTCAGAACAAAACAAATCCCCAAGTCTAATCTTTTCTCACTGGGCAGTTTATGGCAAAATATATATCTTGGAAAAAGCCAAGGAATAGAAGTTGTTTTTCTAAGTCATTTGTTTTCCCCTAAATCTTGCGAGTCAGCTTTTATATCACCTATATCACTTTGATGAATAGATCCCACATAGTTAAATACATTGTAATAATGACTCCTATGTTCATATAGAATTCTAAAGACAAACAATGCACAGCCTGGTTTCTACTATCATGAGTTGGTGTCCATTTTGCTAACTGTGCAGATCTATCAACAAAAATGGAAACTGGCATACGGATTAGATTTCAGGCATTTTCTCAGGCCAGTTCATAGGAAATGCACAGCAAATGCTTCAAAATGGGAAATGTAGAGATTGTATTCCTTCCGAGAGATGGAAAAAGGTGCATTAGCAGTAATTCTCTATAGATGGATGCCATAGGGCCCAGTAATATTATATATAATTTTACTGTAATGCAGATTTAATGATTGTAAAATGTATGTGTGATGAATTCTAATCCTATTTAAAATCCTAATGTTTTTTCTTAATTTACCTAATGCATATATAATCCCTGTGTATTATTTTTACAGTGTTATATGATATCATGTACATTTTTTCCCTTACAAATAATTGTGGCAAAAAGGAAATATTAAAGTGAGCACTGTTTAACACATGTAGACCAACTACAACATTGTTTTACTGTGAAACTATTCCAGCTTTATGTAAAAAACAAAACAAAAAACACAACCTCTGTTGTTATTACAGAGACTTTACATTGTGAATTACTGTGAATTAGTGTGAGTTAGATGTTTTGCTTAGTGCCTGAAATATATCTTCTACATTCTACAAATATATCTTCTACATTCAGGAGCTGGATAGTATGGAGGTCAGTTTGAAGAATGTGTCCACAAACTATGTTTTTTTTTTTTATAAATCACAGGCCTAGATTTGGCCAAAAGGATGGGAATCCATCTCTATCTTACATTTACAATTTTTCATTTATATAGCCCCAACATATTTTGCAGCACTGTGCAATAGGTAAACAAGATAAGCCTTTAATTGTAACAAAACACATATGACATACCGGAACAGTAGGTCCGTACAAGCTTACAATCGAAATCTTACTCTTGGATACAACATATTACTAATAATTTTTTAATCCCCACACTGCTGCTCATAAGGGTGGAACTGTAAGAATCACTTATTGGGTCTCTCAAGTTTAAATATGGTCCTGGGTACCTAATATTTGTCTTATTCATTTATATATTTACAGTTGGTATGCAGGATTTAAAAAAATTAGACCATGGGACATTATGTTTTATTTGGGCAACCTTTGAACTACAGCCATCTGTAGGGGTTATGGTGCCAGCAGGTTAACAGTTACGCAACTTCCCTGGGGTGCACTGGGTGTACACTATACTTGTTCACAGTGAGAAAATTCAACTTGGCTGAAGCATTTTTCCAGAAAAGATAAAATATTTCGGTATGCCCAAATTTTGTTCGAATGTCGGTTCAGCTCTGCAAAATATATACAAAATATATATAACATTTTCCTACAATTTGAGTCACAGATTAAGTGACAAATAGTAACTAACAGATGGAAAAATAGAAGGAGCAGTAAAATAAAAATTGACTATTTATATATTAATTAAATGTATAATATATGAATACATAAAGCTAGATTTTTTTTTTTTTTTAAATTGACTTCTTTTTTATTCTGTCTCTTGGTTTCATCTCACTTGATCTGTGAATAACCTCAGCCTTTAGTGACTGTTCCCTAGCTATCAATTCTCTCTTTTCGCAGGTGGAGTTTAGAATCACAAACTGAAACGGACATGCTCGACTATTGCTGTTTTTGGTTGGTTCGTGATTTAGGGACATTTTTGATCAGAGTTCAGGAATCCAAACAATCATTGATCAGACCAAATTTAGATAAATTTTTAGTTCATTCCGAAACAAATCTCCAAAGTCTAGTGCACATCAGAACCTTCTCTCAAGCCAAAAACTCCTGCACTGAATCAAGCTCAGCAATGAAAGGATGCACTTATTGGATTAGACACTCAGATGATACTCTTGGCCAAAGAGTATTATATGCGGGCATGCCTTAGCTCAGTGGAGCTAATAGAAGCTACTTGCGGGAGTTTTTAATTTCAAGGATTTAATTCCAGTGATGGGCTCTCAGTGTAACTTAGGTTAGCTATGAAAAAGGTTTTAAACTGCAGCGTACTACAGTAGTTATGATGCTTGGAGAGTACCTTCAAACCCTAGAAAATTTGACTTGATTTAAAATAAAGTTGAAAACACTACATTTGATATGCTGACAACCTGCAGAAAAATATTGGATTTCCAGAAAAAGTTAGGGAAACAGCTGAATGTTTTTAATTAAAAAATTCTAGTAGAAATTTTACCTGAGCCCTTTCAATGACTCCCTGTAGTCAGGCCCGGACTGGCCATCGGGCACACCGGGCAAATGCCTGGTGGGCCGCGGTGGCCATGGGCCGAGGCTGGCTGGGGAGGTCCCAGGATCTCCCCTGCCGGTCTATGCAGGGCCGGCACTCTCCTAGCGCCGGCCCCGCTGTTTGCCACGACGGGCCGGTGGGGAGATCAAAAATCTCCCTCACCGGACCAAATGCGGCCGCCGGCGGGGAGAGAGGGAGGGAGACAGCCGCCAGGAGAGAGGACCCGGCGGAGCTCTAACTTGCAGCTCCGCCGGGTTCCTCTCGCGAGATCCGGCGCGTTGCCATGGCAACGACCGGATCTCGCGAGAGTTCACTCACCCACGAGGACCACCAGGGAACCCCGCCACCCTGCCTGCCAGTCCCAGCGTGCCCCCCCCCTCCCAGGCTAAAGGTAAGAGGGGCGGGGGGAATAATGCTTGTTTTTGTTTAGTTACCCCCCCTACACACACAATAACATTTATACAGCACTCTAACACCCATCACACTCTCAGCACTCTCTCTCACACACAGCACTCTCACACTCTCAGCACTCTCTCACACACACACAGCACTCTCACACCCATCACACACAACACTTTCACACACACAGCACTCTTTCACACACAGCACTCTCTCACACACACAGCACTCTCTCACACACAGCACTCTCACACTCTCAGCACTCTCTCACACACACAGCACTCTCACACTCTCAGCACTCTCTCTCACACACAGCACTCACACACTCTCAGCACTCTCTCACACACACATCACTCTCACACTCTCACACTCTCTCTCACACACAGCAGCACTCTCTCACACACAGCACTCTCTCACACACAGCACTCTCACACCCATCACACACAGCACTCTCTCTCACACAGCACTCTCACACACACAGCACTCTCACACCCATCACACACAGCACTCTCTCACCCATCACACACAACACTCTCACACACACAGCACTCTCACACCCATCACACACAGCACTCTCTCACACACAGCACTCTCTCACACACAGCACTCTCTCACACACAGTACTCTCACACCCATCACACACAGCACTCTCTCTCACACAGCACTCTCACACACACAGCACTCTCACACCCATCACACACAGCACTCTCTCACACACAGCACTCTCTCACTCACAGCACTCACACAGGGAACTCTCACACACACACACACACACATACTGCACCCCTTACATACACACAGAACCCCCCAAAACACTGCACCACACACATACACAATACTTCCAAATATATATATACACACACACACACTACACTCTTAAAGGACCATTCTAGGCACCCAGACCACTTCAGCTTAATGAAGTGGTCTGGGTGCCAGGTCCTTCTAGGGTTAACCCATTGTTTTATAAACATAGCAGTTTCAGAGAAACTGCTATGTTTATCAATGGGTTAAGTCTTCCTCCAAAGCCTCTAGCGGCTGAGAGCACGCAAGCGTCCATAGGAAAGCATTATAAATGCTTTCCTATGCGACCGGCTGAATGCGCGCGCGGCTCTTGCCGCGCGTGCGCATTCAGCCGAAGGGGCCGATAGGAGGAGGAGAGCTCCCCACCCTCGCTGGAAAAAGGTAAGTTTTAACCCCTTTACAGAGCCGTGGTGGAGGTGGTCCCTGAGGGTGGGGGCACCCTCAGGGCACTATAGTGCCAGGATAATGAGTATGTTTTCCTGGCACTATAGTGGTCCTTTAACATACACACTCTGGATCCCCTATACACACACTAGATTCCTTGTAAGCAAACACATACTACACCCCTAAACACACACACACACTATAGCCTGTATGCACACACTTGCTATATCCCCAATACACACATTCTCTACAGCCCATAGCCACATATGCATCACATTACACCATTACACCACAAACACAACATGACTAAAACCAACCTTATTACACAATACCACACCACAATCAGCTCACTCTACACACACGCAATACCACAAGCAGGCTCCAAACACATGCACAATACTCTTTCCTGGCATTTTTGTCTCCTGGTATCCATTTATAGAGACACCAGAGACAAGTTGCAAGGAAACACAGTGCAAGCATGTTATTAAATTTGCTTGCACTGTGCAGAACAAATACAGGACTTTTTTCTCATGCTAGAGCTCTTCAGCAGAGCTCTGCGCATGGTCTGCCCTGGAAGAGCATTGAACCAACATGCTCACTTTGAGAGGAGGCGTGTTTGTCATTGGTGATGACAAAACACACCTCCTCTGCCCCGCCCCCTTTTTAGTGGGCCGCTGTGTTAAAAAAATGCCCGGGCCGAATTTTTCTCCCAGTCCGGCCCTGCCTGTAGTTGACTGTGTGTGGGAGCAATTCATGAGATGTTGAACTCTGTCATTATGCTGAGTTTATCCAGAATGTTTGTCTGTCTTCCTGCTCACACCTATCTTCTCATTAATGAATCCACCTCATCTATCTTCATTTCCCACTACCATTCTAAGTTCAACCCTCTGTGTCTGTCCTTTTAACTCAGGTCCACTCCCAGAAACTCGCACTTATCCCCTCTTCTTTTACTTTTCTTGCTTCCCTCAGCCTCATCTCTGTGCCATTTAGCACCAAACACCTGTCTCTCTATAAATTCCTTTCATTATTTTTTCTTGGTTTAGAACTCCCATATGGTTCAGTAATATGTAATAAGACTAACTACCAGCATAGCACAGAAACTGAAAAAAAATCATGTTTCCAGTTTTCCAACCTTGATGATGAAACCCAAGAGGTCTAAACGGAACAGTCCAAGGCTGGTATCTGGTAACTCATCCTTTTGGATCATAACCCATGATTTGGTTCATCCATTGCTAAGGATAAATGGAGAATGCAGGGTGGAGTTTGAAACATGATGCCTGTCTGTGCTTATTTGCATTAAAAAATGAGAAACCAGCACACTCCCTATCTCTTAAAACAGCTACTTTTGTGCTGACAGATTTTGTAAGTTTTATTAAAAATACCTAATCTAGGCAAAAAACAATGGGGATTTAGTTACATTATTTAATCATATATTGCATAAGCCTCCACAGCGTCAATATACCCCGTATTCGGCAGGTCCTACTCTAACTGCCTAATGTCTGCTATTTGCCCCCCCCAGCAGCACCCCATTTAAGTCTTAGGTTGAGTGCAATGAACCCCTTGTTTTTTCATATGTATATATATAGGAGTCTAACCAGCTCCCTGGTTCTGTACCCCTCCCTGTCACAGGTGCCTCATCTCAGGATCCTATTTGGCCTTGTGCTGCAGAGAACTCGAGAGGATTTTCCCAAGTGAGTAGCTCATTTAGCAGAGACCTGTGTATGATTGGCTAATTGTAAATTTGTATGTTTGCTTGTTTGTATGTGTATGTTTTGCTATTTGAGTGTGTCAGGATTATTCACTAAAGTAAGCATTGAAGGTGAATTCAAAGAGAATTTAAAATCTACGGTCAAAATAGGTGAACTAGAAAGTTATCCAAGTCACCTATGCTTTCCTTAACCTTAGCCTTTTCTGGCCTTAAATTTAATATGCACTCTGAATTCTCACTTTAGTAAATAACCCTGTGTGTGTTAGATTATCTGTTCTTGAAAGTATGTAATCAGGCCTTCAAACATTCCCGATTTCAGTAGGCCAATACCCAAATGAAGGGTCCCCCCCACTGGATTTCTTCTGTGTCCCAGGGACATATAGCTCATGGAGCAGGGCCCTCAACCCCTCTGTTCATGTATGTCCAGTTGTCTGGTTACAATTACATGTCTGTTAGTCCACCCATTGTACAGCGCTACGGAGTCTGATGGCGCTACATAAATAATAAAATATTAAATAAGATAGTGCAGTGGATCTTTAGACGCTCTCGATGTTAGGAAGTATAATGTAAATAGTTGTTCAAGTTGGTAATTGTGTGTGTGCACCGAGGGCAGTCTAATACTGAAATATTGGGAAAAAAAATCAGTTTTTCGCGTAGCCTTCCTTTTTTGGCAACAACATAGAATGGGTTTTTTTATTTTAATTTTACAGTCAGTAGTTAATAAAACTAAAATATTTTTTTGTTTGTGAAAACCATTGAGATTTTATTTATACTTTATTTAAATATTTTTATTACAGACAGAAATGTTGCTCTTAGAATATTTTAGTAGTAACAGTATGAAGAACATATTAAAAAGATCCATAGATCATGTCAGTATATGCAGGACATTTTACAATCATATGTTAAATGATCTTTTGATTTTAAACACATAGTTGCTATCTGGGAAGCATTTTTATTTTAATTTGTCAGATTAGTGTATTTTGGACACTTACATACAGGTCAGATTAATGGTCAGATTTTTAATTCATTTAGAACTTCCAATTGCCTTTCATTTTATACATTGACAAACACGTGTGTTTCTTTATGTTTGTGCCAAGATGAAGAATGCTCCTTTCTTCTTTTAGTCTTCTGAGCAACTGCACTGCCAATAAAATGACAGACACATCAACAACCCTTATCTCCAAGCACTCACCTTTACTGTCTGCCAGCCCTACCAATGACATCTTGCATCTCTACAACTCCCAGAAAACAGAAACCAACCCATTAAATGTTGCCTGAAAGTTCGCATTATTGAAAAAGCAAATTGAACCTCACCTGACCTTCTCTTTTTGTGCAAAAAATATCATGAAAATACATTAGGCAAGGTATTTCTAACATGCACTTAATGTGAAAAGTTAAAGCCAAAAACATAAATATCCCTTTTTTTCTTAGCAAACATTAGAATATGTTGGTATGTGTGAATGAGTCCTCTTTTGGAAAAGTATGGTATATGCAAAATAATGAGGAAATCATTAGATAGACATGAAAATACAACTAAATTCAAAGAAGTCTGACTTTTCAACTGACATTTAAATAAAAGTCAATAGAAAAAAAATGTCAAATGGGTCAGCTCAAGATATCACATTCATTTGCACAAATACATAGCACTGAAAGAAAACAACTTTATTGGACTTTAAAAAAAAAAAGTTGATGTGGTGGGAATGCCGGCACATAACCCAAATATGGAAAGAAATGGCCACTACCACCTCGAGAGCATTACAAACTGGCATCCCCCTAGATCCATGGATTTGGCTACTGTTGAAACCCCATGAAAATCTGACCCAAGCACAAAACAAGCTGGTAGCAAAGGTGGCCTTAGCAACGCGTAGTACCATAGCTACCCATTGGGGAAGTCTGAAGATCCCAGCGATCCCGGAGGCCCGGAGAAAGATTAGGGTGGCTATGGAAATGGACGAATTTTCCGCACTAATACACAAAAATACCAGATCCTTTCATAAGATCTGGGACCCCAGGTTGGCATTGTAGAGAAATTTGGATGATGGGGGCGGATGGGGGCGGGGGGGAAGGAACAGATAGTCCCCCTCTCCTCCACATCCCACACTTTTCTCACACCCACCCACCTGGATACCCAACACCACCCAATCAAACACCTCTACTAACCCAGATTACCCACATAGACATAACGAACACAAGGAAGACATCTGATCCGAACTCAGAGAACTCTTAGATCACAACCAAACACCAGAAGACGACCCAAAGACAGGTGGGTAACCCCCATTCTGGAAGGGAGCGAACACCCCTCCCCCTACACCCACAATCCCCACACTACTCCAAGTTCTATACCCCCAACCCCAGAGGTAACACCGCACCCCTCAAGGACCGAGACAACATAACGCAAAGTACAGAACGAGATCACACTATCTCAAATAGTCAAAGAACCTGGCATTAAATACAAATGAGCTTAACACAACAAAAACAAAGACTAGCACCCAAAACAACGATCTTAAGAATAGGGATGTTGGTGGATACACTAACCATTGAAGACACCCCCACTCCTTCTACCCACCTGGTTTCTCCCAACCCCGAGTAAAGACAACATAATGCATGAAAATATTAAGGTATGTAAAACTGACAATGTAAAATCTGAAATTGTAATCTCATCTTCTTGTAATACGTTGCAACCCTTCTTTTCTGTAACCCACAAGAATGAAAAACTCAAGAAAACTCAAAAATAAAGAATTTACAAAAAAAAAAAAGTTGGATGAACCTGACATCTAGATCTAACCTCTAAACCTCTTTTGATGCTGACTGTGTGTTAATTAACAACACTTGATGACTGGCAAGAAACAGTCAGTCAGCATCCACAAGAGTGCCAGTATTAAAGGAGCACTATAGTGCCAGGAAAACAAACTTGTTTTCCTGGCACTATAGGGTCATTAGGTCCCCCCCACCCTTAGGGCCTCCCTCTTGCTGGGCTGAAGGTGTTAAAACCACTTCAGCCACTTACCTTTCTCCAGCACCGGGCTCCCTCGGTGCTGGAGAACTCTCCTCCCTCTGCCGACGTCAGCTCTGAATGTGCATGCACGGCAAGAGCCGCACACGTATTGAAACTGCCCGTAGGAATGCATTACTGAATGCTTTCCTATGGACGTCAGCGTCTTCTCACTGTGATTTTCACAGTGAGAATCGCAGAAGCGTCTCTAGCGGCTGTCAATGAGACAGCCACTAGAGGCTGGATTAACCCTCAGTGAAACATAGCAGTTTCTCTGAAACTGCTATGTTTTCAACTGCAGGGTTAAAACTAGAGGGACCTGGCACCCAGACCACTTAATTGAGCTGATGTGGTCTGGGTGCCAATAGTGGTCCTTTACGTTGACATAAATTTAAATAGCAATAAATAAAAACAAAGTCAGCTATATGACATTTCATATCCTACTCCATTCACTCTAATAATGTATGGGTCCATGCTACTGCTTGAAACAACATAGCCAATCACATAAATCACTAGGTTGAAGGAATATGAACAGTCATCAGGTCCTTGCCTGTTACTATGGATGGGGAGAGCCTCTAACACACAATTTTCCCAACTTGGTTAAATATGTATATACATTTGCTTCCACTCTAATTGCTTCTTCAAATCAGAATGCTAGAAATGATTTACCCAAAATCCCCAACTTGAACAGATACTGTGACGAAGTGCCCTTCGCCACTTGTGCCTGGAGAGGACTAATTGCAGCCTCCTGCCATGTGACTATGGTCCCTGGGAGACTTTGCCAGTTAAAAAGACTATTTGGGCTTATTGGCTTTTAAAAGACTGTTTCTGCCCTTTGATTCCATGGGAGCATGTGTCTCTTCCCCTCCCCCTCTAATACCTATACCATTGTTCTCCAGCAGGGTGTTGTCCCAGGGACACTGCCAAACCAGTTGAAACAAGCTGTTTTGTTCCAAATAGGACTTTTACCTTACTTTTGAACTACTGGAGGGAATTGTATGATTTTTGGGTATGTTTATAATTAAAGTGTGCTGAGTTCGAATATGTGATTTTTATGTTTGTGGCATGTATATTTTGGAAGTTATTAATATGTTGTATAAAGTGTATTTGTCCTGCCTGTGTTAAATTACATTAACCCATTGTGTTCAGTAATTATATCACAGGCAGAGGGGAGGGATTGTATGTTGGTGCTGGGTGTGTTTTACGGTTTGCCTGTAAAGGATTGGTTGCACTGTGTCCCACCCTGTGGGATGTCCCCTTGCATGGGGACTTGCATAAAAGCCAGTGTGTGGTCATTAAAAATCAGATCATCTTGTACCTTTCTTGAAGCCTTGGCTCATGTTTGGGGGAAGGGATACCTACACTCTGGGGATTGCTATAATCACTTACTCTTGCAATAGCTTGATTTGTTCCTGCTACGCTGTCTGGATTTAGGAGAGGTTCACCCACTGGGAGCTGGATCTTGGTCGTGGATCCAGGGTGGGTGGAGACGGCAAGACCCTAGCGCAGCTGTATCGCTGGAAGTGGGGTCTGCAGTGCTGATGGTGTCGGTTGGAGTGCTTGGAGTCCTCAGCGAGCACTAGGGGCATCGATTGGCGGAGGTACTCAGTCGGAGTGCCAGCGTTCCGTCACAGATACATTGTCTCAGTTTCATAAATCTGTGCTCTTAGCAATTTTGCAAATATTAAAGGAAAAATAAATTTAAGGTATTAAAATTGAATGAAAGGAAAACAACTGGAAAGCTGACTTTTGGTGAAAAGCTCTAGGTCTAGGTCCTAAAACCATGCTCTAGTTTCTACAAGTCTTCCAATGAATTGTTGGTGTGCAGCATTATTTAAGTGTGTGTGCACCCAAATTCCAAACTGAAGAAAATAGCTTAAGGGATTTAAACTTTGAAGTCTAAAACTGTGTCCATCAAAGTTTTCAAGATTGGAATCCAATCTACCCTGAGTTTCTTAGTAATCAGATATATATGTATATGTGAATATATAAAATGCACTTCTATATTTTAGTTATGGTAACACTGTAAATCTGTAGAGGATGTGAGTTTGAAAATTTATAGCGATACTTTTTGTTATTTTTATTGTTTTGATTTACTTTGCAGTGTTTCCCAGAAAGATCACGCAATGAATCATACCACACAAGTCTGCAAAATAAACTGGCTCTAGAGGAAGAAAAGAATGTAAAAAAAAATTCTTAGTTCATTGATGAGCAACAAATGACTAAATTTTCAAAAGATTTCACTGTACCAGGTTTTGCACTGATCTTGTCGTAAAAGCTGACCCAATCATTGCAGTATAGCTTCGAGCGTGAATGTTACAAATCATTACAACTTTGTAATCAATAAATAGTTTGGTTATATAAACTACAGTATAACTGCATATTGTAATCCTGTTTCTTCACCTAGATTTTCAATGTTTTTTTCAGGTGTGACCTTTCAGACACAGGTGCTAATGGGGTATTTTCAATTGTATTCATCACATTTACATTTTTACACTTTTGAAATTTAATTGTAGTAACTACAACGATACACACAGTATGGCTATTGTTCTTGAAACAAGTATTCATTTTTAAGTTTCCATTAACTTACCCAGCCTCACTTATCTGACCATTATATAAGTACTCTTACATTGCAGTTAAAAGTCATCAAATTTTCACTTCTCATTTTTTGTTGTTGCATTCATTTAATGATAATTAACACTTTTTTAAATTATGCATATGACTGTGCAGCCAGGTTTATTCAGACTGTACTGGTATATGGCCTACAGCTACTCAAGCTAATAAAGTTACTCTGCAATCCCACACAAAGTCTAACCTACCATGGCTGGTCATCCATATATAAAAGTTGCATAGTTACATAGCTGAAAAGAGCCTTGCGTCCATCAAGTTCAGCCTTCTTCACATATGTTTTTGCTGTTGATCCAAAAGAAGGCAAAAAAACCTCATCTGAAGCGGTTCCAATTTTGCTCTTACTGTAAAAAAACCTTTTATTTGCCTTAGATGAAATCTCCTTTATTCCAGCCTAAATGTGCGACTGTCACATCCTGTTCCATGCTGTGGATCATTCTGGTGATGGCTTCTGGTATCCAGTACACTTTTTACAATCCTTGCTTAGTTTTTCTTGTTTTTTTCTGGTTTTCTATTCCATGTCTGGTTTTCCTTATGCTGGGTTTTCTGGGTTCATTCCATCCCTGGAATTCCCAGTCTCCTGGATTCATTTATATGTTTGTTTTATATTGCCACAGCCGTTTGTTTTCCATTTCCTTTTGTTTCAGTCTGGACCTGCAGCAGTGTTTCAAGTCTCTGCCCTTTCTTTCAGGTAAGTGCTATTGTGGTTTAGTATGGTTCTTTTAGCGAACATTAGGCCGTGTAGGACCTGCCGAATATGGGGTACATTAGCATGTGGCAGGCTTATGCAATGTATGATCATATAATGTAACTAAATCCCCATACTTTTCATATATAGTGCTTAGTTATGTCTCCTCTTGTTTTGCCTTTTATATCTTGTCTTGTTTTAGTTTGTATTCCCAGTCCATGTACAGTCCTGTCCTGTCCTGTCCCTGTTTAGTTAATGTTCCCTTGTGTATTGTGTGCATGTTCTGGGTTTAGCTTCCTATCCTTCTCTGGTTCTGGGTTCTCCTAGTTCTGTCTTGTTTTCATGTTTGGTAACTATCCTAGCCTTGTCTTGTTTCTGTACTGGATACATTCTTGCTGCAGAACCTCCCTATTCAGCTCCTGGGAGGTCTGCTTAATTCCTGCTCCTAGCTTTTGGGAACCGAAGTAGCTGCATCAGGGTTCTGGTATGTGGCCGCACAAACGCTGGTGCTTAACACCAGGGGGCATGTGGTTACCCTGCACCAGGCCCTGATAATCCTCTTCCACGCTGAAGACTCCCATTATCTTCAGGTACTCAGGGGTTCCGGTTTCCGTACCATCACCCGTGACAGCGACCTTGTGTCCTATGTATAGCCCTGTTTATGAATAGATTTCATAATAATGGTTTGTACTGGCCCCGAATATATTTGTATAATGTTATCATATCCCCTCTGAGGCGCCGTTTTTTCAAACTAAAGAGATTAAAATTATTTAACCTTTCTTCGTAACTAAAAGGCTCCTTTCCTTTTATTAATTTTGTAACTCATCTCTGCACTTTTTCCAGTGCCATAATATCCATCTTTAGAACAGGTGCCCAAAATTTCACAGCATATTCAATATGGGGTCTTACCAGCGGTTTATAAAGAGGCAAAATTAGATTTTTATCCAGAGAATTTATGCCCCTTTTTATACATGACAAAATCTTACTGTCCTTAGCAACTGCAGATTAACATTGCATATTGCTGCCTAATTTGTTGTCTATAACAATTCCCAAATCCTTCTTGTGTGTGGTTATCCCTAGTTCACTACCATTTAGGGTGTAAATTGCTTGTGCATTCTTGACCCCGAAGTGCATAACTTTGCATTTCTCTACATTAAATTTAATCTGCCATTTTAGTGCCCAATCTCCCAATCTATCCAAATCCCTCTGCAGCAAAGCAATATCCTGCTCACATTTTATTACTTTACAAAGTTTTGTGTCATCTGCAAACACTGAAATATGGCTTTCAATGCCTATTTCAAGATCATTTATAAATATGTTAAATAGAAGCGGTTCCAAAACAGAACCCTGAGGGACACCACTTACCACTTTTGTCCAGCCTGAAAAGCCTTTAAAGTGAAAGCTTCTAAAAAAAAAAAAAAAAAAATCAGTGTACATCATTTAAAATATATAATTGAGTTTCGATAAATTTTATAAAATTTACAAAATCAGAATAAGTATATTAAAAAAAGTGAAAATTTGATAACACTTTAATGGAAAACCCATCAGCCACCATATATCAGCGACTCAACATGGTGGCAAAGTTGATTCAGCAGCAGACTGCAATATTGCAGTGATAATACACTGCCTTTGCAATGGAGATCCGGTACTTGCCTGGATTGTTATGCATGGCACTTGTCTCTAGGACCTATCTAATTCACTGCAGATAATGATGAATGACCTCTCTGCTTCACTGCAGATTATGACAAATGGTCTTTCTGATTCAATGTAGATTATGATAAATGGTAACATATAGTAGATCAATTTTGCATTACCACAAAAACATGACACTTGTTTTTTTTGTTTTCCAGAAAAACCTTATACATACATTTTCTCTATGAATCCATTAACTCGTGTATAGCCTTGCAACATCTTTGGGAAGGCTTGATCACACTGGTGGAACTAACATAGAAAGAGCCCTTGTGCAAGAATTTTTTTGGGCCCCCTATCATAAGGATGGCCAAAAGGTAGATCCCCATCTGTCGCACAACTCCCACAATACGTTTCCAGCTGGGGATCTACCATTTGCTCATTCTGGATAGGGTTGTTTTTTAGCACTGAGCAGTGTTTGCGGGTTTGAATGTAAGCATGTTTTTGTATGCAGTATGTGTGTGAAAGTAGAGGTGGATTTTAATGTAGTGTTGACATTTGAATTAGTGTTTGTGTGTAGTGTTTGAATGCTGAGATGTATACACATACACACACTGATACAATGCACCAATGCAGATACAGACACACACGGTACACAGATGCAGATACACATACACACAAATATACACACTGACATAGATGCAAATTCAGAGATATACAAGCTAACACACATGCAGATATACAGTGTCAGGCACCTGCTCTCACACGCCATATCTCCCTCTCTCTTCATGGAGGCACCGATTTACTCCATGTAAATCGCGGAAGAGGCCTGTAGTGGCTGTCAGGGAGACTGCCACTAGAGGCTGGATTAACCCTGCAGTGTAAACATAGCTGTTTCTCTGAAACTGCTATGTTTTCAGCTGCAGGGTTAAATCTAGGGGGACCTGGCATGCAGACCACTTCATTGAGCTGAATTGGTCTGGGTGCCTATAGGGTCCTTTGATATAAAATGCTACATATATAATATGAATAGAAACATTTTTCAAAATTCAATGTGTTCTATAATACTGTACAATAGTTTCATTAAAATTGTATTTTTCCATGTTCTTCTACTTATCTTAATGTCTCTTTAGATGTATTAGTAATATCAGTTGGAAAAAAAAATGAATAATGCCAACTGTGAATCACAGCTGTCACCCTTGAGTGTAAGCCCATGAATTTCAGACCTCCTAGGACATATATCTCATTGATTTGCTTGGATGGGAGTCCTAATATGGCTGTGTTTTTTGTCTGTGTTGTAGTTTAAATTGCATTCTATAACATCTGGAGTACCAGAGAGACAAAAATCTCTTCTGCATTCTGCTGCTCCAGTGCACAGCTGCTTTGGAAAAAAACTATGAAAATGAATGTCTTTAAAAAAAAGAAAACAATGTATATAACTTTTGTTAATGAAAAATTAATGGGATTATAGAACTGATGATCTCACATTCAGTTCGATGTCAGGATCCAAAGGGTGGTTAGCCCATTAGGCCTGTAGCTAATACTTTATTTATCATTGCAATTATTTAGCTGCTGTATTGTGAATTTAAATAGAAATCTTCCATCTTCAATTTGTTGACTGGCTGTCAGTAAGAATGGAACTTCAATAAAAGAATGGGATTATTAAAAAAAATATTGTAGCTAATCTGACAAGCAAACACAATTAAACATTTTTTATAACATATTAGCACATAATGTTTCTCAGATCAATTATGCCTCCTTGTGAAAATTATTTTTGATAAAATAAAATGCTATCTAGAGATGAGTGAATAGTATGCTTTCTTTTATTTTGTTTCTATGTCTATGAGTAGCGTAGAGCATTCTAGTGTTAAGGAACTCTAAGTACACACCAGCATCTTCTATCCAGCTGTCTGCCACAATATACTTGGAACTACAGACTTGTATTAGTAAGTATGTTGCCGATTTATTAACTGACTTGATTAAATTTGCAAAAATATTTTTTCTTTTGTTTTCTTTAAAAAAACAAAACAAATAACAGAATAAATGGGGAAAGGGTACAGAAAGGAAACAGAAGAGTGTCAGTGTTTAATTCGGAAGGGGAGCTTACATCAGCTGCGACCACCATTAAGTAGGAACCCAAATGCAAAGAAAAAATACAATACACAAGAAAAAAGGGGGGGGGGGAACAATATTAACTGCAAGAGTATACATTAAGGTAACACAAATGCAAAACAAAGAAAAACAGACAAACAAGTAATAAAAGATAGCAGGTGGGCATTTGGACTCAGACCTTTAAGAGACAAGGGCAGGCTTCCAGGAGACAGCAAACAGGACACAGGTAGCAGGAAACAAGGAGCATGGTCTTCAGAATACAAATGGGAGAAACAGACATTTAAATTAAATACAATGAACTGGAAATTCAAGAAGGAGCAGTGTAGGTTAAATAAGGAGAAAACAATTAACAGAGTAGGGCCAGAGTAAGGGACAGAGTCAGACCTTTTCAGTCTGGGTGCAGCAGCCTGTAATAGTACTACACAAGTTAGTGGCACTGTGAGGTATTGCACTTGACTGATGAAATTAGAAAACTAAGTGTATTTACATTTATGGAAAACAAACAAAAGTATGTATTGCAGATGGAGTTATTTTGGAGTTATTTTTGCATCACAAGTGGGAATCATTGCACAAGGGCTATAACAGGTTCTCAGCCTGTAAATAAAAAAAACAGACATGTATCAGCCAAATATCACTGGGAGGAAGAAATGTTAAACAATACAAAAATGTTATTTTATCAAAATTAATTTTTGCACTGTTTGGGTTTACATTTTCCCAGTGGTTTTTGGCTGATACATGTCCTTTTTCTTCTTTACAATAAGGTGTAAGACAAATACCATCAAAATGTGTTGCAATATTTGTTAAGTATTTATTTGTGAACTATGAGGTCTCACATCTACTATCTGGTTACTGCTTTATATATCTTCATTTGTTCTGCTTTTGAGCATAGCTATTATGTTTTATGCTATTATGATCTCCACAATAAGGCAATGGAATGTAGAATGGTTATAACAACATTAAGAGTTAGTTTTATAAACAGCATTGAAAAGAGAGAAAAAAAATCATCAGGAGAAAAGGTAAAGTAACACAATTGACTAATGTGTTGATCAAGTATTTTCCTACAGAAAAATTGTAGAAAAAGTCAAGACCACCACAAGTGTGACATTGTTCCAGTTTCTTAGGAGCATCTCAAACAATGACTGGATAAGTTAGAGAACGTTATCTGCAACCTAGCCGGTACCAAGTACCACCAATATATAATATTTCTACGTTCTTGTATATGAGCAGTACAAACTGTCATACATTTTTGAAAATGTAGTACCAGTGACCAGTGGTCAGGCTTAAAAATAAGGCTTAATTCCTCTTCTAATTTCTTAACTAAATAATGTCTGTGAAGCAGGTAGAGGGATACAATAGAGTATAGCAGATATAAATGAATGTTCCTCCAAAGCCCTTTCTTCAAGATGCATATAACAATTGGTAGATGTGGACTTTAGAAGGGTGGCTGTAAGTAGGAGTATTGGATACTATTTGGTAGGTCATATATGTTGCACAAAGAGTTGTACTCAAGTAAGTTTCCTTTACAAAACATAACACAGAATATATAGAATATTAGTAATCAGGGGAAGACCTGGTGTCCTTCCAAGTACCTACCTATGGGGAGTGGGTGAGGGACCTACTTATATATACACAATTGGGAGTGGACATGCCATTGTCTACCCCCAAAATAATGGCATGCCACACTGCACCCCAGTTGCTAGGGGTCCCCATACATTGGTTTTAATATGAAGTATAGAAATAAAGAAACATAGATTTTGTTTACTGCTCCTCCATTTATTCCCTTTTTTTATTCATTACTCACTTGATCTGTGAATGAAATCAACATTTAGCAACTGTCTCCATACCATCCACCATCTTATTTTTTCTTGTGCCAAGGACGGAACTCCAAATCATGAATCAAAGAAAATGGTTTTATGCATTGACTGTTTCATTTGTAGTTGATTTCTCCAAAAATAATTTTGGAATATAGGATTTATGACAAACTGTTGATTGCCTTAAATTCAGACAAGTAGTGTTTCGGTAGAAACAAAATGCACAAGTCTAGAAATTAGAAGTTTGGTGTGTAATCATATTCAGGTTAAGCGACGCAGCTGGATTGGTGTCAGAGCTAGTGAGATCTATGTGTAGAATGATTTCTGATTGGAACCTTATTTATAACTTTGCAGCGGAGATATACCAGCTCGTAAATTTCAATTTGGTGTATGTTTGCTGTGACATGCGATTTTTTTTTATTTTATTTTTTTAATTCTCTTGTAATCAACCTCAAAGTTGCTCACCAGGAATACATTATGGTTTAAATCCTTTTAGTCATATCTCAGAAATCATGTACAGCACAAAGTCTAGCATAGAACAAAAGGTGATGTTGATGCTGTTAGCTGTGAATGTGACCCTAAGCTTTATACAGTGACCACATAACTGGGTTAAACACTGACATACACAAACAGTAATTGTAACTGCTTTTACATGTTTTGATTGCCTCTGCATCAAGGCAGATGTTTTCAAGGACTTTCTTTATATAACATTACCTGAAAGTGGAATTTTGTAGGAAAAGGATGCACTTGCTTTTGATAGAAAATGTATTGTATCTGAGTATATAAGTGGCAGAGATTCCAAGA
>OW240916.1:154546021-154586203 GCA_933207985.1 Pelobates cultripes | reverse complement strand
TACATTCACATTGTCTGTTACTGTTTTGAGAATTTTTGTGGAAGTTGTTTAGTCTTATTGCTGAATATAAACAGAATTTATTTCTGAATAGAATGCCTAGTTTGGGAAATAAATTGGATAATAGTAAAATATAATAAAAATATGCACAAAAGAAAGTGAATGCATTGGCAACATATTCTAATTACCATGATAATGATATTAAAGCAATGATTTGCTTCCTGCATTTCACAATGTTTAATTTACTGTTCTGACCCCAACGACATCTGCTAGTAAGGAAATAATTAAGGACAACACATAGGGCTGGGAACTCTTTGAATAGTAAGAGTTTACTCTGCTCACTAAAAGCTATTCCTACATTCAGTGGCAGAACTACCATGGTCACAGGGGTCGCAGCTGCGACCATGCACGCCACTCCAGGGGGCCCGGCTGCCTTGCAGACCCCTATGTGTTGCGGCCCCGGCCCGCGCAGTACAACCACTGGGGCTGCACGTTAAGGGGTCCATCATGTGGCCCATGCTCATAGGGCCATCCGATGTAATTCAATTTCCAGGTGGCCCGGCAAGCGCTGTGGCACTTTAAAAGCGCGACTGGGCCCCCTGAGATGACATCAGAGCTGGGAGGAAGTGACTGCCCTGGTCACTCCTCCAAGCTCACACAGGGAGCCGCACAGGAGGAAGAGGAGGGAGTCAGAGTGGGAAATCTGACTTCCATCAGGCTGAGCCACCACTAGACCACAGGGAAGTCACCCTCCTGCACCTAAAAGGTAGGAAACAGGAGGGTGACTAAAACATTTGTATATGTGTGTGTTTGTTTGTATGCGTGTGTGTATGTGTGTCTGTATGATTGTTTCTCTGTATCTGTGTATGTATGTGTATTTGTATGTGTGTGTGTAGGTCTGTGTGTATGTCGGTATGCATGTGTATCTGTGCGTGTGTTTGTATGTCTGTGTGTGTGTCTGTGTATGTATGTGGGCGTGTGTCTGTCTGTGTGTGTGTGTGTATGTATGTGTATGTGTGTTTGTATAGGTGACTAAATTGGTGGGAGGGTGACTAAAACATTTTGTATATGTGTGTGTTTGTATGTATATTTGTGTGTTTGTGTATGTGTGTACGTATGTGTGTACGTATGTGTGTCTATGTATGTGTTTG
Organism: Pelobates cultripes; assembly: GCA_933207985.1. Classification (NCBI taxonomy): domain Eukaryota; kingdom Metazoa; phylum Chordata; class Amphibia; order Anura; family Pelobatidae; genus Pelobates; species Pelobates cultripes. The sequence continues at coordinate 154,585,055 of OW240916.1, read as the reverse complement.
TGTGTATGTATGGGTGTGTGTCTGTCAGTGTGTCTATGTGTCTCTGTGTCTGTATGTATGTGTGTTTTGTATTTATGTCTGTATGTCTGTGTGTGTCTGTATGTGCGTATGTCTGTTTTAGTGTGTGTGTCTGTATATGTGTGTCTCTGTATATGTGTGTGTGTGTGTTTTCATGTGTGTTTGTGTGTGTGTGTGAATGTGTATGTGTGTTTTTATGGGTGACTAAATGGGTGGGAGGGTGACTAAAACATTTTTATATGGGTGTGTTTGTATGTGTGTGTTTGTGAATGTGTGTCTGTATGTATGTGTGTTTGTTTGTATGTGTGTGTGTGTATATGTCTGTGTGTCTGTGTGTCTGTGTGTATGTATATGTGTGTGTAGTAAATGTATGCTTACTAATACAAGGAGCCTATATAACAAAATGGGGGACTAGAGGCAATAGCATACACTAAACAATATGATATAATAGGCTTAACAGAAACATGGTGGGATGAGACACATGACTGGGCAGTTAACTTAAATGGGTACACGTTATTTAGGAAGAATTGGAAAAACAAGAAGGGTGGTGGGGTATGTTTGTATGTCAACCATGAGTTAAAATCAAATCTTAGGCATGTGGAGTGTGACGAGGAAAATGTGGAAGCTTTATGGGTAGATATCTGCTTGGGGCAAACAAAGGGAAATCAATTATTGGTTGGGATATGTTATAAACCACCTAATGTAAATATTAATCAGGAAGAACAGCTGTACAAGCAAATTGCTGCAAATCAGGGTAACACGTTAATTATTGGAGATTTTAATTACCCGAACATAAATTGGGATAGAGGAACTAGTACTTCAGCAATGGGAATCAGATTTTTGAATGTGTTAAATGACACCTTTATGTCACAACTGGTACAAGCACCAACTAGAAAGGATGCTTGTCTGGAGTTGAGTGAACCCGAACTGAAAAGTTTGCGTGTGTACCGAACATTAGGAGTTTTAAAAAGTCATTTTTTAAAAAAAAAATTTGGGTGCTAAATAGTATATTTGGGGTGTTCACTTCATATCTGAGACTCAAATTGAAGCGTAACTTTGATTCGAATTTACTACATCGGTCACTTGTAATATTGTTTCACACCTACAACACTTGTTACACAGATCTAAGTGATATAAAACAGATTGATATTTTCTACACTAGAAACTACCAGATAACAAGCTGCTATATTCAAACCAGTTATCAAAAGCTAAGAGGTACTTCAACAATATGGTAATTCTGGGGCAATACCCTCACAAGTCAAACTGAGAGGTCAGTTTATAGGGTAAACTGTTGCCTGGATACAATTCTAAAACAATTTCCATATGTCCTTTGCAGACTTTAAATGCTGGAAAAACACAGGTGCCAACTGCTGTGGCTTTCTGCAGTGTGCATACCGGCAAGGAGGGCAGGGTTGAGGAGTGGGTGGAAGATGATGTGGAGGATGACGAGGTCCTAGACCCCACATGGAATCAAGGTCATGCAAGTGACGTGTGCAGTTTGGAGGAAGAGGCGCTGGTCGCACAGAGGCACCAGTACAGCATAAGAGGGAGCAGGGTGCAAAAGCGTCGATCCCCTAGCGCTCGTCGGCATGTATTAGCTAGAGAATTACCAGTTATACAAGTAATACATGTAGCAATCAAACATAATAGAGTTGAGGGAACCTGAACTGCAAAGTTCAGGTTCGTACCAGATTTAGTGATCCATTTGTAGTTTCAGAGTCAGGTGGGCAGTCCGGTGACCAGGACCCAGACACTGTCTGGGCGGCAGTCGGACGACCGGGACCCAGTATGCCTGATGTTGAAGTTAGGAGTCACAGTGTGGAATGGATTAGTAGGGTCTGGTGCAGGTTAACCCCACGCCCCCTGGTGTTGAGCACCAGCGTTTGTGCAGCCACACACCTGGACCCTGATGCAGCTTCAGTACAAATAGTACTGGATACCAGAAGCCATCACCAGACTGATCCACAACTTGGAGCAGGATATGACATTCACTGTAGCGGCTGTGCACGCTTTTGGCGTTGTCATCCTGCTGCTGCTCGCCTGTCTGCGCTGCAGCGTAACTTCGGCCTTTCCGCTCACCGCCTCATGAGAGGCGAACAGCAGCAGACGATAGTGGAGTTTCAGCTGCAGCACGCACGGGTCAGTGCCTATGCACCAGACTTCCTTCCAATTGATCAGAGTTAAAGGATTTCAAGTGGACTCCTTACAATTACAGGGCCTCTAAAGAAACCTGTATTGTTATTTGTCGTCACTACCTTCCCGCGCCGGGAGTCAGTCATTTGCGTGCCTGCTGCCTTCCTTGCATGTGGTAGCCGTTTCTCAGGGTCCCTGTACGGAATGGAACTCTGATTCCCCGTTACCCATGGTCACCATGGTAGGCGCAGAAACTGGCATCGAAAGTTGATATGAATGACATCCGCATGCAAAGTCGCCGCCACGGGGATGTGAGATTTGCCCGAGGTTCTCTAGAGTCAACAAAGTTCCTGCGCACCTATAATGTCAACAGCTACTCTGCGGAACAGAGTTGTCTTTTTTTATATGTCCCAATATTTTGGGGGCTACCCCAATTAAAATTATATATATATATATATATATATATATATATATATATATATACATACACAGTGTTGGCTACCTAATCCTCCTCCTCCAGCGCCACGGTCACCGCCTCCTCAACCTATGGGTCACTTAGTATAAACTAGGTACACATTAGCAGAGGCTTGTGAAGGCCTTTTCTCCATGCATCAGGAGTTTAACTCAGTTTGAACAATGGAAGAGAATACCCTGCACTTCAACCCTCTCTCAAATGGATAATTATGTTGATCCTCCTGACAGCCATGCTTTAGATTTTGATTTATGTTAAAATCAAAGATTCCATTTAGTGCTATTTTGGCTAAGCTGTATTTTTAATTTTTATGTTATTTTAAATGATTTCCCTATCCACATTTGTTTGCAGGGCACTTCTCTTACCCCCATTTTACTTGCTTTTGCAGCTTTCTAGCTCTTTCCAGGAGTTTTTTAGAGGCATTTTTGTGGCCAAAAGTTCAGGTCCACATTGACTTCAATGGAGTTCGGGTTCAGTGTCAAGTTCGAGCCCGAACCAAGACTTTTTTTCAAAGTTCGGCCGAACCCGCCGGACCCGAACATCCAGGTGTCCGTTCAACTCTAGTTATAACAAACAATGTTGATCTTTTGACCAACATTCAAGTATTTGAGAATTAGTGAGAAATATGGTAATTAAAAAAAAAACTCAAAAAAGCAAAAGCAAAACATACAATTTAAAACATACAATTTAAAAAAAGCCAATTTCAAGAAGATTAAGGCAGCTCTACAACATGTCGACTGGCATAAACTCCTTAGTGAAAAAAACACTAGGGATGTGCATAGGGAGAAAATTCGGTTCCGCATTCCGCAATTCTGGACTTCGGCACTTCGATTCTGCACTTCGTAACTTCTGCACTTCAACACTTCGGAACTTTGGCAACTTTGGAAATTCGGACCTTAGGAATTTCGGAATTTGGGAATTTCGGGACTTCGGATGTTCTCTTGCAGCCGCTTAGTAGATAACTCCATAATTCCCTTGTTATTAGGGAGCTATCTACCAAAAGGCTGAAAGAGCTAAATTGGTAATTTAGCCAAATTTACTAATACTAAGTAAAAATTACTTAGTATTAGTACATTCTGCCCTACTTGCTATACTGCAAGTAGCGGCATGTCTATTAAACAGTGAGCAGCCTGTGGCTTCTCACTGTTAAAAAACAAATAAACAAAAAAAAATAAAAAAATGGGGGCTTTTAAACTGAAGGGGGGGGACTTATTGCCCCTGAGCGGCAGGTGGGGGCCCTAAAGAAGAATAAGGGGGGTGACCTATTGTCCTCCCCCCCGGCCCCCACCCCTGAGCGGTGGGGGCCCTAAAGTAAAATAAGGGGGAGACCTATTGTCCTCCCCCTGGCCCCCACCCATGAGCAGCAGGTGGGGGCCATAAAGTAAAATAAGGGGGCGGGGACCTATTGTCCTCCCCCTCGGCCCCCACCCCTGAGTGGTGAGTGGGGGCCCTAAAATACTTCAAGGTGGGCACCTATTGTCCTAGCCCCCACCCCTGAGTGGCGGGTGGGGGTCCTAAAGTAAAATAAAAGAGGGGACCTATTGTCCAGATGGGAGTGGCAAAGTATGGCAAGCAGAAGCGGTGCCTTTTTCCATATTTTGCCATAATCCGAGGTAATACGTAAGACAAAGCGTAAAACAAAGTATTTCTAATTATCAGGATATTCATTAAGCTAAAATATTTGGGGAATTTAAAATAAATTTTACATTTTGGGGCAAAATACCTGAACAGAAAACTTAATAGGGATATGCATGGGCAAAACATTCAGTTTGGTTCAGTTTGGTTCAGTTTGGAAATTCGGGTAAGTAAAAAAAAATGTGTCTGCTTCGGCAATTCGGACCAATGGCATTCGGTTCAGGACAAGTCGGACTTTTTTTTGGTGGTGTGTTAGGAAATGTTTAGACACTGTGTGGTTCTCAAATCCATTCTTAATGTTCCGACAGTGTTCTGATATCCTAATTTTTAGGCATCTTGACGTCATACCCACATACTGGAGACCACAGGGGCACTCCAGTAGGTATATGACATTTTTGGTACAGCATGTGATGAACTGTTTGATATTGTAACTTTTGTTAGTAATGTTGGATTTGAATGTTGTGGTTTTATTTGGGACTGACATTTGGGTAGTTTTACAAACGATACATTTTCTGCATTTAAAAAAAACCTTTAACGTTAGACAAGGTGGATAATTAGTTTGACTTAGTCTTTGTAAAACATTTTGTTAAAAGGGTTTTACAATAAGGGGCACCTCTAAAAATGATGTTGGGTTTTTCAGGGATGATTTTATTGAGAACAGGGTCTTCAGATAAAATGTGCCAATGTTTGTGAATAGTTTTCCTTATGTCTTTATTCTTGTTATTGTAGTCGAAGATGATGGGAAGGGAAGGGGTAGTGTTAGAATTTTTGTTTTTGTATTTCAGCAGGCTACTCCTTTCATCGGACTTGATTTTAGTGATTTTTACTTTGTTTTATATTAAAGTATTTTGTGACTACCTTTTACCTTGGGTTAGTTCATTTACTTTATATGTTGCTGTTTTATCCTGGCTGATTTTTATCATTATTTTTAACAAGATCCAGTACTTCAAAAGATATCCCTGGTGGGGATTATTCCACCTACGCCTGGTTCATAGAGCAGTGTGCCTGCTCTGAACACTGTAAGTACGTTTCTTTTTATTTCTCTGTCATTTTATATATGGAAAACACTATGGGCCCTCTCTTGTGATTTTATTTTCATAAGACCGGCACTGCAAGCATCACTAGAGGAATATCCTACACGTGGGGAGTTTAAATACCACTGTATGCTGTTTTACTCAGAGCTGGTCAGAGCTCTTAAAATTGTAAGTTGGCACTCTTAGGACCTCAGTGTTGTCTGTTGTTGAAGTATTACCTAAGTTATTGCACCATTGGGTTTTTCCTTCTTTTATATATTTTATATGCTGATGTTTGTCTGAGAAGGTGTAAAAAATCGTGTGGAGACACGTCCAATTGCCTAGTAATATCCTACATGTGGGGATTATTAAATACCACTGTATGCTGTTTTACCTAGAGCTGGGCGTAGCTCTAAAAATTGTAAGTTGGCACTTCTCCACGTCTGTGTTGTTTGTGATCCTTTCAGCATTACGGTTTTGCACTATTGGTCTCCCCCTTCTCTGCTTTTGTATTCCATATTCGACTACGGAGATTCCAAAGCAAGAATACAAGAACAGTCACTCAAGGTCTACACTGTACCTATAGAGACTTTTTTTACCATCTTTCATTTTATCAAGCGCACCCTGTATTTGTTGTCTCTTGTTCTCTTCATTTTCAGAAGGGTTTGAGGGTTACCCTTCCTCTCAGGTGTGCAGCTTTATCCCCCTTTGTGATCAGTACTGTAGCGCTGTTCCCTCCCCTCTTTTTCTTACTATAGTTACCCCTAACCCTACCCGTAACCCTAACCCACTTCAGAACTTCTGCAACCGGGAAATTCGAAAAAATTTAACTTTGGACATTCGTAAGAATCCGAATGTCCAAATTGCACAAAATTCGTCCGAATATACATTCGGAAGGAAACGAATTGCACATGTCTAAAACTTACCCGTGTTGCAGAACTTTTCTAATAGAATTTATTTGGGTTATAATTTAAAATTACTCAAATTCCTAAACTCCTCAGTGTGCCCAATCAGTGTGTATTTTCTCTAATCGCTGGCATCATGGGCGTAGGAACCAGGGGGATGGGGGGGACGCATCCCCCCTAGCAAATCATGCAGGGAGACAGGTTATGGGGAAATCCCCCCCAGCCCCACCGGCCTCCCCCATGCTGCAGCCGCCCGAGCGCTCTGTAGAGAGCCTCAGGCGGCTGCAGCTTTGCCCGGGCAGTGCGTCCATAAGGGCGGACCGCCCGGGCGCAGCCTGAGGAGAGGGTCTGACAGGAGGGAAACGCTCAGCGCTCCCTCCGGTCACTCCCTCACTGTAGCGTGGCCGAGCCCTGTATGGTCCGCGGGTACAGGGAGCATCTGTCTCCTGTACCCGGCCGGACTAACACTGAGTGTTCACTTCCTGTTAGTCCGGCCGGGTACAGGAAACAAAAGCTGCCTGTACCCGTGGACTATACTGGGCTCGGCCACGCTACAACTGAGGTAAGGGGGGAGGGGGGGAAAGAGTGACGAGGTGGGGGGAGGGAGGGGAGAAAGAGTGACAAGGAGGGGAGGGAGGGGAGAAAGAGTGACAAGGGGGTGGGGGGAAGAGTGACAAGGGAGAGAGGGGAGAAAGTGACAAGGGAGGGAGGAGGAGAAAGAGTGACAAGGGAGGGAGAGGGGGAAAGAGTGACGAGGGAGGGAGGGGGGGAAAGAGAGTGACGAGGGATGGAGGGACGGAGGGAGGGAGGGGGAGAAAGAGTGACGAGGGAGGGGGAGAAAGAGAGTGATGAGGGAGGGGGAGAAAGAGAGTGACGAGGGAGGGGGAGACCTGACTGCAGTTCATCGTCGTAACCGACGTGAGTGGGCAAATGCTCACATTCAGTGGCGTCTATCACTTTGGAAAGGTGTTTTCTTCATGGACGAATCCCGGTTTCCACTGTACAGGGCAGATGGCAGACAGCATGTATGGCATCGTATGGGTGAGCAGTTTGCTGATGTCAACGTTGTTATGGACACCGAACACAGGTGCATTTTATTGATGGCATTTTTAATGCAGAGAGATACCGTGACAAGATCCTGAGGCCCATTCTTGTGCCATTCATCCATGATCATCACCTCATGTTGCAGCATGATAATGCATGGCCCCATGTTGCAAGGATCTGTACACAATTCCTGGCCAGCATACTCACCCATTGAACATGTTTGGGATGCTCTAGATCGGCGTATACGACAACGTGTTCCAGGTCCCGCCAATATACAGCAACTTCGCACATCCATAGAAGAGGAGTGGAACAACATTCAACAAACCACAATCAACAACCTGATCAACTCCGTGCGAAGGAGATGTGTTGCACTGCATGAGGCAAATGGTGGTCACTCCAGATACTGACTGGTTTTCGGACCCCCCGAAGCCCCACAAAACAGTAAAACTGCACAAGTTAGAGTGGTCTTTTATTGTGGCCAGCCTAAGGCACACCTGCGCAAAAATCATGTTGTCTAATCAGCATCCTGATTGATGGATCAGCTGTCCGGGTGGCTGGGCTCAGACGATCTTGGAGGTGAATATGCTGGATGTATAGGTCCTGGGCTGGTGTGGTTACACGTGGTCTATGGTTGTAAGGCCGGTTGGATGTACTGCCAAATTCTCTGAAACACCTTTGGAGATGGCTTATGGTAGAGAAATGAACATTCAATTCACGGGCAACAGCTCTGGTGGACATTCCTGCAGTCAGCATGCCAATTGCACGCTCCCTCAAAACTTGCAACATCTGGGGCATTGTGCTGTGTGATAAAACTGCACAATTTAGAGTGGCATTTTATTGTGGACAGCCTAAGGCACACCTGTGCAATAATCATGCTGTCTAATCAGCATTCTGATATGCCACACCGGTGAGGTGGATGGATTATCTTGGCAAAGGAGAAGTGCTCACAGATTTAGACAGAATTGTGAACAATATTTGAGAGAAATAGGCCTTTTGTGTACATAGAAAAAGTCTTTGATTTTTGAGTTCAGCTCATGAAAAATGGGGACAAAAACAAAAGTATAATTTTGTTCTGTGTATGTTGTCTACACGTGTTGACTACTATATGCTGAAGAGGGCAGAGACTAAGGAAGAAAAACATGAACTGAATGAATCCTCTATAGTTGTAAGGTTACATAACATGTTTAACAAAATATATCCTTCAAGTTTGAGAAATATTGTTTATATACACTACTGAAGTTCCTCATTTATGGTGGTAAGATCCTAATTTTAAACTCATTACCTCCCATCTACCATTACCCTTTTGATGCCCTGGTCTCTATAAAGCTAGAGGGAAATAAATAGAATACTTTATTTCAATTATTTTGAGCATTTAACCAGCTTACAAAATATTGCACACATGCTGAAAATTAATCACTGAATTGTCCTCTGTGAGTCAATTCAGCTGTGCATGAGCATCTGGCTTATTCTGACTATTTGGCATCTCCCAAAGCAACTATCCTACTATCTGTCCCTACAAAGAGTCTTGAGTATTGAGACACATCTGAAATTATTTTCCAGTTGGCATCCACATTGTTCACTAATGTAATTAAAACAATATGAGCTGAATATTTCTTTATTTTCAAAGTTAAACCAACTAGGTCAATTTCAAAGGATGTTATTTCTTCACAGCTCTTGGTCTCAAACAAGGTCACAGGAAAAATCATAAAGTAGCAATATCGAAGTGTGCTATATATCTGAACGCAAGCAACATGTTTAGTTTATATACTTTCACAAAACCTGGACTAGATATTTAAAAGTCAAATGAAAACAGAAACTATAACACACACATGATCCTAAAGTGAACTTTTGTTTTCTAAAGTGATTTGAATTCTCCACTACATTACAATATGAGATTTGGCTGGCTCTTAACATCATCTAAATTTCTCAGCTCATTCACATTATTTGCATACAATAATATAGATACACACTACTGAGAATAGGTCTGTGCAGCCCATTTCATTAGGGTGTCTGACTTTTTATGCATATATTTTATGCATATATTTTTTTAAAATTATAAACAGCTATTGAATATTAACTAGTATCGGATGTTTATATATTAAAGGAGCTAAAACATAGCAATGCATTTTTATAAACTTTCTAAATAAGCTTTAATGCCAAAATATAAAATAAATATTACTAAGCAAACCATAAAATATTTTTATTTTCTTTGATAAGTTGATAAATATATCAATATATACATATAGGGACCTAACTAGAGAAAATTGGTGGACATCTTGGCAATGCATTAGAGTGCACTTGGAACTTGGGCATACATGGCATACCCTCTGTGAAACCCTGTATTACTGTGTGGCTGATTTCACCATTGGAGAAGCTCTTTAACTGGGAATAATCACTGCTATGGAAAATACAGCATTGAATAAGACATTGAAAACCATTTTCTCATGAGATGCTCCATTTTCATTTTCATTCATTAGGACATCATACTCCAGTTTAGGAACATGGCAAGCATTGTGAATAAAAAGGAGACATAGAAACATAGGGAAATTTCATCACTTTGCATGCTTTCTCTTATAACAGTGATTGACAGGGAACTAAAATGGAGGAGCCCAGTTGGATGGTGAAGATGAGTGGATTTCTATATTTAGTTTTTTTTAATATAATAAATACATAGGAATAAGTAAACATTATGTTAACAAAACTAGGAAGTGACAGCTCTCCTTTTCAATAAATGTTAATTAAATCTTGTGAGGCATTCATTGTGCAAATAGCTAGAGAGTTATGTTCTCCTGGGCTACAGAAGGAAACACATTCTTCCCATCTGCTTCCATGCTTTTTAAACCCTATTTGTAACCTGTGAACCAGCCCATCCCAAGGAAATCAACTTTTGGCAAGGCTCTATTTTTGTTGACTTTAGTGTTTTACGCTCTAAACTACCCATTTACTGTTGCATGTACACAAAGTAATTGAGCATATCAGTTCTGATGAAATCTGCTTATTCGACACTATATATAAAGACATAACTAACCCACAATAATATATTATTACTTGGTCTACCAAAATTTTCTCAAGTGGCTTGACATGTTCTGTCCTATATTCCAAAAATGTAAGGATTAATCAAGTCTATATACTCCAGGTATATATTGCTCTCTCTTGAACTTCTAGAAAAAGCTCCTAAAGCCCATTACATGATTGACTTACATCTCTGCATTTCATGCAAGTAATTAGAAATCAGCAGTGCAAGATATGCTTTTACCAGGCTGCAATAATGAAACCCTTCCTGTACTATAATTTCCATCTCACCTACTGCCCTTTTCATGTTACAATTCTATTCAGTGTGCCATCTCTATTATAAAGTAGGGATTGTACCATTTTATACCTTTATGTAAAATTGACTTGAAACAATATTAGTTTATTTTGGAGTTTGTCCAATAACAAAATGCAATTTTACACTGTCGCAGTATTCTATATGTATGTCTTCTTTCAAAATGCATGAAAATATGTAAATCATTCTGAATGAACATTCTTGTGTCAATGCACCAGCTGGCACATAATGATACTGTACATATTAGTTTACAATGTGGAGGGTTGGCAATTTGTAATTTCGACCCTGATCTGAATGTCCTTATCTAAATCTCAGCACAACAAACATACCCCCACTGCAAGTCAAGTTGTTTTTGCTGTGGTGACCTGTGGATACTTTGGTTGGATTGAACATGCACATGTTTTAAGCAGGCTACTCTATAAATAATGAAAATGTTTATAGGAAACTAAAAAATAATAAGCATGAAGATGAGCACAGTTTCAAAACAATTATATATATGTTTTGAACATTCTCTCATCTAAATGTGATAGATATCCATATTGAATAGAACTAAACAACATTAGCGCTTTTTTAAAGAACTTTGATATAAACAATGAAGTACAGTAAAAGATGATTAGTCAGAATAACACATGTCTAGTGTCTAAGGAACTGGGATCATGGAATTTACATGTCATTGTGGAACAAAAAACTTCTGAACTCCTGTGCAAATGATTGCTTTCAAATAGGTCTATCATAATCCAGCAAGTCTCTGCAAGTTACAAGGAAAGTGTAAAGAATGAAAAGATGAGATATTTAAACAATGTAGAGGAAGAAGGAAAACAATGTTTTATTTTTTCCTCACTGTTAGTATAGTTTCTGTTGTCCTGGTCTCTGTGTGTTGGGGTTACTGATTCCTGATAGACAATGTCTTGCCACAAATGTTTAGCATTGCCAAAGCATGCAAAACATTATTTGGGGATATGGATAGGGGTGGTTTGAAACAATTATAGTGATCATATAATATTTCATTTGGATATTGCACATTTTAAAAGAAAAACAAGTGCAGAGAATGTGTGACTCGGTCTTGAACTCAGTGATGTATTTTCAGCGAGGCAAACAAGGCACTTACCTTGAACGGCACTTTCCAGGGGGCGGCAAAAACAGGGGGATGACAAGCTGCCAACCTCAGCAGGCAGTTGACCTTAATTTTTGTTTGCAGAGTTTAATAAGGGTTAAGGGGTGAGACAGAGAAGTTGCAGCAGGATAAGGAGCCTCTCATTGGAGGCAGCAGTCAGCATGAAAAGCAGTTCAGTAACTGCTGCACACCCCTCCATATTCTCAGCTAGTGGAGCATTCCAGATACTTTCCAGGCATCAGCTTGACAGCTGACACGCCCCCTGACAGACCATGAGGCAACTCCCCATGGCAACCTCTCCGCCTGGGTATTACACACACTGTATGGCTTCCTCTACATGTAAAATGCTCCTATCTGTAATAACACAAACTGTAAAAATGTATCTATATATTAGGTTAGAGGCTCCCATCTATATATACACAGACTATGTGGCTTTTTATTGTCTAAAGTAATTCAGTTAGGTAATACATTTTGCATTTTAATGTAATTCACTTATAGTGCAAGCTTTATTGGTTATCTCAATTATATTGGAGTGCAAGCTTTATTGGTTACCTTAATTACATTAGAGTGCAAGCTTTTTTGTCTTGCTGAATTATATTAGAATGCAAGCTTTGTTGTTCAAAATAGCTACTGCCTCACCCAACCGTGAGGCAGTAGCTATTTTGAACAACAAAGCTTGCATTCTAATATAATTCAGTAATATTACTGAATACTGATACTTGAGAGTTCTGTCCTATTATATCAGTAACATTGCTTCTGGAAATTGAGGTGTTCTGAGAGCTAGACATTACACCTCTACTTTTACATGTCCAGCTTGAATAACTTGATTTAGTTGCTTATTATACCTCTATTTGTAAATTTATTGAAATGTGTAAGAGTTAAGTGTTTTTTTTTTGTTTTCCTTTTCTTCTAAATGGTGTTCTGAGTTAACCATATCCTATCCTGGAATTGTAATTCATAAAACACTGAATTATATCATAATTGCACTAAGGATTCTGTATGATCTAAGAGGAGATCCAGGGGGGCCGGAGGGAGGGAGGGGTAACAGCATGAGTTACTGCACCGGGTGCCACTTACCCTAGTGGGTCCCCACCCATCTCCACAACTTCAACTCACTACTGAGCTGCATGCCGCCTCCCCCTCGGACCTGAGTGCTGGGTGTGACGTTACTTCTTGGCGCTTGCTTGGAGGCAGCGGCTTCAGAGTGAGGCGTGCTCCAGGTCATTGACAAGATATACAAAGTTTATGCATTTGTAGCTGATTGATATGATATACCAAGTGGCACTGGCAAGCTGTTTGAGTGTTATATATGGCATTGCTGTTTGGGGATATATATGGCATTGATAAGCTGGTTGGGGACAAAGATTGCATTGTAAAGTTGTTTTGTGACAAAGATGGTACTGGAAAGTGGTTTGATGGCAAAGATTGCTTTGATAAGCTATTTGAGGACAGAGATAAGGAGCCTAAAAAAGAAGAGATGGGACCAAAAGAGGGAGAGGTGTGGTTTCTAAAGGAAGGGATGGGTCAAAGATTAGGGGGGTGCATAAGTTTAGGCATGCCAAGGGCAAAACAAAATCAAAATATATCACTGGTCCCGGTGATGGTAAAATCTCAGATATGCCTGTATTAAGCTGGAGGTTGGATAAATGCCAATAATTTCAAAAGTGTACATACAGTTGGGACCTTGAGATTAGAAATAAAGAAAAGCATATTACTGGAATATCCTTATACTTTGTTTGATGGTGCCATGTCAGAATCCAGAAATATTTCAGTTTGTATGGATGGATAAAATGAAGATCTGCAGAGTTAACGAGAATGGGTAAAAGTGGGCAACCTAGCCCGGTATCATTAGTAAAATGTACTAAGGGAGAGGACACTATTGATGTATATACTTGCAGGTAGTAGGGTGTACAAAGCTTCTTTAAACTGATAGATGATTTATTCAATCCCCATCCTTTACAACATCACCAGCATGGAGTGCCAGTCCACCCAGGGAAAATCTTATCAGTTTCAATGGATAATAGCAGCAAGGGGCTGTGACTCTATTTCCACGTGGATGATGTTTAAGACTCTTATTGTGTTGTCCCTGGTCTCGTGACCGGGGACTAAATTTACCATACAGCAACATGTCGTTTACAATCAAATGTCAACTGCACAAAAATCATTACTGTATTACATTATTGTAAATATGTATTTATTTCACTTGCAAAATGACATTCAGGGCACAGAATATGTGGTCAGCCTCTATAGAGAACGTATCCTAGTGCTGCTAGGTGTGTGGTGTATTAAGGGTGCATAGAACCCTGCATAGCTCGAATACTGAGAAGTGTCATTAATGTCCTATCCATGTGTATGTGAGCTGATTTCAAAAAGGGGAGGTGATGGAGTGACCCTCCACCACATGGGTGTCTGAAGGCAAGCATAACAATCTCCATAAAAAAATCCTCTGTAGAACATGCAGGTCAGTCGAGCAGGGAGGGGGAGCAGGGTTAAGGGGACACACTCCTACTTGACCACTTTGAAATGAAACACCTTAAGGTAAGATGGCACCCAGGATCACCAGGCGCTTTAATAACTTAATTGGCCAAGTAAAAAAACTGCAGTTAGAATACCTATATGCAAAATAATATATACCACAATAAAACATACAAAAAGTAAAGAATGGAAAGTTGAATCTTTTACACCAAAATTAAAAAAAAAAATACTACAGGACAGGTATATTTCTAATAAGACGTTCAGAGCATTACCTATTGTCTGTGGAGCATACATTAATCAGCAGACACATCAGGCAAACACACTTGTTTTATAGAAAAATCTCTTCACAACATATTATTTTACTGCCATGTATTTTCTTTCACACATATAATCTCTTTACTTGAAATGGTAGCATCTCTACTCTGCCATTGTATATTGCATTTCTGCACATTTTGTTGCACCGCATAGCTCTCAATAATGTTAGATAACACACACTTATTGCTCTCATCATGCTACCTTGCTTGCTCCAGCATCCTGCTTCACTGACTGACATATTTCCATTGCAAACTATATATAATAATGCAACAGTGACAATCATCTCTTAACTTCACCATCCCTGAATCTCTCAACTGGCAGTATGTCAAACCTTATTTATTTTTATGGTTCTCTTTTCCTCTGGGAAGACAGTAGCATTCAATCTTAACTCACAGAACCTCACAGTATCTATTGTAGTGGAACTGTCTGTGGAGGTTTATTTGCTAGACTGGTCCAAACCAAATTGTAGATGATTGTAAATGATTATGCATAATATATATATATATATACATATATATATATATATACACACACACACACACATATATATATATATATATATTATGCATAATCATTTACAATCTAATATATATATATATATATATATATATATATATCCTGATATAAAAAATGTGTGCATTAATATTTAAAAAAAAATCTTAATATTATTTGTGCCCCCACGCAAAATGCTAACAGAGAAGAATGTTGATGTATTTTTTTTTTTTGCACATGGTGAATAACAGTTAATTTGTTTTGAATACTTCAAAAACACTATTCACTTTTTTACACATAAAATCCGTATACTTTCGCAAACAGCCCAAATGTACAATTTTGTATTTATGTTTTTTAATAGACTTTGAGATTCATTTAATTACAAAATGACAATTCATCTAAACTTGCCCAGACGATTGTCCAAATTCCCAATTTACGAACCACCTTATAGACTAGTCATGAAATAAATGACTCAAGCAATGGACTAGCATGTTCATTTGATTCCTGATTCAGAGTCCTGCCCATGGTGCCAAAAAGAGAAGTGACGATCGAAAAAAAACTGATCAATGGCTAACTAAATTTTGATTTTATATAGAGATTCCTTTACCTGTGAACCAAATGGTGAAAAAAATGCATCAGTGTACTTCAAACTAGATTCATTTAGGTCCAGAAATATTTTGTTATTTCAGCTCTTTACCAAAATCAATTCTAGTTACAGTTGTAAAATAAATATAGCTTAAAGGACCACTATACACTCTGTTCCAAATTATTATGCAAATTCTATTTAAGTGTCACAAAGATTAAATATTTTGTTTTTCAGTTTAACTCATGGATGGCATTGTGTCTCAGGGCTCTTTTGATCACTAAAAACAATCTGACACCTGTGATAATTAGATTGCCAGGTGAGCCCAATTTAAGGAAAAACTACTAAAGGAGGGTGTTCCACATTATTAAGCAGAGCACCATTTTCATGCAATGTTGGGAAGAAAAATGATCTCTCTGCTGCCGAAAAGAGTGAAATAGTTCAATGACTTGGACGAGGTATGAAAACATTAGATATTTCATGAAAACTTAAGCGTGATCATCGCACTATTAAGAGATTTGTGGCTGATTCAGAGCCAGAGCACAGACGGGTTCGTGCAGATAAAGGCACATTGAGGAAGATTTCTGCCAGATCCATGCATCGGATCAAGAGAGCAGCTGCTAAAATACCATTACATAGCAGCAAACAGATATTTGAAGCTGCTGGTGCCTCTGGAGTCCCACGGATATCAAGGTGTAGAGTCCTCCAGAGTCTTGCAACTGTGCATAAACCTTCTATTCGGCCACCACTAACCAATGCTCACAAGCAGAAACGGCTGCATTGGGCAGAAAAATACATGGAGACTAATTTTCAAACAGTCCTGTTCACTGATGAGTGCCGTGCAACCCTGGATGGTCCAGATGGATGGAGTAGTGGATGGTTGGTGTTCCAACAAGGCTGTGACATCAGCAAGGCAGTGGATGAGTCATGTTTTGGGCCAGAATCATGGGAAGAGAGCTTGTCTGCCCCTTTAGGGTCCCCGTAGGTGTAAAGATGACCTCTGCAAAGTATGTGGAGTTTCTGACTGACCACTTTCTTCCCTGGTACATAACGGTGTTTTTTGTAATAAAAGCATCTTCATGCATGACAATGCACCATCTCGTGCTGCAAAGAATACCTCTGCATCAATGCCTGCTATGGGGATAAAAGGTGAGAAAGTCATGGTGTGGCCTCCATCCTCCCTTGACCTCAATCCTATTGAGAACCTTTGGAGCATCCTCAAGCAAACGATCTATGAGGGTGGGAGGCATCCAAAGAGCAGCTCTGGGAGGCTATTCTGACATCTTGCAAACAAATTCAAGCAGAAACTGTCCAAAAATTCACAAGTTCAATGATTGCAAGACTTGTGAAGCTGCTACCAAATAAGGGCTCCTATGTTAAAATGTAACGTGACCTGTTAAAATGTTTAAAAAGTTAAAATGTTGTTATAAGTTTGATTGAAATAGCTTTTGATTTCAGTAAATATGCTGCAAACACAACAAATGACAATTTTCAGTTTTTTACAACCTATAAAGTGTTTTGAAACTTACTGTGCGTAATAATTTGGAACAGTGCATTGTAAGTTTTTTTTATGTTTAAAAAAAATACTGTTATCATTGGGAGGTTTGTTTAATAAAATTTGAATTGTACTCTTAATAGTTGATAACATGAGAATTATGCTGACTGTTATTTACATCAATTATTTAGGTAAATGAGAAAAATATAATTCGCATAAGAATTTTGAACAGGGTGTAGGCACCCAGACCACTTCAGCTCAATGAAGTGGTCTGGGTGCCAGGTCCATCTAGGGTTAACCCTGCCTGCTGTAAACATAGCAGTTTCAGAGAAACTGCTATGCTTACATTAGGGTTAATCCAGCCTCTAGTGGCTGTCTCATTGAGGCACTTCCTGCGCTTCTCACTGCGATTTTCAGTGAGAAGACGCCAGCGCCCATAGGAAAGTATGCATTTAACCCCTTCCTCCCCCTAGAGCCTGGCGGGAGGTGGGCCATGAGGGTGGGGGGGACCTATTTATTTTTTTTGTTTTCCTGGCACTATAGTGATCCTTTAAAGTGCAGTCTCTCAGCTTTAATTTGAAGGTATCTACATTCAAATAGAAGGAATGGTTTATGGATTAGCTCTTTAATATGCAGTTCCTTTTTCAAAAGGACCAAAACTAATTGGACAATTGACTCAAAAGCTGTTTCATTTTTTTTAAATCTTATATACTAACATGCAGTTGCTCTGAAACACCAGACTGATGCAAGTATTTTAACCCTCAGACATAAAAATAATTTGCCATTTACCCACCTAAGCTCTGCCTCTTTCCTGTGTTTTTTTTTTCTAGTTTTCCTCTCTGCTAATTTCTTTCTACATCTCTATTCTCTCTCTTAGACTCATTATTTATTTTATTTATCTAAAAATATTTCAGACGTGCCTTATGAATTTTTAGCTAATGCTACTATGTTTCAGGCCTTGGTACTCTTGTCATCATAAATATCTCCCAGGAAATTCGGGACTTGGGCAATTCGGCACTTCAGCACTTCGGGAGTTCGGTACTTTGGCAATTACCGAACCTTAACCCTACCTCTAACCCAACTCCTACCCCTAGCCCAAACCCTAGCCCCCCTAGTGTTAGGGGTAGTGTTCGGGGTAAGGTTAGGGCTAGGGTTTGGATTGGGGTTTGCCACTTCCGAAATGGGGCACTTCAGCAATTCGGGATGTTGGCAATTCAGCAATTCGGTTCGGTTCAACACTTCCGAAATTTTGCACTTCGGCAATTTGGCACTTCGGCTATTCGGACATTCAGAAGCGTCCGAATTGCCAAAATGTGTCTGAATTTAAATTCAGACCGAAACAAATTCCTCATGTCTATTAAATTCCTCCATAATATAATTGAAGGACTTAATTTTGTGTACCACTGATATGTTTTTAAATTCCCTTATCCCCCCAGTCTATCAAGTGTCTATTTTCATATTATCTAACATATCTGAAATGGTATAAAATGGAAGCACATCTATTACTCTATTTCTGAGTCCTATGTTAATTGTGAATTTATCCCACCAGCTCGTTAATTCTTTAAGTATCTGTGATTTAGATCGTGCCTCTTTTTTTGTTCAAGTCTAAGATCCAAAATAGTGAGGATAGATTACCTACCCCACTTTTAGCTTTATCCATTTTGTACCATATTTCTTGAGTTGCTGCATTGTTTTGAGAGAGCAATATGTGGAAAAGTCTTCTGGCCAGATAACATTGCAAAATTTCTGGACTCCCCAGACCTCCATCTTGCCTTGACCTAGTCAATTTTTTTCATTTTAACCCTTCCTTTCTTAACGCCCAATACAAAATTACAGAAGGACGTATGTAGTAAAGATAACCAGTTGAGCTGGATCATTCTCCATACATTTCAGTAAAAAAAATGTGCTTTTAGGATATTGATTCTACCCGACCGAGAAAAATCCAATCCCTTCCAATCACTTATGTTTTTATTGTTTTTTTTTAATAAGGGTAAGAAGTTGGCTTCTATGAGGTCTTTTATGTCTGAGGTTATGATTATGTCCAAATAATTTAGCCTATCATTATTTTCAGGGAGCTTTTGTACAAGAAAGTTAGTCTATTTTTAGTGACAAATATTGATTTCTCTAGGTTCATTTCATATCCTGAGACTTTTGAGTATTTATTTATCTCCTTCAGTAACTCTGGGACTGATATTTTTGGTTCTTCTAATGTTAATAGGATGTCGTCTGCATAGATATTTAGTTTTGTTTGTCCTAACGAGTTTGTGAAACCTTTAATTTTTTTTTGTTTTGTCTTATCAAAATCTATAGAGGTTCTAACACCATTAGGTACAGTAAAGGGGAAAGAGGACATCCTTGTCTTGTCCCATTTTTAATCTTGAGGTTTTGTGATGTAAATCCTGACCCTGTGACCTTTGCTGATGGAGAGTTATAGTGAGCAGATATAGCTTGTAGTATTGAACCAGTAATTCCAAATCATTTTAAGGTAGCAAACATGAAACCCCAACCAACCTTGTCAAACGCTTCTTCTGTATCTATTGACAGATAACATTATCTGTTTCTTCTAATATATTTATACATTTTTTGAGATTGTGGGTTGAGGACCTCCGTGATATGAATCCTACTTGATCATTGTTGATTAGTTGTGGTATAACTATTTTTAACCTTTCAACAAGAATAGAAGATCGAATTTTAATATCAGTATTGATTTGTGAAATAGGTCTATAATTGACAATAAATTCTGGATCTTTATCTGCTTTTGGGATGGGAACAATATTCGCTCTCAACAACTCTCCAGGACAGCCACCTGTTCTCATTATATAGTTAAATATATTAGAAAGTTCTCCTTTTAGTTGATCTTTCATTAGTTTCTAAAATGTATCTGTAAAGCCATCTGGGACTTGAGCAGTATTTATTTTAAGCTTGTTTATTGATTTACTAACCTCTACTTCTGTTATGGGCTGGTTTATCAGTTTTAATTGGTCGGGTGGGATTTTTGGCAAATGTATGTTTTGGAAAAAATTCTGAATCTTTTCTTCCCTGCCGTATATTTCTTCTGGTAGGTTATATAGATCTTGGTAAAATCTTTCAAATGCTTTTCCTATTTTTTCTGGGCCATTAAATAGGTTTCTTTATTCTTTATTTGATATATTACTCTATGTTTCTCTTTTTTCAGTTTGTTAGTCATTAGTGCTTCTCGCTTAATGCCCTTTAGAAACTGTTATGGACAGAAGAATTAAAATAAAATGGCTATTTACTAATGTCTATTTATTCTGTGTTCACTATGTTAAAACTGGCTGCTAGAGTAAATATTCCCTTCCCCCCCTACAATGTGTTCAGTCACTATTTTCTCTCTACAAAATCCTCCCATCCTGCTAGCCTCCCCCCTTCCCATCGAGCAAGCCTCATGTAACAAAACTCCTGTGTTAAAAGAACATCCTCCTTTATTAAACCCCTTCCCCACTTCCTTTGTGCAAAGTAACAGCTAACAAAATAGAGAATCACTGTTAAAGTAACTACTACTCACTTCCCCCCCTCCCATCGTGTAACCAAGATGGGGCTGGAATGTGGGTGGGAGAAGTCTGTAATGACGACACTACATCCTGTAGGGGGGGTTTAGACAAGATCCCTTAGACTGTTAACCAATTGTTGAATGAATACTGTATGTTAACTATGACTCTGTATATGACGTATTTCTGTTTTAAAAGGGGCTCCCACTCCGGGGAATAAAGCATTCCTCAGGTTTTTCACTGATCAGAAACTTTGTCTCCGGTGTGAATTACTTCTAGGAAAAGCGTGCACGCATTAATTAATCAATTTGGAAGGAGTAGATAGACAAATAATCAAAGTTTTCTTTGGTATCTAAATCAAAACCACTTGGATTGTAATATTTCTAGCTTTTTAGCTGCTTTGTTCATTAACTGGTTGTTTATCTGTTTTTCTATTTCTGCAATCTTCCTTGCTATTTGTGTGGAAGGTGTTATTTTGTTCTGCCTTTTATAATCACCTAGTGTTATATATAGTTTGAAAAAAGGCGGTGTTCATTTTTTATTTGCGTTGGCTGGCATTTTTATCATATAACCTCTAACTATGCTTTTATAAGCACACCAGTCCGTGAAATCCGGTGTGCCTTTGTTTGTTTTTATTTTCTTAGAAGAAGAGATTGGCTATTCTCTTAATCTCTTCAACATTATTATTTTTGTTTAATATATAGTCTTTTAGGTGCCACTCTTTGTGGAAAGTATCAAAGGTATCTTTATATTCTAAAAAATAGGGCTATGGTCTGACCATGCTATGTCCTATATCTCTATTATTTTAACTAGATGTAGCATGGTCAAATTTCCCAAAATAAGGTCAATTCTGGAATAAGAGTTAAATGTTCTAGAATAACATATATGAACAATAACTTTGGCCACTATTTGTAACTAAGTGGCAACTAAAAAAGGACTTGACAAAGCCCTTAGGTTGTCTACTTTTGCAAATAGTATGCCATTAAGGTGGTAGTTCTCATTCCTGGGCTGTCATGCTGTCTCAAAGGCAACATAAGCTATCTGGCACATTTTTATGTGAAAAATCTGAAAGAGTAAGCCCTGCAACTTTTGAAAACACCATAAAACCTGTACTGTTATACTTGTAGACTTCGCTGAACACAAATATTAGTGTTTCAAAACAGTAAAACGTATCACAACGAAGATGTAAGTTAAAGTGCCATTTGTGTGTGAAAAATGCAAAAAAAGTCACTTTCTGCAACTGTCACCTGGGGACTTATGTAACAGTTTAACAGGAGTTGGAGCCCAGTTGCAGGAGATGGCACAGGGAGGAGGCAAAAACCAGAAGCGCAGTACAGATTAAGGGGAAATCCAAAGGCAGGGTCAGACGAGAAGCAGAAGTCAGGGCTGGCAGCGGAGTAACGAAGTCGGTAAATCAGGCAGAGGTCAGAGTCCAGGAAATTAGTCAGTAGCAAAGCAAAGATCTGGCAGAAAAAAAACAAACAGGCAAAATGACCAGATACTAGGCCTCAGGCAGGGCTGGCTTTTACAGCCTGCTAATTAGGTGCAGCTGACCCTAATTGGAAAAGGGCTGCAGGTGGATCAGCACTGCTTAATCAAGGCAAGGGGTCAGAAAGCAGAAGAATACAAACAAAAACTGAAGCCGCCTGGTGGATATCATGGTAGAAAACCTGACTGGGATGCTGGAGCTGTGAGCTCAAACCCAGCCAGGTCTCTTGAAGGGGAGGCCACACCTTGCTGTCTGCAGGGCTCGGGCTGTGCCGTGACACCTTCACATCCTGAATCCACGATCACATGGCCCAGATCAGCCAAAAGAGGAAACAACTCTTAAAAGGCAGTGAATTGATCAGTGAAACATCAGAGGTATTATCTGTATATCTATACAACAATTAATTTATAGTGACTATAGCCCCAAATGGGGTTCCGCCCAAATTTCTGGAAACAAAATGGCCTTGGGTAGTGAGGGAGCAGTGGGCAGTGATCTCCCTGCTCAGCTCCCTCGCGCGCACAACAGTGATGCTGGAGCTAGAATATGATGTCACTCCGGCTCCGGCATCACTAAAAGGCGCGCAAGGGAGCTGAGCAGGAAGATCACTGGTCGCAGCTCAGCGACCCCAGGGACTGCACGCTCAGCCCAGCAGAGACTCCATCCAGCACTCCCATAGGTGGAGTAAAAAATTTGAAAAATGTAAATTGTATATGTGTCTGTTAGGGAGTTTGTATGTGTTTGTGTATCTGTCAAAGAGTGTATGTGTGTCAGTGTGTGTACCTGTGTGTCAAGGTTTGTGTATGTGTCACTGTGTATCTGTGTGTGTTTGTCAGTGAGAGTGTATGTCAAAGAGCATGTGTGTCTGAGTGTGTCAGTGTGTGTATGTCAGTATTTGTGTGTATGTCACTGTGTGTATGTGTTAATGTGTGGATCTGAATGTGTGTATTTGTGAGTCAAGACATGTGTATGTGTATCTGAGTGTGTGTCTGTCTGTCGGTGTGTATCTGTGTGCCACTATGTGCCAGTGTATCATAAACACACTGACACACAGATACACACATTGGCACATACAAACACAGATACACACATAAGACAAACACACAGATACACACTGTGCAGAGGCGGGCTACAAAATTAATAAAAGGAATGGAACATATCGGCTATGAAGAAAGGTTAACAAATTTAAACCTATTTAGTTTAGAAAAACGTCGCCTGAGAGTGGATATGATAACATTATACAAATATATTCGGGGCCAATACAAACCATTGTGTGGAAATATATATTTACAAACCGGACTTTACATAGGACACGAGGCCATGCGTTTAGACTGGAAGAAAGAAGATTTCGCCTAAGGCAAAGGAAAGGTTTTTTTACTGTAAGAACAATCAGGATGTGGAATTCTCTGCCTGAGGAAGTGGTTTTATCAGAGTCCATACAGATGTTCAAAAGGCTACTAGATGCATACTTGCAAGAACAGAATATTCAAGGATATAATCTTTCAATGTAGGGTAATAACTACTTGATCCAAGGATAAATCTGACTGCCATTCTGGGGTCAAGAAGGAATTTTTTTCCTAGCTTGTTGCAAAATTGTGCTTCAAACTGGGTTTTTTTGCCTTCTTTTGGATCAACAGCAAAAAACAAATGTGAGGAAGGCTGAACTTGATGGACGCAAGTCTCTTTTCAGCTATGTAACTATGTAACTATGTAAGGTGCGTGTATCTGATTGTCACTGTGTGTATCTGTGTGCCACTATGTGTGTGTGTGTCTGTGTGTATCTGTGTGTCAGATACATACACACACAGATACACATTGACACACACACACTGGCACATACCAAAAACTTTTTTCTGGGAAGGGGTACAATGTTGATACAATATGTCAAAGGGTTCCACAGGAAAAAATAATTGGGAACTCCTGCTTCAAAGTGTCCATTTAAAATGTCAGTTTAAAATGTTTGGATGTATGCTGGAATGAGTTAACATTTCACTTGTTACAGTATCATAACAATATTATCCTTTCTGCTCTACAAATGCAAACCAGCTGTACTTTTACTTTGGGCCAAAATCAGAATATTGCTGATATTGTACCCTACAACTAGTAGGCCATCTCAAGGCAATTGACAAGAAAAAAAAAAAAACTACCAGGTATTTTGTATATGTGCATGTGTTTCTGAAACGGAGTATCTCTTTTTAAGACTCAATATTATTCTACAGGCTTATTTTTCTTATGGCATATATGTTTACATTTTTAAAGTCATATGTGAATAAAACATTTTTCCAATTTGTTTTTTCAACATGGCATGCACAATTTAACACATATGTTTACTCATGCAGATGACTTAGAATCTTGCCTTTGCACTTTAATTTTTAATTGGTTTTCTGTTAGGGCATGGTAAATGACATAGTCACCACGGGTGGTCTGCATTGTTTATATTTTTTATTTCTTTTGGGGTCCTATTTCTGAAGGCTCTGTGCTAATTTACCTTGTGTAACATTTTTTTTTTTTTTAAATAATTATTTTGCTTACAAAGCGTTGCCTGGTCACAGAGATGTTAAGCTTCTTATTGTACTAGATGTTTTATGTTAGTGAAGCTTGAACAAAATTATTTTCAAGAAAGGCTGGATCTAGTGTGCAACATGGGAATTAATGGAGTCAGTGGGAGAAGTTCTCAAATATAATAGATAATTAATGATACAGTACATTAAAGATCTTCTATAACATTACATCCTACAAATATTTTTTTCTGAATAATCTGCAAGAAAGATACATATCTCTCTGTAGAGATGAGTCTCTGAGACTTTTCCCTTGCCAATGTATGTATGTATGTATCTATGTTATGCTATTCTTTCTGTAAGTATACATCAAGGTACCATGAAAAGTAAAGATTATATTTGTACACATATTGATCCAAATGAGTTAAACAGATTAAGAATGCTTAATGACCTCTCACAGGACAGAACGCGCTATAAAAAGCCATCTAAGGGGATCATGTCATAACATTATGCATATACAGTATGTTCTAGGTCAAATGAAGCTCTCTGGGCATCTGATCATAAATATGTCTGTTCTGGTGAATAAGGTAGGGACAGTAGGAAAATATGATTAGTTCCTGCAAAACATATGCTTTTACTGCAGATATCTTGAACAAAGTTGTGCATTGTATAACTTTAAGCTAATTTCGAATGAATAAATGGCAGAATGTGATTTTTCTCTAAATAGATATGAAGCTGCCATCTTGAAAAAAATATATATGTAAAGACAATGGTAAATTATTTTAAAGAATGGGATATTTATATCTTTTTATAGATCAACCAATATCCGATAAATCTTTAGACAATTATAAAGATTTTCTTATTTGCCGTCTAGGTAGGCCACGACTGCCCTATGTGCCTATTAAGGATAAGGTAGTAAGGAAGTCCTGGTTTGGTGAACCACTTCTGAAATGCTGGCATCTTAAAATGTATAAATATTGCAACTTACTGATATAGCCTCCTTTTGCTTCCTTATGGGTTGCAGACTGAGATAATTCTTTAAGCAACTTACTGACACAGCCTCCTTTTGTTTCCTTATATGTTGCAGACTGAGATACTTCTTCAACACACTCCCTTTTGCAATTATTGGAGTACCTGCAAAATAAGTTACTTATGAAGAGGTGGGAGAGAGGGTTCCTGGCATGACTTAGTCATCTCAGACACCCAACTATGGGTAAAAATATACCTGTCTGTTGGGCCACAGTTATGTACGTTGACAGGCCGTGGAGATGCATAACAGTCAAAGTTTAATACTGTTAAATAAAGATGTTGCTACGACCTTTCCCATGTTATATAGTCTGCTGTGTCATTGAATTAGGCATGGGAGGTAAATGGTTAGGTATGTTTGCCCCGTCAAGATTAAGGTTATGGATAGCCACTCTGTAATTTTTTTCATCTGATATTATCCAAAAAAAAAGAATGTTGAGAAAACAGATCATTTACAACATAAATGTGGTGCAGTATAATAAAAGTCATATTAGATACAAAACTGTACAACTGATTGACTCCTGGTGAAAAAACCTTGCACATTTAAAGTCAAGGCTGTTTAGTTTCATGATCCTGACTGCATCCTTCTCTCCCATTGGCCTACACTGGTTCCTTGAAGTTTCACAAATTTGTTACAATTACTGTTGTTGATATGGCAGATTCATTAATTTTATAGGCATACATTTGGAGTCACTCTCTCTCTCTCTCTTGAACCATATGCAACACAGTTTAGGATGTGGTTGCTCTCTAGATGCCACAGCATTAGATTTGTTTAGTGGAATCTCCCAGCATAGTTCATGCCCAGCTTCCTGCTTGTTTAGCATTGCTTTGGCATTTTAATTTGATCTAGAACAGCACAGATATATTTTGAGTACTGCAAAATAGCATTGACATTTATTCCCCCACTGTGTACTTGTGCGTTAGAAATTGCAATGACCATTAAGGCATTCATACCAGTGAGTGTATAGATATATACATTCTACTGTGTCTGTGTTGCTATGCAATGCTGATTACTTAGGTGACTGTTGTTCCCTTTCAACGAAACCATAGAAACACTTCATGCTAATGTCTATTGAAGTTACAAATGTATTTATTTATGTTTATCATCTCCAAAGCCTGTTCATTAAAACACAAATGCATTTGTCTTTCAAGATTCCAAATATGATGTCTTACACCACACGTGAATTATTTAATTAACGTGTAAGTAGAGTCTGCAGTTGTTGTGTGTAAAGCTTGAATTTAAAGGTTAAAAAATATCTGTCAGTTGACAGTTCAAGAGAAGTTCAATGAGCAGTTGTTAAATAGTAACATGCATATGTCATGTTCCTGGACTGGAAGTAACAGCAAATGGGCAGTAATCAATTATTGTTATAATTAAATTAGCAAGACAGTGATAATTTACATATTTTTTCATTTATTAAAAAATCATAAGCACACAATGATAAATTTACTAAAATGTGAAATATTGGAGTGAAAACATGTTATCTTCTCAAAATAAAGCATGTAGGATCTCCTCACTCTTGCATTTAACTAACATGAAGGGACTTGAATGACTTGAACAAGGCATTTAAAGGGAAACTGTAGGCACCCAGAGAACTGCATTTCATTGAAGTGGTCTGGGTACACTGTCCCTGTACCCTTAACCCTGCAATCTAAAACATTGAAGTTTAACCCCTTAAGGACCAAACTTCTGTAATAAAAGGGAATCATGACATGTCACACATGTCATGTGTCCTTAAGGGGTTAAAAGATATTTCAATGTTTATATTGCATGGTTAAGACTGCCTCTAGTGGCTATCAGATAGCCACTAGAGGTGCTTCCTGCTGTTTCACAGAGTTTAGCTTTGCATGCAGACTTCTAGCATCTTCATTGATTCAATACTTTCCTAAGGGGAAAACCTAATGGGTAAGTGGTGAACGCCATATACATGCGTTAGCTTCTCCCTCTGCACTGAAGTCAGAGATGTAGCCAACATCGAGAAACTTTGGTACTGGAATAAAGAAAGTGTTGAAATGGTTTTTAACCCTCTAAATGTAACAGGAGGGGGTTTGAGGGATGGGGCAGAGTCACACTATTGTGTTAGGAATACAGCTTTGCATTCCTTACACTATAACTAAAAATGCATTCCTTAGATTTCCATACAACGTTTCAAGCCCCTAAATGTCATGCGTGCTTGGTTACTGTGACAGAACCATCTGTCTGTCTATTGTGGTGGATTTGTTTATTTCTGCCCTCATTCGTGTAAATGGCTGTTTCTATAGCCCAGCCATACGGATGACTCATTTTTACAGCACAAATCTACCGAACGGATGGCCACCCAGGATAGAAGTGTGCTGCTGGTTAACCTCTTGATCCCAATTAGAACGTTGTGGTTAACCGCAGACACTTCTTAATTAAACCGAATTCAGAGTGGCCGTCATTCGTATGTCAACCATGAGGCAGCGGCCATTTTAAAACACACGAAAGACCAGCGGTGTTCGGCACTGATTTCATGGAACTAAAAACTGACACTTTTTCTGCCAAACACCGCTGAAACAACGGGTCGCCCTACTCCATCGACGAAAGCATGCGAACACCAGCCGTTCGGGAATTTGGAATCACACGTAAAGCCTTAACCCAGATAGCCTTCCCATGGAGTCAATCGCATACCGAAAGACTGTAAGAACTTTGACTCCATGGCGATTGAACTATGTGTGTGGGATCTGAGCGCTGTTCGCTAATAATATGCCCTCAGATCCAGGCTATCTGGGGATGTATGATACGAATGTGAAATGTTCGGTTGTTGTGGAATTATATATTTTTGTGTGTTTTCTGGCATTTTATTTAAGATGGCGATTTGCCTTTGTCCTGGAGATAATTGAATTACTCCTCAATTATCTCCAGGGCAGAGGGGAGGAAACCATATTGCATTGTTGAAAAAGTTTACATCTGTATGTCTGAAATGTCCCCATGTCTATCTGTCATTACAGTCTCCCATTTGGTCCCCTAGGGGAGTGTCCACCAAATGGGAGACCTGCATAAATACGGGCGGGTAGCCCACAGTAAAGCCAGATCTTGTTTGACCCTCAATGCTTCTGTCTCGTTATTGGGGGGGGATTTATTATTTACGCCTAGAGACTGATTATTGGAACCGAAAGCCGCTTGGTGGATATGTTTGTTCGGCGGTTAGTGGATTTCTGTTCGGGAGTTTGGAGCCTTTCACGGATCCCGGTCGGGAGATTACTGCTTCCCCTGATGGTGGTTCATATACTGCAGTCTATGCGAACTGAGTTACTGATATTGCGAAAGGGGAAGGTTAACTAAACGGCGGTTTCTCTTAAAGACACCAGGGGTGTCTTAACAGTTACTTTATCAAAGTATAGGTTAGATCAACCTGAAACAATTCTGCATTTCCTCAATGTCTGCGTGCATTGACGCAAGTTTTCTCGTAAGAATACATTAAGTTTATTATTACTATAATGTACAGTGATTATATAAGAATAATAATGTAACCATTTATCTAAATAATACTACATGTATAATAATATAAATTAATCAAGTCTTGCATGGTTTGAACTATCATAATATTTAAAGGACCAAAAAAGTCTAGGTGCAGTGTCCCTGTATTTTTAATCCTGCAATATAAAACATTGTTCAATTATTTAATGTTCAAAGTTCAAAACCTACCTTTAAATAATAAGTTAAGAGAGAACTTAAGAAAAAAAGACAGGTAAGGTAGGTGAATGTACAGCACCAGACTTTTATAAAGACATGGTATTATACAAAAAAAATTTAAAGTTCATCTTACAAGGTAAATGCTAAATAAATCTTGTATTGTCCCACTAGCATTAATACACAATGTGAGCAAGCTTACTGAAATGCCATTGGCATAATTAGATGACACTCAGCCTTTATATTTTCTCATTTAAAGAAAGTTTGCATGTTCAGCCATATGTAAAGTGGACATTTTACACAGGAAATGTTCTGCTATTATTTAACTGTTTGGAATGAATGAATATTTTAATATATCAATCTTAAATAGACATCTCATGCACAATAACTATGCCATGTTGAATTTAAGTAAATGAGTCAAAATACTAACCGGTGTCGAGATTTGTTGCATTAGTTTTAAAGCAAAGCATTGTAATCAAGATTTTATAAAGATTTTTTCACTAAACAGTGAATAGTGGTGGAATCATAACTGGTGTTTTAAATTTAGGCCAATATAACGGAACTGGATATTTTTTTCAAACTTGGATGTTTTGGGTCACAATTTACAAATTAATTGTTAATTTACTGTTTAGCAAACAAATTCCATAGTATAAAATATAGACTTATGTCTTTATCTTGTGACATACAACACCACCTTGTTCAGATTGCTCTCTTTAGACTTGTTTATTAAAATTTTTTAAACATCCTTTATGACAGAAGCTCCTGTGCCATTGTCTTTTGGAGAAGCATGAAGAGCAGACTCCTGCCCATGGACTATGAGACTGGTCCCAAGATCCACTAAAAAGAGCTATTTTCACTGCGGGATGGGGTTCTGGATGCCTACTCTGCCTTCCAGCCGGAATTGGGAATCTCTGCCTGGATCCATCCTGCATATTGAGCGTCTGACAAGGAGATACCCTAAAATGCTATGGAACTGTTTGTTGGATTAGGACTGTGCTATGATCCGGTGAACCTCTGATCAGGTATCTCTTGGTCCCCTGATCACCAATCAGGGTGCTATTTGATGATCAAGAGCTCTCTAGAGACATATAACATGTGGGGGCAACAGCCTCCTCTGAGCCACAGGAACCCTGTGTTATGAGACCAGGACAAAGAAAACACATGCCTAGAACTCTGAGCTGGATCTGAGAATAGCTGCGATCTGGTCAAACTTTAACACATTATAACTCGGATGCGGATTCTCCAATTTGGTCAGTATGGGCGCTCGATCAAGAGAGGTCCAAGGACATATAATGTGTGGGGCTACTGTCCAGCAAAAGGTTTTTTGGGGGGGACATTTTGTACATTTTGGAAAAGCACAGCAGGGAGTCTGGGGATGTTGCGATCAAGATCCCAGACAGAGTAGTGTGAGTTTGCACGGAGGACCCCCTGGTGTGGGAATCCACATTTCTGTGTTTAAGTAGCTGAGTTGTGTTCAATAAAGCTGTATTTTACTCCCCTACATTTAGTCTCGACTAATGTGTGGGTGAAAGCTTTCTTTAATCACTTTACAGAAGAAAGGATTTCCAGAGCTATAATCACTGCAGAGAGAGCTATAGCCACTGCCGAGAGCTATAACTACTGCAAGGAGCTATAACCACTGCAGAGAGCTATAACCACAGCAATATGGTTCTGGGTGAAAGCGGTGCACAGGGATCCTAGTAAAGTGGGGAATTAGCTCAAATGGTAGAGTGCTCGCTTTGTATGTGAGAGGTAGCGGGATCGATGCCCGCATTCTCCAGTTGCAGGCCCTTCTTTTTTCTATCACAGTAAAGGAGGAGACTATATTTAAAAGAAGAAAAACTACCACAACAAGAGGACATAGTCTTAAATTAGAGGGACAAAGGTTTAAAAATAATATCAGGAAGTATTACTTTACTGAGAGGGTAGTGGATGCATGGAATAGCCTTCCAGCTGAAGTGGTAGAGGTTAACACAGTAAAGGAGTTTAAGCATGCGTGGGATAGGCATAAGGCTATCCTAACTATAAGATAAGACTAGGGATTAATGAAAATTGGGCAGACTAGATGGGCCGAATGGTTCTTATCTGCCGTCACATTCTATGTTTCTAATTCTCTATTGCCAATATCATAATTACACTCTGCTGGAGACAACTTTCTAGAAAAGTAACCACAGGGATGCAAAGGGGTATTCTGACTCTCCCTGTGAGAAAGAACAGCCCCCAGCCCTGTTTCGGAGGCATTAACCTCCAGTATGAAGGATTTTCTAGTGTCAGAATGTACCAAAATGTCACCAGAAGCAAAAATTTAAAAAGTTCAAAAGCTTCTCTAGCTTTTTTAGACCATATGGTACAACTAGCCCCTTACGTGTTATGTGGTGATGGGGGCTATTACAGAAAAGGGCTATTACAACCTTTGATGAATCTTCTGTAGTAATTAGCAAAACCAATCAACCTTCGAATGGCTTTTAACCCATTAGGTAAAGGCCAGTGTAGAACAGCCTCTAGTTTACCAGGATCAATTTGGAAACCAGAGGCGGAGGTATTATACTCCAAAAACTGTACCTCAGACTGGTCAAAGATGCAATTCTCAAGTTTGCAATAAAGACAATTTTTAAGCAAAGATTGCAGTACTTGTTTGACATGTTTGTGATGAGTCTGGAGGTCAGGGGAAAAAATAAGGATATCATTCAGGTATATTAAAACAAAAGAATAAATATAGTCTCTGAGCACATCATTTCTAAAATCCTGAAATACGGCCGGAGCATTACATAAACCGAAAGGCATGACAAGGTGCTCGGAGTGCCCACTTCTGTGTTACATGCCGTTTTCCACTCATGATCTTCCTTGTTTCTTACCAAATTGTACGCACTCCTAAGGTCAAGTGTAGTAAATACCTTACTAAAGCCTGTAAAACAATTGGAAGATAAGGAGAATGGGATAGTCATTTTTTTATGGTGATCTTGTTTAAAGCCCTGTAATCAATGCATGGCCATAATTCTCCATCTTTTTGGATACAAAAAAGAACCCTGCTCCAGCAGGCGAGGATGACTTACGTATGTGGCCTTTATTTAGAGAATCTTTGATGTACTCATCTATGATTCTACTCTCCTGTGGGGATAAGGCATATACTGCCCCCTTAGGGGACATAGCACTGGGTAGCAGATCTATGGACCAATCATATGATCTGTGAGGAGGTAGAATGTTAGTCTGACTCTTACTGAACACCTCTTTAACCTCCCAGTATTGTATGGGAATTTTGGAGGTCTGAGGTGTAGCGGTGGGCAAAGTAACGATGCCCACTCTCTTAATAATGGGTACAACACATCTCTCTATACAGTTTTTATCCCATTCCAGTATTTCTTCCTAACCCAGTCAGTTTGAGAATTGTGCTTAATGAACCAAGGAAATCCTAATATGATGGGACAAGAAGGAGAAGCAATTATCTGGAATGTTATGTTTTCCTTGTGTAAAGCTCCTATAGAAATGTTAATAGGCATGGTTTCGTGGGAAATCAGGGGTTGAGAGAGAGGTCTCCCGTCAATAGCCTCAATGGCCAGAGATGATGATCTCTCCTTTATAGGTATGGAGTGTTTTTTCACAAAATGCTTATCAATAAAGTTTCCTGCCGCACCTGAGTCTATCAGGGCTTTGCATGAAAAGGTTTTCTTGTGGCAAAGGGCAGTGATACCAAGGAGAAATCTATTTTGATTATTACCAGAGGACATATCCATAACACCTAAGACCTGTCCCCTTAATATTCTTAGGTGCAGAAGTTTTCCGGGCATATGGGACAAGCATAAGTCCTTTTTTACCACAGTATAAGCAAAGACCCTCCTTTCTCCTAGTGACCCCTAACTGCATAGGTTCGGACTGTATAGAGAGGTCAGGGATAATAGGTTTGGAGAAATGAGGTGCCAGTGACATAGCCATACGTCTGGTTCTATTTCTAGTAATTTCTGTGGTCCTAAGTCTGTTATCAATCTGCATCACAAATGTGATGAAGTAATTTATTCTCTTAGGTAGATCATCAAGAATTGCCTTGGATAATCCTTCTTTAAATGCAGAGATCAGTCCGCTATTAGTCCAATCTACCTCAGAAGCCAAGGTTTGAAATACTATGGCATAATCCAAGATAGACCGGTTCCCTTGTTTGATACATATTAGGGCAGTGGAAGTGTCATCCTCCCTGCCTAATGGTTCAAATTTTAATTTTAATTTCGCAAGGAATTCCTGATAGTTACACACAATACTCCCATAAAGAATTGGCCCAAGTTAAGGCTTTACCTTTAAGTTGGTTCATTAAGTACCCAATCTTATCTCTATCGTGGGAAAAGATACTGACGAGGCCTCAAAGTGATACTCAATATGATTCAGATATCCCCGGCATTCTTGAATATTACCATCAAAATGCGAGGGAGGAGATAAGGAGATAATAGGCACCTTATATGCTATACGTGGAGGTACATTATGCGGAGTTGAGATAATTGGAGGGACCTCAGGCTGTAAATGCGCTGTCCGAGTAATAAGCATACTGAAAGCCTGTACAAATTGATCCATACGGTGATCATTCTCCTCCAGTTTTCTCTCGCAAGCTGCTATGTTCTGACACAATTCTGCAGGATCTATGGCCATGTCGTAATGTCAGGATTACTAGTTGATCCAGCACGCAGAATTATATCACACTTTGACTAGAGGTAACATCTTACCCAACCTTAGAAAGGACGGACTTAAAGGACCACTCTAGGCACCCAGACCACTTCAGCTTAATGAAGTGGTCTGGGTGCCAGGTCCAGCTAGGGTTAACCCATTTTTTTTTTTTTAAAACATAGCAGTTTCAGAGAAACTGCTATGTTTATAAATTGGTTAATCCTTCCTCCAAAGCCTCTAGCGGCTGTCTCATTGACAGAAAACTAGAAAAATTGAATAGGGGGAACAAATTTTGAGTTCCTTGAAATGAAGCTTAAAAACCAACTAGATAAGTTTCAGTCAAGTGTCAAGTGTCAAAGTCTGCAAGCATGTCAAGTTTATCAGAGACTTACAAGATTTAAAACAGGTAATGTCTACAAAAGAAACAAAAATCTTAAAAAAAAAAAAAAACTAGAAAAGCTGACTCCAACTATGCCACCACCTCAGAATATGAGACAAGTAGGTCAGAATCCGATTCTGTAGGAAATGAACAATCTAAACGCCCTGATACCAACCCCAGAAGCATTCTAAAAAAGGGGTCTCTTTAAATATATTGATCTCTTTGTAGAACTAACGTGTAATGAATTGGAGAAAATCGCTCAAAGTGATCATATATTAAAGCCCAACAGCAACATCTCACAGGCTGAACAAAAGTCCTTTTATAATTTTAGTAATAACAATTTACTAGTTATAAAACCATCAGACAAGGGAGGGAATACAGTGGTGATGGATAGATCCCAGTACGTTGAGATGACGGAACATTTAGTGAATTATAGGGATACGTATCATATCCTAAAGACAGACAAAGCCTAACAGAATTGCCCCATTACATCAGGAGGCTCACCACTTCAATAATGCCGCACACACACGCAAAGAAACTCACCTTTGAAGGCTTCTTCCACATTCCGAAGGCGAGGCAAGCACCACCAGGAGCCCCACAGGACGTTATAGTCCGATGCCACTCGACCACCGATAAAATCCAAGTGATGACTGCAGTCCGGGGCAAAACCCCGCTCCACTTTGAAGCCGCCCAACTAACATTCTACCAAGACATCACCCGCACCACAATGTTTTGGCACCGATCAATGGGCCCTGCGACCAGCCAACTATGCAACGCCGGCATAGAATACCCGTGGGCACTGCCACGCACTCTACTAGTCACCAAAGACAGGAGCACGAAGAGACTGTCCACACTAAAAGACGCAACCCTATACCTACAAGCTCTGGGACTTCCCACGCTGGATGCGGAGACAGCAACTACCTCGAGCCCACACCCCTGGGATCCGGAGAGATCGGTGCCTTTTACCCCGAGAGGCAACGGACGCCCAGCGGCCCCAACCTGAAAGAACTGTGTTAACCAATACGAAGATGTACCACACTGTTGAGTGAGGACTCGAGTTATAAGCACCCCGCTTAAAGTTATCAATTTGTCAGTTCTGTTTTGTTTAGACTCAGAATACCTTACTGTCTGTTAGCTTAGCTCCATCTACACCTACAAAGTTTTAATATGATATAGGTAATATATTGCACACGGGTCAAATGCATACCGGCACATAAGTTCCACACACAAGAGCACAGGAGCAACCCCAGAGATGCACTTCACCCACCCTCACGGAACCCCAACAGGAGATGGGATCCCCAAGCTGGCACCCTCCTCCCCCCCTACACACACTAGACATTTCCAATAGAGTACACCCTCTAACGAAAGTCACAGACGCAGACACATGATTCCTACCGGAACGACAGACACATAGACCCTTTACTATGCTAAAGTGCAGAGAACACACAGCCCGGCAGGGCGCACACCACTTAAACAGCACACACACACCATCACTTGGCACCTGAGCAAACAACCAGTCTCACCCCATAAATAAAAAATAAGTGCTAGGAATATTACCAATGCATTATGCACCTGCAAATGTCAATCTATCTTATAGCTTACACTGAATTCAAATGTTCTACTTTTTGTCAAAAGCAGCACGTGAAAAATAAAGAATTAAAAAAAAAAAAAAAAGAGGGCAAAATATCAACCACATTATTTAGAAAATCAACAGCCACCAACAATCTACTTAACTGGAAAAGTCATCATCCCCCATCCCTCAAGAGAGGTATTCTAGTCAGACAATATCTCTGACTAAGGAGGGATTGTTCATCTATGGATGACTTTAAAGTTAAAGCCCAAAATCTCAGGGCAAACTTTAAAGAAAAAGGGTACCCTAATAAATGCCTAAGAATACTTATTAAAGAGCCCTCTTAATGGATAGAAAAGTACTCCTATCTGACAAAATACCGGATACCTCTAGCAAAGACCAAATCAGATGCATAGGCACTTTTGATGCAGGGTGGTATGCTGTGAAAGGGACACTAGAAAGATTTTGGCCACTGTTACAACAGAATAAACCTTTTCAAAAGGCCATCACACCTCGTGCTTCCATAACAGCAAGAAGGGGTAGAAACCTGAAAGATATACTGGCCCGTAGTTATCTGAAACCAGTACCGACTAATGGAACTTGGCTAAAATCTTCCGTTACTGGGACATACCAATGTGGAAGATGCAAGGCATGTAAATACATCAACAGAAAATCTAAGACCTTTGCAAATTCCACAGATTCTGGACAATTTACTTCCAAATCCTTCTTTAACGGCCAGACTGCAGGAGTAATGTATTTGCTGACCTGCAGCTGTCAAAAGATGTATGTGGGTAAAACATGTCGCCCACTGAAATGCAGAATCTAGGAACATATTAATTCCGTTAACATCATGTTGATATACCTATTTCAAAGCATTTGAAATTATTCCATGGTGGATCATCTGACAATATTAGATTTAACGGAATAAAGAAAGTCAACCTTGGTCCAAGAAGGGGTGACCTTGATAAGAAACTCTTAGAAAGTGAGAGTTTTTGGATCTTTTAACTTAAGACGCTCGCTCCATGTGGTGTGAATGAAGGTTTTTCATACTCTTAATTTATTCCTGAATAAGCCTACTTTATAGTCAGCACTGTATATATGTATATAGCTCAGTATCCTTATGTTATGTAAGCTAGATGTAAGCTATTCGTTCACATTACCGCAGATGGAGTTTCATAGTGACCCATGAGGACGGTACAACACATATAGATACAGCATTGGTTAGACCAACCTTAGCTCAGTCTGCTGCGTATCCTCTGGAGAGGTATCGGCTTGAAGTTTATGCATCCCTTCAGTGCTGCCGAGCTGTTACTCTAACCAGCAGCAGACATGTACAATGGTTAAAAATAAGAATTATAGTATCTATCCACAAAACTCGCTATTTGAGCTATAAGATATATCAAATACTCACTTCATATCGGCATAATAATGTTCAGCGTGACAGAATCAAGTCTACTGTTACGATCTGAAGATGATTCTTCACAACAATGTTTTATGCTGAATAAAATAGCTCAGCGTAGTTGGTTTCTAAACTTTGACACATTTGCCTGCAGCTGGACCCATATGGCTACTATTTTACTTTAGTATCACCCAGCTTTGGGCTGCCTTTGCAAATTATATCAGCCATATTTGAATCTTAACTGACAGTTATGAGCGACTTTAGTTGCGATCTTATTGGTAACTTATTTTGATCTTCTCATTCTGTATTAATCACCCCCTGCATCATGGAAGGGGTTAATTTAATCACCACAGAGTAGAGTATGTAGGTAATTACATCAATTCTAAGTAACCACACCCCTTCCATGACAACACTCATGCTGAATGGTTACTCAATAATTAATTAAGGTGAATCCTTCCTGTGTTATTATTAATAGGGTTAAGCCCTTTGGACACTACTGGAGTGTCTACAATGGTGTATAGATCCCAAGAGGCAAACTCTTGGGTATCTTATTCTTTTGATTAGCTGTATAGTCTTTTGGGGTTTTAATACCCCTACACCAGGTCAGTGCTAATATCATTATGTCAGGCTTTCTTTCAGACAAAACCAGTAGCACCCTTGTCCATTGCAGTTCAAGGCATCCAATTTTCAGATAGCAAATGTAGAATGGGTCAGAGTGAAAAGACTCTGGAGAGAACACTTTTGGGCTTAAACCATTTGTGAGCAGGTTAATGCCTAAAGGAAAGTCACTTCCCGGGATCCCCTTGCATGATAAAAACTTAAAGCGGCACTGTCATGCCGAACTTACCTTTCCTCAATCTCTTCCTCTTCTCCCCCTCTCTCGGGATCTGTTATTCTTTTCTTCCTATCTTCTTTAGTTTTCTTTAAAATCATAAGACAAATTATGGACTCTTTGCCTTATGGAGGATTCCTCCGCTTGACCAGCTCTGACCAGCGGAGGAGCAAAGTGTGCTTCATTTCCACTGTTCAGAGCAATTTTCCCATGATCCTTACCTTCCCTCTGTGTTCCCGCGATGCTTCCTGTCATTTTACACAAAACTGCCGAATTGCGTTCTAACTGAATGAGAACAGTATGTTCGTTTCTTTTAGAACGCAATTCGGCACTTTATTCGGATCGGAATTTCATTCTAATGAATGAAACTCTGATCCTATTCATTGCTGTGGCTGCATCTTGCAGCCGTTTAGTAGATAACTCCCTAATTCCCACGGTATCAGGGAGCTATCTACTAAAAGGCTGAAAGACCTAAATTGGTCTTTCAGCCAAATTTACTAATACTAAGTAAAGATTACTTAGTATTAGTAAATTAAATGCCCCTACTCGCTATACCGCGAGTAGGGGCATGTGTAGTAAGCAGTGAGCAGCTTATAGCTGCTCACTGTAAAAAAAAAAACCAAACAAACTAATAACCCCCCCCACTCCCCCCACCTGGGGCCCTAAATAAAGATGGGGGGAAATTACTCTGGCCCCCACCCCTGAGCGTGGTAGCCCCAAATAAAGATATGGGGGAACTTGTCCTTCTTCTGGCCCCCACCCTGCGCGTGGGTGGGGGGGCCCTAATAAAACAATAGCCAAGGGGACCTACTGTCCTTCCGCCCCCCCCCCTGAGCGGTGGGTGGGGGCCCCAGTAAAACAATAAGTGGGGGGGGACCTACTGTCCTCCCCCCCTGGCCCCCACCCCTGAGCGGTGGGTGGGGGCCCTAATAAAACAATAAGGGGGGGACCTACTGTCCTCCCCCGCCCCCACCCCTGCGCGGTGGGTGGGGGCCCTAGTAAAACAATAAGGGGGGG
>OW240916.1:154539530-154545921 GCA_933207985.1 Pelobates cultripes | reverse complement strand
GGGCCCCCACCCACCGCTCAGGGGTGGGGGCCAGGGGGGGAGTACAGTAGGTCCCCCCTTATTGTTTTATTAGGGCCCCCACCCACCGCGCAGGGGTGGGGGCCAGGGGGGGAGGACAGTAGGTCCCCCCCCTTATTGTTTTATTAGGGCCCCCACCCACTGCTCAGGGGTGGGGGCCAGGGGGGGAGGACAGTAGGTCCCCCCCCCCTATTGTTTTATTGGGGCCCCCACCCACCGCGCAGGGGTGGGGGGCGGGGGGGTAGGACAGTAGGTCCCCCCCCTTTATTGTTTTACTGGGGCCCCCACCCACCGCTCAGGGGTGGGGGCCAGGGGGGGAGGACAG
Organism: Pelobates cultripes; assembly: GCA_933207985.1. NCBI lineage: Eukaryota > Metazoa > Chordata > Amphibia > Anura > Pelobatidae > Pelobates > Pelobates cultripes. Next base: position 154,545,578 of record OW240916.1, on the reverse strand, counting down.
TAGGTCCCCCCCCTTATTGTTTTATAGGGCCCCCACCCACCGCTCAGGGGTGGGGGCCGGGGGGGAGGACAGTAGGTCCCCCCCCTTATTGTTTAGACATGCCCCTACTCGCGGTATAGCGAGTAGGGGCATTTGGGAGATTTTAATCTCCCTTGTGCTATTATGGGGGTCATATTGACCCCCATAGAGTGAGAGGGGTACTGGGGGGGCTTATGAAGTGGTGGGGAGCACTGCTCCCTGCCGCTTCTATAGTTACATATTACAAGGAGGGAGCTGCGTGCCGGTAGCTCCCTCCTTGTAATAAACTGAACGAACAAACTAACACTGATACATAGTGTTAGTTTGTTCGGCTGATATTTCTATTCACTCATTCGTCTGTCTGATGAATGAATGAATAGCTGAAATTCCCGTTCGCATGTCCAGGTGTTTCACTGGGCATGTGCGGGAATCTCAGTGTCTGCCTAGTGTGGGCTGATGATGTGTCCCACAGGGACTTCACCTACCCACACAAAGATGGTGGCGCCCTGAATCAAGATCGGGGCAGAAAATAAGGATTAAAAAATAGGTAATGTGGGGGGCTCAGGGGCATTTGGGGGTGACTAGTGGGTCAATTGGATGTAGTGGAGGCGGGAGGGGGGTTAAAAAAAAAACGGGATTCGGCATGACAGTGCCGCTTTAAATTCAATGAGGTTCCTTTATCCCTATTCACACAGTTCCTCATTGAATTTTGGATTTATTACATTATCAATGGACTGTTTGCATTCTCCATTTCAGGGCATCAGAAGTCACAATATGTGAATATAGTAAGTTGCTGTCATTGCAGGACGACTTTCAGAAGAAAATTATGTTCTACTGTCAGATCTAAAATCAAATTAGCACTCTTGTTTTCTTCCAGATTTGTTTTCCAGTTAGGGCGCTATGCATAAAATGTGTTATTCCCTGGGGAATTCCCAACAATTCACAGTTTAGCAAATAATCCTGTAAATACATTGAGTAGGTGTTGTATTTGTTGGAGAAACCTCTATTCTGAATGAATATTTTATGAACTGTCTGTGTACTGGATGGGTTTGTCTGTCTGTCTAAAATTAATCACAAAATAATTCCAAATAATTTGCTAGTATAAAATTATATTACTTAAAGTATAGAGCAAAAAAACATAATAATAGTACATTATATTAGTAGGAAATTAAACTGCTGGTAAATAATAATTTTTTAAATTACTATAGAAAACATAAGGTGCCAATATATCAGCATTAACTGTACTGCGGGAAACTGGAAACACATTGGCAAGTCTTATTTTTCTGCAATAATGAGTAATCATATAGGTATAGAGGTATTGGGAAAATGTGTGTATTTATAAAGTTATCACTTCTTGCTCTTGAGTATAGACCGGATGTTGTATAAATGAAAATATTCCAATAAAATATGTTAATATACATTTACGATTACTTTAACACTATAAAAATTCATTATAAATCTTTAGTGCATGTGATTTATTTTGACAAAAAATTCAGCAGGCTTGTAATAAAAATAACTTGTCTTAATTTAGGGGAATAATATATATTTAGGTAATAGGAGTAGGTGATGTGTAGAGTCCCACAAGGGGAAACCAACATCAGGAGAGCTCCACTGTATAAGAAATGAGGAAGGGAGGCCCTACCTTTAATCAATCTAAGGATAAAAAGGGATATGCAAACAAAAAGTATAACTTGAAAAAAAGGGAGATCTACTAAACGGTGCCCAGGGGATCAATTGTCTGGAGTACTAGCTAGCATTTAAGTTCCAGTTCCCCTAGTGTCCGACTGACAGGAAGGTAGTGTAAACGAGGTTAGGGAGAGAGAAGAGGCACAGGGTCCCCAGAGAACAAGGGACCGGGTAATCAGGTCTAAACGCAGATGAAAAGCCTCACACAAAAAATAAATAAATAAATCTCTCAATTCACTCAAAAAGTTACCTCGACACCGTGGTCTAACCACTAGTGTCTACCTGAACCAACTCTCCCTACTAAAGTTATAAATAAATAAATAAACACCTAAAAATCAATAACCATAGTGGTAATAAAAATAAAAAAGTGCTACCAAGTGCAGAGATTAAAGAAAAAGAAAACGCTCTATGCGCGTTTCGCCGTGTTCAAAACGCCGTCATCAGGAGCCTGTGAACATGATCAGCTTGTTGTTCCATTTAAATACCTATTGCTGATGAAACATGGCCATTAGCTGTTCAATGTGGGAGTTCCTGAGGGGCGGAGTATCTAAACTCTATTCTGCAGTCTACCAGTGGTGCAGCTCATCCTGACCTGCACTCTGTTTACTTGATTTCTCCATTTTGTGAATAATATATATTGTTTCTATAAAAAATATTTACGCTTGGGACAATTCATATGCTTATGTGTGCTTTGATATTCAAGACACACGTTAACAACATTTAATTTTACTTGACATGTTTGATATTTTAATGTTTTTTTTTTATCTTACCTTGTATGCAAGTTGCAGTTAAAGAAACACTCCACTGTCCAAATTTAATGTACAGAAAAATCACTGTGTAGTAGATATGCCCCAAATGAAAACACATGCATTCAATTATGCATAATTTAGCTTTGGTTATATCTAAAAACATTTTGTAAATCTTGCAGTATGCTTGTTTACTGCCTCTATAAGTCCTTCGCTTAAAACCCACCTAGACTTTCTGTGGCTGTCCAATCACAGACTTCCCAATGCAGCTCAATGAGAAGTCTTTACTAGGCAAGTGTTCTGGGCAATTTAAACTTGCTTACATGTCATTTCAAAGAGTAAATGGGCAAGGGTATCAGTTATCTCAAGAGTAATCCTAAATATAACATTTCAGCAAGAAAATCCCCTTTTCATAATTCCTTGTCTTTACTGAGGTGTTCGGTATCTAACTTGTGACTACATGGGAAGATACAATGAGCTTGCCATTTTGACTTTGGCAGTGAATCTGCACGACTAATGAAACGGTGTATAGTGTTTAGAAACTTCAGAAAGTAAACATAGCAGATGACTGCCAAAGTTCTAACATGAAAGACAAAAAGCTAAAAACACATTTCAATATGTGGCATTTTCTATCTATAGTAAACAAAGGCTATATATAGAAATTAATTTTAATGATTAAGTTGATAGCTAAATAATAATTCTCAATTAATTTAGAAACATGACAATGTTTGATATTCCCATTCAATTCAATTCCATTTTTAAAAGATACATTATTAACATCACTAAATATGCTTATATTTGCCCCATGACTTTCTTCTTGTTGCCTGTTTATTAGAGTTGTGAGCTTAGTACAAGGTTATGTTACTGGCAGAAAGATCAATAATTAGTAGAGAGTAATTGCCTTTGAAGTTAATAGTGATAAAGTCATTGTTCACTTTGGTTAGAACTGCATCGCTAGGTTTTAAGCACATCAGAAAATCCAAAAGGGCATCAATATAGCAACACACACACATGCGCGCACGCCAACTAACCATCAATCAGACAGGAACAATATCTGAACAACCTTGTTCAAAAAAGACAGAGAAGAGAGAGGAAGGGGAGACTTTAGGCCTATCTTCATGTCAATACCAAAATAGAGAAACAATATTTTATGTTCTCCTTCTAGCAAGCTCAGAGCAGTAGAATCTCCATATTATAGTTTGAGTTGGGTAAATTGGACATTGGGGTATGTGACATGACATCAGTGTTTTAAAGGGTCATGCATAATTTTACAACAACTGTCTCATTCAAACACTGTTCCTTTGAATGAGACAGCTGCCTAACTCTATGGGTTAAAAATGCAGGTATATATGATTTTTTCACATTTATCTCCTTCTCCTTTCTTATTCAATCAATACCCACAATTAGTGTCCTATTCCTAATAATGCTGGAAAACTGCATTGTGTATGCCAGACAGTTTTACACATGTGCAGTTTGGAAGATCTGACAGGGGCAGAACAGAGGGAGTCTGATAAATATGACCATAGAGAGTATGCTCCCGTCTTAGGTTTCTTTTTTTATGCTGCTGTACAATGATGCCCTGTTTCTGTCATTAGTGGGCTGAATGAAACTGAAATGGGTAGGTAAGGGATGGGAGGCTGAAGAAACTCCCCTAGATGAGAGGTGTGTCCAATGATGCAATCTGACCCAGTTTATAGTAAGATTATAAATATTCTTTACATACTTTTCAAAGTTTTTATATTTCCATTTTGTATATTTGTTTAAAAGTGTTTGCTTGCTGGTTTAATAATTGTCTAGTTGTGTATGTCCCTTTAACTCTTCAATATCTCATTCCAAAATGGGTCCAATCTGTATTATGTATTAGAAAAGGAAAAACTAATTTGCTTGATTGACAGTATGCATAATATTCCCTATGCATACCAGTCAGTCAAGAAAAATAGTTTTCTTGGTGTTATGTTCTAGTTATGTTCAACACACAGCCACTCAGAGCAAGAATTTTAGTTGTTTTGAAACTGGTATTGTTGATGGCTGAAATATGATATAATTTCAGTGATATTGTGCAAGTCAAGAGCAAAGCCATGTATTATTTTCTGTTGCTTTAATGTTTTAGAAGTTTGACCTTAAACAATAAATTCAATTTTGGGAGTAAATAGATGTCAAGTAAAGAATAACTTTATATTCACAAAGGCCCAGGGATCATTCGGTGGGGCACTGGAGAAGGAAACTTGGGTCTGGAAGAAAAGGGAATAAAAATGAACGATGACTGAAAATTAAAAAGCTACTGAAAATACAGAATGCAGATGGAACTCATTGGGCCCAGACCCAATACTTGGTGTCATGTGGTAGAATGAAGCAATGCAACAAATGTTTCCGCTGATATGAACTGTCTTTTACAAGTCATAACATTGTTAAATTGCACACAAAATAAATAAATCCCCCACCCCCCAACTACAGGCACAAAAATCCTCCTTTTGATTATATAAGTAATTAAATGGACCTGCTTGTTAATTAATCACCTCAGTGCACTACCAGAAGAATGTTTTTTTTTTAAATGTGGTCACGTGAGAAAAAAAGAGGGTTGTCTTATAGACAAAACTAAACAAGGCAGGGAACATCAGACAAACTACTTTAACCCCTTAAGGACGGAGCCAAATGTGAATAGTGATGTCGCGAATGTGAATTTTTCGGTTCGCGAACAGCGAACGCGAACTTCCGCAAATGTTCGCGAACCCAACGAACCGCCATAGACTTCAATGGGCAGGCGAATTTTAAAACCCACAGGGACTCTTACTGGTTGAAGGGGGGGAGGAGACCTACTACCCTCCCCCCCCCCGGTCCCCACCCCTGGGCGGCGGGTGGGGGCCATAAAGATAATGAGGGGGGACCTACTGTCCCCCCCCCGGCCCCCACCCCTGAGTGGTGGGTGGAGGCCCTAATAACAATAATGGGGGACCTAATGTCCCCCCCGAACCCCACCCCTGAGCGGTGGGTGGGGGCCCTAAAATGAAAAATAAGGAGGGGACCTATTGTCCCCCCGGCCCCCACAACTGCGTAGCGGGTGGGGGCCATATTGATAATGAGGGGGGACCTACTGCCCCCCCCAGCCCCCACCCCTGCACGGCCGGTGGGGGCCATATTGATAATGAGGGGGGGGACCTACTGCCCCCCCGGCCCCCACCCCTGCGCGGCGGGTGGGGGCCATATTGATAATGAGGGGGAGACCTACTGCCCCCCCGGCCCCCACCACTGCGCGGCAGGTGGGGGCCATATTGATAATGAGGGGGGGCCTACTGTCCACCCCCTCTCTGGCCCCCACCCCTGGGCGGCGGGTTGGGGCCATAAAGACTAATGGGGGGGACCTACTGTCCTCCCCCCCCGGCCCCCACACCTGGGCAGCGGGTGGGGGCCACAAAGATAATGAGGGGGGGGACCTACTGTCCTCCCCCCCGGCCCCCACCCCTGGGCGGCGGGTGGGAGCCTTAAAGATAATGAGGGGGGGGACCTACTGTCCTCCCCCCCGTCGGCCCCCACCCCTGGGCGGCGGGTGGGGGCCACAAAGATAATGAGGGGGGGACCTACTGTCCTCCCCCCCCGGCCC
>OW240916.1:154452030-154532030 GCA_933207985.1 Pelobates cultripes | reverse complement strand
TGGCAACCTTACCTACTCTTCACATACTCTTGCTTAAAGGAGCACTATAGGGTCAGGAACACAATCATGTATTTCTGACCCTATTATGTTAAAACCACCACCCTGGCCCCTTCTTGCCTCCCTAAATATAGTAAAATATTACTTGTATTCAATTCTGCAGCTGCTGGCTCAGAAGTGGTGGTCCGAGCAAATTACAATACTTCCCCATAGGATTGGCTGAGACTGTCAACTAGGCAGATCAGGGGCAGAGCCAGCATAAGTCCAACATAGCCCTGGCCAATCAGCATCTCCTCATAAAGATACATTGAATCAATGCATCTCTATGAGGAAAGTTCAGTGTCTGCATGCAGAGGGTGGAGACACTGAATGGCAGTGCTGGCAGTACTGCCCCAGAAGCACCTCTAGCAGCCATCTAAGGAGCAGCCAGTGGAGTTATTTTCTCTGAAAAGACAGTGTTTACTGCAAAAAGCCTGAATGGAATGATTCTACTTACCAGAACAAATACAATAAGCTGTAGTTGTTCTGGTGACTATAGTGTCCCTTTAAGTTTGGAAGCTTAAGAGGGATGTATGGGAACAAAGCTTCTGTGTACTTGCTGACATTAAAGTTAGTTTAGGTAATGCAGACGTTGGTCTCTCTAACACTGTGGCATGCCCCCTTTCTTCTACACTCACTACAGACATCTTTTCTCTGTCTCAGACTATATACCAGGAACTTCTGCCTGCTAGTAAGAAGGTAAAGAGACAAGTGGACCAGCGAGTGCTAGGGGACAGTCCTTAGAAAGAATGGAGTGAGCGCATTATTAGACGCATTTATGTCAAGCTCAAAGTGCTGCCTGCATAGTATGCCCTTAGTTGGACAGCCTGCAGGATTGGCAGGCAGCCTGACATGCATTCATGCCAGGCTGACCTTCCAATTCTTTGGACAAACATGCCCCTTTTTGGGCATGTTCACCCCTTTTGGCAGGTCTTGTCACGTGATTCGCGCCAGTGGCACACCCTTTTACCCCGCCCATTGACTTCCTGCTTCACTGGACACTGCTGTTAGGGGTTATGGATTTACTTGAAAGATGAAAGCATAAATTAGAGAGAAATTAGCATAGAGTATGTGTTTTCTTATAGCTGCATCCTATGAGATTCCCTCCAGCACCATCTCCATCAGATATATGACGCTTGGGAGGTATGATTGTTTTAGTGTTTTTGGTCGATAAGATTCCGTAATTAGGCCCATCATAATTGTCAGCACCAGGCCCACTGTGCTCTTAATCCGGCCCTGGCTACATGCAGTGCTCAAATTGAAAGCTGCATAGAGCCCACCACTGTGATTCTCAGATTGCAGCTTCTGAAGGGAGATATCCAGCATCTGAACAGAACCTGACAGAATCTCACTGCATGACCCAAAGCTGATTGTAACCGATGCTGGGCTTTGCCAGCTACCCACCGCTGGGGAGAGAGACCAGTTGTCTCCTCTCCCTTTAAGATGCACTGCCGCTGGGGAGAGAGACCGGTTGCATCCTCTCCCTGTAGGATGCAGTACCGCTGGGGAGAGAGACTGGTTATTTCTATTTTAGAACTGGCTGTGCACTTCCTCAGACTTTTGGTTAGAGTTTTTCTGCTCGATTACCTTTGTAGTAGCAAATTTGTTTTAATCTCATCAATTTTTTTATTCTTAGTTGAAGGTTTTTTGAGATCCATGTACACCTTGTTCAGAGTTGGGCCTCAAATTCTTTTAATCTCTGTTCCTATCTTAATGAAATAACCTTACATTACTGCTTTATATGCACATCTGATGCTTTTTTTTTTTTTTTTAAGTTTCATCTTTTACATTTTCTGCGAAGTTCAATTTAGTATCAATTTTTCATGTCATGTTCTCTACATACGATCTATCTTTTCATAATCTTTTATTTAAGCACCATGCAGGCCGAGTCTTTGCCTTATAAAAGATCCGATATCAATGCTGAGTGAATGGACCAAACAAATTCTGAGATTTCAGCCCTCTTACATATGTTAAAACCTACTATCTCCATAAAAAATAGTTAATGAATATAATAAAAGGGGTCCAGAGAAGAAAGTATATTCCTTTTTGTCTGAGTGTAACAAGCATCAGATATCATAGAGGTTAAATCGAGCTACACTAGAGCTAAACAGAAAGCCTATCTGCAGAGAGAGCTAAACATGTGTTCACTTTACTTCCCCAAGGTAAACTTTTAACCAGGATTGTGTCCATCACACAATTAAAGTCCCCAGCTACCAGGAGTGTCTAATCCCATCTACCTTACCAATAAATAAGAAAACTTGGTGAATTTATTGGGGTTCATATATGTTCACCAATGTGAAGCTTTCACTGTTAATATCACATATCACAATAGTAAATCTGCTACTTGAATCTTTGGACATGAAATGACCCATCAAGTCCCTTTCAGAACCTTCCATCCCTATAAGGAAGACATGTAACTCCTCTGCGTCCGACCCAATACACACATTTGAACTCTTAAGTAAGAAAGTTGAAAGAAGATTAAAAAAAAAAAAAGTCTACTTATCCAAAAAAAATAATACTGACCAAAAGAGTAATGTTGTGTGTGCTATATTGTAAAGCACTCATGATATAAAGTGTGGAAAAAAGTACAACCTATTTGAATTCTATGGTTTTACATATCAGGGCATAATAACGATATTTGGTTAATATAACTTCAGATGAACAACACATGACATATTACAATGTGTCATAATTTAACAAAAATAAAGCCAAAATTTAAAAGCCATATGTGAAAAAACTAAGTACAACATTGCTGCTTCCACAGGATTAAAAAAGCTAAGCAGCAGACAGGTGCTGCTAATCAAATGCTCTTGATTAATTGATCATGGGCAAGTGTGATCACCTTTAGAAAAGCTGAAGTTTTAGAAGTTTGCTGGTCACGAGCATTCATAAGTTATATATACTACAATTTCCTACAATTAAGACATAATTTATAAAAAGTTCAAAATGTCCAATCTTCATTTTGGTATGTGTAAAAGATAAAACAGAAAAATAGCACTATGTGTATGACTTATTCCATCACACGTAACTTACTTTAAACCCTATCTAACAATATGGAACGATAGGAAGTAAACCATAAATTACTTATATTTTCCATAATCTATGAAAGTGTCCTCCATTTCTTGTCTAGTGCAGATTTTTTATCACAACCATGTAAAACAACAATCTAGATGTTTTATTTAGTTAATCACTTTGAGATCCAAAGACATGTACTGAACCATCATTGAAAGGTATTATTTTACAGGAAGGACCCCAGTTATATTTTATATCTGTTTTCCTAAAGATTGCTGTTGCGAAGTGAAAAGAGCGAGTGAAGAGTTTGGTATTCCTTGCAAGATCTGGGAAACATTTCAAGTGTTTGTATTTTAATGGAAGCTTTGACACATCACTGAAATGCTGAGAAAAACTTTTCTCTGGTTTTAAAAGAATGGAAGCGTATTATGCCATCTCTTGGGATGTCTTCAGCCAGTCCCTTAGGTTTAGGTAGTCTATGGATCCTTTTAAAAAGCATTTAATTTTTATTTTCTGATATTTGTAAAGCAATAATCAGATCCAAAAAAAATACTCCAACTGGGCCTGAGCAATCTCCTCTTAAAGTCCTCTAATTCATAAGTTTATTCTTCTGTTCTCTATCCATTATATTCATCTCCATATTTTTTTTTATCCTAGTTTGTAAGAGGTACATTTTTATTTCTGCTTGTGCTAATTTGAATTGTAATTGTTCTAGTTTTACTACTTTCTGATTTATTTTTTGTTCAAGCCTCTTCATTTCAGATGTTATTTCATTTGTTCTGGATTTCATTTTGTTCGGTAATTGCAGATCCAGACAAGATCTTAAAGATTGCATGGTGACTTCTTAAAACTCCAAGTCTTCTGAACTATTAATCCATGTAGTGATTTTGTCCAGGTCACTTTTTAGATTTGAGGAATTCACAGATTCATGGTGAAAAGCATTATTAATTGGTTTGTTAATTGTAGGTGAAAAAAAGGAAGCAACTTTCCTTTTGTTTAAGCTCAGCTTCATTGACAGCCTTCTTTTTTATTTGTTATTTTATTCTTTCCCTTCTTCAGAGACGTAACTAGAAACCATGGGGCCCTGGTGCGAAAATTGCCCCCCCACCCCCACACACATACACAGACACACACATGACACACACACTGTCATGTAGCCACACACATGTAGACACACATGTAGACACACATACATACATACATACACACAAACACACATACACACACACACACACACAAACACACAAATACACACAGAGAAGCATACATACAGACACATATACATACATATATACATACATACAAACACATACATACAGACACACAGACATACACACAGACATGTAGACACACACACACACATACAAATCCACACATATACACAGACACACACATACAATATCTCACAAAAGTGAGTACACCTCTCACATTTTTGTAAATATTTTATTATATCTTTTCATGTGACAACACTGAAGAAATGACACTCTGCTACATTGTAAAGTAGTAAGTGTACAGCATGTATAACAGTGTAAATTTGCTGTCTCCTCAAAATAACTCAACACACAGCCATTAATGTTTAAACCGTTGGCAACAAAAGTGAGTAAACCCCTAAGTGGAAATGTCCAAATTGGGCCCAAAGTGTCAATATTTTGTGTGGCCACTATTATTTTCCAGCACTGCCTTAACCCACATGGGCATAGAGTTCACCAGAGCTTCACAGATTGCCACTGGAGTCCTCTACCACTCCTCCATGACGACATCACGGAGCTGGTGTATGTTATAGACCATGCACTCCCCCACCTTCTGTTTGAGGATGCCCCACAGATGCTCAATCGGGTTTAGGTCTGGAGACATGCTTAGCCAGTCCATCACCTTTACCTTCAGCTTCTTTAGCCAGGCAGTGGTCATCTTGGAGGTGTGTTTTGGGTCATTATCATATTAAAATACTGCCCTGCAGCCCAGTCTCCAAAGGGAGGGGATCATGCTCTGCTTCAGTATGTCACAGTACATGTTGGCATTCATGGTTCCCTCAATGAAGTGTCTCATGCAGGCCTAGACCATGACACTTCTACCACGATGCTTAATTGTAGGCAAGACACATTTGTCTCTGTACTCCTCACCTGGCTGTCGCCACACACGCTTGACACCATCTAAACCAAATAGGTTTATCTTGGTCTCATCGGACCACAGGACATGGTTCCAGTAAACCATTTTCTTAGTCTGCTTGTCTTCAGCAAACTGTTTGCGGGCTTTCTTGTGCATCATCTTCAGAAGAGGGTCCCTTTTGGGATGACAGTCATGCTGACCAATTTGATGCAATGTGCGGCATATGGTCTGAGCACCTCAGTTTCAGGTTCTTGGCAATCTTCTGATAGCCTAGGCCATATTTAATTATTCAATAATTTTTTCAGATCCTCAGAGATTTCTTTGCCATGATGTACCATGTTGAACATCCTCCTCTTATCCTCCCGCACGGCTCCCGGTGGTTGCTAGGAGAAAGTTACTGGGGAAGTCACTTCCTCCCTGCGCTCTGATATCACCACAAGGGGCCTGGTCAAGCTGTTAGAGTGCCGCAGCACTGACCATGTTCCCCTGGATATTCATTGCCATCGGGTGGCCCTAACAGCATAGCGGGGCCCCCTGGAGTTCGGGGTAGTTCCACCACTGCCCTTCTTATTACCCAGGTTGACTTATGTTCCAGGTAACAGGGAAAAAATGGAGATACTACAAAACTAGTCTCCAAACACAGAGAAGAAATGGAGATGCTATAAAACAAATCTCTAACACAAGATATAAAATTGATTAGCCACCAGAGGCACTAGTATTCAAATAGCGAGATCACCAACAATATTTCACCAATTATACTCCTCCAAGAAGTCAGATGGTTTTGAAATGTATTTTAGCAATATACCATGGGCATATGTTATATTATTTCATGTTTTCATTTTGAATGTCTTGTATATATGGCGAGTAAGACAGGGCCTTTATCCTTTTACATTATCCAGAATGCTCAAAATATGGCCCTTATTCCTTTAATCAATTCTAAAGGATACATTTAGATCTTATGGTTCATCTAAAAAAACTGAAGTCTACACCATATACAGAAGATATATTATAATCAAATTTCTTAATTCTCTTTATATGCCAAGGTTTAATTGGGTCAGTTTTAATATGCAATTTTCTCTTTGCTCCAGTAAACAAAGACATTAAAAATCTGACTCAAATTATTATGGACTCTTCGATCCTAGACATTTATTCTGTTTAAGGAAATAACTTAAGAACATGACTTAAGACATGACTTATGTCAATAGTTCTTGAACATGGTCTGCCTGCTGGATTACTGTGTGAAGGGGCCAACCCTTTTAATACTTTGTGATGTTAATTTACATGCTTTTCTTAGTCAGGCAGACTCATCTAGTTTAACTTTTTATTATTGTGAGATAGGCAGAAGTCTAGGCTCAGATGGCCAGCAAAGGATGAACTTTATTGAACTGGATTAAAATTTCTGCAAGCCCACAGTTGGGCTGGATGAATTCAGGTGGCGATCTTAGGCAAAGCCACAACAGCTTAGCAGTCTTTTGCATCCCCTCACAGCTCTACCTCGGCATCCTACACCACATCCTCTCTTGAAAAGCGTTTTTGAATTAAAATATTAAACTTGTTTGTATTTTTGAGGCTTCATTGCCAGGGGAAAACTATACTTTGTTAGGGAAATGAAAAACCTCCATTTTACTTAGCAAATAATTTTCTCCATATTAACTTTGAACATTATATTGAGCTATAGCTAGTACATACAGATGGGCCGCTATCCTCTTCAGGGTTTAATGCCAAAAATAACTTGATTGGCAATGGAAACATTACCATACAGTTTACAGTCATAGGTTTCTGATTCAGCAAGGTATCTGTAGATTGAGCTGTGAAAATGTTTTCATTAAAATTGACTGTGGTTTTTATATTGCATTGCAATTAATGAAAAAGCTGTCCATTCCCTTTTCATGTACATGGTAGACTGAGCCTGCTGAGATATGCATTAAAGATGCATTGCCTATTAGTAGAAAAACCCACACCTGTATTAAATGGGGTATCCCAATAAAAAATTCTGATACACATGCCAGTAACAAGTTGGGAAAACAAAATTGACTGGGAATATTAGGAGAACAGGCAGAGGCAAAAATCTTTAAACAATGACCCTTTTATGACAAGGAATCTAACGGATTTATATTAATTTAGGAGGTATGTATTTGGCATATGCAGTTACTTTTACTTTAGTTTTACACAATAAAATCCTGTTACAAAATCCTAATGGATAATCTTTATATACAGGAAAGGAAACTGGTGCTTAGAGATAATAGCTCTCTATAAGAACACCTCATAAGCTCATAATCGGTGCATTTCATGAATCTCATTTCATTGGAGAATTTAGAGGAAACATGTTTTCAATTTATTCAACCAAGACATTGTGTCTTTAGATTATGTTAACAAAAGTGCACATGGGTAAATGAGTGGGCAGCCTACTATGAGTTTTGATAACATAAGGTTCAAGTTTAGCATGTTTTAATATACAAAATCCCCTTGTAAAGGTCAAATACTAAGCTGTTGTAATTCAAATCATTAGCTTAGCAACTGAAATACAAATAGATCATTTAGAAAAAAATGTTTATTGCATTGTAAAGTTTAATTAGTTTGAAAAAGTAGAACATGAATATATACTTGTTGTTGATGATAACCATAATCGTTAGATAAAATTGCTTCCCTGTGTGATTGAGACCGTCTTATGGAACATCTAACCAAGTTCATAGGGATCTCTGCTTCTTGCTCCAGTAGGTCAGAGTAAATATCACTCTGTCTGTAATCCAAACTACATAAGTGCACTATTTAAGAGCTGTCAAACAAATAAACAACACCACAATATGTTGCTTAAATTGTTTGTATATTGATTATGTGTATGTTAATGAAATAACCTAAACCAATAAACCTATTACAAAACGTTTAGTCTTACCCAGAATTAATTCTTCTAAGAAATGTATATATTGTCTGCAAAACAAACAAACAAAATATTTTTTAAAGCCTTTATGTACTCTTAAACTGATCAGGCACAACTTTAAAACCACTGACGAGAGACTGACGAGTGAATAACATTGGTTTTATCATTAGAGTGGCACCTGTCAAGGGATGGGATTGATTTTATGTGTTAGAAGCAGTAGAAATGGGCAAGTGAAAATATCTGAATGACTTTGACCAGAGCCCAATACTGACTGCTAGACAACTGGGTCAGAGCATCTTTAAAATGGTTTCTGGTATGAAGTAGTTCGTACCTACCAAGAGATGTGCAATTAAGGACAACAAGGGAATCTGCATTAGGGTCATGCAAGGTCTGCTGGGAAACCTTGGGTCCAGGCATTCCTAAGGATGTCACTTTGACACGTACCACCTATCTGGATATTGCTGTAGACCACATACACCCCTTCATGCAATGGTGTTCCATGATGGCAGTGACTTTCAGCATTATAAAGCACCCTACCACTCTGCAAAGATTGTTCAGGAATTGGTTGAGGAACTTGACAAAGAGTTTAAGGTGTTGCCTTGGCCTCAAAATTCCCCAGATCTCAATCCAATTGAGCATCTGTATGATTGTAGGGATAATTGTGGGGCAACATATTGAAAATTATGAAAAAGTAACACTTTTTATTCATAAAAAAAATTAATATGAATATTAATATGGTGAAATTAATTATTATAAGACCATGCCAGCAATTTTGATTTAAAGAGATACCTACTATTTTATATCTTATCTTAAATTTTTGTAGGTCAACTTACTTTATATTTCAATACAATAGCTTACAATAATTATATTACTTAAAAATGCTATTTAATGTGACAACAATTTCTATGATAAAAACATAATTAGTGATCATACAAAGTATAACAAATAACATTACTTCATCAACAAATCCAATCCATGAAAGCCACACCTCGCAACTTGCAGGATTCGAAGGGATACTATAGTGCTAGGAATACAAAGTTGTATTCCCTCATTCCCCCCTCCCTCAAAGCTCACCCCCCCTTTTGCCCCCCTTTGTGCCCCCTCCATCCTGCCCCCTCCCTTGCTTCCACCCCGCAATGATAAGATTAAAAAACCCTTACTGTAGTTACCGATTCCAGTGCTGAAGTTCTTCAGCACTCGGTTGGTGCTCCGCCTCCTCTGACATCACCCGTTGGAGGGGTAATTGCTTAAATGCTTTCATATGGGGAACTGACTGATGCTGAATGTCCTCATGCGGTGTATGAAGAGTCCTGCATCAGTTAGGCGACCAAAAGTCACCTGGCCACCAGGAAGTGCCTCTAGTGGATGTCTGATTGACAGAGACTAGAGGCAGTCTTAGCCCTGCAAGGTAATTATTTCAGTTTTTCAGAAACTGCTATAATTACAGTTGCAGAGTTAAGGAGACAGGGACAGTGCAGCCAGACCACTTTAATAACCTGAGCAAGAATAAACTCAGCAAGAAAACATATCATCAACATTTCCTTTAACGCTAATTAATTACATCTTATGGATATATATTTATAGTGCAAAATAATGGCTACCTGTTTCAATATTGTTTTATAAACAAAATAAATGAGTACAGTACCTGTAATCAAATTACAGTATAACACATATTTGTAACATTGCCTTTTCCTGTAGACAGAACAGTTTGTAGTGTGATAACTAAGAATGCTCTTCTAGATTAACAGAGGCAAAGAACAACATATTTTCAGATGTCACATGTAATACAATAGCCAACTGTGATTAGACAGCATTCCAGCTTTCTTCTCGTTGTGAGCTCACATTGCAAAAGATTTAACGCACAATACAAAATGGAGTAAAGTGTCTATACTTTGTTTCAAAGAATACTTCTCAGCTTATACTAAGTGGTGTTAAATGTGACCCATAGCATCATTCTAGAATTATATTTACATAGTGCAAGCTTCATGCTAATCAGTGGGTGTTTATGACAAGATTTTTTAGGAGTGGGGGAGTAACTTTAACTGACATGGCATAAAAAAAGAGATCATGCAGGTATTTGTTATGTGATTCCTGCCATTAATACCTTCGTTGCTATATAAATTCTAATTACTCCTTATGACAGAGCCTACAAGAGAGGTAGAAGTAAATCGTGGCTGCAAATCTACTGCATACTCTGGACTTAAATGGATGCTTAGTTAGTTCTGGATGTTCAAATGACTTATTGGCCTTTAAAGAAATACAAAAGGTAAGCACCGCTCATGTGGCATGCATGTTAACAATGCACATTTCTTGATTTTAAAATGCAATAAAGCTCAATTAATCCCAGATAAACGAGTAACAGATTTCTTTAGGAAAGATTCTATTGTCAAATACATATCTTCAGGAAGATCAAGGTTGTAAATAAATGTCAAATGATACTAGGCTTTAAATAAGATTTTCTATTCTTCTAACATACACTCTGATACGTCTTTAGTTATTTTGTTCTCATTAGTACCAAAACCTTTTTTATAATTCCACATGGTAATATAGCCATTACAATGCATTTTTTCTTAAACTTTTGTCCAACACAAAAAAGTATGATATGATTAATAACCAGAATTGGATGAATATATGGATGGGTGGATGGACTGAGGCTAGATAGATAGATAGATATTTTAGCTATTTCAAGTGTCGCACAAAGTAAGGTGACCTTTGTATAATGCTTTCAGTAGCCAGTGGTAATGGATTGCTTGCTAATGCAAAATATTTGGCTTTTCTAACAATTTGTAATATTGGTTAAAAAACAGGATAATATTGGGCAAGGCTCCAGGTTATTTTAATTTGTATTTAGTTTTATAGACATTTGCATTCTGGGATCTGACATGCTTATGAAGATTGCAATGCTTCATGTTATGTTTTAATCAAAAAATTGTAATTAGCTTCAATGCTTAAAGCATATTTCATTGAACAAAATCAATTGCAAGTGAACTCAATTTTTATTTTATGCATGCAGAAAGTGAGATTTCATCAAGAAAATATTGAGTAGCTAATATTGAATTACTGAGTCAGTTCACAGTGATATTGTGACTTTGGGTGTTAATGAAACTTTGTGTATGGGATAATAAGATTACTTTTTATAAGAAACTCCATATTAAGGATACTGATACAATCCAAACAAGATAAAAAAAATACCTTCATTCATATGGATCTTGTCTGTTCAGAACATTTAATTTTTCTTTTTTGTTTTGCTCACCTACAGTTTTGAATTACAGCTCCTAAAATCCGCTGCCATTTATCACAAGGCTGAGAATACTGCAAATTGCAGTTAAACAGTAATTGTATCACATGTTTTATATTCCCATTTTGATATATTACCTCTGTAATGACATGTCCAAATAAATAAATGTATGCATAAGGCAATAATTATATCAGTGAGTATATAAACAAATACTTTATTTTCTATTTTCTTTTTTTTTTCTTCTTGTATATTTTCTTTTGCTTCTAGCCAATGTTCCATGATGTTTTGGGCAAGTTCAGAGTATTTATAGTTTAAAAATTGCGTATGACTTATTTTAAAGGATATTTTGTAGAATGAAACCTAGTCCATAATTCCTTACTCATCCTTATTTATACTCTAGTTATGATTACCAGCCTGTAGAGGAACACATTTCCCCTTCAGAAGCCACTAAAAACTGATATAGTAACTGTACCTTTGCTGAAAAGCTGAAGCTTACCCCCTGCTTCTAAACAGTAAAGGAAGTTTCAATGGATCAGTTCATTCCAGTAGTTAGGAATTGACTTATCACTGTTAGCATTAAATTAACATTCCACAGAATGATAAAGATGGCTTTACTGTATTATATTGTATGTGGGCATTGTGCTCAAATGCTGATATTAGTTTTATATTCTGTTGCCATTTTTAGTAAACTGTACAGCTAGCAATACCTTTCAGGTCCTTACAAAGTACAAACCAGGCATTTGATCATTTTTAAAGTGGAATAAAATATGAGATTCTTAGCACTTCCATAGGGCAAATATGCAGCTTGAACTCCCCAAAGTCTCTTCTTTCTGGCAATAAATGGATACTGTATTGAGGAGTATTGAAAAGCAGCCCCTTAAGGGTGTATTTAGTTCAGTATATGTTCAACAGTTCAACAATATGGAAAACAAGAGGGCAGGAAATGATATAGAATGCAGTATTTAGATATTAAGAATGAATAAAATAAAGGAAATTCAATTACAGATTTTAGAACTTGTAATCAGCTTTAAATATAAACGGATGGACAGTACAATCTCCACCTGTTGATATGCTTGTTGTAGAAATATTTTGGTCTATGATTTCATATGTTTCACATTGATCACATTTGTATTCCCTCCTGTTGTTGATATCCTAGCCAGAATTGGCACCTTGGATCATATTCCAAAGAGCCTGGTACTGCTCTACACTTGTGAGTTTTACACTTTCTATTCGTTTTAAAATATATTTTATACAGAGTACACTATGTATGTGTTATATTTATATCTACTAGACAGCCACTAAAGCGATTTTCGGGTGGTTAGGCATCTTTTGGTTGCCTAAATGATGCATGATGTCCCCAAGCATGAGGACATCCAGCATCTCCCAAAACCTCATAGGTAAGCTTTATACAATACATTCCTATGGGGAAAGTCCTAATGCAGCTGCGCATTCGTATTAAGTCCCCCCCTGCCAAGGCACAGAGGCAAAGTCTGAACCAGCACAGAGGAATATTGGAAATGGTAAGTGACAGAAGACGTTTTTAACCCCTTCAGAACCACGGTCGGGGGTCATGAGAGAGGGGGGCATTAAAGGGAGCTATAGTGCCAGGAAAACAACTTTGTTTTCCTGGCACTATAGTTTTCCTTTAATCTTCCAGTTTCAAGCAGAATGCATCATTCCATACAGGAGGACATTGTCAAACTTTTGGTGTCTGTTCTTGCATGTAATGTGTCACTTCCAGTGATGTTGCAGTGGTTGATCATATTAATTCTTGTTTCACATTTCCCACATTTGGAAATTCTGTATGGGTTTGGTCAACTGAATTCTCTGCCATTCGGGAGTTGAATCTTTTAATTTCTGTTTATGCAGCCATAGCTACACCTCCCCTGGCTGTGATTTTTATTCACATGTAACTTACTTTAAAAGTTTTCTTCAATTTGCTGTGTAAATTAAACTTTAATCACACACAGCAGGCTTCTTCAGAGTCTCGCAAGTTATTAACAGACCAGGAGATATGAAATTCTAAATTAAACTGAATTTTAAATAAAGAAAGTGTAAACATTAGATGACTCTTTACAAGAAGTGTTTAGGAAGGCACT
This sequence comes from Pelobates cultripes, assembly GCA_933207985.1. Taxonomy (NCBI): domain Eukaryota; kingdom Metazoa; phylum Chordata; class Amphibia; order Anura; family Pelobatidae; genus Pelobates; species Pelobates cultripes. The sequence goes on along the minus strand of OW240916.1, from coordinate 154,518,661 downwards.
GTAAGGTGTGGAAAGGGCTGCATAAACAAAGTGATTTAACTCCTAAATGGCAGAAAATTGAACAGTGAGACTGCAAAGCCATGATCTATAAACCAAAACTACTTAATTAAGCTAAAGATGTTTTGGTGACTATAGCTTCCCTTTAAATTGTAAGATCTTATAATGATGGAAAATTAAATAACGCAATCTAAAATGACTAGTTTTTTGTTATTTGGGTTAGTGATCAGCAAAATGTTAGAGAGAGGAAGCAGGGAGATTCAGCATATTAATATAACTCAGTGGCATTAGCTGAAAAGTATGAGGGAGAAGTATATAAAAAAAAAAAAAAGGAAAACAGGCCTAAATAAATAGTTGTAGCCTACTTAACACCATATAGCAGAGAACAGCTATGATCACATACTACATAGAGAAAAAAAAAAAGAAAGATAGGCTGCACTTCTATTTATATCCCTAAGGTTTTTCAAGCTGTTACTCCATGCATTTAAAAATCATTTAAATGGCCTACATTATACCAAAAGTATATGAAAAGGGTCCTAAAATATAGCCAAATATCAAAGCCTGCTTGACTACTATAGCCAGGCTTATCTTACCAAGATACAACACAGACCTGAAAGATTTAATATCTGTTCTTTCGATGAGACTGATGATAGACTGCATCTTGGGGTATATTTTTAGGGGCATGAATACAAACAAACCCCTTGTTTTGCATTGTATGCCTGATAACTAAAGACCTTTGGTCCCATGATTAGACTATACTGTTCCATATTGTGGTGGGGAAAAAGTGAAAAATATGGAATTATCACTAGTGTAATATGTAACTTATTTGAAGGTCTGATCCAGCTCGAAGCTTCAAGACACAAGCCCATCAAGCTCTTATGGCCAAACCCAGAGTATGTAGATTTGTAAGGGTGCCTGTACCTATCACTAGTGCAGAAATTATTCTTTGCATAAAGTGGGATCTAGGGTATTTCTGACATTGAAATCCAATGAGTTAAACAATATGAAATTAAATAACACATCACAATAGAACAGAATATTTTTTTTTCATTAATAAATATAGCACTGTGCCATGAATGTACCCAGAGACTAAGCATTTGCTAATATATCAGTAGACCAACATTGGCATGCAAATTAAAACCATCTTGGGCATATGCTTGTCATTTTTGTGGCCAAACATATATTTGCTATCAAGAGTTAATTTATCTATATTATTACAAAGATTTCACATCTTTTACATTGTTTCTTTTACTATACATACTCAGTCTAGAGCTTTACTAGGCCATGTGTGTTTTCAGCTCTTGCTTGCATAAAGATAATAAGAGGACATTTTGTTTGCATAAGGTTGTCTCTTATAAAACAGCTCCGCTACACGGAGGAAAACAGATTTGATAGCTGTCTTTATGGGCTTCATATAGGATTTAGTATCACATATGGTAGGTAATGAGGTGACCTTTAATGAATTCGTGGTCACCGTTCTCCATATGCCTGTAGATTTACACTCTGCCACTATGCATTTCGATATACAGTTTTACAGTCAATTTACCTTAATCATTTCAGTGATTGTTATAATGAGATGTAGGGCCTCCTGCTGCTGAAGTATGTATTGGAAGATGTTAGCATATGATCTAGGCCAAGTGTGTGCAGTGATGTATTTTTCAATGAATGCTCCAAGGACACCATCAGTTAGACTAATGATGCTCCTTCGACAACAGAGCATTTACATATATCAAATATCACAATGCTGCATCCAGCAAGACCATGCCCCTATTACATATAATGTAAAACAAGTATTGTAACTGCCTGTCACTTTTGAAACACTAGGCTCCTACGTTTATTATAACTATTCAATTTATATGCCAAAACAAATGCATGTTTCTTCTCATTACTACTGAACATTGTATGGTTGCAGCATTCTCTTTAGACCATCTTAGTAAATGTATTACACACAGTTACTGCATGGCTGTCATACGCTGGTTAAATGTTGCACATTGCTGTACCATATATATAAGAAATATATCATGGAAAATATTCTAAATATTATTATATATTGTATATGGCATTAATGCAGCACTTACCTGTGACATACTTATTGTATTCAGTTACACAAAAATAAGTCCTGCGCTCAGACTCCCACTACTCCTGGGCAGTAGCAATAACCATCGTACACATATCAGCCCCAATACATACAATAAAAAACAAAGAAAATAGTTGCTTGCATACTACCCCAAATCCCTATGCTTATTTTAATAACTGGATCACTCCAATGGCCATTTGGTGTAAGCCTGCAACATCAAGGCAGTCAGTGTTAATGAAGCATTGTCATATGAGAATATGATTTATTTATTCATTTTTCTTAACTTAATATCCTCCCATTACATGCATTTTGTACATAGTTAATGCTGTAATCAGCTGCAAAATATGTTTATATTCTGGATTAGTGCAGCATCTTCCCATCACATATCTAGTACCCTATTACTTTCTGATGTATCCTTTTGTTGCTGGCTTATTATACCTGGAGTATTTTATTTGCTAAACAGTGAACAATGGTAATTACGGGGCTTATTCACTAAAAATGCAAATGGTAGTGAACTGGAAACCGTATTCCAAGTTTAAGGCAAGCACAACTGACTTGGGAAAAATATCACTAACACAACTAATCACTGCATGGTAATTCTAAATTTTGCATTTCAGTTTATAATTCAATACAATTCACTGTTAATAAAATGATTAATGCAAAATTTCAGCTAAGGTCATGGGTTGGCACAAAACAGAGTTGGCAGCCTGGTCTCACCTCTCTACTTAAACACAGAACAACCATTAGCTATGTAACCCTTGCGTACACAGAAAGCAGGGGACAGATACAAAAGCCAGGGGAAGGAGAATAATTCACTACTCCACAAATCCAGTGTTATTTCATCCCAATACCAGCACAATCATTGGACCCATAGATACCCACATCACATCTCTGGTGAGCACCTGTGATTAGAGTAAACAAGTAAAATACTATCTCCATGTTGCCTCATCAGGATACCCACAGACAAGAAGATATTTGGAGGCTGTGCAGCACCCTGGCATCTGACGAGTTCCATCAGTCTAAAACAAAAATGAGGCAGACCATAACAGATCAAATTTCAGCCTTCAAGTCTGACATTTCCTCCCTTCAGGAGAAAAGAGGCACCCTGGAAAGGGAGAACAAATAAACTGCCTTTGCAAATACCATACCTTTTCAAATTACCATAGTGCACTCCAAACACCAAACCCAGTCTCAGGCTAGTAAGCAAAGATTTAGAGTGCAGGAGGAAGAGGAACAGTATCAGAGTCAGGGAGTTCTCACAAAAACATGCTCATCAGCTAATTCAATACCATAACGGACACATATCTGGACACCCCTAAGCATCTGGACAAAGGGCACTGAGTAAATAGGTATACACCTGTACACCTGTTACCACACTCAATACCTCATCATCTCTAATAAAGGAACACAAATCTATTTTCCTAATGCTATAGAGCACCTGCCGGCAGGTTTATATAAGTCCCCCACTTTTGTTTCATACACATTTGTACAAATAAAGTTTTTTCCAGAGCTGAGACTCTGTCAGCTCTGGCTATCTTTATTTCCTTGCCCTGTTCATGGTTACACTGTGTGTTTACAGTGTGTTTTTACCGTGTATTGAATTAGCTTTTTTTCTGACCACAGCTTGTTTGACCATTATTGTTCTCTGTATCCTGACATTGGCTTGACTGTTGTTTCTGTGTATTTCTGTTATTATAGACCTCAGCCATTCTCTTGTTTACTGTTTGCTTGCAGACATTTTGTTTATCTGTCTTAGGCACTAGCCCAGCCACTCTAAAGACTGGCATGTGTTTCTTTACTGTTTTCTTTATGTTTGCATGTTAGGGTATGGGGATACCTTACATGCTTCTCCACTCTTTCTTAAGAATCTTGAGATGCCTGTTCTTCTCAACACTCACTTTTCACTATTTGTTTAGGATTGTTTGTTATTTCTGTTACAAGTTAAGCACTTCTCCTCTTTCATACCCTTTCCTTTAAAGATCCATAGGTTCACCTACATAATCTGCAATCAATGTTGATTGTTGCTTTAATACATCTCGTGTCTAATGCTGCTCTCCATAAATGTTTAGGTATAAACATTTCAGAGAAAAGATACTGTACTTTTCAAGACTTCTGAGCATGCCACACTTTAGTTGTATTCATACAAGAAACATCCTTTTTGAATGGGCAGTGCTCTAAGATTAGTGGATTCTTTAGTATAATAATCCAACTGGAAATCTAAATTTACTGCTATTTTAAGGCATGATCAAAGATGTTCTTTTTTAATGTACAGTGTTATTGATGGACTGGAATTGCTGAAATATCTACATGAAATCTGCTATAATGGACTAGATCTACCCTTTGCAAACCTGTATTTACCTAACAATAACCAAGGCAGTTTCCTTGCCTCTGCATTCCACACTTCAACAATTTTCAGGAAGAAATAGTCTAGTGGTACATGGGGATTTTAGGCTCCCTCTAGATCCAACGTATAAGACTTTAACAAGGAAATCACTTACTTCCCCCTCACACTTATAATTCTGAAGATGCTCCATGGCAACAGTCTGAAAAACTGCTGCTGGGCAAATCACTCAGATTAGAGAGACTGTACATTATTTCCCACTATCAAAGCCACATAAGCAACAATATTTACTGAAAACCAAACTAGCCAAAGGTACATGGTCAAATAATATACTCTTCGGTATGACTCATTAACACCTCAGCTCCATTCTGAGTCACTTTTATTTAAGGTACCAATTTTACCAGGAAGTACTTGATATTCTGATCTACTACACCATGGTAAACTCCATTTCAGATACATCCCTGATGGCCACTTGGGAAGGGCACCAATACATTGTCCAGTGCACTAGAAGACTCAGAAAGGATCTAGTGGATAGAGATGTTGCAATCACCTCACTGAACAAAGAGAGGAACTAGAAACCCCATAAGCTTTCTCTAGGTCTGTAACGACACCAGGCTCTGGTATCCCTGCAATTTCAGACATTTACATTCTGTATTTTAGCATTCCTTCCTTCCATCCTGTTCTTTTTTCTTTGTCCATGGAGACAAGAGTGGTATACTGTTACTGAAGACGATAAATAAAGCAAGTTCCAATATTGAGGTTGTGTTTAACTGATTTAAAGACCGGCTAAGGAGCAGATGACTGTAATTTTTTCCTGATATGCAAAACCATAGAAGTTTTGAATGTATGTATATGCAGTATGCTTGCCATTTTTCCTTTTTTTGTTTACCTGATTAGCTTTTCCTAATCTGATTGCATGGACAAAATTCAAGCTTCCTAATCCTAACTATGCCCTTGTCATATGCAATCAGCCACTTCTCTTGCAGACTTTCCTAAATTTATGAAAATGTCAATGATTTAGAAATGGTCTTCTTTTAACCTTCGTGGTTCAATCTCCACTTTTTCTTTTGATACTCCAGCCTCACCAATCCCTGTGAGTCAGCACAGTGAAACTCACTATATCTTTAATCTCCATGTATCATTTCCATGTATTATATTGAGATGTATTCAAATATTAACAATAAATGCAGAAAATATGTGTCATTTCTATTAACTATACTTTACAGTTATAATAAAATATGTGCATATAATTCACTCCGTTGAGATAAATATTTATATCACTCTGCAAGTTATCACACCACTTATATGTTTGTTTCTTTCTTCCTGCCTTCTTTGAAAAGGTTCAAGCTTTTGTAATGAGTGGGCATTTGGCGCATTATTTTCATTATTTTAACATATTTGTTGAATATGTTAATGGCACCTGTCAATGACTCTCATTCTCTTTTTATTTATCACTTTCATGTCATTTTCTCATTTGTGTTATGAAGTACTGAGTACAACTTATACATGCTCAATAATTCTTTCATTTGAATGTATGTGCTTTTCCCTGTTGAAAAAACACAAAGTATGTGACAAAGATAGCTGTAGAGTGCCCCTTTAAACAGTTTGCTTAAAGAGATCCTCAATTAAATAGTTATAGTGTCTGGAGGTCCTGAGCACTGTCGCATTTTATGGGGTTGAACTATTTTCAAATAGTTTAACCCTAAAGTATTCTTGATGACGCCCATTTACTCTGCCTCTTCTTTCAGCCATGCCTCCAATGTGAAAGCCTTTCCCTCGGATGCCAGTGATAGGCTAAAAAAGTCAGCTGATGCCATCAGAGAAATACTTTGGAATGATATGTACCTTTCTAAAGCATTTCTCCTCGTGATTGGCCAGTGATGTTCAGAAATCACATTAGATTAGCTTTCCAGTTTATGTACTTATTTAAATGGAATTTGCATTTAAAAAGTTTGTTTCCGGCTAAGCAAAACATCCTCATGCTGAATTGTGGGAATGTTATGTCTTGCCTTAATGTAGCATACACAAAAGATCCTCTGTACTCTCACATACAATCCAGGTGCTCCAAGTCCAGGGTTGGCAAATCCCAATTTAGCAGATTTAAAGAAAGTCAGGTCTAGGCACTCAGGATATTGCAAAAAGCAGATTTATTGAAACAAAGGAGCAACGTTTCGGCCTGCAAAGACAAAGGCCTCTATGCATGCCTGAAACGTGGCTCATTTGTTCCAATAAATCAGCTTTTTGCAATTTCCCGAGTGTCTGGACCTGACTTTCTTCATAGCCCTAATCATGACCTAGAATATTTATTTCATTAATCTTGTTCATTGAATAGAAGAGAAGACTCTTTGGTACATGCACTCCATTCTAAGGATATTCAAGATTATTCCATGAAATCACAACATACAGAAAAGCAAAGATTAGAATGTTCTAATAATGCCCACCTATATGGAACAAAAATGGGAAATATATACAACTGTCCTTCTATAAATAATTGCTAGTATTAACAAATTCTTGAAAATATTGTTTTGCTTCCCATGAATTTCCAGCAGAAAAAGACTTTAAACACCCAATCAATAAGAAAATCTAAAGTAATATATGATATAGTAAGAAGGTTCTGTCTGCTAGGAAATTAAGGTATCATAATGGCTCTTCATTCATTCCTTTAGTATTGCTCTGTAGGAGTGTGATTGCTGTCACATAGAGTAGAGCAGAGAGATGTCACACTGCACAATAATCATGCTTGATGACCTAGCAATGCAATCATGTAAAATTTTATTCATGCTGATCTGCCTATGAAAATCATCTTTCAAGCACACAGAAAATATCTAAAACTTGACTGTCAAAACTTATTAGTACATCCTTTCAATATGTGAATATACTGCTGATTATTTAAATGTGGAAGCATCTAATTTTACAATAATCTCTTGCACCTTACAAGAGGTTTCTCTGAGTGTAACACATCTTAAAAATGGAACAATAAGATCAGAATAGAAGGATCGTGTGAAGCAGGTTTAAATATCTCGGCTTAGAAAGTTGAATAAAAAAGAAACAGAAAAATGCACTTTCAACTAAAATTGCAAGTATAAAGTAATAAAGTAATACTTTTGTTAATGTGGACATTTGAAACATAAATCATCTGATATATTTAAAATTATTGTTGTATTCATTTTTAATTTTGAGGCATTGGCATTTCAGTGTTATTTTAAAGCTCCAATTTCCAACTTGCTGTCTTTAGTGGTAACCTGTTCACAAAGGATCTTTAATTTGTTTGCCTACAGGGGTCTGCTGGCAGACATAGGAAGGTTGAAGGATTAACGCAAACAAGAACTTGTGTCTAAGATAACAAATATTATTTTAAATGGCTGGGTGTTTTATATGCCATTTTAATGTGTAATTTGTATAATTAGAGGTATTATGATCTGAATTTTGTAAGTGCCTTTATTCCAGTGCCTTTGTGATGTCTTCACTTACCATGTCTTCAGCACTCCCATGCTGCATTGTCCCATCTCAGTTCCCCACTTCTCCTCCCGCAGTAGTTTCTGATTTGCCATGTTTGAGGATGCTTCCCCAAGCAGGTCAAACCTCTTTCATGAAGTTGACATGCTTACTTCATTGCCAGCATGCCAGCGTGTAAATGGAGTGACGTCAGTCACTTCATTCTTATAATCCCTGGTCAGTACGGCACTTGATCCTCCTCCTTCCAACCCCCAGGTGACTACAGGGCTCCAATCTCTTAGCCATCCTCTTAAATTAGTTTACCCTACATCCTCCCCATATCCCTACTAATAGTTAATGGGTCCAAAAAGACTAATACCTGAAAAAAATATATACTTATCATCTGAAGTCTTTCTGCTAACTCTTCTTTCTTCAGCCCCCTAAAAAGTCAAATAAAATCCATAATTTCCACCACAACTAATTAAATTTAAAAAAAACCTGATCCAAAAGAAATGACAAAAAGCTATATAAAAATTGTGATGAAATAAAATGAATCCACCTTCGCCCCACAAGGGCTCACTGCAGACTGCTCTCATAATGGAAAAAGCCCCTATAAAGGCATTCCCATGTTATGTTAGCTATTACATTGCATGTTACCATTTCCCACTTTTTGCAATTTCAGTCAAAGTGCTCTGTGTGGTTCGTCTTTAAGTCAACCAATCAGAGAACTCTGATAGGCAAGTCTCACTTTTTTCTAGGATTATTTATTAAACTTGCTTTATGGTAGATTAAATATTCAGTCAAAGTATAGAAATATTATTTTAATTATTTAAAAATACCAAACACTTATCTCAATCAAAAACATATTTATTGAGAGGTTTTTTTTTGAGGAATATATTCTTTCATTGGATTTCTCTAACAATATGATAATGTATCTTGATTGTGATATATGAGAAACAAAAGATAATCATGCACAAAACAGCAAAAAGATTGTATGCAATAAATATAAAAGGGTGACTACTACTTTTTCATTAGTATGTACTGAACCCTGTCTGACTATTCAAGCTTCTATATAAAGATAATTACAACAGATAAATTATCAAGTCTAACTACACACAGATACGTACATTTAACATAATATAGATATTCAAACGATATTATCTCAGATGGAACAAAAATTTGATTATTACACATATTGCAATGTAGAAACAAATGTATTGTAATATACTGTAATTGTACGCACTCACAAATACATAAGGCAAGGAAAGCAGAGGGCAGCTAAGTCACTAAGATATTTCATGCAGTTGCGGAACAGCTTGAGACACAATTGGAGATAAACAATAAAACCGGAGCTGCCTTTATACACATAGCACCCTGAGGAAATGCTTTATTGTCATAGTGCCTTTGAAACAGAATTGCTTCTAAACATACTTTGCCTAATGTGAAAATCAGTACTTTAAAGAAATAGTATCATGAAGCGTGTATTTACTAAACAGTGAGGTGCAATGAGTTGATACTGAGGAAATGTTAGAGAAATATAGCAATACGGGAGAAAAAAAAAACAGTTTCAAATCAATTAAAGGTGTTTCAGAGAATTTGGCAGTATATCCAACCACAGGTAACACACGTGTAACCACAGCAGCCCTATACCTCCACATCCAGTATCTTCACCTCCAAGATCATCTGAGACCAACCACCTGGACAGCTGCTGCAACAATCGGTTTTGCATAGCCAGAGAATTTCTGCACAAACTGTCAGAAACTGTCTCAGGGAAGCTCATCTGCATGCTTGTCGTCCTCATCGTGGGGTCTCGAGCTGACTGCAGTTCATCTTCGTAACTGACATGAGTGGGCAAATGCTCACATACAATGGCGTCTGGACAGGTGTTCTCTTCATGGATGAATCCTGGTTTTCACTGTACAGGGCAGATGGCAGACAGCATGCATGGCATTGTGTGGGTGAGCGGTTTGCTGATGTCAACGTTGTGGATCAAGTGGCCCATGGTTTGGTTATGGTATGGGCAGGCATATGTCATGGACAATGAACAGGTGCATTTTATTGATGGCATTTTGAATGCAAAGAGATACAGTGATGAGATCCTGAGGCCCATTGTTGTGCCATTCATCCACAACCATAACCTCATGTTGCAGCATGATAATGCACGGCCCCATGTTGCAAGGATCTGTACACAATACCTGGAAGCTGAAAACATCACAGTTCTTGCATGGCCAGCATACTCACCATTGAGCGTGTTTGGGATACTCTGGATCGGCGTATACAACAGTGTGTTCCAGGTCCTGCCAATATCCAGCAACTTTGCACAGCCATTGAAGAGGAGTGGACTAACATGCCACAGGCCACAATCAACAACCTGATCAACTCTATGCGAAGGAGATGTGTTGCACTGCATGAGGCAAATGGTGATCACACCAGATACTGACTGTTTTTTGGACACTCCCCCACCCCCCGCAGCCCCTAAATACAGTAAAACTGCACATTTTAGAGTGGCCTTTTATGGTGGCCAGCCTAAGGCACACCTTTGCAACTGACTAATCAGCATCTTGATATGCCACACCTGTGAGGTGGATGGATAATCTCAGCAAAGGAGAAGTGCTCACTAACACAGATTTGGACAGATTTGTGAACAATATTTGAGAGAAATAGGCCTTTTGTGTACATGGAAAAAGTATTATATCTTTGAGTTCAGCTCATGAAAAATGGGGGCAAAAACAAAAGTGTTGCGTTTATAATTTTGTTCAGTGTACTGTATATAGTTCAGTAGAGATTGTAGTCATGTTATTCCAGTGATGTAGATGTAAAATACAGATAAAATTTGTATCCTGTAAATCCTTTTTTATTGGGCTAACAGAATTTTTTAATGATAAGCTTTCGAGAGAACTTCCCTTTCTCAAGTCTAAAGCATTTCTGAGCAAGACGACACATGGAATTCAAAGTTGAGTTGTGATACAGGGGTTAAAGCAATATGAATGTAGATAAGACACAGGTTTACTAGAAAATAGGCACCATTCTCATAGAGGGTCGTAAATATCTTTTGTGAAGATCACCGAGAGATGGGGGAGAAATACATTTTTTATTTTTATTTTTTAAAGTAAACAGTCTAAAAGTTAACCAATGTTAACATTAGATGAGACTCTGAAAAACATTTTCTCTGAAACACCCATTTTGACTTTCAGACAACTACCAAAGCTCCAACAAAAATGAGTGAACAGGAAGCTACCCACTGCTGGGAAGAATAAAGAAAACGGGACCAGTCAATGCAAAAAACCACGCTGCAAACTTTGACAACACATATGCACAGACAACACAGTCACACACAACAATAAAACCTATAAAATTAAAAGTTCATACTCCTGCACATCCAGCAATGTAGTTACATAATTCAATGCACTAAATGCGACCTAGGATGCTACCCAGCAATTAAACCACCCAGCAATTAAATGAATATACACAGACACTCCATTAACCCCTTAGTGACCAGACCGTTTTTCAAATTTCTTACCTTTAAGGACCAGGGCTCTTTTTACATTTCTGCGGTGTTTGTGTTTACTTGTAATTTTCCTCTTACTCATTTACTGTACCCTCACATATTATATACCGTCTTTTTTCGTCATTAAATGATCTTTCTAAAGATACCATTATTTTCATCATATCATATAATTTACTATAACATAAATTATAAAATACGATGAAAAAATGTAAAAAATCACACTTTTTCTAACTTTGACCCTATAAATCTGTTACGCATCTACAAACGCCAAAAATCACCCGTGCTAAATAGTTTTTAAATTTTGTACTGAGTTTAGAAATACCCAATGTTAATATGTTCTTATCTTTTTTGAAAAGTTATAGGGAAATCAGTACAAGTAGCACTTTGCTATTTACAAACCATTTTTTTTCAAAATTAATGTTACATTTTAACACTGTTACATTGTAACACTGATATATGTCAGGAATCCCTGAATAACCCTTCACATGTATATATATTTTTGAAAGAAGACAACCTAAGGTATTAAACTTGGGGTATTTTAACTCTTTTCATGGAACCATTTTACCACCAATCTATACTAAAATAAAAAAATAATTGGTGATTTTTTTGACACACATAGCAATTTAAAAATACATTACATACAGAGAACTTTAAGGGTTACTGACAGAGAACAACCCAATATGTGCTCAGCAACATCTCCTGAATGATATCCCCCATGTATAGGTGTGTCGGGTTCTCTGGAGGCTAAAAGACCTTATTTGGAGGATGCGAATTCCAGTTTTCCAACTTGGAACTTTCACAGCAAATTAACCCCATCATGGCATACTATTTGTAAAAGTAGACAACCCATGGTAATCAAAATGGGGTATGTCCCATCTATTGTAATAGCCACTTAGTCACAAACGCTGGCCAAAATTAGCATTTTTATTTGTTTTTTTGCATTTTTTTACACAGAAAGTGCACTTTTACTAGTGATTTCATCGTTGTGATACGTTTGACTGTTTTGAACACTCATAATTGTGTTCAGCAAAGTCTCCCGAGTATAACAATACCCCCCATGTACAGGTTTTATGGTGTTTTGGAAAGTTACAGGTTCAGTGTAGGGTTTGCCCAATTTAGTTTGCCAGATCTGTGTTGCCTTTTAAGACCATATGGTAGCCCAGGAATGGGAAGTAACCCCATCATGGCATACCATTTTCAAATGTAGATAACCCAGGTTATTCAAATGGGGTATTTCCAGTCTTTTGTAGTAGCCACTTAGTCACAAGCGCTGGCCAAAGTTAGCATTTTTATTGTTTTTTTTTTTTTTTCAGTTTATATATATATATATATATATATATGATCAATAGAAGAGCCGGCACTCAAGGACTTTAAAAATATAGTGGCTTTAATCCAATCAGTCAACATTTCAGTTCACAACTATGAACTTTCCTCAGGACATAAATAGCATATACCTCCGAACACTGACTATAAATAAGGTAAACTCACTTACCCAACTCCGATCACCTGTGTGCTGGCGTTCACCACTACCCCATGCGGATGCGTAAGATTAAACTCCACCCCCTGTGTTGTCATACCATCTGGGACCAGTAAATTCGTAACCATGGCGATATATAAACAAATCGCCCAGCAGAACAGTGAATGAACATGTAACCGCAGGTGGTTCCCTTATTTACCACTATAATGTCTTAAAGCATAGAACTTAGTAGGGCTAACCATACAGATATCTTAGCCATAATTTTATATAGTGTAAGAGATCCTCTATTTAACATATATAAATAATTGAGAATACAATATAAAATAAGGATTGTCTTGGAAGCAATAGTTTTGTCTTTTGGGATATTTATTATATAAATATATAAAATCCATTATAGCAGAGTTTATAAGATTAAACTAAATGCTTGCAAATATCATTAATAGGTTAACATACCCTTCTGAACATGTCATCATGTCAGCCTCTCTGTCATTTTAACATGGAGCAGCATCTGTCTCCAAGTCTCTCCTCTGTGTCTTAACATTTAAAAGTACACCTCTGTCTCCATTTTAGGATTACTGCAGTTCATATATGAAAAAGTAACACTTCTTTTACTTTATTCAATTTAGGACCTCCCTTAACTTGGCAAACATACAAGGTCATAACTAAAGGGTGTATAAGTCATGGAAATTTTCCTGACTTAGTTCAAGATGGCATCTTAAAGTCTGAATAGCTTATCTGTTGTTTATACTAAGTCGTAAGTGTACAGTCGTGGGAGATTCCTGGATTTGGGGACGTACCATTAACTTGGGGTTACCACAGTATATTGTGTACTGCAAGAGTCATAGCCTTGAAGCTTGTTTATGCATTATTGTTATTGTAATTCGTCTGGGACAAAATGGCGCAAACATATTATGCACTGAGGCTATTGCTTAAAGAAACAGTTATGAAAAACAATATGTTCCATTTCTAACACCTTGTCAATTTGCAATATCTCTTAAAGACAAAGTACACAGTTTAAGAAATACAACATTTCATTCTAAAACTTGTAATATTTGCATTTGCCCATAACAAACACGCATAGCTGTTACAGAAGTGTATAAGTGAAGATCATTAGTGTATTCATTACGAATCGACGATATGTTATATGAGCGATCAAAGTGTTAATTACTGATAAATATCTATGTAGTGACTGCTCTAATAAGTATTTATCTATGCATAATCAATAGAGCACCAGGAACGGTGTCCAAATAAAGTGCCAGTGCATACATATGTATAAGGATGAAGTCCTTATTACAATACTAGTGACTGATATTAAAGTGACAGTGTAAAAAATAAAGTGAGTGAATAGGCATGCTCATAAATGTATACAATTCTGAAAGTGCTAAGGGTATCATGCCAAAAGTGCAATATATAAGCAATGTATGATCTCTAAATTATTCTGTAAAATATAGACAGCTTTATAAATAAATGCCCTTTCTAAATTAACTAAATACAAGGGAACAAGAAGCTAATTTGTTGCATCAAATGAATACAATGTATCCATATACAATGTATTCAAATTGTAACTGAATACAATATAAAAAATATGTGAATATAAATAACTGGATGAGTTATAATTACAGATGCACTTTCCAAAATAACTATCAAGAGGGAATATTTTTTAAATTTAACCTCTATCAATATTAAATAGACAGAGAATTTGTATTCATTCAAACATTGTCATAAATTATAAGGCTGATTTTTCCATTTTAATCTTCAAGCTTATTATTACCATCATCCTGACTGTTGTGTCAATCTGCTTGAAGGTTATTGGAAGTGCAATTTGTAGTCAAAATTAAAATCAAGATAAATCATAAACAATATAGATTCTCAACTAAACTATCCAAGAGAATGAAATAGATGTCATAAATGTTAATTTTAAGTCCAAATGGTGCAATGGTATTCAATTCTCGTATCCTGAAAGTCTCTCTTTGTAATAATAAGGAGGCTCGATTGCCTCCTCTTCTGGGTAGTGGAATATGATCTATTTCAATACACTTGAGGGCTGTTAATGGATGTTTATGCTCCAAAAAATGTTGTGCCACCAGTTTATTCGTGTTGCCATCTCAGATCGCTGTTCTAATGCTTGATCTATGCCCTCTAATTCTTTCGCACAATGGTGTTTCAGTCTTCCCAACATAACTTAATCCACATGGACATGATAACTTGTAGATTAAGTAGTGATCCCATGTTTAATAGAATATTTATTTAGTGTATGGGGAATGATCAAACAATTTAGTAGGAATAAGATGTCTGCATGTGACACACCCAAGACATCTAACGCCCCCAGGGTTGAGAATTTTTTTCTGATCTTGCAAATAGCTTTGTTCTGGATCAGTGTGGACCAATAGGTTTTGCAAATTTATTTTCCTTTTGTAGCACATCATTGGTTTTTGAAGGAAGATTGTAAGAATGAAAGTTGGATCTCCAGTTAAGATGTTCCAATTTCCCTTTACTACTCTCGACAATTTAGTACTCGCTGAATTAAACTTCATTGGGAAAGTTGATCTCTGAGTTTTTTGTTGATTACATATACCAGATCCCTCTTGCATGGCTTGTCGTGCTTTCTTCAAATCTGCATGGAGTATAAAGCGGTTATAACCCCTAGATAAAAACTTGTTATACATCGCTTCAACTTGAATTTCAGTGTATTCAGTTAGGGAATTGTTCTTGAGCGTAGCATGTACCACCTGGTTTCAAATCTAAAATAATTAAGTTGCAGAGTTAGAGTGAGCAATTCCATAACAAATTCAATGGAGGGACCGTGATAATGGGGTGAGTTAGACAGCGTTTCTCTCATAGCTTTGATTCCTTCTTCATGGGGTATTGCCATATAGAGACTTTGTACATCTAAAATTATTAGAATTATATTTTCAGGTGTACATTCAATCTTGTTTAATATGTCGATCAATTCATGTGTATCTCAATCTCAATGTATAATACAAGTAGGCAATTTTTCCACTGGTACTTTAAATAAAAAATCAAGATCTTTCGCTATAGATTCTAATACCCTGTCTATTGCAGAGACGATCGGGCGTCTTGGTGGTGTCTGTAGACTTTTTGGCAATGTGTACAAAATAGGGATTCTAGGGTTACTTTTCTTTAAGAAGTTAAACAGGTCCAATTCAATTAATTCTGCTCATAGTCCCATCTCCAATGTGTCAATCTTTTGCATTACTTCTAATGTGGGATCATGGTGTAAAGGAACATAATTATTCTGATCTTCACGTTATCTGTTAATTTCAGATGAGTAATCTCTGTAATTAAGAACAACTATGCCACCTCCTTTATCCGCTGGTCTAAAAACGATCAAGGGGTCATTAGCCAATCCTTTGATTAATTTATGATGTTCTTTGGACATGTTACTATGTTTGATCTGATGTTCCTTGAGGACTATATCTGTGCCCATTTTCAGAGATGTGAGTAAAGTTTTGATAGAAGGATGACTTTATGGGGGATCAAATTAACTCTTTAACTTAAACCTGGGTGCTGGATGTGCTACATCTTGTGTTCTTGTTGCCTTTTTCAAAAATTTATTTGAGCCTAAGTGTCCGTCCGAATTTAAACATTTCCACTTTGCATTGGAATTTGTTGGGTTGAGTAGTGGGAATAAATGAAAGTCCTTTGCTGAGGATGTCTATTTCCTGGTCTGTCATATGCCTGTCTGATAAATTAAATACCAGGGTTACTGGGGGTTTGCCTCTTTGACCAGTGTGGATGTCCTTTCTAGCATCTCGTAGTGCACCCTCGTTTCCTTTTCTGATCTTGCTCCTGGTTGTGGTTCCCAATGGTTCTTTTATTGGCCTCTATGGTTCTAAAAAATGGCCAGACCTTTGAGCTTGAAGGTTCTCCGATTCTGAGCCTGATTCTCCTGAAGTGATGTCAATAGTAGTGATATTAGGTTTGACAATCCTTTTCCTAATTCTTCTGTGTCTAGGGCGTCTTTCCCCTGAGAGTTATCTATAGACTTGATGTTCTT
Source organism: Pelobates cultripes (assembly GCA_933207985.1). Taxonomy (NCBI): domain Eukaryota; kingdom Metazoa; phylum Chordata; class Amphibia; order Anura; family Pelobatidae; genus Pelobates; species Pelobates cultripes. Next base: position 154,501,808 of record OW240916.1, on the reverse strand, counting down.
TATAGTCTTGTTGTGCCCTATCTTGTTTATGACGTTTGAATTTAATAAGTTGATTCTTATACTTCAGGCATTCTTCTGCCAGTTTCAGTTTCAGCTAGACACCTTTCCTGTGAACTCAGTAATATAGCGTACTGATTTTCCAAATCCATGATTTTTCTTCTAATATCCATTATATCCTCCTTAACATCTTTAATAATTATTAACATGAGATCCAATGAGCACTTGTTCAAAACGGCTGTCCAGTCCATGCAGACATGAGCTTTTCTGAGAATGTGATTCACTCTAAAACCTCTAGGGATATGTTTGGCACAATGGTAGTCTGAGAGAAATAACCCATGTAGGTCCAGATCTATCTCTTTCTTTTTCAGTTTTAATAACTGAAAATACATATCTTTTTCAGTGGTGGTATTAGGTAATTCTGCACTGGTTGATTCCCACAGTATTTCCTTGGCATCTTCCTGTGTGAATTGGAGTGTTTGGGCTTGTGGAGCCTCTTGCAAAAAATCATCCATTTACACAATGAAAAGTTTTGTGTTAACTTGGATATAAATTAGTGGAATCTTGATAAAATAAAATATTTTTTTTTATTATGAACTGTCTCTTTAAAATTCAAAATGAGAAAAAATAAATAATATATATTTGTTAATTTATAAACTTTATTTATTTATTTTTTTTACTTTTTCAGTTCAGGCAGTCCCCCTGCTGGCAGCACTGTGGACACCCATTGTGGCCATGTGATCATTCTTTTAGAGCGACCCCTCGAGGCACTCACTACAGGCAGAGCATCGGAAGCGTGCGGCAACCCGGAAGTGATCACTCTGGGGGGAGCAATCACTCGGGTGCCCGGCAGTGTGGGGATGTATTCCATGATGCATTAATATCGCTTCCAGAGCTCAAATTATTTATTTGTATATGTGTTCATGTGTTTATGTGCATGCCTATGCATATATATATTTATGTATGTGTGTAGGTATAGGTGTTTTTATACATGCATGCACATATGTATATATGAATAGGTGTATGTGTATATATACATATAGATGGGTCCATGTATGTGTAGGCCCATGTGTTTGTTTATAGGTACATGTATTAGTGCTTGTGTGTGGATGTATATGTAGGTGTGGATTTATATTAGACATGTGCAATTTGTTTATTTCTGAATGTAAATTCGGACGAATTTCAGCAAGTCAGACATTCGGATGCTTCCGAATGTCCGAATTGGCGAATTTCGGAAGTGCCGAACCGAATTGCGAAGTGCCGAATTACTGAATTGCCGAAGTTCCGAATTTCGGAAGTGTTGAACAGAATTGCCGAACCAAAGTGCATCGGATTTCTGAAAAATGGCAAAACAAGAGAGGGAGGGAAAATTAACCCTACCAATACCCCTAAACCTACCCCTAACCCTAGATGTGTAAGTGGTTGTGGTGGTTAGGGTTAGGGTTTGGGGTAGCTTTAGGGGTAGAGGTAGGGTTAGGATTAGGGGTAAGGGTAAGGATCGGGTTAGGTGCGGGGTTAGGGGTAGGGGTAGTAGTAGGGTTAGGATTAGGGTTAGGGGTGGGATTAGGGGTAAGGTTAGGACCAGGGTTAGCAGTAGGGTTAGGGGTAGGGTTAGGGATAGTGAAACATCGAAGTCCCGAATTACCGAAGTCCCGAATTGCCGAAGTCCCAAATTGCCGAAGTCCCGAATTTTGCAAGTGGCGAACTGAAACCAAAGTGCCAAAGTGCCGAATTGCCGATGTCCGAATTGCCAATTGGATTTCTGAAAAGTGGCAAAACAAGAGAGGAAGGGAAAATTATGTGAATGATGACCCTACACCTAACTCTACCCCAAAACCTACCCCAACCTCTAAACCTACCCCTAACCCTACCCCTAACCCTAGATGTGTAGGTGGTTGTGGTGATAAGGGTTAGGGGTTAGAGGTATGGGTAGGGTTAGAGGTAGAGGTAGGGTTAGGGTTAAGGATAGGTGTAAGGTTAAGGTTAGTGGCAGGAGTAGGGGTAGAAGAAGGGTTAAAAGTAGGGTTAGGGGCTGGGTTAGGGGTAGGGTTAGCAGTAGGGTTAGGGACAGGGTTAGGTAATTGTCGAAGTCCTGAATTGTCAAAGTGCTGAAGTCCCGAAGTGCAGAAGTCCCAAATTGCCGAAGTCACGAATTGCCAAAGTCCCAAATTGACAAAGTCCCGAATTTCACAAGTGCCAAGCCGAAACCAAAGTGCAGAATTGATGATGTCCAAATTGCTAAAGTCCCGAATTTCGGAAATGCCAAACCGAAGGGCCGAAGTGCCAAATTGCCAAAGACCCGAACTGCTGAAGTCACGAATTTCGGGAAGTGCTGAACCAAACCGAATTTTTTGCCCATGCACATCCCTAATGCATATATATTTGGGCTTTGGGTTGTATTTATATGTATATTGTTGTATATGTATAAATACATATGTGTGAGTGTAAGTGTGTGCATATGTCTGTGTATGCTAGATATAAACCTTCATGCATATCCTGTAACTCTTGGATGGGAATTCATGCATTCTTAAAATAAGTAATTATTTTGTTCTTACTCTCCCCTTGTAGCCCCATCTTCTGCACAGTTTGTGTTTTTTTCTGTCCCACCTCTCTCTATGATTTTCACACAAGATATTTACGACCCTCTGTGAAAACGATGTCTATTTTCTATTAAACCTGTGTCTTATCTGCACTCATGTCGCTTTAACCCCTGTATCACAACTCAACTTTGATTTCTATGTGTAGTCTTGCCCAGAAATGCTTTAGACTGTTTGCTTTTTTTTCTATCTCTCCCCCTCTCTCTGTGATCTTCACATAAAATATTTACAACCCTCTACGATAATGGTGCCTATTTTCTTGTGGACCTGTGTCTTATCTACACTGATGCGCTTCAGACTAGGGTTTTTGCCTTCTTTTGGATCAACAGCAAAATCATATGTGAGGAAGGCTGAACTTGATGGACGCAAGTCTCTTTTCAGCTCTGTAACTATGTAACCCCTGTATCACAACTCAACTTTGAATTCTATGTGTCGTGTTGATCAGAAATGCTTTAGACTTGAGAAAGGGAAGATCTCCTGTAAGCTTGTTGAAATATATTTAATGAACTTTACATATCTGAATACTATAAGTTTTGAATTAGTTGAAATTAATTTCATTTCAAACTTCTTTCAGACACAGGATGTAGCTAGTATTACAAACTTCCATTGTATATCAAGGATCCCAACATATGGTTCTTGTCCAGATACCGATGCATGAAGACTTGTTGATATTAACCTTTGACCCAGCATTGCAAGCTAGACCCCATGTGTGTATTAGGAAGCCTCAAATTTCTGAAAGCATTCATTTAATGATGTAGATAGAACGTTCTTTGTGAAACTTCTAGTTTATTGCCAAATATAACATATGACTTTATTCATAGATTTCAAATAGTTAAGTCAACAACTTCTGTCCATAATAGCCAATTATTTTAAAGCATCAGGTAACCTTATGGGTACGCATTCTTAGTAACTGAAATTAGACATAAAACTGATTGCAGTTAAAATTTCTTTACCAATATTTTTTAACATTAAAGATGGATGCTATCTTGAAGTGCTTTTTACACATTGGTCCAGATGTGGGCATTGATGTATGCTATTTCAGATGTTGTGTATGTTTGAATAAATATACATTTTTGGCAGCAGGACACTCTTATTTGATTATTAGAACACTGGTGTGTCACAAACAAACATCTCAAGAAAAGCTAATTTCCTACATTTAATGGTGGAGAATGCGGGCAGGATTTAAGTCTGAATTATTACTGACTGAATACCTAAAGATTCTACTACAAGAAGATTACAAGAAGATCACCCGACTTGAAACAGGAGAAACATATTTGACTGAAACGGTAGGACGGCATTCCAAGGATCCTTTGTTTAAACATTCTAGTTACAATGCGAAGGCAGAGGTGAGCAGGAGGAAATTGTTCGAACACGGTTGTTTTACCGAGTACTGGAGAAATTTGAAGATAATTATTGAGAAGAGAAGCCGAATCCTTTTTATCCATGATTAGTTTTGAAGAAATAATTCATGACGACTTGCAGATAATATTGCATTTGTGGAGGATTCTCAAAAATAGCAACATACTCCAAAAAGTATTCCTCCATCTGATAATGCACAAATCTGTGGAAACCAAAATACTTCAAAGGGCATGTGTCTTTTGTAACACATCTGCAGAAAGTTGCTCATATGTATATTGTTTTTGTTATAAGAATTATTTTAACTTTTTAGTTAATTATGGAGTGGCTGTAAAAGACTGCTGTCAAAAGTAACAGAGATCTGTCTGTAAAAGCGTTAATCCTGAAAATACTAATGTGTATTGAAATGGTTAGAAACATTAATTGGTACTGAGCAAAGCAATGTGTTTACAAAGGAAAGTCAAAAAGTTGCATTACTGGCAAATGTTTTTCTGGAAACTAATGATGCTATGAATTAATGGTGTCAACTTAAAAAGACCAGTAATTGTTATGTTTGCAATACATTGAAACAAAAAAAGAAATGTGTTGTAAAAACAATTGAAAAATATATGTGTTGTTACAAGTTCTAGTAAACTCCCTAGCCCCTAGCAAAACTGGGAAATCTCCTTGAAAGGTGTTAAAAGAAGGGAACACCCCCCTCACCCCCACAAACTCCCCCATGGCTCTCTTTTGATAGTGCACTGGATGCAACATTAGTTGGAAAAAAAAAACTCAGATAGAAGACTCTCAGTAGTTGTTGAAAGGATTTAGTCATGTTGAAGAAGTGAAGATTTTAATATAATGCTGAAGAATCAGACTTATCTGTTAGACAGAACCCATAAAACAATGTCTCACATGACTTGAATGTTACTAATTTTGACAAATTGCAAAGACCAAAGACAGATTGCTAATCTGGAGAATGCTACAGATATTTTGCGGGGAAAAAACAGAAAGATTTGGATTTTACTTTAAAAGCGGAAGTTGATAATGAAATGGTGCAGGGGTTAAGTTGTAAAAAGGGCAGGAGAGAACAAAAGACATAGAAAAGAAATTGGGAAATTGTGCAAGGAAGGGGTCAGATGGATACTCTCAAATAAGCAAAATTGATTAAAGATTTGACTAAATATGATGAGCAGATAGGATCTTTTTAAAGTATGGGTGTTTTTCAAGGTGAAATAAATGAATACAATATCATTTGATGATGTGGTAGCCACCAGATGTCTTTTGATCTGGCTGCCAACCTCATTAAGTGAATGGGTTAAAATAAATAAATAAATAACTCATTGATGTGTTGGAGGATAAGGCAAGTTAAAATCCCAGAGTTTAGTTGGAGGAATGGTTTCCAAATAATACACATAGATTGCTAATGGTTGTACAGTGTGCAACTGATGTGGATAGTTTTAAATTTTCTAGTCTTCATTCATTTAAAATGGAGAAAAATGATGATACATGAGTTTGTGTTAATTTATGGAGTAAGGCATGGAATTTGACTAGTGGCACAGAACCGTCTGCTATGTCTAAAGAATAACATAAGCACAGTGTTAGTGAATTTGGCTCTAGAAGATCAGGGTTACCAAATTAGTTAAAATTAAGAGCTTTTGAAGCACCAACGATAGATTTTGCTGCTGTGAAAATTATGAAAAATTATGATTTAGGAGTACATAGCCAGAGGGTAACACATTGGATTTTGAAGTTACAAGATAAGCCACTCAGGGTAGAAACCAGTAAAAGATATATTATTTTGGATTTGATGGAAATACAGGAAACGCCACACGATTGTCAAAAGGAACTGGAAAAAGAATGCAGCTCTATTGTGAAACAAGCAATACAAGGGATTTCTTGTTTGTATGTGGATGGAACGAGTTTTTATGCTGATGTATTACATCACACAGGTTATGGCATATATGACGATCAAACAAAATAAATGCAAAGATACAGATTGCCATACCATATGTCTGCTCAGAGAGCTGAATTAGAGTCTGTAAAGAAAGATCTAGAAATAACAGGATTTGACCCAGTGAATATAATCCATGACAGCAGCTAATAGTTAAATCATTAACACTTCACCTCCTAATATGGAAAAAAGTGGAATGGAAGATTCTCATGATAAAGCTTTAAAATATGCAGGTATTCTGGCAGAACTGATTAGCTAGGCAGAAGAAAAAAAAAGGTTTAACTTGTGTTGTTAATGTTCAGACAAAAATGTTGATGAAATGGCAGAAGGAAACAGACTTGTAGATCCGCAATCAAAGGAAGCTGCTTTTATAAGAGTTGTAATATTTGCAAAATTTAATGATTGCAACTGTCAGCAAAAGACAAATAGCAAATAACCTAAATAAAGAAAATCAGTGTAAAAATGTAGCTTTCAGTATAAAAAACAATGGATCTAGATGATGAAACTGGCTTGTAGGGGTTAAACATGACGAAACACAAGCATTTGTACCATTTGTACCTAGTGATTGTATTTGATCATTGTACACAGGGCATTTGGGTACAGAAAAACTGCTAAATAAATGTTATCATCCCAAGTTAAAACAAAGGTGTACAAATATAGTGCAGGAGTGTTTCATTTAATCCAAGACCTGAAACACTAGAAACCAAAATTGCAGAGAGCACCTATGGAAAAAAAGACCATGGGGCTCTATATAAATTAACTTACATTATAATCTAAATTGAACAAAAAATAAAATAAAAATGAAAATGCTTGAAGATAAAAGGGGTAACACATTTATCAGGAGTATTAATGTCTATTCGTGCAACTTCAAACTCAAGTGTCAACTCATGAGTTAATAACAGGTAGAACCATGCAATCACTTTCCCTAATGAACCTTTTGTTCCAAGTACTTTCAAAGTTGTGGCAAAACATGCTAAATGGTTGAAAGTTTTATAGGGACAGCTGCAGTCAGTCTTGAAGTTTGCTGCGTCAAATGTGGTCCTTTATAGTAAACAATGTGTTAAAGATGTAACACAGGGGAACTATGCAGATAAGTTTAAACCAGGAAATGAGGTGATGGTAAAATCATTTAAAACACAGGTCTCTGAAAAGCAAGTTGGGAAGGTCCTTGTGTTATTCTAAAAATAAAAATGAGGACAAACTGTGTTATGGGTTTAAAAATCTAAAATTGGCACAAAATGTAATAAATCAATTCTTGTGCTTAGTGATCAATGTAAACGAAACATACTAATGCATAAGAAATTTAGTTATGTATCAGAATAGTAAACTGCCATCTGTTTTTCATTACAGAACCAATAATGTTTTTTCATGGACAAAAACATGTTTGATTTTTAAAAAACAGCTAGTTGTATAGAGGTTAAAATTTTGTGAGAAAGGTTAAAAATTCCTGATTCTTGGTTGGAAGAGCTTATGGTTTTTATTCGATCCTTCTTTTCTTGGATTCTTCTACCAGCTCTTCTGCCTCTATTGTTAGGCTTCTTTTCTTTCTATTATTTCTTCTGTCGGGTATATATGTGTCTGGTATCTCTTTGGTTCTATTTTTAAAAAATGTTCTTCCAAGTCTGAGGCATAGTCAGAAGATAGTGTGTAGAAACGGTTTCTCTTAATTAAATTGTCAGGGGAAGGAGAAGCTTTTAATTGTTGTCTGGTTGGGGTTCTGTCTTTTAAAAAATGTGTGGTGGTTACTCTTTTTCTTTGGGGTTTGGGGGATAGATAGTGTTTGGAATTCGTACTTATCATAAAGTTAGTGTGGTAGTAGTTGTCATTTTGATATTTTTTATAGTTTTGGGAAGTATGTCATGTGTTATGTGGTGGATTTGGTGAGTATCTTTGTATATTTTGGGTTCTGGAAGTTTATTTTCCTGGGACTAGGAGATTTATGTGGTGGTCTCTGTGATGAATTATATTTGTAGTTGTTTCTAGCGTGTGATGTTGAGTGTTTTTGGTAGTTAGTGTTTGTGACAGATCCCTCTGTCTTAGAACTATAGTGCTTTCCCGGTGGATTTGTGTAATTGCCTGTCCGTACTTCCCCATTTGTTTGTTTGATAATCTACCGAACAAACTGCCAAGATGAGTGTGCTGCTGTTTAACCTATTGGCCCCAATTCAAATGTTGTGGTTAACCGCAGACACCTCCTAATTGAACCGTATGCTGGGTGGTCATCGTTCGTATGCCGACCACGAGGCGGCGGCCATCTTAGATGCACGAATACACAGCGGTGTTCATCGACAAACTTATGGAACTCAAAACGGACACTTTTTCTCCCGAACACCGCTGAAAACGGACTACCTCCATTCTTTGTCATCCGGCATAGGAACACCGGTCTGTTCGGGACTTTTTATTTCACGAATGGACTTACCCCAGATAGCCATCCCATGGAACCCTTCGTATACCGAAAGAACAGTGTGAAAGACTTTGGCTCCATGGCGATTGAACTGTGTCTAGGGTAGGCATTTTTTATAGCCTTAAACCTCTTGGAGTAATTTTTTTCGTCTATATATTATGTAAGGGTCGCTATTTCCCATTTCAGTTTTATTTCCTTACTAATTGCTTTTTCTAATTGGGTAAATAGTATCCTTTGTGACTCTCTGGTTTTAACGATTTGGTTCTCATTTAAACTACTTTTATCTTCATCAAATACATTTAGCTATGAAGCAAGGGTAGGTAAAAACTATAAAATGTACCCTCACGTGTAATTAAGCAGTAAAATCTGGCTCCTCTGATGCTTGAAGTGGTATGATCCCCACTCAAGGATACAGGTGTAAATATAAATTCTTCCATCCGTGTATATGTGGAGATAAACAAACAGAACCACAATAGTGTACACTGTAAAAAGGAGGGTAAGCAGAAATAAATAAGTTAAACCTACTCACATGCTAAAGAGCAAGTTTCGGTTTGCTCAATCCAAAGCGCTTGGGATATAGCTCCAAACAATCCAACCGCAGCAACGTTAGCTCCATGATACCTTGAATGCCACGGAGTGAGGTTGGTTGTTGGCTGAGTGCGTTGCGTACCCATTTTTTTAAAGTGTGTGGTTAGAATGAGAACAGAAACCTGGAAGCAGCAGGTGTAACCCCTACTGGTACTTTTTAAGTGTACCTTTATCTTTTTATGCCTGCTGGTGTTTCTTACAACTGAGCATGTTTTATAACATGGCTGGCAATGTAATGGCTTCAAACAAAATAGTAGTGTTGAAGTTTACTTGAAGTTTTACAGGTGTCACTTGCCTTTTTACTGGTGTAAACAGTGCGCTTGCTCTGGGAAAATACATCCCCTGAACCAAGAGGTCAGCCCAGAGACGTGCTAGAAAATAACAGAATGATTTTCTAATGTATGAGCTAAATTGTAAATAAAAGTTGTGTATAAAATATAACTCATAAATGTTCTTTATATTCTCAAACTTATTTTGTTACTCCAAATCGTGCTATCTGTGAAATGCATATTTTTTCATTTACAGAAAATATACTTGTTCAATCCATAATTAAACTGTTACAATACTTCTGAGGAAAAACTACAGACACAATTCAGATATGTAAAAACCAAAGAAAAAAGTTACCTGGGCTCTTCCCAAATCTCTATGCATATTTAAACAAATGAAAATTATTTAGTTGCTCCAATGGCCATGAGAATTTAGCCCACCTGCCACGTCAAGGCAAACCTCTCAGGTGGGTCCTACACTTTTCACCTTGCTTCCTTGAGCTTCTGGCAAAAGCATCTCTAATGAGACTGAGAGGGGTATTTTTTATAAACCCCTACATGCTTATCAACCCTTAATAAGGAAAACATGGGTTGGGTGCCAGCATTGTAACATAGCTATGTAATACAAAAGTGAATACAAACACAAAAAACAGGTCCTTGAGCTTCTGGCAAATATATCTCTAATGAGAATGAGAAGGGTATTTTTATAAACCTCTACATGCTTATCAATCCTTAACGAGGAAAACATGGGTTGGGCGGCAGCATTGTAACATAGCTGTGTGATACAAAAGTGAATACAAATACAAATAAACAGGTCAAACTCCCACTACACTTGAGCGGCAGCAACGATTACAATAGTTTTTACTGTATGTATTGGGGCTGATGTGTACTGTGGTCATTGCTGCCACCCAAGTGTAATGGAAGTTTGAGCGTAGGACCTGTTTTTTTGTATTTGTATTCACTTTTGTATCACACAGCTATATAACAATGCTGCCGCCCAACCAATGTTTTCCAAGGAAGCAAGGTGAAAAGTCAGTGTAGGACCCACTTGAGAGGTTGCCTTGATGTGACAGGTGGGCTAATTTCTCATGGACATTGGAGCAACTAAATAACTTCCATTTTTTTAAATATACATAGGGATTTGGGAAGAGCGCAGGTACATTTTTTTCTTTGATTTTTACTGTATGTACTGGGGCTGATGTATACTATGGTCATTGCTGCCGCCCAAGTGTTGTGGGAGTTTGAGCGCATAATCAGTTTTTTTGTATTAAAATTCTGATATGTATTTATTGAAAGAAATATTGTAAACACAGAAGCTAAAAGTCCATTATCTAGTAAAATCAGAGATGAACTACAGAGTTTGAATTCTCCTGAAATCACAGGCTACAATTATTTAATTACTCTGTGGACCAACCCATGAGTGCATCTACTTATTTATTTATTTTTTACAGAGAATGAACAATCAATATATACGTGTGGAAATATTTGCTCTGGAAACTTGTGAACTGAAAAACATGTGGGAAGAGAGAATTAAAAGACAGACAGAAGAACGTCAAAATGAGGCAGCAAGACAGCAAAAGAGTGCTTTGCAAAGGTAAGTCTGGGTCCCTCTTACAGGGTTAATTAGTAAAGTGAGATTTCAAGGCGCATTCAAAATGAATTTAAAATTTAAGTCCACAGCTGTTGAATGGAAAGCATATGTGACTGAGAGAATTTATTCAGTTCGGCTATTTTAATCTTAAATTGAAAATTCACTATGAATTCACCTTAAAATTCTCACTTTAGTGAAATACCCTGTATATGTAATTTGTAAAAATTAACTAACTCATTTTAGTAAACAAGGCTGCTATTAAGCTTGTACTATTCATACTGCATGACATTCACATGACATTCATGAACAAATGGAAATCTGCTTTTGTTTCTGGTCGCTAGATAAAAGATTTTGCTAAGGTTAGTTAATTAAAGAATAAAGATGGAAAAACAATGAAGCTAAAAAACTTTTTTTCCCAATTAACTTAAATAAAATTGTCTATGTTGCTGAAAAGAAAGGAAATCTAGAATAATCATAGACATCAATGGATTGTAACACGGAATGCACAAATAACTCTCTTTTTGTCAATAAAAAAGCGATTTAAACTGCCAACAATAAATCATTCAGTTAGCCAGAGCAATAAATTGTTCTCATACAAATGTTCCCCTGTCAATTTCTCTCAATATGACATACTACTCCAAAATATGAAAGAAAAATTAAATCCTCTTTTTGGAGGAGATCCATGTCCAAATGCATTGACCGAGGCCAAGACCAGAACTCTAATACAGCCACAAATCTGGAAGCCCTTGTTTTAGACATGGAGTATTGTTTCTGGCTATACTGCAATCGACCAAATTTGGGCCAATTGAGTGATTGGCCAAAATTCCAATCGGCAGAATGTCAGGGGAACAGACTTGTGCAAGTCCAAACATGTTTGATTCAAAGTGCTTCAAAGGAGAAAAGGCTTTTTTTTTATATTACGCAGATTACTTTCCCATGATGGATGAGAGATCTGCCCAATCATGTGGACAAAATCTCCTGTCCAATCTAGAGGTAGCAAAAAATGATTGATGGTTAGGGGACAGCCATTAAATTAATCTTTTTCACAACATTTTTCAAGTGATAACTGATAAATGGAGGAGAAGAAAAATAAAACAACTATACTTCCAAGCAGGATTCTTCAAGACACGTTGATTTCAGCAACTGAGGGAACAGACAAGCAATGATCCTGTGTTTACTCCTGCTGTGTCTATGTGGGAATAGGAAATAGCTCAGGTCATTGATTCTTATGGGAGACTAGGTTTAGCTTCCTGTGCTATTCAGATAGTAGGTACTGTCAAGAGCACTTGAAACTACTTTGAGTGGCAGTCATTTTGCCATTGATCCTAGTGTGAGACTTGGTTACCAAAATACAGTTGTTAATAGTTGTTTTTTGTTTTTTTCTTGTTCACTAGAAAGAAAATACTCCTTTTGGGAGTGTGGTGTTAAGTAACAAAAAAAAAAAAAAGTTTATCTTTCCTAACCTGTGTCATTGATTCTAGTGTCAGACTAGGTTAGCTTTCTGCGGTATCGATCTGGCAGCTATTTAGTAGGATATAGGATATTGTCATTTTGTCATTGCTCCCAGTGAAGACTAACTTACAAATAAACAATTGTTAAACACATTTTTATTAACTGTTTTAAGAAATAAATAATACTATTTTTTTCTCATTATGTTTAGTGCTGTGTGTGCTGTGCATATGTGTGAGCACTGTTCAGTGTTTCGTAATGTCAAACAAAATAACATTGCAGCAATAAATCCACCAAGCATTAGCTGATTTTGAAATACAAAATTTATTTTTGCAGAATAAAGTTTAGTCTACAAAATGCACACTTATTCATATTCCTAATTTATTGTAATAACAAAAACAAACCCAACCTCTTCAATGTCACATACTAATTCCAAGCTGAAATTGAGGAAGGATTGAGAAAGGCATTCTGCTCCCCAATCCACTATCAGCAGTAATGCCATGCCTTTTGAGAGTTTGAACACTTCTTCCTTGACCAGGTGCTAGAGTGTGGAGGGACAGGCAACAGTCCTGTATTGTCTCCAGCAGTGAGTATGCATATGCCTCTTGCATCTTCTCCACTATCTTCAAGTCCATCTGTATCTTTTGTAGAATCTCTCATCCAACAGAGACAGTTGCGATATTAGCTGCTTTCACTGGCAGAAGTATCTCAACCCCTGTCAATGTTACCAATGCCAACACTACCAATACCATTAACATAAACATAGCCAGCACCAGCACCTTTATCATTTCTATCAACATTAATCAACCAAGTGCTAGTGTACAGGCCCATGTTGCAACAACTTCCACTGATGCAAATCCACCTGCATGTTCAGCAAACAGAAGGCAAAGGTTGAGTTTACTGTGTCGAGTCAACAAAGCAAACTGTGAGATCAGCTTAAATGTCTCTAAGAAGGAAAATTGCAAAGTGCAAGGAAATTAATAGGGGGCGAGTGAAGGTTTATCTTACTATAATCAGTATGAAGCAATATCTGCAAAGATAACACAGGCCAGTATTTGGTACTGAAGAAGCACAAAAATAAACTATGAGAGAAGACTGCAAGTTCACTCATGCTGTATCTGATTCTGCTCAGTTGTCACAACCTACCACCAGTGCTACCTCCTCCACTAATACTACCACCACCTTTAGGGAGAGGAGAGGATATAGTGAAGATAATGCATCCTTACCATATAGGTAGAATAGGAACAGTCACACTCATCGTCATAAATAAAACAGAAAAAAAAATCTGGGAAAAAATAGGAAAAAGTTCATTTTACCTAACTACCTTTACCAACGCTACTTACATCTACTTCCATTCAGTGATTTATTTTATTTCTAGTAAGAGATTGATCTGATTTGCAGTGTGCTTCTGTGCCACTGTGTGTGCTTTGGAAATTGCAAACTTCCTCTCACAGTAATATACAAAGTGTGTGGTTGCAGTTTACTACACAAGGAACCCTGCCTACAGTTTGTCAGCTCTTTTTTTTTAACTCTCATTTTCTATTTAGTTTTTTTGTTTTTATCCAAATAGAAAAAATCGACTTTTCGAATCTCAGAATTGACATTGCAAAAATGGCTGATATTGTCTAGCCATTAGGCCAGGGTATAGTGTAGCCATTTTTGCTAGTTAACACAGTCAGAGTCTCTTATTCCAAGTTGCTTTGGCTTTTTGAATTTATATAGGGGGATCAAATTACTAGCTAATCAAAGAAAGAAAAAGTTAAATCTGACAAAGTGGTTCAAAAGAAACAAAATTCTACCAGTTTTTTTTTAACATCCTAAAAGCTTATGATGTCATCAAACACTAAGCAGTGGTGTTACCATGTACAGCTATGTTTTCTAGAAGAGCAAGTAAACATTCTCATAATATTTGTAGGCAGGCATACCAAATGAATTAGAAAATAATTTTAATTAATTTAATATTCAACAAAGTTTGGAAACCATGCAATTTGTCCTAATTGACATTTTAACTTCATCAAATGGAAATAGAAGCTTCTAAAAATATAGCAACAGTTGTTGCCATAGTCAGAAAAGGAAAAGAGAACAGAACAGAAACAATTAACAACAAACAACCAAACCAGCTTGTCTGAGTAGTATATGTTTAATGATAATTTTATAATTTTCCAAGACGTGATATATTGATATGTTTTTGCCAAAATATTTGTCTGAAAGAGAAGGAAGGAACCATTTCCATATGGCTTTCAAAGAGTTATATAAAAAAAAAACACATTAAAATATAAAATTATCTGAGAGGAAAAACAATGTTTTATAAGGCTCTGAAGCCTTTGTCTGTGTCAAAATATAATTTACCATGTGAGTGAGCTATTGTTTTCATGCCTGTGGAGAGAATTGGCAATTTCCACTCGACTATGTCATATTTAATTAAGACACCAATTACCTGTGAGTATGTGTTGGATATGACAGTCTAAAGTGAATGCAAAAGGTACAGAAAGCAGTTCTGAAAATTATTTTGAAAATGAAAAAAATATCAACTGTTGTTATTTTAACTTCCTCCATCCAATTTTTGTATAATTGGGTGTTGAGAGTGGATGGATGTGCAAGCATTTCTAAGTGTAAACAGCAAAGTAGAAATTATCTACAAAAAAAAGATAAAACATAATGTAAATGTGATATTTTACACATCAAGTTCACTTTGCTGTTTCATTGGAAACAAGAGGATTGCTTACCTTGGTAATTATGTTAACAAATAATATATCTTCACGGGTGATATTTTAATATAGCTGCTGAAAATCTCTAAACAAAGAACCAAGTACTTGTATTGTGCTGATATTCATATTCTGACTTCAAATTGCAATCAGGGCTATTTTCTTTACCACATGGCAAAAGAGGCAATTACCTTAACACCCACATTCTGTAGAAGACCCATAGTAGCCCTCTATGCCAAGGATGTCAAATAAAGAGCCTGCCGGACACATGTGGTCCATGGATCTTATTAATTCAGGTCACAGCCTAAATGGAGGTAGGTTGCTGGCTGGAGAGTTCATGGAATTCCACAACTGACAACTAAGAGGACAACCCATCTTTAGCTACTCTGACTACTGTTGTGGATCAGAAATGTTGATCTTTGTTATATTCAGAGGAAGCCCAAATTGTTGTTACAAGTGCACTTGGAGAAGCGAGAATTAGACACCAGACACCTGTCGGTATTCAAAATAAGCCTCTGACGTTTTATTCATCAGCTGAGTTTTATACATTAAAAAGTAAGTGCTTACGTGAAAATACTCTTAGAACAGTAATAGGAAGGAAGTACAGATAAGACATAGGGATGAGCGTCATGTACACATAACAAATAAGTTTCAAGGTAAGAGAGAACAAAATGATTAGAGCAGAGACATCTTAGGTGGGGGTTCTCTGCTCTCGGAACTTAGACATATATGGTCCAAGTTAGCCAATTTTAATATAGGATATCATTATATGACACCTATAAGCTTGAGCCTTGAAATCAAGATAAATTCTATTACACTACCTACTTGTTAATCCTGTAGTTTACTTGAGTTGTCAGCACTTCTTCCTGTGCATGGCTGACAGCAGTCCCTGCCTCTTTTTCACTATACTTACATCAGTCTCATGAGGTTAGGTTGTAAAGTAGGAAGTGCTGAGGGCTTAACAGGAGGTAGCAGTACAGAGATAATTAGTGGCTTAGTGCAATAATGGGGACATTGGTAAGAGATGATTAGGAGGATGGGGGAGATATTGGGTGGGGGTGGGGTAATTGGGAACACAGAAAAGATCATTTTGATTTAGAGAGAGGTATTGTAGGCTAGGGGAGATTATTAGGGAAATATGAATAGGTGGGCTGGGGAGGAATAATAGAGGGTTGGAGAGAGATAATGATTAACTGAAACTTAGGTATGAAAGGTATGTAAATTAAATTAGGGGACTTTAAAGAAGAGAACAAGTACTCAAAGTTAGGAAATACAGGACATACATGGAGATACTGAAAAGGGGAGAAATCCAACGAAACATCAGACATGGTAAATTTTGATTGTCGACAAAAAAAAAAAAGAGTGTCCCGAACAGGGACTATTGGTGTGTAAAGGGAACCTAAAAGGGGATAACTCTAGAGAATCAAATATAAATATACACATAATTGTCCAATGCACTTGAAGTCCAGAGGGCACAAAAGGTCCCTTCTAATTTTCGATAACACAATTTGTATTAGAATTGTTAAACAGGAGGACATAAGTAACACAGATAACAAAATAACATAAAAGCCCATAAAAAGAGTCAAATGGCTCAGCAGATATAGGGGGTGAGAAGGGTAATGCTGGGCTAATAGGAGCTGGCTGGAAGGAGTGGGTGTGAAAGCAGAAAGATTACAAAATTAGAAAGAAAGCTCAATAAACCATATATGGGGGAACAAAGGGCTTCGAGCTAAAGTGGACGTAGTTGTCCAAGAAATACTATATATATCAATAATACCCCTAAATAAAGCCAGAAAACCCCTTTGTACTACAACAGGAGTCCCCCAAAGGGCATGTTTATCTACATAGAATAAAGATGGGTATAACAGGACTAACAAACTTGCAACAGTGGTGGGATAGTAACAATGTAACCACCTGAAAAAAATGTTGCAAAAATTTAATGAATAAGCCTTAATACATCTAACCTGGAACTGAGCCGACTTCAAGGTCGCTATCTATAATAATTTACAAAATAAGGCTGTATCCTACCTCTAGAAATAAACCCAGCTTAAAAAGCTTTAAGCTTTAAGAGCCTGCCATGCTCCCATGAACTGACCCTAAGGTAACCCCCCCCCATTACTAAACTCACCCTCCCATGAGTATCTGCAGCATCCCTCACAAAACAAACATCAGTGCAAAAACAAATGTGAAGTGAGATAAAAGGAAAAGAAAGCTGGATTGTCACCACAATATTTGTGTGTTATAATGGTTAAAGTGGGTCGTCACATGTAGAACTGAATATTTTAGTTAGGATCTGATGAGAACTAGAAAATGACATGCATTGATGAACATTTGCAGGGTTATTCACTAAAGTGAGAATTCAAAGTGAATTTAAAATTCACGGTCACAGTAGTTGAATGTAAAGCATAGCTGGCATAGCAAATGCAAGACAAAATGTGGATTCAGCATGTGCAGAACATATAATGCAAAACTATCTTGCTTCTTAGACAAAAAAATAGATAGATAGACAGACAGAGATAGACAGAGATAGATACAGACAGACAGTTATTTAGTTCATTACAATTCAGTGGTTAATGAATAAAGTGCAAAGGGATTCAAATAAGAATTTTCTTTTATGAGTAATATTACATTTGAATACATTCTAAATAATTCACGTGCAGAAACATTTTCACATGTAATGAAGTTATTTTACCTGTATAAGGTGTTTCTGATCTTATGAAAAAGCTGCAGCTCTTTTAAGTGTCCTGGTAGCTTGCTTCACACCATCACAATTATTTTTGATTGGTTGTTTAATTATCTTGTAGCTCAGGCACTCCAGTAGAGCACTGGACAATCAACAGCATTTGCAATTGCCTGTCCAGTGTCTAACTAACTAAGGCAAATGTATCTACAGGATTCCTTAATAATTAGCATGAATGTTGTCACAGCAAGAGTGCATAATTCATTGTTGCACTATGGAATATTGTCATTTATTGTAATTTGTGTAGTGCATAGATGAATTGGCTGCTTGGTAGAGGTGGTATTGTCAATTCCAAAAGGGGTTAATTTGATTGTGTGAGAGGGCAGAAGGTTTACAACCTAAATTCCTCTTTGAAGCCAGGTCTCCAACAGAGCTACTCTGTAAGGTGTGAGAAGTCACACATAAGTGGCCTGGAAGTCTGGTTTAAATATAAACTAACTCTCTAATTTTTCATATGTCTAGATTCCCTCTTAGATGGGGGTCCTTTGATATGTTAATGGCCATTAGCGTTGTGTTCCAGTATCATATCCAGAAGAAACATTAATACTTTCCCACAGATTACTAATTAACCCTCATTTTTATTATATTTAGAATGGAACAAGCACCTTCTTCTAATCAAGCCTAAACGTGAGTTGCATAACTTATGCAGTTGGGTGGGATTGTGATGTCTGCTACAATGGGTAACAAGTAAGAAGTGTGACATATCTATGGAATGTAAAAATGGTAACACATTCATAGATGCAATTATTATTTCTGTGGCAAGTACAAAAGAGGAGATAGTAGAAAAAAGTTTCCATTTGGATTGATGTTGGTCTGGAACACAAGGGGGTGGTCACTTATTGTCTCCATAGGTATGCCTTATCTCCACCTTTGGGCCAGACTTGGTAATCCACAGGGTATATATCTAATGAAACTGAAATGTATATTGTACTTGCTTGTGGACAAAATCTAATTTTGAGTAAGTCACCATCTTCCTTGCCAGAGACCCCATGGGCAGAAGTTTTACTTTGAAAACCTGAGTGATTAGGACTTCTGTTATTTTATCCCTTTTGGTTTTTTTTATCTGTTGCTGGTGTAAATGATTTGTTTATCATCTATTTTTTGTATGCACTGTGACTATGTTATGCTCATAATAAATATTTATTTATTAAGTTCTGCCTTTGTCTGTTTAAGAAACCCGTTACCTGAAGAGACTAAATTAGTGCAATTGTATAGATATTGTGCTAAGTTGTATTTGGTGGGTTTTTATTATTAAGTTACCTGCGGGACCAAGGCACCCAATTAATAGATTGTCTTGGTGATGGCAGCGTTAAAAAAGTAATATTTATATTATTATGGTTATATTAATCCTCCTCTCTCGCTCTCCCTTCAGATTGGTGGTACCCATATCAGCCCATCCTTACAGGCATGTTGTCTTGGTGTTACTTTTGATTCTGGCCTCACCTTTGAGCCTCACATCTGGTCTGTTGTCAAATCATGCCAATACCATCTCAAAAATATTGCCCGCATCCGCCCCTTTCTTACACAAGATGCTACTAAAGAGCTTGTCCATGCTCTAGTAATCTCTCGCATGGACTATTGTAACTCTATCCTAATTGGTCTTCCCAAAAGCCGTATTGCCCCGCTACAGTCTGTAATGAATGCTGCCGCCAGACGGATTTTCCTCTCTAGTCGGTCCTCTCACACCTCACCCCTCTGTCAGTCCTTACTTTGGCTTCCTGTATCCTATAGGAGTCAATTCAAAGTGACTCCTTTACCTATAAAGCACTAAACCCATACCTAACCCATACCTATAAAGCACTGAATAACCTTAGCCCCTCTTATATCTCCTCACAGACCAATAGGTATGCCCCTTCTCGGTCACTCTGATCTGCCCGTGACCTTCTTCTGTCCGCTGCTTGTACACGTGCAGCCAACTCGCGCTTGTAGGACTTTTCGCGGGAGGCTCCCGTCCTATGGAATAGCCTGCCTACCACCACCAGACTCTCCCCTAGTCTTCAATCATATAAGAAGTGCCTTAAAACTAATTTCTTTAGGAAAGCCTATGGACTCCCAGACTAACCTTTACCTCACATACCTGCCTCTTGCTCTCTCCTAAAGGGCAGCACTCTACTCTCTCCTCCACTTCTGCTCCACTCCCACCTAATTTGACTTCGTTTCCCTGTCCTAATGTGTTTTATACCCCACCTCCTATAGACTGTAAGCTCGTTTGAGCAGGGCCCTCTTCAACCTATTGTTTCTGTAAGTTTTCTTGTAATTGTCCTATTTATAGTCAAACCCCCTCTATTAATATTGTAAAGCGCTACAGAATCTGTTGGCACTATATAAATCGCAATAATAATAAAAATAATAATACTAATGTAAGAACTATGTAACTATGTAACTATGTAATAATAAGTGTGGGTGGTGTTAAGTGGGATTTTTTTATCATTATTTCTGGTCTAATGCAGACAAATAGTGAACTTTTAACCCTTGCACCACCACAACTATGTCACACACACTCTTGGAGTAGGGTGCGTTTGTGACAAATGTATATTCATTTTTTTGCTCCCTTTTATATTGACTTTCTCTGTTTTGTGTTGCAATACGTACTCATAGAAAGGCCAAATTGTATTTTACCCTAATAGGTCAGTTGTGGTTTGATGTTCTATTTAATTAAATTAATTATTCCCCTCCTGGGTATCTCCAGTTTCCAATCATTTAGCTTAACTTCATCCTCATCCATAAAGCTTATTATTGGATTGGAATCAATGACCTCTTTGATGGCTGAAGGAATCTTCATTCCGAGAAGATTATATCTTTCTCCTACATTTTAAGCTTTCACTACCATTATCCTTCAGTTTTAAAGACCCATTTCCATTTGTTCTCATTTCATTTGTAATTAGATGGTGACCTATATTTTCATGTAATCTTTAATAAATGTGGAACGGGTATTACCATGATTTGCCATAATCATCAGCAAAGAAGCTTATTTTATTTGATAATAGAACCTAGATGGATTTCTTGATTCGATGGGCAATTTTTTATTTTAGTCAACAGGGTTTTAAGCAACAATAAAAATGGGTGACAGTTTTCCTGCATTGTAACTCTTGAAATGATAACTCCCAGATTTACCTAAACCAAAAATTAGCAATGAATTTTAATACATGAATTCAAGTTTAAAGATTAAGTAAAATTAGTCCACAAAGTAGTTGTTTTTTTTCTTTCATCGTACTATCAGCTGATCATGTTGTACACTAAACTTGTGCCCAGCAAAAAAATGTGTTTCGGCCAAACCACTTTGTCTAAAAAAAAATGAAAAAATATTAAAGGATGTCCGAATTTCAGTATGGCTCATACACATTTTGTTAATAAAAAAAAAAGATTTAGGAAAATGATTATAAGACAAACCAAAAGGGGACACAAATGGGCCAATCAGTGTACTGCAAAATATATATTACATAATATATTAAATAAATATTTTCCAGACCTTTGATTCACAGAACAAGTGAGAAAAAGTAACCAATAGACAGAAAAAGAGGAGAGCAGTAATATAAATAAATACACTATATATTTTCAATTCTATGATATATAAATATAGATATTTTTGCTATTCCTCTTTTTATTCCCTCTAGTCCTCAGTTGTCATTTGATCTGTGAATACAATCTACATTTAGAAACTTTCCCCTAGCCATCAATCACATTTTTTCCAATTAATCATTTGTTTTTATGGCATCATAGATGGAACTTAAACTCACGAATCAAAACAAACCTGCTACTCCATTGTGCATTTAGTAGGGTTTGCTATTCAGTTACATTTCTGCACCAAATTTGGGAATTATTGAGATCGCCAGATCATCCCAAATCCAAATAAATTGAAATTCAAAACAAAAGAAATCTATAAGTCTGTTGTAGACCTTCTGGGAATCTAGGGCCAGCGTGGACATGATTTGATGATAAACTAAAAGTTCATCATCTCATTTGACCTGAATTATTACAGAACAAATGTAGATTGGTGATTGATCTACATTGATCTCTAAGGTCTGAAATCTTTATTAAATTATTTTAAGTAGTTTTATGTATAGTGATCAAATGAATCAAGCTATATTTTGACACAACATTTTTATTCTTTTCACTGTTTTAGAACAGGATTAACATATCTGTATAAATTGATTATCATTACTCCAATAATTTAAAATGACTCTTCACATTATAACAAATAAGATTCAAACATTAATTAAATCCCTGGCCTCTATGTCCTGGAAACCCATAACTGTTTGGGTTCAATAAATGTTTGTGGTTTATGTATCCTGTTGAGAAGACAATTGGAGATGTTCAGAAAAATGTAATCTTTATTGTAATATATTTTATATATTTAGATTTAAGCCTTTAATGAATTTATAGAAATATTTCAAAATCACTTAAATTGGCTCTATTACATAATTGCTATTCAATTTACAGCTCTCCAGGTAGCAGCTTCCTCTACTGAGATCTGACCACATGTAGGTGAGATGTGCCTACCAGTCCTGCTGAGTAGGATTTACGGGATATACACTTTAGCAGGAGTTTTATTCCATTGAAAGAACATGGAAATATTGTTTAAGCTAATACTAATGACATGCTTAAAAATAAATATAGCCCAGGAACAGTGTTATAGAAGCAACACCTGGCTGTGCAAGCTCACAACCTCGGCTCTAGGTCCTTCACAGAAAGCTGAGAAGGATGCAGTAAAGAATGTGGGGAACTTGTGTATTATTGTACATATTGGTTGGATATTCTTTTTAGACAAACTGGGATTAGCAGGCGGAATCATACGATTTATTCTGTGATGTCTTTGAGTGAGAGAGTTGGTTTATAACTGTAGTTATTAGTGCCAATAGTTGCTGATATTTTGTCTGCAAGGATACAGTGGCAGGATAATTCCTTGCCCTATAACTTAAGCAAGGAGCATATGTCATCTTAGTGCTTGAAATGTATTTGTCAAAGTACATATCGGTGTATACCCACACAATGTGTGGATGTGATTGAATTTTGTTAGTGGCATTTATAATGATGTTTTTTTAAAACCATGAATTGTTTATCTATTTTTTTCCATTTTCAGATGGCACATTCAAAAATATCTCCAGTATATCATTGATACACTTAAAGGGACACAATAGTCACCCAGACCACTCTGGGACACCCTCAGGGCACTGTAGTGTCAGGAAAACCGCTTTGTTTTTCTGACACTTTAGTGATCCTTTAAACTTCAGTCTCAAACTCTCAAATTGAGTGAGTAAATCTCAGAGAATCTTAAATATACCTAATACAATATGCTAAAAATGATTGAAAAAATATGTGTGTGATAGTGGTCCTATCTGATAATTCCTACAGAGCGTAAAATACAAAACTATGTAAACAAATAGTGATTAGATTATGTACACTAAAAAATTTAATAATGTTGACACAAAAGAGGTGGATGTATTATTGTTATTATTTAGGGAAGTAATAAAGACATCATAGTATCTCGTTTTAGTGCATATCTCATCTATAATGTATAAGGATACTGGTAGGACCAATTCAATTTTTCAAACATAAGACTCAAATTAATATTTTTAAATAAGGTTTTTAAATGAATGAATATTTTGGATAAACTTATAAAATATTTTCAAAGTATTAAAAAAAAATCATATATCAAACACTAAAAACATTAATATATTAAATAATTATTCAAAATATAAAAAGGTTACCCAAACCTCCATGACCACTCTACATGGAGCAAGCAATATGAATATGCAGCAATTCTGCTTGAAAGGCTCTCTTTACACTTCACTCTACAGAGTTGTACTAGTATCGAGTTGCCACCCATGACTTAGGCATGCCTAATGTTACTTATGTCTAAAAGTGCATCTGTTACCAGCATGCACTACTCACTGCCGACAGTAATCAGCTTCTACCCTTGCAGGCAGTACTGTGCTTGTG
The DNA here is from genome assembly GCA_933207985.1 of Pelobates cultripes. Taxonomy (NCBI): domain Eukaryota; kingdom Metazoa; phylum Chordata; class Amphibia; order Anura; family Pelobatidae; genus Pelobates; species Pelobates cultripes. The sequence continues at coordinate 154,478,242 of OW240916.1, read as the reverse complement.
CTTGCAAGGAGAAGCCTATATGTCCTCTTTTTCCCTCCTGCAATCCCTTCCAGCTCTAATCCTGTAGATATATTCAAAAAATGTTTTTCTATGAGAAGAATTTGATTGGACCTGGGAAAGGGACACAGTGATGTGGCCTGACAATGGACAGGACTTGAAAAGTAGTATGACATATGGAGAAGCCAACATCCATCTGACAGAGATTTTACCTTTTATTCATCTACTCCATTAAAAGTTCTTAATTTAAATATACAAGACTTGGATCTTACTTGATGGACTGAGAAAAACTTATTTTCTCTTGCAGACTTACAGTTAAACATAGGTATTTGAACATTTAGTTGGCTGAGAGAGGAATATAGCCTTTCGAGCCGGGATGTTTTTCCCTACTTGAGGATTACATTTTTTATTTAAATAATCCTATTTTTGAGTAAAATTTTATAGATTAATTTATAAAGAAGCAATGGGGGAATAAACTAATCTCTAGACTTAAAAACCTAATAGTAAACAATCAGAATCTCACTCCTATTATCAATATTGAGAAGTGGAAATGAGATTTTGAGTTTCCTTTACAGACCTGGTGTAAAACCTGGATGGATGTTACAAAATCAGTACACTTAGTGAATGTACAGGAAACATTCTATAAATGGATACATAGATGATATCTGGTCATAGATGGTTCATTCCACTGTCCTTTCTCGCCTTGACTACTGTAGTCTGCTTCTCAGTGGTCTTATGTGCTCCCAACTTGCGCCGTTACAGTCCATAATGAATTCGGGGGCGAGGCTCATCTTCCTGTCTGCCCGCACCGCCCACGCCTCACCCTTCTGTCAGTCCCTACATTGGCTTCCTATAAGATATAGAGCTCAATTTAAAATTCTGTTTATTGCTTTCAAATCTCTACATAATGCTGCTCCCACCTATCTATCCTCCCTTATACACAAGTATGTCCCGTCTAGGCCCTTATGATCTTCTGAAGACTTATGTCTATCTTCAGTCCGTACTCCCACCTCTGAGGCTCGCCTTCAAGATTTCTCGAGGCCTGCACCGTTCCTGTGGAACTTTTTTCCCTCCTCTGTTAGATGCTCACCCAGTCTCCACTCCTTCAAAAAATCGTTAAAAACCCACTTCTTCATAAAAGCATATCACTTAAACTGTTAATAGCTCCCGACTGATTCCTCTTCTGTAACTGTCACTAGTCTAATACTATCCTTACCTTTTGTGTCATTTTACCCCACTGCCTCTAGCATGTAAACTCATTGAGCAGAGCCCTCAATCCCTCTGTTCCTGTGTGTCCAACTTGTCTGGTTACAACTACATGTCTGTTTGTCCACCCATTGTAAAGCGCTGCGGAATTTGATGGCGCTATATAAATAACATAATAATAATAATAATAATAATAATAATAATAATAATAATCTGGATCCTTACCGTATAAGTAAGTTTGATAAAGCAACTATCAATATATTCTGGAGGTGAAATCAGTCTATGGGCACTCTATTCCACATATTGTGGGAATGCCCAATATTGCATAAAATCAAACATGAAACAGAGAAACTAATTTCAAATATTTTACAGCAGGGGTTTACACTAAAATCAAATTCCTGGCTTTTTCATTTGGAACTGCTTAAGATAGATAAAGATTCTAGAATCTTGTTAATTAATATTCTAATGGCAATAAAAAAATGTTTAGCTAGAGAATGGCAAAAATTAAGTCCTTGAGATTGGACTCAGATTGTTACTCATATCTCGTATCAAAGGAAAGTGGAATATTATTTATATGCCATGAATGGCAATTTAACCTCATTTTATAAAATTTGGGCACCATGGTTTCAAATCATTCAAGGTTATTCCCCTATGGGAATAATGCTCACCACGACAGGCAAGGTATCGCTTTATTTATAATTAGTCTCAATTTATGGAGAGGGAGGAGAGAATAAGGATAAGTCTAGTATTTTTGATAGATATTTATTCCCTCTCTTAATAAGTTTAAATTACAGATGGTTGTAGGATTTTTGTAATGTATTTTGTTATATATATTTGAACCAAGTATGATTGACTATATGGAAGAATAAATGCAGGAGAACTTACTTTTAAGATCATCTAATTGCAGTATGTACTACTTGTATGATAAGAATCTGAATTGTATAATTTAGCAAATTGATTGACAAACTCTCATTATTTATTTATTTATTACTGGCATTTATAAAGCACCAACAAGTTCCGCAGTGCTGTACAATTGGGAAAAGACAAACACAATAAGAACAGACCGATGCAACAGGTAGAGGACCCTTCCCGTGAGCTTACAATCTAAAGGTTAAACTGGGGAAATGGGACAAGAGGTAGCAGAGGGATTTGTATGTGATAGCAGATAGAGTTAATAGTATTACTGCAGCAGCTGATAGCATGTGAAGGGAACGAGTAGGTGATTAGCTATGGTTCCAAACAGCTGGAAGAGCATGTTATATAGTTAGTAGGGCCGCCACCAGAAATTTTCAGGCCCCTAACAGAACAAATGGTCTGGGCCCCCCCTACTTAACCACGCCCCCTCCCTTGCATAGTTATTTTATCCAGGTCAAGTTTCATATATGAACATTCTTAATAGAAAGGAGTCTCTTCATCTATAGTTTGGCCTAAAAATAGTAAGCCTGCCACCACGTCAAGGTAGACTCTTTGAGCAGGACCCTAACCTAACCTAACCTTGAAACAGTGAGGTCTATTAACTAAGCTGGGAATAGCTAATTAATTATTAGAGAATTGAAATATTGAAGCCAAATTAGCAGTTTTCCTGCAGTAGGTCAACTATTTTGCCCTTGAGTTAGAAAATCTATTACAATTCCCTGTCTAGTGAATAGAACTCTGAATTGCAGAATTATGCTGGTGAAATCACCAATACATAACTCGGAACCTTAAATTTGTGGCCACACTATTTCAAACTATATGATGTTACACTAAGCTATAGTGTCAGAAAGCTAAATTTCCATTTTTACATAGTAATTTATGTTGAAAAAAAACCTAGGTTCAAATTTTCTACCTATCCTTCCTGCTTTTGATCCAAAAGAAGGCAAAAACAACCCCAAGTTAAGCTATTATGAATGCCACTTAGGGGGAAAAAATTCCTTCTTGACTCCAAAAGGCAATCAGAATTCTCCTTGGATCAAGAAGCTCTAAATATTAAGTTTTACTCTATTATTTATAGCCCTATATGTAATTTTCTAGAAATATATCTAGAGTAGTGTAGTAGTGGTGTAAACTGTGTAAATATCAATGTCCCTATGTCCATGTATAGTCCTGAATGAAATCTGAAATACATTCTTTTACTTAAATAAGAGTCATTTAGTTTTATTTTTTGGCCAAACATATGAACTATGACTATACGGAAGAAGACTCCTTAACATAAAACATTTCTTGAACCATTTAAATAATTGTGAACAATTTTAAATAATCCTAAACAACAAAATTAGTCAATGTTTTATCTTACAATAACAATAACATTTTGATACAGCTAAACACAATGTCACACACAATGAAAAAGTCTGAAGGCATGTGGGTAACCACCATACCTAAGAAGAGTACAAATATAACGTGTCTGAAGAACATGATAAACATTCCGCGGTAAATATTGAATGTTTAAGTTTGCTGAGTTGACCATCTTCTTATTTTAAGGATGGCAAAATCTGTAATTAGGTCTTTGAAGTTAAGAGTGCGGGCAAGTTCATGCTCTATAGAAAGAATTTGATTTTTGCTCATTGTTGAACGCAGATAGTTTTTAATCAGAGATAGATTACTAAACGCTCTCTCTCCTTCAGCCACAGAAAGTGGAAGGGTAGCAATTATTTTGAGAGCAATGAAAACCTCTCCAAATATTCCTTCAAGTTGTAGCTTGTATATAGATTTCAGCAAATCCAGTGGACCCAAGCTGCTTGCAAATGTGGCATCAAAAACTTTGCGAAGGTGCTGAATTTCGCTTAACAGTGAAACTGTAAGATCTTCAGGGTATTTGGATATAAGATTTTCAGTGGATGTCACAAGTTCTTCATCCGATATTGTTCTAAGTTTTAAAATGGGAGTAAATAAACTGCACACATTTTCCATAGTATTAAATCATTGGTTTAGTTCACTAATGACAGAATCTAGTGCCACAAAGAAAACATTTACCTTAAATTCTTCTTCAGATTCTTGGTCTTCACTGCCCAATTCAGTGTGTTGTTTCTTCTGCCTTTGCTGGCTTCTCTGTATATTCAGTACCGTTGGTATTTCCTAATTACCTGCCACATACTTAGCCTCAGAAAGTAGAGAAAGCCACCTTTCCCGGAGTAATTGCATTTCCGCAGAAAGGGCCTTGATATTTTCTGCTCCAATTTCCAGTGAAATTGATCGGGACTGAAGAATTTTGTTCCTATCTTCAAAACATTGAATAACTTTCACCCAGAAAGTTGCCAGGATGACAGCTCTGAAAGATGAAAAATAGTCTTTAAGGCCTACAGCTTCTGAATGAGCTTCACTTGAAAGTTTTCTGGATGATAATATTTTCTCCAAGGATTCCAAAATGCTGGGAAGTTTTTGAGCAATAGGACGGACAGCTTCTATCCTGGCACTCCATCTGGTGTCACTCAGGCCATGCAATGAACCACAAAGGGTTTCCTTCAAAATATCCCACCTCTCAGGACTTCCACTAAAAAGCGTGTACAGGCGATTCACACATCCAAAAAAAGTGATCACATCAGGGCAGCATGATGCTGCATGCACACCTACAAGATTCAAGGAGTGGACAAAATATATATATATATGTCACACATGTCATGTGTCCTTAAGGGGTTTAAGGGACTCTCCAGTGCCAGGAAAACAAACTGTTTTCCTGGCACTGCAGGTCCCCTCTTCCTCCCTCCCCCCATCCTAAGTTGCTGAGGGGGTTAAAACCCCTTCAGCGACTTACCTCTATCCAGCGCCGATGTCCCTTGGCGCTGGGTCAGGATCCACTCATGCTCCTCCCCCACCGACATCAGGCGGGGAGACCTATAGAGCATGCGCGGCCGCCGGCGGGGGAGACCTAATGTGCATGCGCAGCAATGCCGCACACGCGCGTTAGACCTCCCCATAGGAAAGCATTGAAAAATGCTTTCAATGCTTTCCTATGGGGATTTCAGCGACGCTGGAGGTCCTTACATAGCGTGAGGACGTCCTGTGCCGTTATAGCACACTTTTCATGTGCTATAAACACAGAAGTGTCCTCTAGTGGCTGTCTAGTCTAGTAGACAGCCACTAGAGGAGTTAGCTCTGCAAGGTAAATATTGCAGTTTATGAAAACTGCAATAATTACACTTGCAGGGTTAAGGGTAGCGGGAGTTGGCACCCAGACCACTCTAATGGGCAGAAGTGGTCTGGGTGCCTGGAGTGTCCCTTTAAGGAGGATTAATATTCAGGTTCAGTGTGACATGGTTGAAGTGTAAATCAGTGAGTGTGACAACATTTGGTGCTAGTGTGGCATGGTTGGAGAAGGGAGTGTGACAGGATTGAGGGGTTATTATGACACGGTGAGTGTGGCAGTGCGAGTGTTGAGTGTGACAAGATTGGATGTATTAATGTGATAGAGTGAGTGTGGCAATGTTGTTGGAGGGGAGTGTGATACAGGATTAGCAGGGATAGATGTGAGTGTGGCATTGTAAAGGGGATGACTTTGTGTGGGGTGAGGGTGACAGTGAGTGGGGGAGGTGTAGGTAGCAGTGAGTGGGGGAGGTGTGGGTGGCAGTGAGTGGGGAGGGGAGGGTGGCAGTGATGGGGGAAGGGAGGATGGCAGTGAGTGGGGGAGGTGGGGTGGCAGTGAGTGGGGAGGGGAGGGTGGCAGTGAGGGAGGCGGCAGTGAGTGGAGGGAGTGGTGGCAGAAGTGGGGAGGTGGGGGCAGTGGGAGTGGGAGGGCAGATGGGGGAAAAGGAGGATGGCGGTGAGTGGGGAGGTGAGGGTGGCAGACTGGCATTGAGTGGGGAGGGGAGGGTGGCAGTGAGTGGAGGGAGGTGAGGGTGGCAGTGAGTGGGGAGGGGAGGGCGGCAGTGATGGGGGAAGGGAGGATGGCAGTGAGTGGGGGAGGTGAGGGTGGCAGTGAGTTGAGGCTAAGCCGCTGGCCCCCCCCCTACTGTCGGGACTCTGGCCCGCCCGACAAATCTGTCAACTTCTCGAGTCCCGGCCCGCTTTAGCAATCCGGCCACGGGCCGGGCCCCCCAGGACCGCCGGGCCTGTGACAATTGTCACGGTTGTCATGCCTTGATGGTGGCCCTGATGGTTAGAAGGAACCAGGGTGGGTGGTGTGTAGAGCCTAGTAAAATTAAAAGGCCTTCATGCAGGGATGTATGATGACTTGGTCTAAGGAAGAGAGATACAACAGTTACTTCAAAGGCATTTACAGCTGGGAGTGGCAAGCAGGGGGGGCGGGGGGAATCAGGGGAATGGAGCAGGCAATAATTTAATTTAATCCTCTTTGATTATGAAATTTACTTGATAATAATTAAGTGTACAATAGTGTTTTCTCCTTTTTACTGTATGTTATTTCTGTAAGGCATATAAAGGAAAAAATAAATAAAATATATTTAAAAAAAAAGATTTCAGCTAAGGTAATTTTTACTTTTATTTTTCAGTTAAAATAAGGCAGACAAAGCAACTAGTGCTTAAGAGGCTGTTATAAATTAAATAAAAGAATAGCAAAAAGGGCTGTAGTAACCCTTCAAATCACTTTAAAAGTGTATCACAAAACGTTATATTATTTAAAAAGTGTGCCCAAAAATAATAAAGGGATACTCCACTGCCCCCCCAAAAAAAACTGTTTTGTAGATATACCCCTTGTGAAAACATGCATGCATTTAATTATGCATTGTTTTAATTGGGGGTAAATCTAAAAACAAATTGCAAAAGATACAGATCTTTTGTCTGAACCTTTGCAAGCCATACCCTTCTAATCCTGCCCAAACTTTCGGTGGCTGTCCAATCACAGACTTCCCAATGCAGCTCAATGAGAAGACTTTGCAAGGCAGGTGTTCTGGGCAATTGTCAGCCTCTTGAGTTTAGCTACACATAGTAATTAACCCGCAAGTAACAAGAGCTATTTTCTGACACTATAGACACCAGAACAACTACAGCTTATTGAATTTGTTCTGGTGAGTAGGATCATTACATTCAGGCTTTTTGCTGTATACACTGTCTTTTCAGAGAAAATGTAGTGTTTACATTACAGCCTAGTGATTACTTCACTGGACACTCCTCAGATGGCTGCTAGAGATCCTTCCTGGGTCATTGCTGCCTAAAATGCATCCAAACATTCAGTGTCTCCAACCTCTGCATGCAGACATTGAACTTTCCTCATAGAGATTCACTTATTTAATTCATCTCCATGAGGAGATGCTGATTGACCAGGTCAGTGTTTGAATTGTGCTGGCTCTGCCCCTGATCTGCCTCCTTGACAGTGTCAGCCAATCCTATGGGGAAGCATTGTGATTGGCTAAGGCCACCACTTGTGATGATGCCAGCAGACTGGGGCAGGTCAAAGCCAGAGCTAGCAGCCCCAGACTTGAATACTAGTAAGATTTTAATATATTTAGGGAGGCAAGTTGGGCCAAGTGGGGGGCTAGATGGTGGTTTTAACACTATAGGGTAAGGAATACAAGTTTGTGTTCCTGACCCTAGAGTGTTCCTTTAATTTATAAAAATGCCAAATTCTCATCATTACATGAATGTACCTTTATATTGTATGTTCTGGATAGTTATTTGTCCCAATTTTTGCAAAAGATACAGATCTTTTGTCTGAACCTTTGCAAGTCATAACCCTTCTAACCCTGCCCAGACTTTTGGTGGCCTTCCAATCACAGACTTCCCAATGCAGCTCAATGAGAAGTCTTTTCAAGGCAGGTGTTCTGGGCAATTGACAGCCTCTTGAGTTTAGCTACACATAGCTAATTAACCCGCAAGTAACAAGAGTTATTTTCTGATTTACAGCCAGGGGGGTTTAACAAGATTAAAGGGACACTATAGTCACCAGAACAACTACAGCCTATTGAATTTGTTCTGGTGAGTAGAATCATTACCTTCAGGCTTTTTGCTGTAAATATTGTCTTTTCAGAGAAAATGCAGTGTTTACATTACAGCCTAGTGATAATGTCACTGGCCACTCCTTAGATGGCTGTTAGAGATCATTCCTGGGTCATGGTTGCCTAAAATGCATCCAAACTTTCAGTATCTCCTCCCTCTTATTTGTCCCAATTTTCCCCCTTATTTTGTTTTCTGTTGCCTGTCCTTCTTTGCTTGAAAAACTAATAAAACTGGTCAAAGTTAAAAAGTAAAATGAGATCTGTACTTTTTGTAAAATAAAAAAAAAAGAGGACAAATGTTTCATGAGCAAGCTAAAGTGCTTTAAGGGGCTAGAGTGTTCCTGTAAATCAAGGCCATCATGTTCTCTTACATAAAATGTTAACTTAAGAGAAAGTACATCTTTAGTATCTAGTTGCTAAGCACAGATCTGTGAATAAACCTGGATACAAAGTTACATTTTTGAATATAATCGCATGAATGAATTTACAATGCTTTGCAATCTTATGAACCTTTACTAGCTCATCTAATACCTATTTTTTAGCTCTGCTGGCACATGCTTAGTCTTAGAGTCTTTTCATTACATAGTTATATAGGCTGAAAAAATACTTGTATCCATCAAGTGCATCCTTTCTCATATCAGTTTTTGCTGTTGATCCAAAAGAAGAAAAAAACTGTTTAAAATGCTTTCTAATTTTGCTACAAACTAGAAAATAAAAATTCCTCCTAGACCTCAGGATGGCAGTCAGATCTCTCCTTGGATCAAGAATTTCTTACCACACAGCATGATATCCCTGAATATTATGCTTTTTAGATGGAAGAGGTTTATTAGATGTATAGGGTAGTTTTTCTTCTAGGTTCACTTTAAAATGTACATTCCTGTAAGCGAGTTCTCCTATGTAAGTCAGCATTGATTTTAAATAATCAATTTTCTGTGACATCTTGTGGATACAACTGGTAATTATTTGTACACTAAATGTTATATTGCTATATTTTATAGCAGTTTCATTAAATAATATCTGATACATATGAATATTTTGTGTTACCTGCAGGCTTCGAAATGAGTGGGCCGAGAGGCTGAATAGAAGAATTGAAATGCTGAAAAAACAGAATGAACACAATAACACGAACGACTGAAACTTTTTTGCTATTAATATGACTAGAATAGCAAAATAATATGATATAGTGTAATTATACCTTAAAATAGATGTTTATGTGGAATTAGATTATTGAATTGAATGTCTTTAAGGAATATATGCAAATTAAATTTACATTGGTCACATATTTAATCTGATTAACTAATGCTAATCTTTAGAAATTGTTAAATTTCTGCATATTTAACCAAATTTGTATTATAGCTATAATATTTTACTAATTAACTATTTTGTGCAGATAACTAGGGATGCTACAACATGTTTTCATTGGTCCCAATACTAATTATTAAATATGGTAAATAGGTAAATATGCTGTTTGAATTTTGTGAAGCAAAACAATGTGGTTTGTTCTCATGGTTTTGAAGGATATTGGGGGAGATTTAACAAAGTCTTATGAAAGGTATCTTTTTGGGGTCACAGTTCATATTTTTTGGTCTGTTCATATCTATTAAATTGTTCTTATGTGTAATCGTTACCTAATTTTTTCTCAAAAATATCAAATGAGATGGAAAAATGTATAAATCTGTTGATTAATCAAATCTACACTGTTGTAAAAATAGGACACATTTAAAAATGACAGGGCTCAGAAGAAGCAACAGACCACAAAATGAACATATTTAATAAATTGTTTTAAAAAAAAAGAAAAACACCAAAAATGGTGCAAAACTGTCTGCGAGACTTTGATAAATACCCCCATGTTCTTGTTCATCTCTCTTTTTCTCTGCAAGACTATTCTCAATCTTCACCCTAGACTTAATTCTTGCAGAAATACTAGGCTTTAATTTATAATAAAGATATATGAGTGTCTGAAGTAAATAATTTCAGTTATCTATATAACCATGATTTTATATTGTCACAACATTTTACAGATGTTAGGGTTAGGGATTTGTAATTAGTGTTAGATGTTAAAGTTAGTGATTAGAGTTAAAGATAAGAATTAGTCCACAGGAATAAAGGGATACATCACGGTATTTCAACCACTAATAACACTCTAAACACGTATGCTTTGTGTGAATGTGTGAATGTGTGAATAACAAAGCACACATCTTTAGAGTTATTTGTGTTATATTGGCACATGCTAAAAAGACACAGAAACATATCAAATGCAATATTGTAATCAACACTCATCTAATAGCACCCAGACAATAAAAATTTGGCTAAGGCATTTTTACAACCTTATAACTAAATTGGAACTTGTTATATACCTGTTTAGTTAGATAGAAATAACTAATATGAATATGTATTTAACAAAATCATATTATGTAGAATGCATATTTTGAAACACTGTGCACTTTCATCAATATGTCTGGCCCCTTGTGTCCTATGCATTCTAGAATGCCTTGCACTCTATCAGTCTGTAGGCCAATCAGAAATAACCAAAATATCTCAACTGACTTCCTCCCAGTGGTATGAACTGAGCTGTGTGGCTCGGACATATATTCATTCGGTGAGTCTTTTTGCTGTGAGATTGTCACACATACATTGCTCATAACGTTAAACTCAGTTACAATAATTATATTGCTGTGGGGTTCTGTAATACACTCATACACATCTGACATTACTGTAAATGTCATGCCTGCAGTGTGATACATTACTGCACAGAACACAATTCACTATGTTTCCCTCCTCTAACTCCACTTGCCATCCACTCCCTCATGTCCATTCACTATTATTCCATGCTTGTCCTTCTTCATTAGTTATTTAGAATCTAGTCATCCCTCCATTTTCCCCACTCAGGTGTGCACCTCTCCCTTCATTAAAAAGTCCATCCTAATTCTCTGCCTCCTGATTCCATTTCCCCCTTTTTTCCCTCACGCCATTTCCAATACCAATTAATTATAAAATGTCTACAAAGCCTCAGCACTCTCTCCACCTCATGGATCTAAGGCTGCAACACAGTGTATCCTCCCTAAAACATGATAAATAATGTTTTTCTCTTGATGCTAGTCAACTGACAAGTCCATCCATTGCAATAAAACCCCACAATGCATTTTATTATTATTATTATGTTATTATTTATATAGCACCATCAAATTCCGCAGCGCTTTAAGATGGGTGGACAAACAGACATGTAATTGTAACCAGACAAGTTGGACGCACAGGAACAGAGAGGTTGAGGGCCCTGCTCAATGAGCTTACATGCTAGAGGGAGTGGGGTAAAGTGACACAAAAGGATAACATAACAACATCTGAGCAATAACATTTCTACATCTACAGCTGCCTGTAATTTCTATTTCCTGAATTCAATATTCACTATGGAAGACAGGTGTGATATATATCAGAGGGCATTAACGCTGAGAATGCAGCACACAGAAAGGATCAGTGATAGACAGACAAGAAACATGCTTGCTAATGCTCCTGTACAATTATCACCAACTAAAAGGTTTGGAAGTAAATTGTTGTCAGCCTACTAACTTAGAGAGAGAGAGTCACAATATTTAATGACAGTGCAGGTGTATGTTAGGGCTGGAGAGGCAATTTTCACCCACCAAATCTTCCAATGGTTCATTCTCCTACTAGATTCTAGGGAAGCCACACTCCAAGGTCGAGAAAGAGCATCGTGAAAAGGATTTGAATTAAATTAGAGGATCAATGGTAAAGAGAGAGACCACAGAAATAGAAGGGTGGAAACAGTATGAAAGGAGGCAAAAAAGCAATAGAAAGGAGGCAGGAGACCATGAAAAAGATAAGGAAGTGTGTGGTAAGAGATGATGAGAAATGCTGAGAATAGTGAGATTGAGATGGAGAGAGAGAAGAAGAGTAATTAAAAGAAGGAAAAAATATAAGGAGAATAATGGAAAAGAGAAACACAGTAATAGAAAAGATAGGATTTGGAATAAGGGAATTATATAGGAAAGAATATTAAATCTACATAGAAAAAGTGAAAAAGAGAGGTAAAATGAGTGATGGAAAACAGCAGAAAATATAGTAAAAAAATGACAAATAGGGAGAAAGATAAAAGAAAAACACGTGGCAGAGCAGCATAGCAAAATGGAAAGAGAAATGCAAAAGAAAGGAAGATAGAAAAAGAGAAACAGAAAAGAGAGGAGTGATAAGCAACTATAATTGAAAAGGGAAGGTATGAAGAGAAGAGTAGGAGAACTATTGGGAGATTAATGAAGAAACATGGGAAGTAAACAGACAATAGAAGAAGTGAGCAATTCAATAAAGAGAGATATGTAGATGAACTATAAGTAAAGTGGAAAATATTAAAAAATAAGAAATAAAGGGAAAGATAAGAAAGATAAGAAATAAGCATGCAAGAGCGATGGGGAAAAATATGATAAAATTTAGGGAGCTATAACAGGGGAGAGAGGGGAGAGACAGGAGTCATATAGACTTGGGACAGATGTGTAATATAGCTTTGGAACAGGCAAAGTGTTGAAAATGCTGATGTGAAATATAGCATGGTTACATGTGTACTATGTAATAAAGTCCATATGTGTAATATAACATTGTTACAGCCAAATAATGCAATTCATTTTAATTGTACAATATAGCATGGCAACAGGCAGACTGTGTAATAAATCATATATGTAGTATAGCATGGCTACAGCCAGACTGCGTAATAAATCATATATGTAATATAACATGGCAGCTGGTAGACTGTGTAATAAATCATATATGTAATATAGCATGGCTACAGGCAGACTGCGTAATAAATCATATATGTAATATAACATGGGTACAGACAGACTGCGTAAAAAATGATATATGTAATATAGCATGGTTACATGCAGACTGCGTAATAAATCATATATGTAATATAGCATGGCTACAGGCAGCTGTTACTAAAATGCAACTGTACTTGAAACATATGGCATTAGGTATTGGATGAAATAACTATTCCATATATTTGAAGTATTTTACTAAAAAAAAAAATAATGTTAGAAATGCTTTTAGTAATTACAGAAACATGTTATTGTGATAAAAATGTTGTATTTAATTGTTTTGTGTTCAGTACACATATTTACTGTATTCACAGCACTGTATACTCTTTGCCCAGTAGGTTCCTGGTTTGAGGTTTATTTGTTTTTTTTGTGACATGTCGAAAGCGACATGTGATTGAGAAGTAAATCCACTAAACTAGAAATTAAGAAGAAATGACAAGAAGGGAATTGTTTCGTATAGGTCAAGATGCAGAATTGGAAAAGTCTGACGTTTTTTTTTAGCTTCTCTGTTTGGGTTTGAAATTCACTTGTTATTTCTCCACAATTCACAGTTTATGGAATAAATAATACCTTAATTCTTTATTTTTAAGGGATAAGCTTATGGAAAATCCATGCAATTTGATAAAGATGAACTTTCATTACTTTACCAATCTATATACGTTTTGTGCATACCTCTTTGTTATGTGCATGCTTTTTGTACTTTAATAGTAGAACGTTGGTATTTTTGAAATGATAACCCCATCTAGTTTAGACTGGAGTTCTGGGTGCTCGCCTTTCTAGTTCTTAAGTCAATGAAAGTAGTATGTATTCCCTGAACTGGAGAACGACAAATACCATTTTATTGTCAGCATCATGGTATTAACTATGCTTATTTTATGTATAAAAATCACATAATTTAGCATGTTAAATATGCAGAGTGAAGCAGAATTGGCAAAATAAGAAACATCTTAAAAATGACTCAAAACTTTTGTAGACTATAATAAGTGTAAAAAAATTGGGAAATTACTTAACAGGGTATGCTGGCAATTATAGGATAATGTGTTTACAGGCAGAATAAGTGCATGCCTTGTAGGCAGCATAGGACACATGTAATCTATAATGTTGGCATTATTCACTAAACCGGTGTACTGGTGTTGAAGAACGTGGATAAATATTTAATCTTAAAGGGACAATATAGTCATCCAAAAAACTTTGGCTTAATGAAGTAGCATTGTGTATAGACCATGCTCCTGAAGTCTCACTGCTCAATTTTCTGCTATTTAGAAGTTAAATCACCCTTGTTTCTATCTATTCAGCCCTGGCCACACTTCCTCTGGATGTGATTCACACAGTCTACATGGTTTCCTTTGCACTGCCCAAAAAGCACCTCTAGTAGCCATCTGAGGAGTGGCCACTGGAGGTGTCCTTGGGATGTAATGTAAGCACTGCCCTTTCTCTGAAAAGATAGTGTTTCCAACAGAAAGCCCTTAGGGACTGACTATACTCACCAGAACACGTACAATAAGCTGTAGTCAGGGCCGGTGCTTGGATTTTTAGGTACATAGGCGAAGATGCATTTCGCCCCCCCACACCCCACCCCCAAAAACTTCACCTATGTGCCTCTTAACCAGCCCCTCTCCCCTCCCCGACCATTAGTGGTCCCTTCCCTTCCCTGTCCCTTAGTGTTCTTCTCCCCTCCCCCCTTTTTTCCCTGTCTCTTGGTGTTTCTCTCCCATTCCCTCCCTGTCCCTTGGTGCACCCCACACCCCTTTAGTGGTCACACTCCGCTTCCTGGTGTGCCTCCTACCTCTATTGTTGCATTGCCGAGCGGAGCAGATCCCCTAAAGGAGCTTCAGTTTCCTGTACCCGGCCGGACTGACAGGGAGTGCTCTCTCTGTGAGCACCTCCTGTCAGTCTGGCCAGGTACAGGAAACAGAAGCTCCTGTACCGCGCTCTGCTCCACTACACTCTGTACACACTGACAGTCACACACTCAATGACAAACACACAGACGTCGCTGACAGACACAGACTCATTGATCTGACACACTCATTCATTGACACTGACAGACCCACACTGGTTGACACTCATTGACTGACACACTGATAGTCACACACAGACTCAATGACCAACATACTCTCACTGATTTGACAGACACACACTCATACACTGACAAACACACTCATCATACACTGATAGACACACTCATACACTCACATGCACACACTCATACAATCACTCACAGACACACTCACTCACACACACACACACACACAGTCACTCACAGACACACACAGACGCACACAGTCACTCACACACACTGTCACTCACAGACACACGCTCAGTCACTCAGACACACACACTAGTACAATCACTCACTCACACACACACACACACACACTCAGTCACTCAGACACACACATGCACACACACACACTCAGACACACACTGTCACTCACAGACACACACACAGACACACACACTGTCACTCACAGACACACATCACATACATTCACTAATAATTTTATAAATACACATTTTCCACCCAGCCTCCCTACCTGGAGAGCTGGTGTGGATGATGGATCGGTCCCTGAGGGCTGGGGCTGCTGAGAGGCGTGCGGCAGTGCTGTGATTAGGCGCGGCGAGGGAGCTCTAATCTCCACCCTCTGCTCCCTCGCGGCTGCCTACTGATGCCGCGGGCTGCCTACTGATGACGTCATATTCCGGCTCCCGCGGCATCAGTAGGCAGCGCGCGAGGGAGCAGAGGGTGGAGATTAGAGCTCCCTCGCGCGCCTGATCACAGCACTGCGCGCGCCGGGGGTCGAGATGGTGGCCTGGCAGGAGGGAGAGCTTCCCTCCTGCCGGTCACTGAAATATTGCGCCCCCAGAGCCCGTGCGCCCTAAGGCGGCCGCCTGTGCCGCCTTATGGACGCGCCGGCCCTGGCTGTAGTTCTTCTTGTTTAGTAATTAATCTTCATGGTAATACAGTCAAACAGAAATGTACAACTGAAAACTCTGCTAATTCTCCATCCATTGTACAGTGCTTTATTTATATGTTTCAAATGTATAAGCTATTATACTATATTAAAAACATTAGGAAAATATATAAGCTGTGTGAAAATTTGGAAATATGATGCATCTTTCCGGCGCCCGAACTTTGAATCTACAACACCAGAACAAGGAAGGGTAATCTGCCCTCACAACACATCATTGGATAACGACTGTCACGTGACCGCAATTCTGCATGGCGGCGATCATTTAAAAAGAACTTTGGAATCTGTAAATTATTTTCAGCCAACTGAGGAAGCCCATACTGGAAAAACGCATTTTGGCACGTCAGGACTGGACTTAAGAGACTGTTAAGTGCTTGTCATTTTATTTTAACTGTTTTTATTATTAATTTATATTTTTCGGATTTGATAAATAAATACTAGTTTTTTAGCACTCTACTTGCCTACTTGTCCAGATTCCAGGTTTTGCACTTTATTTGTATAGCAGTACCATATCCACTAGCATTTTTTCTGTGTTTTTTCCCCCTTTTTTATGTATTCAAGTACACCAGAATCTCCATTTATTTTAATTCAATAAGGGGTAAGCAATTATTACATGTAAATACTATCAAGCACTCCACCCATTTATCGTTAAGATTCTATCTTGATAATTGTTGGTTTGGTTTCATACTTAGGTGAGGGGGAAAGGTATTCCCTCACGGGTGTCAAGAGCCACTACTACTTTTTAAACACGTCTTAAGTGCTTTCTCACACACTCAATCCTTTTGAGTCTTCTTGTGTGAAAATTTGATCACCGGTGAGTTTTTCACTATACTGCCAGTCAGTGGAAAAGTAGGGGACTTGTTCGAAGAGGGTGAGAAACACAGTTGGGGTTGGTAAATTTCCAGTTAAAGTGAAACTCTATCTTCTTAGGATTTTTAATATTATATTTACATACCTGCTATATTTAACCAAAAAATATTTTGTATGGTTAAAAAATACATTTAAATGTATAAGTCAAAGCTCTTTACCCTGCAACTGTGTGCCTCCATCTTAGCTTGGTGCCAGTCATTGTTATACGCTCTGTCTTTACACTTGGCAGTCAGCATAGAGGAAACATAAAGAAAATTTGAGAAATCATTCAATGTGTCCATTTCTCCTCCTCATTTGTATTTGTTTCCTTGGCTGTACCTGGGATAAACTCGATTTTGATCATTTGCTGTATTTTTTATAAAATTACGCATCCTATAAAAAAAATGTTAACACATACATAGACACATATACACACATACATACAGACACAAACACACAGAGAGAAACACACAGACATACATACACACACACACACATACATACATACAAACACACATACACAGACACATACAGACATACACACACACACATACATAGAAACACACATACACAGACACATACAGACAGACACACATACATACAAACACACATACACATACATACATACATATACACACATACACACACAGACAGACATACACACACACATACATACTAACACATACATACAGACACACATACAGAGAAACATTCATACAAACATACAGAAAAACAGTGGTGCTTCAGGTTGATGGGAGACAGAATTCCCACTCTGACTCCCTCCTCTGCTTGCTCCCGTGGGGCTTCCGGTGTAAGTTTGGAGGAGTGACTAGGACAGTCACTTTCTCCCAGCTGTGATGTCATCTCAGGGGGCCCGGTGGCGTTGTTAAAGCGCCACAGCGCTAACCAAATCCCTGGAAATTAATTTCCATCGGGTTCCCTAAGAGCATGGGCCACCCGATGGGTCCCTTAACATGCGGCCCCAGCGATTCTACCGTCCAGACCGGGGCTGCAACACATGGCAGTGGGTACCACGGTCGCAGGGGTCCGCACGGTGGCTGGTTCCCCTTAAGTGGCGTGACCGGTCGCAGTTGCGACCGTGGTAGTTCTGCCACTACTGAAGCTATATTGTCAATTAAGCCAGACAAGATAAAGGGTCATAAATGAGAGGATGTTATCACATTTTATATGTTTTATAAGGTTATTTACCTGAACAATTTAACAACAAATTAAAAGATTATGAATGTAGATCTAAAGCAGGTTCAGCATATAAAATAACTGTGTTATTTATTTCAGCTGTGGATACAATAATACAAGGTAACAAATAAAAAAAATATATATATAGGAAGCAAAGACTAAAAAGGAATCTTTTGCGTTAGTAACATCACTACATCACTGCAAATTTGTGATTTATGTGGGAAAAGCAAATCTTATGGCTTGACTGGTGTGCAGATTTTTGTTTAACATTGTAATATATATATATATATACATATATTTCTGTAACTCACTAAATGAATTCAAGAATGTAATCAATACTTGCATCTCCGTTGCCCCACAGGGGCTGAAATCTTAAACTTAGTTAAACTAGCACAAATCACACAGATGTACCTGTAGTTACAAATAGGTACATTAGATTTACAATATCCTGCTCACACTGTTCATAATGCTACATCTTGTTTGAAGTCTTCAATTTAGGACAGCTTTTGTTTCTATACCTTGAACACTATTCATTTTTTCTGTGTTTTTCCCCCCTTTTTTATGTATTCAAGTACACCAGAATCTCCATTTATTTTAATGCAATAAGGGGTAAGCAATTATTACATGTAAATACTATCAAGCACTCCACCCATTTATCGTTAAGATTCTATTCTAAAAATTTTCTTTATTTTTAAAGTTGACCTGAATTTTCTTCATTACCTGAGACTTTAGAAGAATGTCCAGTGGGTAGTGCACTTTTAGAAATTACACATAAAAAGGAGTTTAACTTAGAAGAAACTAAACTACAACTGCAAATACAGCTGCAGAAGTGAGTAATATTAGGTTGGTTGCCAGTGAGCAGTATGTGTTAGATATAAAAATCACACAAAACATTCAAAACATTACATAACAGAGAGTTACAAATAGTTGTTGCCTATATTGCAGGTGCATCAGTCATAAAAACTGCCAAATGTTTCTGTCAAGTGGAATAATCTCACAAGTGATGGCAACATATGCCACACATCGACAAATTGCATTGGCAAAGAGTAACAGTGTCCCAATGACAGGAATTCACAGGATATCTGTTAAATGCCACAAATGTACAGCTTCAAAAATTAGCACAGACCTGAATTAACATTTTTGTAACTTAGACAAAAGCTGAATGTTGAAATTTATAGAAGGGCTGCCGCGCAGAAATTTCTTGTATTTAAGACCAAAGCATAAAATGCATAAAATGATATATTGAATACAAAAACAGGACCCACAGGCAATAAAAAAGTAATATTAACTAATAAGTCATCTTTCACCTTTTTTTGATCTGTTGATGGGTTTATGTTTGAGAAAGCTAAATAATGCCTTTAACATTTTAGTGATGGCCAGTGTAGCCTGTAGTCAGTTGTTTAAAAGTTTCCTAAGCCACTTGTATTGATGATCACTGCAAAATCAGGCAATCACTGGATGCCTAATGAGTGATGTAACCCAGAAGAGAGAGTTCTCTGGAGGAAGCCACATTCTTATTACTTTATGCTGTATCAGGGGTCTCTAGGAATATTGCTTCTTTTCAAATCTAATGTGTACAACTCAAAGCATTCAAAATAATCTGCTATGACAGCCTGCCACAACAAATCAGTTGCCTCAGTACATGACTTAGTGAAAGAGATAGACACGTCCTGTGTTTCTAAAAATCTCACAAGAAAGGCAGTCCAGCAATAAAAGTTAATTGGCTCTCAGGCACTGTGATCTCTGTGGGTGTTAATATTGACTGCAGATCTTGAATCACAGCTAAGGCAGCTCTTAAAATGATGACTCTTTATTTGTTACCAAGTGTATGGTTGAATGTTTAAGACAGAGGCAAGTTCTGGAGTAGTATTAGGGATAGTGCTTGAGTTGAAAATGGATTAAGGGGATAACATCAACCAGAGAGACTCATGAGCCTTAGGGCTGCATGTGAGCTAATTTATGGAATGAAAATGACTTTAGTGATATTAGATTTGGATAATGCACCCTGTCACACTGCAAAAACTTTTCAGAAATGGTTTGAGGAACACGACAAAGGGTTTGAGGTGCTGCCTTGCAGGACTTAAAGGATCTGTTGCTAATGTCTTGATGTTAGGTGCCCAGGGGACACATTCAGAGATCTTATGGTGTCCATGCCTCAACACATCAGAGCAGTTTTTGCAGCACAAGGAGTACCTACTCAATATTAGGCTGGTAGTTTTAATGTCGTGGCTGACCGATGTATGAAGCATTTATCAATCAGGACTGATAGGGGAATTTAGTTTGAGTACTGTTTCCCTTGGTTGAACCGGACGTGTAAAAATTATAATATGCAAAAAATGTTTTTAAAAAAATGCATGTATTTTTCAGTTTTTCCAATTTTATTCCCAACAATCTCTGTTTTTTAAGTATTTTTCTTTACAAAATGAAAAACAAAATACAAAATCAACATCTGAGGGTAGTACAATTTAAAATAAGTTTTTTTCTGGCTTCATCTGCTTATGTTCATTTCTATAGACAGGGTACTTGATCAGAAATAAGCATATTGTTAAGCATATTCTACCCATTTTCTTATCCCTTCCTTTTTGTCTTCTTTTTGCTTACCCATCTATAAAGCCATGCACCCGAAATACACAAACCACAAGAATTTTTTTAAATATATATATATATATATATATATATATATATTGTTCCCTCCCCTTGCTTTCCTCTAAGTTCAACTGGATCCACAACTGTCCATCCCAAGGGCATGTACAGTTGCACATATACATCTATAACTACATGAACATATATACATACCCTCATATAAACATACATACATGCACATGTTCATCATTTACCTCCTATATTCTAATGTTTTATTTTTCAAAAACATTCTTATTCTATCATATCTAACTTGTTTCTATTTTCCTTCTTTTATTTTCCCGGTTATATTTCTCCCAGATCCCATCTCTGTGTAATAGTAATGTGAAGATTTCTCTTTATAGTGTGCCTCTCCCTTTTCTTTTACTTTCCTTTTTCCATCCATTGTCCTTTTACCACTGAGATATGAACTTGTGCCATAGACTCCAAGTCTGGTTGTGTTTGTCACTAGCATTTGAAAGAGTTGTGTTCCTAGATTCTGCAGCTTCAATCCCACCCACTTTATCTAGCCAAGTCTGTACAGTAGGACATTCCCTAGATTTCCAAATCTTAGCAGCATTTAAAAGGAATCTTAATAGAGATTTATTATGATGCGCTATGGAGAGACTTGTGTGATGTAGGAGGACATTCTCATGCCGGAATGGTGGTTTTTCCCCTAGAATATTTGTCATAACTACTTCCCTTCCCAGAAATGTGTTATAACCCTACAATGCTACCATATGTGCAGGTGTGTTCCATGGTGTTCATTACATCACCAGCACATTGGTGATTGAGTAGGAAAAAACTTATGTAAACTGACTGGTGTGCGGTACCAAAATGAAAGTATTTTATAATTTGTTTCTTGGGATTTAGTACAAACTGTACTATAATGGTTAAGTATCAAAATCTTTGACCATTGTTCATTGGTCTCCAGAGCCTCCTCCAATTTCTTTTTAAACAGAGCTTGGCTGAAATTGTGTTTTTCATTTAACACCTGGTATATTGTTGATATTCAATGTGTAACTTAATCTCCACTACTACATACATTTTAAAATTTTGTGGTGCATCTATTCAATAAATATTTTTTGGGTACAGATTCATAATAATGCTTGATTTCAATATATCTGTATTTTCCCATAAATGTAGGTATACAATTATTTACCAATTCTTCTATTTTCTTTAACCCCGAGGTGCCTAGAACATCTTGAATGGTTTTTATCTCACCTATCTCTGAAAGGCCCTCTTAGGGATTTGTCCCACAAAATCTGGGTTATGAATAAGTGGTAATAGAGTACTAGGTATAGGTGCCATTAATGTATGCTTTTTAATTTGAAAAAAAGTGTTGCATGAATGGGGCTACCTGGAGGTATCTGTTGGGGGATTGTTAGCTTTTGTAACCACGTCAAGCCTGTCAAGGGGATAGGACTTAATTTCTCTTCCAAGGCCATCCATGGCTTTTTTAATCCTATGACATGTCATTCTTGTATTCTGAACATATGTGCTGCTTCATAATATTGCTTAAAATTAGGGAGTGCCAAACCTCAATTTGATTTTGGTAGACACAAAATCTCATATCTAAGTCATGGACACGAGCCTCTCCATACAAAATGTATAGCTGCGTTTTTAAGAGATGCAAAAAAAGAACGTGGAATCTCAATCGGAATTTTCTGCAACAAATATAAAATTTGTGGTAGAATATTCATTCATTTTGAGGACATTAATATGCCCAAACAATTATATAGCGTATTCCATTTGCTAAGCTCTATCTGAATTTCTTTGAGTAGTCGTAAATGATTGGTCTGATAGTTTTGAGAAGGCTCGGTGGTTATCCAAATACCCAGATACTTCATTTGGGTAGTACACCACTTAAATGGATATTGCACTGCTAAATTATTATTTTCCTGAGCTGGTAGTGAGATATTTAACACCTCACTTTTAGATGTATTAAGCTTAAGGTTTGATAATAATTCAAACTTATTAAATTCCGATATCAAATTTGGTAGGGTTATTCTCGGTTTAGTTATAAAGAACAGCATGTCATCTGCATATGCCACTATTTTATGTTCTACTTGTTTAAAATTATAAACAGTAATATTTGGTTATAAACTCCTGTTTAAATTTATCTTAGCATTTGGGATTGTATATAATGATCTTATCCACTGCCTTATTTTTTCTCAACATAACATTCATTTTAAGGTTTCCTGCAAAAATATCCAGTCCACCCAGTCAAAGGCTTTTGCCATGTCTGTAGATAACAACATTAATTGGTGTTTCCCTTTTCTTGCCATATGTATGACATTATATACTCTATAGATATTATCCATTGCTTCCCTTCCTGGTATGAAGCCACTTTGATCTGGGTGGACTAGCTCCCCGACCCAAACCTGTATCCTTGCTCAGTGGCGTACACACAATCCATGGAGCCCCAGTGCGAAACTGATCCATGGGCACTCCCCCTTCCTCCCCTCCCCTCCCACTCCTCCCCCCAGACAGACACACACAAACACATACATACAGACATGCAGACATACCGAGACGCATACATACACACATGCATATTCACATACATACATAGAGATACAAACACACACAGACACATACAGACATACATACACACAGACACACACACACAAGACACTCATACATACAAACAGACAGGCACATATACATACAGACAGACCCACACACATACACACATACATACAGACAGACACACACACACATTCATACAAAGATACATACATAAAGATAGGCACACACACATACAGACAGGCACACACAGACACATACATACACACATACATACACACATACATAGAAACAAACACACACACAAACAGGCAGGCACACACACATACAAACAGACATACATACATACATACATACATACAGACAGACACACATACATACATACATACAAACACACATACATACAACCACACACACATATACAAAATGTTTAAGTCACCCTCCTGTTTTCTACCTTTTAGGTGCAGGAGGGTGACTTGCCCTGAGGTCCAGTGGTGGTTCAGGTTGATGGGAGTCAGAGTTCCCACTCTGACTCTATCCTCTGCTTCCTCCCGCGTGGGCTCTGTGTATGCTGGGATGAGTGACCAGGGCAGTCACTTCCTCCCAGCATGTGATCTCATCACAGGGGGTCCAGTCGCGCTGTTAAAGCACCACAGCGCTGACTGGGCCCCCGGACAATCCATACCCATTGGGTGGCCCTAACACCATGGGCCACCCGATGGACCGCTTGGATGGCAGGCACTCGGTTGCAGGGGTCTGCAGGGCGGCCGGGCCCCCTGGAGTTGTGGACCCAGTCGCAGCTGGGACCCCTGCAACCCCTCTATGTACTCCACTGTCCTTGCTGCTAAAACCTTCAAGAACAGTTTTATATCCAGATTCAGCAAGGATATAGGTCTGTAGCTGCTTCATGACTCTGGATCTTTCCTTTTTTCGGGAGGATTGTAATAAATGCCGATAATGAGTCTGCATGAAACTCCCCCCCCCCCTTGTGATAAAATTAGGGGCGTCTGCTAAACGTGGTATCATTGTTGTTCCAAATTTCTTATAATATATTAAACTGAAGCCATCTGGCCCTGGTGCTTTACAAGGTTTCATTGATTTTATGGCTGCAAATAATTCATCTTGTGTAATTGGGCTGCCTAGTGTTTTAGCAACTGAGGGCACTACCACCTTGCTTATGGTGTCAGTTAAATATGTTTGCATCTCTTTCTTTCATGCACTTGGTGGAGACTTGCTTGAAATATTGTTAAAGAGGTGTATAATATTTATGAAATTCCTCCTCTATCTTATCTGGGAAGGGTGTTGAGTTTCTCTTCTGTTGACTTGTACCGTGTATCTGGGTTTTTTCCTACGCTCTTTTAACATATTTGCTTAGTATTTTCCACACTTGTTAGCGTTGCTATATAAAAAACTTTTTATTTGTTGTAAAGTGTGAAAATGTGTAGCTGCTAAAAGTGTCGTTAATTTCTGTCTCGCCCTCTGGAGTTCTGCATATGTCTCATCTATTTGTGATGTTTATGGCTAGTTTCAAGTTTTCCAATTCTAGTTATTAACGCATTAATATTGAAATCAATTGTCCTCTTGTAACACATTTATGTGCTTCCCATAAGGAAAGGGGAGAAAGTTCTGGAGACTCATTCTCCAAGAAGTATATATATATATATATATTATTTATCTGATTATATGCTTCTGGGTCTGTCAGTAAGGTTTCATTTAACCTCCATAACCATTCCTGTTTCCTGAGAATTTTAGCATTTATGTCAATTTGAAGTGGATTATGGTCTGACCATGTCATTTGGGATATGGTTGCTGATATTACATCAATAAGATCTTCTTGTTGAACAAATATGTTGTAGTGCATAGTACTATGGCTGTCCTTAGAGACTATGAGAATACTGCAATTCGTGTGTTATTTCTTCTGTATAGTTAATTGTAAGTAGGATTCGTGTGATTGTTCGGTAGTTGCCATCCGTATTCCATACCGAACCAATAGACCACCCCATAATAAAAGTTAGTTCTGCTCCTGATGCTGTGTGTCGTCCAGTCATTGGGATCTGTGTGGGGATATTCTTGGATTACCTTGCTTGCTGGAATTATTACTTTATGGGATTTTTCATCACTTGTTCCTGAGCCTCACTGGTATCTTAGTGGAGTTAACCTGTGGAATACCAGGCCTCCGCTACATATGTAGTCTATTCTTGAATAGGTCTTATGGCGTGGTGAATAGTACTTGTAATCTCTTCTATCAGGGTGTATAGCCCTCCAACTGTCCACCAATCTCAGCCCAATAAACACCCTCCTTATCTGTCTCAATTTCTGTTGCGATAAATTCCCTTTTCACGTTGTGCAATCTATTCTTGGTTCCAATGGTACATTCAAGTCTTCTCCAACTATAAGTTTACCCTCTTTAAATGTTGCTAACTTCCCAAGGGTCTCCATTATAAATGCTGTTTGCCCAGAGTTAGGTGCATATATTGACGCAAAGGTTTAACCTTTATCCATTATTATACCCTTAAAGAACAGGTATCTCCCTTTTTTATCAGAGAGTACCTATGGATCTCGCAAGTGTACATTAGAGGAAAATAGAATTGCAACCCTGCCTGTTTTGCATCACAGTGGTTACTGAAGTACCAATTGGGAACCTTTTATCACATAATTTTGGTGCATTACCTTCCTTAAAAGGAATCTCTTGCAAGAAAACCATTAAGCTACATGATGACCACAAGTCTTTGAATAGATGAGATCTTTTTTTCTGGTATATTGAACCCTTTACAGTTCACAATTCTAATTCGTAATGGGAGTGTGTTAGGTGGAATACTGTCTAACTATACGAATAGAGAGGCGGGGAAGGAGATAAAAAAATCTATATATATATATATATATATCCCCCCTTTATAAAATAAATATAGGGGTAAAAAAAAAAACTATATTCACCCTCCCAACAATTTATTCACACTTAGTGTTTTGTTATCTATACATATTATATGAAAGCCCTTTCTGTCCTTTAAAAGACAATATGTAATATGTATGGGGCATTTGAAGAGAAACCCTTAAATTATGGTGGAACAAACATATAGCTAGGTTTCATTTTGGTGTAGGTCTTGAAAAATTGTCTCCTTTCTGTCATACTAGTCCCTCTATCCCATGGATTTAC
>OW240916.1:154369733-154451930 GCA_933207985.1 Pelobates cultripes | reverse complement strand
AAATGTATGGTTTAATGAAACTGTGCATTAAATGTGCTATATAAATAAAAACAGTTACCCTGCCCACTCCAGTTGTAGACTACTGGTGGAGGCAAGAACACTTCACACAATTTCCCCAGAAATTGTAGCTTTTCTAGTTATTATTCTTATTATTATAGCAAAATTTGCCACCCTAACTCCTCCCACAGTTTTTACACTACATAGACCAAAATTTACCAAAACGTGCAGATTGTCCCCGATCGGATTGCTATTACTTTGTGGAACGTTTCGCCGAATGGTTCACGGAATATCGTCGTTCTTGTGGCGAAATTTGTCCCATAGGAATGAATGGTAAAGCTAGAGTGGGAGCTGCCAAAAGCTGAAAAATCAGGACATGATTTCTAAACTGCCACCACTCCCTCATTTTCAGGCCCACCTACACAAATCTTATATCAAAACGTTCAGCTATCCCTGCTGCCACTAAACATGTCAACGGCTAAGCCGTAGTCCTGATAGTTTTCACAATATAATCATTTGTTTGCAACTAACGCCGTCCATTGACATTCATTGAAACTTCACTCTGCAAAGCTCAAATTTGAAGTGCAATTTCTAAACTGCGACTGTGCCTTCAATTTTAATACTTCAGAGACATACTATGCATCAAAATGTAGGTCTGGGTCTTGTGATTCTCACAATATAAAGCTCTTCACTGTAGGATTTATAGTTTTTAAAATACGACCGTTTGAAGATGGCAACCGCCAAAATACTCTGACCTGTGTCAGGCTGCAGCAGCAAGTGATGTCATAGACAGGGCCTTTTGAACACCTGCTAATGTTTTTATAAATGTATGGTTTAACCCCTTAAGACCGGAGGGCGTACTATTACGCCCTATTCTAAGCGGCTCTAAACGGTCTTTCGGTACTTACCCAGTCGGTGGGGGGGATTCCCAGGGAGCCCCCCGCGGCACGACCATCCTCCTCGAAGCCCCCCCGGCCGTGTGAGAGTGGGGTCCTTGCGAGGACCCCACGATCACATGGCCGGGGGTAGCTGGCTGCAGCATTGCCAGCAGGGGGACTGCCTGTAATGACAGGTGGTCCCCCTGCTGGCTGAAAATAAAATAAATAAATGGTGTTAAAAAAATAATAATATATACTTAGATCATATATATACACATATACATACACACACGTACACCGTCTAGGTGTATTTTACTATTAATATATATACACGTAGACTGATACTGGTTAAATATATATATAATTATTGTTATATATATATTTATATATAATATTAAAAAAATTAAAATGTAAATACGTTAAAAAATAAAATTGAAAAAATAATTCAAAATAAATAATTAAAAAATATATAGATGTGTGTTATTTCGTTTTGTAACTGTATTGTGAAATTAATATATATATATATATATATATATATATCTAAATAAAATATCACTTAAATATAAATTATATATATATATATATATGTATTAAGGCAATTTGCCTGCATTTGTGGGAGGTGCTGGTTTTCTACCCCTAGCCTACTTAAGGCACTCCCCTTGCCTGGCTCCTTACCGTTCGAGGTCAGCGTTGAATGAGGATCCACTTCCGGGTTCTCTCAGACGCCATCTTGGTTTCAGTATCCAGGAGGTTTCACCACGTTAAGCTGTGTCCAGGAATCCTGTTCAGGCCTTTCCGCCCGTCCAGCTTCTTCTGACTCCGTTCTCCGTTGTAGATCGCGTCCCAGGGACTCCTAAACCGTAAGTCAGACCTTCCTGTCACGCCAGGACTGGTTCCCACGGCGTACGGTACAGCACGGGTCCTCGCTTTACGGCTTTTCCCTGGTTATGACACGAATGTTTCAAGCCATTCGCGGGCTTTTCATTCGTACGGTCATTCGGCTGAACATGTTTTAAATCGTTCAATAGTCATTTCGCATATCCTATTCATGTTATTTAAACGAATGTTCATTCGGTTGTTTTGCCGTTCGGCAAATTTTACATACGCTCATACACGCTTTGGTTCGCATAAATCATACGGTTAAACTATTCTAACTTCTGTGTTCCCCTCACATTTGCTTTCGGCTGTTCTGTGTGTTCACGTATAATCCTTTCATGAATTATATTCACCATTTCATGTGTATATAACATTCGGTTAAAGTATTGCTTGCTTAAATAGATTATTGTTGATTACTTTTAACAAATTGTCAGTATTGTATTACGTCCACAAATCAAGTCCACTTCTCTGTGTATACCATTTGACTCCCACGCTTTCAGGGGTCTGCATTACTTATCCATTTATACGAATGGACTCAGCCTATGTTACAAGCCTCATTTCTGGGTTATTAATACAACATATACAAGGATAGGTTCATTTAAGCAATAATTCTCGGGTTGATACGTCTTTGCTATACATACATATCATATAGATATACATCACTTTACATCATGTTAAATCATTTTGGGGTATCCCTGCCTTTGGTCTTTCTGCTACATATCATACATAACGCTGTGTTAATTAGGCCATGACCTCATCCATGTCCCTTTCTATAAAACCAGTTACATTTCGGTACAGATCATTGAACTCCCACGCCAGGAGTTTTATAACTATCCATTTCATTTCAATTTACTCAGCCTACATTACAGGCCTCATTTCTCTGTCATGACGATGACACATAAGGCTTAAATCCTTTTGCATGCATACTCGGGTTGAATCACACGTACTGATCCAACCAATCATACGTCCCCTACACAGTCATATACATATGTATATAACCTACGTTTCATGTTTTCCTTTACACACCATTATCACGTAACACATAGATTGTTTGTACATAGGCCACGGCCTCCCTCAGATGTCTTATTCAAGCATGCAAACATTTCTGAGCCACTCATAGCTATTCCCATGGTATCAACATAATTTTATACATTGCTGCTACAGACTATAAGTCTGGTTCTTTTTACACCCCACACTCATCGTACTACTCTCTTTTACCCATTTTTAGGCTGTCGAGCTTATATAATTGCTCCACACGGTTTATTCCTGTGATTTATCATACTACCAGGTACGTACACCTGCTCATATGGTATTCTACCATACATTTCATTTCATCCCCCTAGTTTAGAGTACTGGCAATAGGGTCACAGGATTCCCAATAGGTATTTACCCCATCTTGGCTGTCGCCATTAGTTAGTGGTCCCGCGAGGCCAACACCCCGCCTCAAACGTTTCGGAGGCAAACACCCATCGGGCCACACGTTAGCTAGCCGCCTCGCATGTTGCAAAGAGAGGGCCTCACCTGTCACTCCCTTCCCCTGTTTTCTGTCGTACAGTCACCGAGAGGCCTAAAACTCCTGCCACTACGTCAAGTGGCCTCAATAACCCCTCGCGCCAACGCATAGATAGAGCCTCTCAAGCCGCTTGGCAATTAGTAGGGCCTCACCTGTCACCAAACAAGCATAATACTTTCGCCATCCGGCCTAGCTAGCCTGCCAGTACAATTTGGTGGTTCTATATACTAATTATTGTTTTATTTATAGTATGTCTCAGGAAGGGGTAGAGGATTTCTCCCTGCCTAGCACCCCGGCTAGAGCTGTCACTCCCACACAAGGAGGAGAGCTAGCTAGTCCAGCATCAATTAGATCCTGGACAATCCCGCGCATAACCACGGAATTAAGGAGACGACAAATCCCCTACCCCGCTACAGCAAGGAAGGCAGAACTTTTCAAACTGCTACGCACATCAACCAATAACATGGAAGCCGGGGAAGGATCTAGCCAGTCCAACCCAGGGGACATACATGCCATGTTATCCTCACTCATGGCATCCATGGGCAAGGTCAACTCCAGGCTGGAGAAACTTGAGTCGGTCACCACGGCCCTCACTCTAGCAGGGCCACCCGCGGCTGCGGTACAAACACCAGCCTTGCCATTAGTCGCTCCAGCCAGCCCCCTGGATGACCAGGAAGTTAGCCCGGCCCACATGATACCTGAGCATATCAAAAGGGATATCCTGGAAGGTAAAGACGTCAACCTGGCTTCCCTGTTGATTGCCTCCCAGGACATTGTGGAACATAAGACGTATGCTTATGATGATGTTTCTGTTATTGTCAGATCTAGGGATGCCCGCCTGAACAGGAAACTGACTATCCCTGAATTTGTACTAGCGTTTGGTATTTACAGGGATGTCGTCTGTGCGGTTTATCCCAACAGAAGAGAGGAGTTTGATCTCTATATGCACAAGCTGGTAGACCTGGGCAACAAATATGGTGGTTCAGCATTCTATGACTACCATAGGTCTTTTTCTGCAAAAGTGGCTGGAGCCTTCTCCCAGTACGGTACACGATCCAACTGGGGAAGGATTGATACCGTCTTATTCTGCAGACACTTTGCAGGTCTAAGAACACCAGCTTGTGCATACTGCTCCTCCACAGCCCATACTACTAATTTTTGTCCCAACACGGCAGACGGACATGCCTCCACACAAGGAACTAGTTCCTCTGGGGATCCAGGGAAACTATCCAAAGACAAATTGGGACGCCCAATCAAGTTTCTGGGCAAGTCCCAGATATGTAATAATTTCAATGTTGGGTCTTGTAATTACAGTGGATGTAGACTATTGCATGTCTGTTCAAAATGTTTTAGGGCACATGCTAAGACCATGTGTCCAAATAAAATGTATTCTAAGCCTTACCTTACGTCCATTAATATGCCAGTATTCACAGCATTGATGTCTCAGCACCCATCTAGACACCTGGTAGATTTTCTTATTTCTGGTTTAACAGAAGGCTTCCACACAGGTATCCTACACATACCAGCTGGCACTCTGGAATGCCCAAACCTACAATCCGCCCAACACAACCCCACAGTGGTTGACACCCTCATAAACCAAGAAGTGGAGGAGGGCTTTGTATTGGGGCCTTTTAGAACTCCCCCATTCACAGAATGGCGCACCAACCCTATTGGTATTGTCACAGGGAAATCTTCCCAAAAACAGAGACTCATCATTGACTTATCGGCTCCCCACTCATCGGCCAACCCCAGTCTTAATTCCCTCATACCCTCTGAGGAATTCTCTCTGCAATACACCACCATAGATCACGCCATTACAGCCATCATACAAGCAGGGGTGGGAGCCTGGCTCAGTAAGACCGACATTACTAACGCCTTCAAATTACTCCCTATCCACCCCACACTGTGGCACCTGCATGGCATCAAGTGGTCCGAGAACTACTATTTTTTCTCCCGGTTAACTTTTGGGTCCAAAAGTAGCCCAGCTATTTTCGACACATTTGCCGAAGCACTATGCTGGTTACTATTGAACATAGCCGGATGCCCTACAGTATTACATTACTTGGACGATTTCCTACTGGTCGAGGAGAATACTGCACCTCCCACTAGCCTCAAAGCTACCACTAAGCTGTTTGAGCAACTAGGTGTACCCATCTCCCCAAAGAAAACAGAAGGGCCAGACACGGTTATCACTTTTCTGGGTATCCAGTTAGACTCTGCCACAATGCAAGCAAGCCTACCTTACGAAAAGATAGACAATATTCTCACTTACATAAACAACTACCTACAGCTCGGCACTTGCAACCGCAAAGAACTACAGTCCCTGCTGGGGTCACTAAATTTTGCAATGCGCATCATACCTCAAGGCCGCTCCTTTATTTCACGACTATTGCATCTTTTCCCACTTTTTCTACATGACACGCACAGGTTGTCCTTAGATGCCCAAGCTACGGCAGATCTAAACATGTGGAAGAGGTTTTTAACCACTTGGAATGGTAAAAGTATGTTCCTCCCTCAATTGACTGAATCATCTCCTACCATTTGGTCAGATGCGGCATCTACCACTGGTTTTGCAGCAATTTTTGGGAACGAATGGCTTTGGGGCAGCTGGCCTTCAGCAGTTCTGGATTTGGAAGGTTTTTCCACTACCTCAGCTCTTTTTGAGATCTACCCCATAGTGGCGGCTGCCGTAGCGTGGGGTCATTTATGGGCTAATACGCCAGTGCGTTGTTACTCAGACAACCAGGCGAACCTGTCACATCATCAACAAAGGTCGTTCCAAATCTCTTACGATTATGAGATTTCTGAGGAAACTCACTTGGTTGGCAGCTTGTCATAATTTCTTCCTATGTTGTTTCCATGTGCCAGGTGTATACAACACAGCTGCTGACAGTTTGTCTCGCTTTAAATTTCAGGAGTTTCATCAAGCACTCCCGTCAGCAGCACCCACAGCCACCATCACTCCAACATTTCAACAACTCATACTGGACTAGACGTCATCATGCAGCATAGCAGGACATTGTCTCAGTTGGCACTTTCACACAATACAAACAAAACATACAACAGGGCTTTCACACTATTCAAACGATTCCTTCTGGAACATAACATCATACAACCGTTTGTTATGACATCTTTTTTGGGGTTTGCTTCCTTTTGCCACCTTAAACTCAAATTGTCATATAACACCATCAAACTCTATCTCACTGGCATTCAACACCACATGCTCATCTTACACCCAAATAACAACAGTTTCATGGCCTCTCACCAAATTAAGACCATACTCAGAGGTATTCAAAATCAGAACCCACACATTTGGCCCAGAGGCTACCCATAGATAACCATATCTTCAAAGCTTTATCTAACCTACTCGACCTGAAACCGTTTGACACTAATACGAATTCTATCATCAAAACAGCAATATACATCGCTTTCTATGGATTTCTACGACCCAGAGAATTCACTACGACCTCCACGACCCAAACCACTCCATTCCTCCTCTATTCCCACTTGACAAAACATATGGATCATTACATCCTGTCTTTACCTCACTCCAAAACCAGCCAGCACATACCTGTAAACATTCCGTACTATCCCACGCACAACAGATGGTGTCCCGTCAAGGTTCTTGATGCCTACATACAGCACCATCACTTACTGCCCTCGCAACCGTTATTACAACTACAAGGTGCAGTACTCACCACTACAACCTTCATGACCTACGTCAGGTCCTTGCTCACACAACTGGGCCTCAACGCAAACAATTACTCAGGACACTCCTTTCGTATAGGAGCCGCGTCCACAGCCTCCAGTTTCAACGTCCCAACTCATGTTATCAAAACACTGGGGCGCTGGAAGTCATCCGCTTACTCACGGTACATACCGAACCCAGTACAAGAGTTAAGAGATGCTTTCATAAACATGTCTGGTTGATAAATGTATATGTATTGGTTGTCTGTTAATAAATTGGATTACTTAATTTTTGCCCTCTTCTTTCTCAGGCCTACCTCATCGTCGGTTTCGGCACACCACAACCGACTTGCTCCTTTTATCATCCTACGCTTATTCATGGTATTTCACACTGTACTATCTTAAGCACCTAACACAAGTATTAAGGCAATTTGCCTGCATTTGTGGGAGGTGCTGGTTTTCTACCCCTAGCCTACTTAAGGCACTCCCCTTGCCTGGCTCCTTACCGTTCGAGGTCAGCGTTGAATGACCCTCCCACCACACCACTTTTAACATTTATTTTCCTTTCTATTTCTTTTCCTGGGTGGGCCCTCTTCTTTCTCAGGCCTACCTCATCGTCGGTTTCGGCACACCACAACCGACTTGCTCCTTTTATCATCCTACGCTTATTCATGGTATTTCACACTGTACTATCTTAAGCACCTAACACAAATATATATATATATATATTTGTATAAATACATAAATAAATAAAAATAATACGAAATATACATATGTCCATATACATAATTACATAAATAATTATATAAATATACACATAGACTTCAAATATATAAATATGTATATATATTTAAATTCTACGTGCATATTTATGTAATATTTTTACATAATTAAGTAATTTTATTGATTGCAATTTGAGGGACATGCCTGACAACCCAGGCCGAAAGTCCAGAGAATTTAATTTGCTAGCACTGTGTTTAACCCTGTAACTTTCTATGATATCCTAAAACCTGTACATGGGAGGTACTGTTTTACTCGGGAGACTTCGCTGAACACAAATATTAGTGTTTTGAAACATTAAATCATATCACAGTGATTATATTGTCAGTGAAAGTGACGTTTTTTTGAATTTTTCACACACAAATGGCACTTTCACTTATGATATTATTGCTGTAATATGTTTTACTGTTCTGAAACACTAATATTTGTGTTCAGCGAATTCTCCCGAGTATGACAGTACCCCACATGTAGAGGTTTTATGGTGTTTTTTTAAAGTTACAGGGTCAAATATAAGGCTTGATTTTACTTTTTTTTTTTCATTGAAATTTTCAGATTGGTTATGTTGCCTTTGAGAGCATATGGTAGCCCAGGAATGAGAATTACCCCCATGATGGCATACCATTTGCAAAAGAAGACAACCCAAGGTATTGCAAATGGGGTACGTTCAGCCTTTTTTAATAGCCACTTAGTCACAAACACTGGCCAAAGTTAGCGTTTTTTGCATTTTTAACACAAACACAAATATAAATGCTAACTTTGGCCAGTGTTTGTGACTAAGTGGCTACTAAAAAAGACTGGACATACCCCATATTGAATACCCTCGGTTGTCTACTTTAAAAAAATATGTACACGTGAGGTGTGATTCGGGAATTTATGACAGATAACAGCGTTACAATGTCACTATTGATCAATTTAAAAAAATATACATGTTGAAAAAGCAATTTCCTACTTGTACTTATAGCCCTTTAACTTGCAAAAAAAATGCAAAAAAGCATGTAAACACTGGGTGGTTTTAAACTCAGGACAAAATTTTGAATCTATTTAGCAGTATTTTCATTAGCTTTTGTAGATAAGTAAAATATTTTTCAAGTAAAAGTCCAAAAACATGTTTTTTTTTCAATTTTTCACCATATTTTATTATTTTTTTTAAAGTAAAATATATTACATGATACAAATAATGATATGTAAAGAAAGCCCTTCTTGTCCTGAAAAAAACAATAAATAATTTGTATGGGAACCGTATATGAGAGAGCGGAAAATTACAGCTAAACACAAACTGTTAAAAAACGCTCTGGTCCTTAACGTACAACATGGCCAAAACAGGCAGGTCCTTAAGGGGTTAATTATTTGTTCTCTCTCTCTGTGTACTAAAATATCTGTATATATACAGTATTACACTGTGTACTGTTTTATATTTTACAGATAACCAGAGATAAATTGTAAGGTCCATTGTGTAGTGGTGTTTATAATTGCGCACCCTGTACTTTGTACTTGTTTTTGCACTTTATGTAGTGTCTTCTGAGTGATTATAGACACTAGGGTTGCTGCATCTCTCACAATTCAATAGCGCGAATCCACCCATATCCAATTGTTTTTAACTTTTGCTGTTTGTACTCTGGTTGGAATATGTTCTACTATTTGCAGTTTTGAACATTTATTTACTTTTGAGCATTTGGTTGTCTATTTTAAGAGTACAGTATGGCTGATCCCAGGTGTATTTCTTTATTATTTTTTTTATTTTTTCTATTTATTTATTTTATTAATTTGATTTAGCTTCTGTCTTCTAATGATCAGTGTTCAAGATTATTGTAGTTATTTACCGAACACCAATTCATGAAGCAAACAATCCTTTTTGACCATTCTCCATGTCATTTTTTCATGATATATCCATATGGAGCTTTGCAGTGATGAAACCCATCGAACGTATAACGTTTTATGAAATGCAATTTGTTTGGAATTTAATGCGCAAATCTAGAATTTACCTGTATTAAAGGGGTAGTGTAGGCACCCAGACCACTTCGGCTCATTGAAGTAGTCTGAGTGCATTGTCCCATGTCCCTTAACCTTACAGAGGTAATTATTGCAGTTTCTGAGAAACTGCAATAATTACCTAAGAGGGTTAACTCCTCCTCTAGTGGCTGTCTAGTAGATAGCCACTAGAGGGACTTTCAGAATCCAAATGGTCCTGTGGTCCGTTATCTGATGGTGCACGTCCTCACGCTATGCATGAGGACCTCCAGCATCAGATTTTCCCCATAGGAAAGCATTGAATAATGCTTTCCTATGGGGAAATCCTAATGCGAGCACGGCCATTGGTGTGCATTAGGTCACATCGGCGGGGAGGAGCATGAGCAGAGCCTAACCCATCACTGAGGGACATCAGGTAAGTGACTGAAGGGGTTTTAACCCCTTCAGCCGCATGGGAGGGGGGAGGCGTGAAGGAAAGGGGCACTGCAGAATTCTACAGTGCCAGAAAAATTGATTTGCTTTCCTGGCACTGTGGAATACCTTCAAGCACCTACCATGCTTTAAATAAAGTTATAATAATTATTTTAAAAAGCAGAGTAAATTACAGATTAAAGTATTTAAAGCATTGATGATTGGTGTTTAAAATAGCAAATTCATGTAGAGTAATGTGGGATTGAATGTCTCTATAATGCTGTACTTTCCATAGTGGATCCTGCTATCTCTTCCCCAGCTAAACAATGAACATGTGCCCGACCATCCACCTTATCTAAAACAAAACATGAGTCATTAGACCAGGCAACCTTCTTCCATTGTTCCATGATAAGGTTCTGCTCATGTCCCCATTGAAGGTGCTTTCTGCAGTGGATAGGGGTAATCATAGACACTCTGACTGGTCAGAGATCAATTGTGTGTTTGATCACCTTACTATAATGTACAGAATTATGTTTTTCATTAACTTGAGCTACAGTAGCTATTCTGTGTAATTGGATCAGATGAGCTGGTATCCCCTCCCCACATGACCCTGATGGCAATTCACCTGTTGACTTTCCTTACACCAGTTTTGGTAGGTACTAACCACTACATACTGGTAACACCCCACCCCAAAGACATGCAGTTTTGGAGATGCTCTGACCCAATTGTCTAGCTATCATTATTTGACTCTTGTCAAACTCCATCAGATATTTTCCCTTGCTCATTTTTCCTGCTATCAACACATGAAATTCAAGAATTGACTGCTCACTTGCTGCCTAATCTATCCCACCACTTGACAAGTGCCATTGTAATGATATTTCCAATGGTATTCACTTCATTGGACAGTGGTTTTAATGTTGTGGCTGATCAGTGTATTCATGTGTAAATAATATGTACATATATACATATAGCATACCAATATAACTGATAACAAGTATTAAATGGACACTATAGTCACCAGAACAACTACAGCTTAAAGCCTGCAGGCTTTTCAATGTGAGCACTAGATTATTACATAGTAACACCTCTAGTGGTAGTCACTCAGGCAGTTACTAGAGGTGCTTCCTGGGTCAGTTCAATGTGGTGAGTAAAATCACTTTTTTTAACATGTGTCAAGGAGACTTGGGGGGTTAAAATTTTATTTAAGAACTATAGTGTCATAAATACGTTTGTCTTCCTGACACTATAGTGTTCCTTTAAGCTATAGTAACTAAGTAAATATAACAAGCTATACTTTCTAACCTTACTAAGCATACATATGTGTCTATATTTTACACAAATGCATATGTCTATTCTTATATCCATTCCTATTTGGTTATACTTGTGAAAGTCCTCCATCTTATTTTGATTGCTGTGTTTTCCCTATAATAACATTACATATTTATAGCTCTCTTAACTTGTTTTCTTCCTTGTAGTGGCCTGAATCTTTGTATCATCTACTCTTTTCTAACCCTTGTAATTCAGCCTGGCCTTGTTTTGTTTAACTATTTCAGAATGCTTGATACTTGAATGGGGAAACAAATATCTAACGCTCATTGTTCTAAGATACTGTTGGTGCAATAAAAAGTATACTGCAAATTGCATCCAAATAATTGTGGAAACCTAGTGAATAAATCACAGTTTACTAAATGCCTATAAAAATTGCAGTGTATATTTTTATTCTCATTCCAATAAAGAATTCATGGTAGATTTTTACCATCAATGTTTTTGCATTCAAAATAAGCATTTACGAACCAACAAGAAAAAAAAAAGATGACAAAAACAGGTTCTTCGAGCAGGTCTTCAACGTTCTCAGATCCACCACCTGACATGATCACAGCCAATTATGAATCCCCACACAAGATACTACACATACATGTCATCATTCACAGAGCTTGTGCAGAACACAGTGAACCCACATTGAAATTATTATTATTATTTGATATTTATAAAATGCCAACATTTTCTGCAGTGCTGTACAATAGAGGGAATAAGGACACACTGACACAAATGGATTAGAAGACCCTGCTGTGAGCTTCCAATCTCATTAGTACATGCTCAAACATGCTCAGTACTCCCATGATACCTTATGTCATATGCATGGAGGTTAACTGTTATTTGATGTCCATTCTTCAGCCTATGTCAAAGAAATGAAAATATTTAATGTCAATAAAACAAAGAGGGAAGGGGGAGGAGAATTAAATGTATTTCAAGATTACAATGTTCATGCTTAGAAGTGTCACGGCCAAGTGCAGAATGTGATCTGAATATATAGTTGAGTGATAATTTATTGTTTTACACCTTTTTTTTAATTTTGATATCTCTGCATTGCAATATGTCAAATTGTCATTGTCCTCTAAACACATGACAGCCAGTGACAAAATATTCATGGATTATATTCACCTCTTTTAGCAGGTGTACAGCGCATTGTCACAAGAAAACTTTGAATGGGATTGGTTATATTTAAAAAATTTCTGAAGCTAATATTAAAATAGGGCCCAGGGGTAGGCAACCTTCGGCACTCCAGATGTTGAGGACTACATCTCCCATAATACTTTTACACCCATAATGCTGACAAAGCATCATGGGAGGTGTAGTCCAAAACATCTGGAGTGCTGAAGGTTGCCTATGCCTGGAATAGGCTATAGGATGTGTTCTTCACTGTCATTCCATAACTGTAACTCATTGCAGTATGGGGCATCTAGCAAAATAGAATATTTCGTGTGTACAGACACTTGTGACATTTTCCATATTTTTAATCATAACCTTCTTCTTTATCTGATGGTAATCCAGCTTCCTAGTTCTTAATGTCAGAGTAACATTTTGAAAGCTTTTCACATTTTGTCCAGAGCATTAGACTTGATCTTGCTTCTTCCCCGTAGAGATGTCTCACCATCCATATATCTAGCTCACACAAAAAAACTTTTGTCAGGGAACTGTTAGACCGTATGAAAGGAAAATTGCAATGATAGATCATTTTTTTCTGACAAAGGATGAATTGGCATCATTAGGTGGTAAATGAACTATTGAAAGAAAAGACCATTCTGACATTATTAAACCAAAAAGAAAAATTTTACAGACTCGTGGCCTTATCATGGCTTGCCATATTTCTTTGTCTACAGTTTGGTCTCTCTAAACAGTTATTTAGCAATAAAAGTAAAGTGCCCTCATATTAGCTGTCCACATCATCAGAAAAATGCACATTTATGGAGGAAAAGACAGATTGAGCAAGATGAGATTTTGAAAAATAGTTTTTGTGTAATAGTTATCTATAAATCTGAAACCCTGCGACAATATAAAATATGCCTTTGTGCTTTCTACCACTGAAGTACTTACCAGAGTAATTTCCTTTCTTCCAATCTGATGCCTTATTAATTGGTATAATTCCAGAGATCGCTTGTCACGGATGAACCTTTACAGGAAGGTCATTTTTAATTGCGTAATAATGGAATTCACTTCTTGAACCTAAGAAAAAGGATACCTGTTACAAATGGAGGGCTTTGAGTCTCAGATATTGCATGTTTTGTTGTGTTTGTAAAAATGAGTACCTGTCAATAGTTTATATTTTGTTAGTAATGATCATAGTGCGGGGTAACCATCATTTTTATATTATAATAGGAACAAATTTCATACAACATAACTATTGTTACAGCAGTGCATCCTATTGCATCTTGTAAAAAAAAAAAATTCCCATTTTATTTTCTATGGAACTATGTTCTCTGTTCATAATAATACATAGGGTATAGAAAACAAAAGACTATTACTCTCTGAGGAGACATGGGTAAGGGGTAACACAAAGTAATATTAGCCACTGAAATCAGAGGCTCACTAAACTTAAAGTGTAGGTGGAGAATTTAGGAAATGGTGAGTTAAAACCTGCAATGAAAACTCAAATAAAAACATACATTGTGTTTTATTTATTTTTTTTGGTGTGAGTTTTAATGAGAAACAATAAAGATTTTGTATTTTAACTCTTCATTTCCTAATACATAGGGGTTTATTCACTAATTATCAATTTGCAGCCAATTAAAAACAATATTGATATGATAACTTTATACAAATATATTCGGGGCCAGTACAAACCTTTATCTGGAAATCTATTCATAAACAGGGCTATACATAGGACACGAGGTCACACATTTAGGCTGGAAGAAAGGAGATTTCATCTAAGGCAAAGAAAAAGTTTTTTTTTACAGTAAGAGCAATAAGGATATGGAATTCTCTGCCTGAAGAGGTGGTTTTGTCAGAGTCACTACAGAGGTTTAACCCCTTAAGGACACATGACATGTGTGACATGTCATGATTCCCTTTTATTCCAGAAGTTTGGTCCTTAAGGGGTTAAACTGCAATTGGATAAATACTTACAAAAACATAACATACAGGGATATCATTTCTAATTAGTGGGGTAAAAGCTGCTTGATCCCAGGAGACATCTGACTGCTATTTTGGGGTCAAGAAGGAATTTTTTCCTAGTTTGTGGCAAAATTGGAAGCGCTTCAGACTAGGTTTTTTGCCTTCTTTTGGATCAACAGCAACAACATATGTGAGGAAGGCTGAACTTGATGGGCACAAGTCTCTTTTCAGCTATGTAATTATGTAACTATGTTCAGTGTATAAAACCAACACTATATTTCACTTATTTGTTTTTTGCTTACCGCTGGGTGTTCTATTGCTTCTACTCATCGCTAAAATAAATTGGTTTATTTTTGTTTATAAATTTACTTTCTATCCAATTCTTTACAGAACTTAATATTTTAAGGTTACTTTACTAAACACTGAATGTGTTAACAAAAGTTGGCAATTTGGTTTAAATAAAAAAAAATTAAAACTCTAAATCTTTATTTTTCCAGCGCATGTAATAACAGATATGCCATTGTGGCCAAGACAACATATATAATCAGAAGGATTCAATACAAGTGGTTACTGATACTTGGCATGTGATGAAATTGCACTTTTTGGGGGGCGGGTTAATAAACATAAATAACAGTAGCATGTCAGTGGCATAAACCAAACATTTCACAGTTGAAGAAATTGTACTGAACATGAAGTGTGGACTGCATGTATAATAATTGCAGTTGAGAGGATGGCCGGTAAGGCCAGAGTGGTGCAAGAAGCTCCATATTAGTTATCTAGGTTCCCTTTTGGGAGCAAGCTGGGAAGCACCCGATCTAGAGTGCATCCTTTTTCAACAGGTGTCAGTGTGGAGTAGGGTCTGTGAACCATGTTGTATTTAGTAGAATGCCGTGCACAATAAAGGATCATAGGTTGCACAGATACAATGGTCTCAAGCAAATTAAATAAGTTGTGCGCAGTGAGGAGTGTTGCCCTTAACCAAGGGGGTCGAGGTAGCTTAAAAACGTGCCATCTTCAGGTTTTCTGCAATGGCCATAAAGGTATGCAAACTGTGTCGCTACAGAATTGGGTAGTGATTCTTTGTCTAAAGGTCCTATCAGTATGTGACATATATAAGAATGAGTAACAAGTAACATAAAATTAAACAAATTAGGCTATTGTGCCGGTACAGTTCCAGGCCTTGGTAAATCCAAGGATGGAGAGGCCCATGGCATCTGCCCAGATAATCAGGTCACACGGGAGGTCGAAGGGCTTGCTCTTGGCGTAAAGGGCTCAACTGTAGCCCAAGGAACTGTAGCACAAGGAACAGGAACAGCCCAAGGAACAGCATTAAGGAGTTAATTCACTAATCATTGATTTGTGGTAAATTTGAAACCATAGGGTCTGTCTTGTCCCACTAGCAAGCTCTGCCCCCTATGGTTTCAAATTTACCACAAATCAATGATTAGTGAATTAACTCCTTAATCAGTGTTTAGTGGGTATTCTTAGCTGTTATCCAGTAATCTATCTCTTAATGGCTGGATGCAACTGTGCTTAAAATCTGTCTGACTTTTTAACATGTGTACTACATCTATGGTTTTCTAAATGTAAACATCACTATTGTTTTTTCATATGTTTTGCTGGTTTTTAAACAAATAATTAAAAATTGCTTGAATGGGATAAGGTCATCTTCTCCGAAAATTAAACTGTTGAATATGTATTTTTCAAAACTTTATATTGAACATTCAAAGATGATCAGGCAACTAAAATCTACATAAATTCAAGAACGGAATTGAGCTGCTATTTCATAATTTTATTTGCCACCTATGAAACTGTGTAGACTATATTCTCCTACTAAGTCTGGGACAGATTTAGACTTTAACCAAAGCTTTATTGACAAAATGCTTTATTACCATTTTTGTGCCATTAAACTAAAATATACCTTAACCTTTTCGTCCTTTACTCTGGTTGCCAATAAATCTGCAAGATTGTCTGCTTCTTTCTGTTCTTGCCTCTTTACAAAATTTAAACTAACATGGCTGGGTAATTTGTTACAAATATGCAGTTGTCACAAATTGATGATAGCCAATATAGATGAGAAAGTATGTGGTGGTAGCCAATGAGAAACTTCAAAAAAGTTTAGAGTCACATTATTACATTTAATGGTCATTCTAGCAAAGCTGCTCACCAAATAAAATTGTGAGTTATTCAGTTTATCATCTTAACTAAGTCTGTTGTGGATATGATTCCCTTATTACGGTAAGGCCTTATAAATGTGCTTTATGGAGATCACGTTCCAGGCTTCCAAAGACATCGCAAAAAACATTTTCAAGATCATCTTTCCTGATAACTAGCATCGGTCTCCCAGGATCATATTTATTCGAGGTCATATTAGTGTTTGGTGTTTTAAATCAACAACACATATTAGAAAATAAACCTGAAAGGAGTTCTGGCTTACATCAAACAGTCAACAAAAATTAACCTTATGTAGCTTTCCCAATAGCTGGCCTGGAGTTTGCAGAAACAGTATTTACAGTTGCAAGAAAAAGTATGTAAACCCTTTGGAATGATATGGATTTCTGCACAAATTGGTCATAAAATGTGATCTGATCATCATCTAAGTCACAACAATAGACGATGACAGTCTGCTTAAACTAATAACACACAAAGAATGAAATGTTGCCATGATTTTATTGAACACACCATGTAAACTTTCACAGTGCAGGTGGAAAAAGTATGTGAACCCTTGGATTTAATAACTGATTGAACCTCCTTTGGCAGCAATAACTTCAACCAAACATTTCCTGTAGTTGCAGATCAGACGTGCACAACGGTCAGGAGTAATTCTTGACCATTCCTCTTTACAGAACTGTTTCAGTTCAGCAATATCCTTGGGATGTCTGGTGTGAATCGCTATCTTGAGGTCATGCCACAGCATCTCAATCAGGTTAAGGTCAGGACTCTGACTGGGCCACTTCAGAAGGCGTATTTTCTTCTGTTTAAGCCATTCTGTTGTTGATTTACTTCTATGCTTTGGGTCATTGTCCTGTGGCAACACCCATCTTCTGTTGATCTATGTGGCAACACCCATCTTCTGGTAGACAGATGGCCTTAAGTTCTCCTGCAAAATGTCTTGATAAACTTGGTAATTCATTTTTCCTTCCATGATAGCAATCCGTCCAGGCCCTGAAGCAGCAAAGCAGCCCAAAATCATGATGCCCCCACCATCATACTTCACAGTTGGGATGAGGTTTTGATGTTGGTGTGCTGTGCCTTTTTTTCGCCACACATAGTGTTGTGTGTTTCTTCCAAACAACTCAACTTTGGTTTCATCTGTCCACAGAATATTTTGCCAGTACTGCTGTGGAACATCCAGGTGCTCTTGTGTAAACTGTAAACGTGCAGCAATGTTTTGTTTGGACAGCAGTGGCTTCCTCTGTGGTATCCTCCCATGAAATCCATTCTTGTTTAGTGTTTTATGTTTTGTAGATTCGCTAACAGGGATGTTAGCATTTGTCAGTGACTTTTGTAAGTCTTTAGCTGACACTCTAGGACTCTTCTTCACCTCATTGAGCAGTCTGTGCTGTGCTCTTGCAGTCATCTTTACAGGATGGCCACTCCTAGGGAGAGTAGCAGCAGTGCTGAATTTTCTCCATTTATAGACAAATTGTCTTACCGTGGACTGATGAACAGCAAGGCTTTTGGAGATACTTTTATAACCCTTTCCAGCTTTATGCAAGTCAACAATTCTTAATCGTAGGTCTTCTGAGAGCTCTTTTGTGCACGGCATCATTCACATCAGGCAATGCTTCTTGTGAAAAGCAAACCCAGAACTGGTGTGTGTTTTTTATAGGGCAGGGCAGCTGTAAAC
Source organism: Pelobates cultripes (assembly GCA_933207985.1). Classification (NCBI taxonomy): domain Eukaryota; kingdom Metazoa; phylum Chordata; class Amphibia; order Anura; family Pelobatidae; genus Pelobates; species Pelobates cultripes. Next base: position 154,433,578 of record OW240916.1, on the reverse strand, counting down.
AACACCTCCAATCTCATCTCATTAATTGGACTCCAGTTGGCTGACATCTCACTCCAATTAGCTCTTGGAGATGTCATTAGTCTAGGGGTTCACATACTTTTTCCACCTGCACTGTGAATGTTTACATGGTGTGTTCAATAAAAACATGGCAACATTTCATTCTTTGTGTGTTATTAGTGTGTTAGTGTGTGTTATTAGTTTAAGCAGACTGTGATTGTCTATTGTTGTGACTTAGATGATGATCAGATCACATTTTATGACCAATTTGTGCAGAAATCCATATCATTCCAAAGGGTACACATACTTTTTCTTGCAACTGTAGATACTATGTCAACATATGTTGTATCAAGGTATCTAAGTAAAACGCATCAAATCCAACCTTAATGTGGGACCTCTGTTGGATAAACCAATAATAGTGTTTTGAAGATTGTAATTATAGAACCTACAAAAATGGTTCCAAGCTAGAAGATGAATGACTCAAGTAAAGGTTAAGACAAATAGGTAATGTACTACCTGGGACATTCACGTCAGGTTATAAAAACTGGTAGTTTATAGTGCATTAAAAAGTTGAAGCTCAAAGAACAAGTATTTGCTCAATTTTAAATAAGTACTATAGTACATCTAGTTCTGATATTGATGGTATATGCTGCACTACACATCTTATTTGAATAATAGTAAAGACCTATCTCACTCTTGCAAAACTGTTAAGATTCTGTGTTATGCACCATGTGACTCATGTTGATATTGATTATGCAAGTGTATCCATGACACTCCCCGACTGTATGCCAAAGTGTCAATGGACTCCACTATTGGGCTAGCTCATCTAGTGTACCTTGAGGAGTACAGCCCTGCTTCTCTATACACTAGCTTACATCACCTGATTTAAGAGTAGTGTAACTTATATCCTACTAGAGTTAAATCTACTAATACTGCAGTGCTGCTAATCACATCAAGGAAAACTAACTACTGTCTCAACAGAGAAACAGTTCTGTGCTTATCTATGGCACCTTCATCAAGGATTCTAACTTAAATCTACTGCCACAGAAGAGATCCAACATTAACTGGTTGCATTTGATACATTTTACTTGGTTTATTTGATACAATATAAGCAGGCATAGTATCTTCCTTCAAATAGGCATAGCTATTAGAAGACCATTGTTTAATTATATACACCTAGCTTTATAGACCACTTTTGCACAAATCATAAAGCTTATGCATACATTAATGGTTATAGTATACCAAATTATTTATGTTCAATGCATGTATGTAGATGCATACTGTGACAAAAAGCATGCAATTGGTATGACAGAATCCAGTACAACCAGAGGATCCTGGATCAAATGAAATAATTTCTACATGATCTAATGCATGTATACGCAACTCAGACTGCACAACTGGCCATTAATCATACAGCTTTTTTAAATATGCAGTATGCATATAAAATAACAAAGACTGGAATGGACCATTTGCTATTTACAAAATATATAAACACTAACATTTCAGATAGACATATTTAATGTTATGCATGTAGATCTTATATAAACCGTGGTATTTACAATAAATTGCTTTGTTACAGTAAACATTTAGACCATACATCAACAGAGCTATAAAAACTATACATTATCAATATTATTATTATTAATTATAAAGCGCCAACAAATTCCATAGCGCTGTACAATAGGTAGACTAACAAACAAGTAGTTGCAACAAGATGAGTTGTGCAAACAGGAACTGAACGTGCTGAGGGCTTTGCCCAAATGAGGTTATATTCTAAGTGTTTAATATATTTTAGATGAAGATATTGTAATGCTTGAACTTACTCTCACTAAATTCTAAATGAAGAATATATCTGTTTGTAAAGATACAAACTACATACTTAAAATCCTTATCTGTTTCCTATTTCACATTCCAATACTAAGTGCTTGTATTCAGCGTAGATGCAATATATATATAACATTTAGTATTGAGGCATATATCTTCTTTACATCATCAAGGCAAAATCCCTGTCTACTGTGGTATACATCATTTTGAACGTAAGGGACATAATGTTAGATCTTATTTAACAAAGTGGCAAAGCAAACACAAACATTTGCTTGCAGTAACAAACATTACACAACATCGTTATCTTAGCTAATCTTGGATGTGTTAGTACAGTTGTAAAATTTTATATAGGACATCTTTCTATATCATCTTAACTCTTATAAGTCAAATTGAAATTACCATCGGGGAGCGAAGAGATATTCTTTTCGTTTCTGACTATTTCCGTTAAATATAAAAGGTTTGAAATGCCATCTAATATCGGCATATCGCAAAAGTGGTTTTTGATGTTTTCACAAAATAATCTTTGAAGAAAAGTTCACTACATGCATTGTACATTACATATTGACTCATAACAAAAACATTTAACATCTGATTTATTGACACAAGGAATTTGATTGTGGGCTATGTTATTTCTTGTTAAATGCAACACTAAATAAAGAGTTAGCATGTGAATGAGATTTTTATCAGTAAATGAAACTGGAATCCAATCACACTGTACTTTGCAATCATTTCTAGATAAATAAAATCAATATATCTTGTTAAGCTTACATCCAAAGCAGGCAATAAAATAAGAAAAAAACATATATAACTTAAAATGCTGCAAACATATGTATGACAGAACACTACAAGCACCATAACTACAACATCACTTTGTAGTTATTAAGGTGTCAGGAGTACTGTGGTGGCCATTTTAATCTAAGAATTCAGACCATTTTAGAATGGTTTAACCTTTTGCCTATGGTACGCCTGAGGCCAGTCCCCACCTTCTCACAGAACCAGGTAGAAGCTTCTGTTAGCTCTCTTGTTTTAAGCCCTGACATGCAGGGCCAGCTGATTGCTCTTAGCCAATGAGCTAAACCCTGCATAACTGGGTCTAGCTCACTGAAGAAAACTTCTGGATGTGAGGAGGCAGGAAGCAGAGCCTGGTGGATCTCAGTTAAGAAGTCGAATCATTCTAAAATGGTTTGACTACTTATATTGGAGAGGTGGTGCCTGGACACCCTACTTCACCATAATCACAATACATACAGGTGATGTCCAAACATTAGAATATTGTGCAAAACTTCATTTATTTCAGTAATGCAACATAAAAGGGGAAACTAATATATGAGATAGACGCATTACATGCAAAGCAAGATAGCTCAAGCCGTGATTTGTCATAATTGCGAGGATTATGGCTTACAGCTCATGAAAACCCCAAATCCACAATCTCAGTAAATTAAAATATTACATGCAATCAATAAAACAAGGAGTGTACATAGAACAATATCGGACGTCTGAAAAGTATAATCATGCATATGGACTCAGTACTTGGTTTGGGCCCCTTTTGCAGCAATTACTGCCTCAATGCAGCGTGGCATGAAAGCTATCAGCCTGTGGCACTGCTGAGGTGTTATGGAAGACCAGGATGCTTCAATAGCGGCCTTCAGCTCTTCTGCATTGTTCGGTCTCATGTCTCTCATCTTTCTCTTGGCAATGCCCCATAGATTTTCTATGCAGTGGCGTCTCTAGGATTCATTTTTAGGGGAAGCACATGGTGGGCCAGGGACAAAACTAGTCTGGCACATTTAACCCCGCCCTCGCCGCAGTTTGACCCCGCCCCTGTCGCATGTTAAGCCCCGCCCACAACACAATGTGTTGTTTTTTTTTAATAATCCCTGGTGGAGGATTCATTATTTTCCACCAGGGATTATTAAAAAACAAACACATTTCCCTTGATACAGTGCCATAGTTGCTAACATTTGAAAAACATTTCCAAGGACATTTTGCAGCACAGCTATCAATTACTGCCTGTGTATAATATCCCTGGACAGTCAGTGCTCACTGTATAATACAGGGTTGTGTGTATAATAAATTGTGACAGTCAGTGCTCCCTGTATAGTGTTGCTCTCTGTATAATACATGGCTGTGTGTTTAATATCCCGGGACAGTCAGTGCTCCCTGTATAGTGTTGCTCTCTGTATAATACAGGTCTGTTTGTGTATAATATCCCAAGACAGAGAGCAGCACTATACATGGATATTATACAGACACAGACCTGTATTATACAAAGAGCAGCACTATACAGGAAGCACTGACTATCCCGGGATATTATACACACACAGATCTGTATTATACAGAGAACAGCACTATAGTATTATACAGATAGCTGAGCATATACCCCATGTCCCAATCTCTAGACTACTACTACCTGTCAACAGCAGCTCCCAGACCCGTGTAACATGGCTAAAGTGTGCGGCAGCTCACACAGATGATTCAGCGATAAAGCGCCCTCTCTGGCAGAGCCAAACTGGGAATCCAAAGCAGCCCTGGAAAAAATATATGCCATTTCTACAAGTCTATATATATATATATATATATATATATATACATATATATCTATATAATACACAAGATCCAGCGCACTCACCTATCCACTAAACAGCAACTTCAATGTTGAAAGATTTTATTTGATTTTTTTAAAACACCTAATTTAGGCAAAAATAATGGGGGTTTAGTTACATTATATGATCATACATTGCATAAGCCTGCCACAACGTCAATGTACCCCATCTTTGGCAGGTCCTACACTAAAAGCCTAATGTCTGCTCTTATGAGATTAACCCACTTACTTGGGGGGAAAAAATTACATCTGGGGCTCTCTGCAGTACAAGGCTAAGTTGCTGTTTAGTGGATAGTGGGGTGAGCTGGATCTTGTGTATTGTATTATTTGGCCCCCAGCAGCACCCCCATTTATGCATGTTCAGGTGAGTGCAGCCAATCCCCTCTTGTTTCACATATATATATATATATATATATATATATATAAGAGAGGGAGAGAGAGAGAGAGAGAGAGAGTACAGTAAGCACACAAGCTCACTGACATGCACAAATAAGCTCACTGACAGACAAAACTCTGACACACACACAAGCTTACTACAGACAAACTCACTTGTATAAACACAAGGCTCACTACAAAGAAGTTCAGGGACACACACAAGCTCACTAAAGACAAGCTCACTGACACACACATGCTCACTAAATAGAAACTCACTGACACACACAAGCAGTACCATCTTAACAGCGTTAAGGGCCCCCAGGCAAAGCAGTGCACTGGGGACCTTCCTACACAACTCACAGGAATACATTTTTTAATTATTGATAGACTGCTGAGTACATACACACAGTACAACACTGAGAGACTGCTGAATACACACACACAGACTCCTGAATGCACACGGGCATTGCTGAATGCACACAGGCTGATTTATACACGTACACACAGACTGCTGAGTCCATACACACACAGACATACAGACTGCTGAGTCCATACACAGACAGACTGCTGAGTCCATATACACACACAGACACACACAAAGACTGCTGAGTCCATACACACACACACACACACACAGACTGCTGAGTCCATACACACACGCAGACTGTTGAATCCATATACACACACACACAGACTGCTGAGTCCATACACCCACAGACACACAGACTGCTGAGTCCATACACACGCACACACAGACTGCTGAGTCCATACACACGCACACACACACACACACAGACTGCTTGAGTCCACACACACACACACACAAAGACACACACACAGAGACTGCTGAATCCATACATACACACAGAATGCTGAGTCCATACATATACACACACACTGCTGAGTCCATACACACACATACACACACAGACTGCTGAGTCCATACACACACAGACACTCACAGACTGCTGAGTCCACACACACAGACACACACACACAGACTGCTGAGTCCATATACACACACAGACACAGATACACAGACACACACACAGAGACTGCTGAGTCCATACACATACTCACAGACTGCTGAGTCCACACACGCAGACTGCTGAGTTCATACACACACACACACACACACACACACACACAGCCTGTTGAGTCCATACAGACACACACAAACACACACACACACACACACAGACTGCTGAGTCCATACACACACGCAGACTGCTGAATCCATACACACACACACACAGACTGCTGAGTCCATACACACATACAGACTGCTGAGTCCATTCATACAGACACACACACAGACTGCTGAGTCCATACACACACACGTACTGCTGAGTCCACACACACACACACACAGACACACACAGACTAAGTCCATACACACACGCAGACTGCTGAATCCATACACACACACACACACACACACAACAGACTGCTGAGTCTATACACACAGACACACACACAGACTGCTGAGTCCATACACACACACATACTGCTGAGTCCACACACACACACAGACACACACAGACTGCTGAGTCCATACACACACGCATACTGCTGAGTCCATTCACACAGACACATACACAGACTGCTGAGTCCATACACACACAGACTGCTGAGTCCACACACACACATACAGACTGCTGAGTCCATACACACACACACACATACACACGCACAGACTGCAGAGTCAATACACACACAGACACAGACTGCTGAGTACATACACACATACACACATAGACTGCTGAGTCCATATACACTCACACACACACACTCACACACACACACAGACTGCTGAGTAGATACACACACACACACACACACACATAGACTGCTGAGTCCACACACAAACACAAGACTGCTGAGTCCATACACACACACCCAGACTGCTGAGTACACACACACATACACACACACACGTTGAGTCCATACACACACACAGACTGTTGAGTACGCCATACACACACACACACACAGACTGCTGAGTCCACACACACACACACACACACACACACACACAGACTGCTGAGTCCATACACACATACAGACTGCTGAGTCCATACACACACACACAGACTGCTGAGTCCATACACACACAGACACTCACAGACTGCTGAGTCCATACACACACAGACACTCACAGACTGCTGAGTGTATACACACACACACACACACACACACACAGACTGCTGAGTCCATACACACACACACACACACACACAGACTGCTGAGTCCATACACACACACACATACAGACTGCTAAGTACATACACACACAAGCTTCCTCACTAGCAGACACACACACACACACACATATCAAGCGTACCTGCCACTGGAGGCTGTTGCTGGGCCTTTCCAGCAGCAGCTAGGTCTGCTGCTTAACGGCAGGGGCGGGGCTTATTTGCAGGAGGCAGGCCCTCATTTGGGGACGGGGCCTGTGCCAGGGATCCTGTCAGTGCTCCCTCCCTCCACAGACAGCACCCAGCGCTCCAGCTCCTCTGGCCAGACTGTCCTGCATTCCCTCGGGCTGTAACAGATTGTTACAGCCCGAGGTAATATAAATTAAGCACATGGCCAGCAAGTTTCCGGCATTTGGGGGGCCCAAGGAGGAGGACAGCATGATGTAGGGGGGTCCATGGACCCCTTTGGCCACCCCCTAGCAACGCCACTGTCTCTATGGGGTTCAGGCCAGGCGAGTTTGCTGGCCAATCAAGCACAGCAATCCCACGGTCATTGAACCAGGCTTTGGTGCTTTTGGCAGTGTGGGCAGGTGCCTGCTGGAAAATGAAGTCAGCATCCCCATAGTGCTCGTCTGCGGAAGGAAGCATGAAGTGCTGCAAAATCTCCTGGTAGATGACTGTGTTGACCCTGGACTTAACGAAGCACAGTGGACCAACACCAGCCGATGACATGACATGACTCAACACAGGCTGTGGAAACTTCACATTGGACTTCAAACATCTTGCAGTGTGTGCCTCTCCATTCTTCCTCCATACTCTGGGTCCAGACTTTGGGTCTCTGGTTTCCAGATGAAATGCAAAAGCTGCTCTCATCAGAAAAGAAGACTTTGGACCACTGAGCAACAGACCAGGTCTGTATTTCTTTAGCCCAGGTAAGAAGTTTCTGACGTTTGTTGTTCAGGAGTGCGTTGATAAGAGGAATACGACATCTGAAGCCCATGTCCAGGATCCGTCTTTGTGTGGTGGCTCTTGATGCACTGACTCCAGCCTCAGTCCACTCTTTGTGAAAGTCCCCAACACATTTGAATGGCCTTTTCCTGACAATCCTCTCCAGGCTGCGGTCATCCCTTCTGCTTGTGCACCTTTTTCTTCCACACTTTTCCCTTCCACATAAAAGTTTTGCACGATATTCTAATTTTTTGAGTATCACCTGTAAATGTGTTCAGAAATCAGTCTGTGTAAATAAACATTGTCCTTGCTCTAAATTAAGTTTTTGTTGCATAGATTGCTGTTAGCAAGTCACCTAAACTTTTCAGGACAGCCCCTCCTTGGACCACACCACTTTTGTCCATTTGAAATGTTGGGAGATATGCATTGGCATGGCTCCTTATTTCGCTCTTAATTGTGTGCTATTATGTCTAATTATATAATGTACACTTTTCTAAGATGAACATTAGTGAATACTTGTTACAGAGTGTCCCTATATAAGGGTAGTATAAAAGTAAAGTGAAATAAATAAAAAGCAAGACTGGGGTACTCTTACATTTAGGATGGCAGGGAAAGGGCAGGTAGAAAAGTCACTGAAAGATTTCTTTTTTTAATCTTGATTTTAACTGTATACTCAATCACACAAACATAAACATCCTAAGCAGGCCCAGACTGGCCATCGGGCAAAACGGGCAAATACCCGATGGGTCACAATGACCATGCGGCAAGGCTGGCAGGCGAGATCTCCCTTAAACACAGCATCCTTTACACACACAGCACACCTTATTTATTATTTATTATTATTATTGCTATTTATAAAGCGCACACAGATTCCGCAGCGCTGATATATAATATATAGCTCTGGGGGCATGGCTGACCGCCGAGCAAAATGGATGTGTAAGAAATTGCTCCAGCACATGGGCTCCAATTCACACGATAATGTAAACAGCAGAACCATCCGAACCTCACCCAATTAACATGTCACATCACAAGGCTAAAAAAATCTACCTCAAAAGCCAAGAAGCTCAACTTCTTCAACCAAAAACCGCTCTCAATCTCGGAGGTCATGCGAGCTGCCCTGCATGATGGCACTGATGACTCGGACGTCAGCAAGCACTTGGCGACTCAGGATATCTTCACACCCACTGACTGCCTTACAAAAGATTATTTTAAAGCACACCATAGAAGCTATGTCCGCTAAACTCATACACACATGGCAGTCCACGCCAGAACATCGCATGTGGAGAACAAATCTAAAGAGCTAACTAATGCTTATAATGATATGGCGAATCACGTACAAGCCCTAGAACAGAAACTAGAAAACATGGAAGCACACATGGCAGACACCGAAGACAGGGTGCGAAGAAATATCCTGCGCCTATGAGGAGTCCCCTAGTCTGTCTTACCGTGCAACCTCCAGGTATACACTAGGGGCCTCCTGCAAGCTTACCCATCCCAACATATATGTTGTAAGTTAACAGAATCCACAGGGTCTCCAAACCGCACTTCCTACCGTACTCAACGCCCCGCGATGTCCTCCTTCGGGCGCACTATTTCCATATTAAGGAAATTATCCTCCGATCCTGTAGACACAAGCTTGACCCACATGAAGATTATCCTACAGTACGCACCTGTCGGCAGCAACACTGCGGCGTAGGAAGGAATTGCAACAGGTAACAACGGAGCTAAGAAAACAGGGGATTTGCTACAGGTGGGGATACCCCACAAAGTTGCTACTTATCAAAGATGGAGAAACCAAAGTCATCAACTCTCCAGAGGAAGGCGCAACACTCCTGGAGGCATGGGGCCTTAGCACTAGGAGGCTGGCAGAATCCTCCACTCCATCCTGCAAAAAGTTGCCAGCATGGCAAAAATTGGCACATGAACTGCGCCACTCTGAGGCACCTTACAAGGCCGCAAGTAACCTTTATTGAAGTTTAATGCAATATGTTGGTTGCACTTTGTTTAACGTTAACTGGTTAATTTAGAATTGTATTAATATGCCAAATGTGTTGTGATGACATGAATGCACTAAATGATCTTTATGGTGAACCAACTCCAATGTGAGAAACATGTAGAACTCACTGGTAGCAATAGAAGAGACCCTGACATTAGAAGGATAAAACAACACTTGATATGGCACACCCGTAGCACTTTTCACTCAGCCACATTAGAACACGCAACAGGCCACAAACCACCTGCTTGACTCACATAGGTGATATTTGCAATACAAACACCCAAGCTGCAAATGCCATTTGAAAATACACAAGACATAGAACAATGGAAAGGCTACAACTGTGCATTGCACATAGCAACAATCAGGGCCCTCTGTGCCAAACTGTAGACCACATGTAGTCATGTAAGCCTATACCCCTTATAACCCATTCCTTGGGTCTGCATGCCTCACAAAGCTTTATCCATTTTAAATCATCGTACACATTACCTACCAGGCATCCTCAGACCATGAAGAGATCACACAACCTGAGCATACCAACAGGTGCCTCACGATCTCTACTCACGATATGTGATAAAAGATCACTGTTGCCTATATGCTGTTACTGAAATTGTTTAATGATAATGTTTATGTTTCACTTGATGATCACTTGCATATGTTACCTCCAATATGACAATTGGTCAAACAAAGTTTCTGCTTAAAATACCCAATACACACTGGAGTCCCCAAGCCACCCGCTAGGAAGTTTTCACTCCTATCCCGCACGGTACGATTCTCGCACCCTGACCATCAGAGGTCAAGCGTATTTTTTATTTTCCTCTACTTCCTTCCACCTCTCCCTTGCTCACCCCCTCCCCCCCACCCCCCACAATCCCCGTTGACTGTACTCAGCTAGGCACCTGGGACATGGCTTACACCCGATTATATAGAGACTATCCTAAAACCATTGCGACCTCAGGCCCATCTCGCCCTCACAAGCTAAATATGCTTCACAAAAGGCGCATACTGCAGGAAGACTTAAAACGCAAAGAAGCGGACATTGTTTGCGTACAAGAAACGCACTTCGTTACAAATAGAGTCCCCAAATTTGGCCTTCGAGACTACCCCACACAATACCATGCCACCCACTCCTCAAAATCAAGAGGTGTCTCCATTCTCCTGCACAGCTCTCTATAAGTAGAACTTCTTCACATGAAAAAGACAGCCAAGGAAGATACATTATTCTACACTGTATTATAAAAAATATCTAATACGCAATAATATGTCTCTATGGCCCAAATGAACAACAACGAATTTTCCTTCATAAAGTCTTAGCAAAAATACCAACCAATACACATTGTAAATTGCTCATATATGTTGAGACCTGAACCATACGCTGATCTCGCAAATGGACACCACAATACTGATCACCTCAAACAGGCATGCTAAATTTAGGCCCACAAACAAGGCACTCACGAAACTCATCTCAGAACATGGGCTTTATGGCACTTGGAGGACAATACATCCAAACAATAAGGAATTCTTGTAGTACTCCACAGTGCATAAAACATATTGTAGAATTGACAGCATACTATTGTCGGGGGCCTTTCCCAAAAGTCACCCATTGCTCTATAGAGAATATGATATGGTCTGACCATGCCCCAGTCATCGCAACCCTGACATACCAATACCAGCACAGAGGCACACTACGTTGGCGTCTGAACGACTCGCTCCTACATGATGCTTCATTCGTGGAACAACTGACAGAAAACATAAAAACATACTTCCAAATGAACACAACTCCAGATGTACCAACACTCTCATCTGGCAAGCTCATAAACCCGTCATATGGGGACTGCTAATCAGTAGGGCCTTCTACGTAAACTAAGGGAGACAACCACTGCCCACCTTGCACGACCCTCCTAGGCCCATGCCAACACTATAGCTGAAACTACAACCAAACTCAACACACTGTCCTTAAATAAAGCACACATCCTAACCAAAATGAAACTGAAAACATACTCTCAAGGTAATAAAGCTGGGAAAACTCTTGCAGCAATGCTTAGACAAGAACAGGTCAACTCCAAAATTCCACACCTGGTCACCAAAACAGGCAAGAAACTACATAACCCACAAGACAAACAACAAAATGGCAACATACTACCAAACCCTTTATAACCTTAAAGATGACACTTTGGTACACCAACCAACCAATCAGAAAATAGGGGGCTTCCTAAAATGCACTACACTACCGACACTGTCAGAAGCACACAGAACTTCCATGCAAAACCCAATCACAACACAAGAAATATTAGACACTATCCACTCTCTTCCCCTGGGGAAATTGCTTGGGCCTGATGTTCTCACCAATTCTTATTATAGACAGTTTGGGCCCCTTTTGGCTCACCACCTAGAAAAAGTATTTAATCACATAATATAGACAGGACATATGACCCAAGAAATGTTTATGGCACATGTTGCCACCCTCCCGAAATCTGAAGGGACCCCAACTAGAAGCCAAAACTTGCAACCCATTTCATTATTGAACACAGATTTCAAACTCAAAGCAAAAAATCTCAAACAGATTGGCCCCTTTTATGCCATCCCTTATCCAAAAGGACCAGGTGGGCTTCGTGGGAGGTAGGCAGGGCGAAGACGGCACCCGGAAGGTTTTGGACCTCCTGGATGGGATGCAGACGCAGAACAAGCTTTCGAAAGACTCCATTAGCCTTTCCTCCACCCCAATTCTCATCACTAATCACTAATAAGTGATTATAGCAGCAGTTAGGGTGTAGAGGAATAGTAGAGATTAATGCAGCTCTCTCTCCTTTAAATCAGCCTTGAAAAGGGATATTGAACAAACACTGATGGATGCATAATGGAATTACAATGGAATTTTTAGCCCATAGACCAATGACACTATGCATGTCCCATATCGAACTCTCCAGGAACATTCTCTACCGGTCCCTACGCACCTCAAACAGAGCTTCCAAAACACCTCTGATATCTGCTGGAGATTTCAAGAAGACAAAGGCACCATAATCCACACCTGGTTGCACTGCCCCAGACTCAGCAAATACTGGCAAGATGTTGCTACTGTAGCACAAGAATGCACGAAAGTGGATCTACCCTTCTTACCTTAAACTTCTACCGCTACCAAAACAGATCCGAAAGAGCCAGAAATACTTATTATACCACATCCTCATAGCAGCCCTCACAGTGATTAGTAGACTGTGGAAACAATCTTTTCCCCCGATGATAGGGCAATGCATCACAGCCGTGGACACCAACAAACAGTATGAGACAATGACCAGAAGAACCCAGCCACAGGCCACTTTTTGGTCTGCAGCATGAGAACCGTGGGATAGACATAAACCACACAGCAGCACCTCCTAGTTCAGAACTAAACCCGCCCGCTGTCACCAAAGAACGAGGAATCTCCACTGGGAAAACAGAAAAAGAAACATACACTTAGAACTGCAGACCAGACACCCAGCCATAGGGACTAACATACCCCGTAGCTACACCCAACTACGCTCACTCTACTAACATCTCAACAAAAGGAAATAATAAAGGAAAAACAGGAGCGTCCCTAGCTAAGATACCCCCTCCCTCGCCACCTTTTCCCCTCCCTGGACCATCCTACTCCTCCAACAACTAAAGACTGCCCCTTGGCTATTACACTACGGAACCCCAATTTAATGAGCTACTTCCCACTGATCGTAGGCGCCCTTCCCACACACTACTCATGCACTCAAACTGGGTGCTATAGGGGTGGTTGAGACTGACAAACATGCCTGAACTATTTGACAGATTTTAAAACCAATGTAACAATATGTTTATTGTATAACAACATGCACATTTTGGATGGATATGGGAATGATTCTCCCTTCTGATGACCCCTCCTTTTATTTTGTACCTCAAAACTAATAAAAATTGTCAAATTAAAAAATATTTATAGCTCCCCTCACACAAACAGTAACCCATACACACACACTGTGCTCCAACACACATTGAATTCCTCATACACACAACACCCCTCATTCACACACAGCACCCCCCACACACGCTGCACCTCAACATACACACAGCACCCTTCATACACATTACACCAAGGCTCGGACTGGCCATCGGGCACACTGGGCAAATGCCCGGTGGGCCGCAGTGGCCATGGGCCGAGGTCGGCAGGGGAGGTCTCAGGATCTCCCCTGCCAGTCTATGCAGGGCCGGCACTCTCCTAGTGCCGGCCCGGCTGTTTGCCACGACGGGCCGGTGGGGAGATCAAAGATCTCCCTCACCGGCCCAAATGCGGCCGCTGGCGGGGAGGGAGGGAGGGAGACAGACAGCCGCCAGGAGAGGAGGACCCGGCGGAGCTCTAACTTGCAGCTCCGCCGGGTTCCTCTCACGAGATCCATGGCTACGACCGGAGTTGCCATGGCTACGACCGGATCTCGCGAGAGTGAACTCTAGCCTCACAGGCTAGAGTTCACTCACCCACGAGGACCACCAGGGAACACCGCCTCCCAGTCACCAGTGTGCCGGACCCCCCCTCCCAGCCTAAAGGTAAGAAGGGAGGGGGGGACATAATACCTGTTTTTTGTTTCCCCCCCCCCCCAAAACACACACACAATAACATTTATACATCACTCTCACACCCATCACACACAGCACTCTCTCACACAGCACTCTCACACCCATCACACACAGCACTCTCTCACACAGCACTCTCTCACCCATAACACACAGCACTCTCTCACACCCAGCACTCTCATACCCATCACACACAGCACTCTCTCACACAGCACTCTCTCACACAGATCTCACACAGCACTCTCTCACACAGCACTCTCACACACAGCACTCTCACACAGAGCACTCTGACACACAGCACTCTCACACCCATCACACACAGCACTCTCTCACACAGCACTCTCTCACCCATCACACACAGCACTCTCTCACACAGCACTCTCACACCCATCACACACAGCACTCTCTCACACAGCACTCTCTCACACAGAACTCTCTCACACACACAGGACTCTCTCACACACACAGCACCCATCACATACAGCACTCTCTCACACACAGCACTCTAACACCCATCACACACAGCACTCTCTCACACACACAGCACTCTCACACCCATCACACACAGCACTCTCTCACACAGCACTCTCACACCCATCACACACAGCACTCTCTCACACAGAACTCTCTCACACACACAGGACTCTCTCACACACACAGCACCCATCACATACAGCACTCTCACACCCACAGTACTCTCACACCCATCACACACAGCACTCTCACACCCATCACTCACACACAGCACTCTCACACCCATCACTCACACACGGCACTCTCACACACCGCACCCCTCACACACATATACTGCACCCCTCACATACACACAGAACCCCCCCAACACACTGCACCACAACACATACACAATACTTCCAAATATATATATATATATATATATATATATATATATTTATATATATATATATACATACACACACACACACTACACTCTTAACATACACACTCTGGATCCCCTATACACACACTAGATTCCTTGTAAGCAAACACAGATTACACCCCTAAACACACACTACATCACCTATACACACACACACACACACACTATAGCCTGTATGCACACACTTGCTATATCCCCAATACACACATTCTCTACAGCCCATAGCCACATATGCATCACATTACACCACAAACACAACACGATTAAAACCAACCTTATTACACAATACCACACCACTACCAGCTCACTCTACATACACGCAATACCACAAGCAGGCTCCAAACACATGCACAATACTCTTTCCTGGCCCTTTTGTCTCCTGGTTTATAGAGACACCAGAGACAAGTTGCAAGGAAACACAGCGCAAGCATGTTATTAAATTTGCTTGCACTGTGCAGAACAAATACAGGACTTTTTTCTCATGCTAGAGCTCTTTAGCAGAGCTCTGCGCATGGTCTGCCCTGGAAAAGCATTGAACCAACATGCTCCCTTTTTAGTGGGCCGCTGTGTTAAAAATATGCCCGGGCCGAATTTTTCTCCCAGTCCGGCCCTGATTACACCCCTTACATACACACACACACTGCACCCCACAGACACACACTGCACTCCAAAACACACAGCAACCCTCACATACACACAGCACCCTCACACACACTGTACCCCTTACACACACTCATCCCATACAAAGCACCTCTCACACACATATAGAAATATTCAGTTGGGAGTTGTTCGCTCCTGCAGAACCTCTCACCCTGAATATAATCAGCAGGAAGACACTCCAGTAGTGTCTGGGGCTTAACCCCTATTTAATATTAAAATTGAATAAAATATCCTCATTCAAAACAAAATAGACGATTAATTGTTTTGAATGTGAATATAGGCTGGAAATGTTTAAAGAGCAATTAACCGGTATACACCTATCTCAAACCAAAGAGAAAGAGGGTTATATGTGATCAGAGTGAATACAAAAGCTAATCAGCTTGTCTCTGACCAAAGATTAACTCAAGGCTGTCCTCTCTTGTATAGACTTGATTCAAATGTAGCATAAGTAATGAGGTTTACCAAAGGGTTAATGTATGCTTAAATCTTATAGAAAGCAGTTAGTAGGTATACACTTATCTCAAACCAAGGAGAAAAGTTATATATGATCAGAGTGAATAGAGGTATAAAAGCTAATCGGCTTTTCTCTGACTATAAATTAACTTAAAGCTATCCTCTCTAATAAAGGCTTTATTAAAACAGGCTGGAATAATGAGGTTGCTAAAAAAGGTTAATAAATGCTTTAGTCTGCAAAATATTGGGAGATGCTTTCGTTTCTATGCTAGGTGTTCACTCCAATGTGCGAACCCTATTAGGCTGGCTAATTAAAGTCAGGACAATATATCTATGCCTTCTTATACATTTGTATGGGCTATAGAAAATTCTTCCATAACTAATGGGTTCCACTAAAGGACAGTATAGTATACAGAAAGAACTATAATAGTTCCATGTGAAGTAACATTACCAAGATGTTTAAGAAAGATACAGCATAGATGCAAGCTAAAGCCTCTCTCCCTGGTAAACTTGCTAGACAGTCAGAGTATAAAAAGAGTTTAGTATTTTCTGATGATAACAGGTGCAATTCATCAGTTTCTACAGACAAAATGACCATGTAAACATAGGCAAAAAAAAAATAAAAATCCTGGAGGCACAAGATAATTTCCCATCTGGAATATGGGATGAAAGGTGGATGGATGGAAATTTCTTCTTTTGAATAACCCCATATTAATTTTTCAGAAGCCTCTGTTTATAAACATTCCTGTATGTCTGGTAATGAAATGCTAGCTAGAGTCTTCAATGTGTTCAAGTTGTTTATGTGCCAAACTGCACTCTGGGACATGTTGCCCATGCTCCTCTTTTCATGATTCACACAGCAGTGTATGCCTTAACCCCTTAAGGACACATGACATGTGTGACATGTCATGATTCCCTTTTATTCCAAAAGTTTGGCCCTTAAGGGGTTAAAGGTCATGTCTCGAGACATGAATGTTACTGGTGATAAAGCCTGATCATCAGTTAGTAGTCTCAGAAGAGGTCAGCTCTTATGTGCTTATTTGCTAGCAGAAAGGCCTATGTTAGGTTAGGGACCAACCCAGGTTGGTAATTTTAAGGTTTGAGACGGAGGGATTGCTATGTTTGAGTTCAGATGTTCCTCGTGAAATTCAGATGCCAAAGGGTAGCAGTACTCAAGCAGTGACACAAACATGTGATCATCTTTCTCGTGTTCAAGTAATTTATGACTATTTCTAATAAATAAAATTGTCAACAGGCCGACCTGTTGGTCTGAGGAAGAGAAAAGAAGCACCCAGGCACAGCAATTAAGTCCAGATGGACAAGTCAAAACCCCAGGGGTTTGATATTCAGAAGATATTAGAAAAATAATGGACAGACTAAAGGTCAGTGCTGGTAGAATACTAAAATGATCCAGTATCTAATCGGAAACGAAAAGACAGTAGGTTAAAAAAGTAATTGATAAAATAGTCTAAGTCAATCATAAAGCAAGAGGGTTGCAGCAGAAAATATGCAAGGACAATAAGCAAATCACAATGGGACAGCTGTGACTGATTCTGATTACAGAACCCCTTTACGAATGTTGTATTCTGTGTATATTATGAATTAGCAAACCATGTGTCAGGTTATTGAATCAAGGCTGCAGGAAATTAGTGTACAGAAACAATGAGTGTTAGTCATGTTCCCTGAACGTCAGTATCAACAATTTACTAGCTGTTCCAACAATGGAAGTTTTTCAAGTGAATGAAACAGGCTGCCCTAATGCCCCTCTCATAAACACCTTTTATCAAATGGATATATGGGGGCCATTAGAAAATTGCCTATCTGATTATTTTCCAATTGTCTATGAGATTTAAGTTAATTAATGTGGAGTAGATTTAATGTTATTATTTTCACGTATCTTACCTCTTATCACAAACTGCTATGTCTTTTACTGATTGCGTGTCTTCAGCTTGATGAATGGCTAAATAAGAGTGGATGATGTCTGCTTTGTGCAGGCAGTTTGCAATGTGCCAAGGGTTCTAACATTCACAGATGTTCTTTTTTTGGCCTCAAAACATGCAGTGGTTAATGATTCAAATCTTTTACTTTATGAAGTCATGGCTGACAGATTTTCTTCTGTTTTCAGTCACAATAAATGTGAGTAAAGCACAAGATTAACAAGTTGATTTAATGCCCACTTGCCCGGTTTTAAAGTTTTACACGCCACATGGATTACTGAAACACAGTAATTTGCAAAACTGGAACATAAAAATGGTGTCTTAGAGGAGTGTAGTGGTTATGATACCAGGGGTATCACAGTGCCACAGTAAGTAGTCAAAATGTTGAGTATGGTTTGAAAACCTAGGTCCTGCTGGGCGGCTGTGGCCACTTATCTTGCTTCCAGTTTTCTCCTGCTGGAGATATCAGTTATCTCTACAGAGCTTAGCAGGGATGAGTAGCAGCAGAGTGCTCTTACTGAGGTCTGGGATCAGCTATTCTCAGCTCTAGGGAGATATCATCTTCTCCTAAAATGACTACGTACCATGGACACAGTAATTGTTATGGTGCTTGGAGGGCTCCTTTATTTAGGATTAGTCACAGTAAGCAACGCAATGGACAAATTTCTCCACTTCATTGTCTTGTTTCATTTGTTTGTATGTGCATAGGAAATAACTATTCAGGGCACAGCTTGACTGTCACTGATGTCAAAACACTTTACTTAATATTTTTATAAGCTTTTTTAAATTATCACAATCTGTTATAAAAACCTTTCAAATTATTTATCTACAGAAGTCCCCATTAATATCCAAATGTATTTTTTATTTTAAATGGATTGTGATCATTTGAAAAGCTTATCCAAAAATATTAACTCAAGACCTAAGTTGGAATGAAATAGAGTAAAGTTCCAACCTGAATTACTATTTTTTTAATCAAACCTTAAAAAATGAAAGTCTACATGATTCATGGATAATTGTTGAAGACCTGTAATGAAGCAGAATTTTATAGATCCAAGTATCAGTAGATACTTGTGGTTCCTCTTTGTCATCTAAAGTCAAATATAGTAACCCCCTGCTGGCAATTCACATGTGCCATGTGTGACTGTTGACCTGGCACCCCGACTGGATACCTCCGCCAATCGATGCTTCCTAGCTGACACTGAGGACCATAAGTACCGCACTGGACACCATAAGCACCGTAGACCCCACGAACCACCGCAGCTTGGTTGGGGTCTCGCCTTCCCTTCCCATCCTGGACCAAACTCCTGGATCCAGGGACTCAGTGGGAAGGCCTCTCCTCCAAGAGAGTAAAGCTGTGATGCACTACGAGCTAGTGGTATAGCTGTATAGCGGTTCCCTACAATCACGAGACCAGGCTACATGTTGAGGGTTAAGCAGGAATGGTTTAATGGTAGCCACACTGGCCTTTTATGCAAGTCACCCACATGGACCTTGTTGGGGACAGGGACATAAAGTTATACACCAATGATAACACGTTTACAATGTATGACACTACCACATACAATACAATAAGCATTCCCCTTTACTTAGGAGATAATTGATTCAAGCACTATGCTAAACTCAATTATCTCCAAACACCAAAATTTTTTTTTTTACAAAACTCCAAAAATACCTTAAAACACATAAAATCCCCATAAAAGTTACATCCCCTGATAGCCCTGATCTGGGTGACCAACATATCCAAAAATCACCTAGATCAGTTCAGGGGTTCAGAAATTTTATGGAAGTCATAGTTTTTACTGACCGCAGGCATGGTCCCATAGCCAAAAATAGTTCAAGCCTAAGTGCCGCTGGTGGACCGATCGGGAACCACAAGGCTTTCATGTCGAAGATAGTTCCAGGGCATTCACGGCTAAGTCCCCCTGAAGTCTATTTGTGGTTTTCGGCCGTGCGAACAAGATGGCCGCCACCTTGTGGTCGAATGGCACTTCAAATGGCTCGGGACCACTTCGAAAGTTCGAATGGCTCCTGTAACCAGTCCCAAGAGGCACAAATAGTTTTTTCAGATAGGGTTTAACACCAGGGCTATAGTCACAGGGTAAGAGGCCGGCAAGTATGCCCCTCCAAAGACCCGTGACGAGGTCCAGTTCATGTTTAGCTTCCACATTTGGTCATGTCTCATCTGACCTCATTGTAGATGGGATCCATCACAGACCTCTTCTTGAACTCTCATACACATAGTGCATATTGCATTGCTCACCACAAACATTGGATATACAACATAGCTAACTGCTCCATGATCAGAGCCTGATTACCTGTTTTTTGTTTGTTTTTTGCAATTTGATCATAAACAGCTACATTGTGAAAGGAATTATATCTCTTCTCTAAATTTAATATTTCATAGTAGTTTCGAAATGTGACCCTACATCCATGGGCAGTGGGTGGGGCCCCTAATATTAACTAAAAAAGGGGACCTTTTGTCTCCTCCCCTGGCTTCCACCAATTGCGGTGGTTTGGAGCTTTAATTAATTATAAAATAGGGGGTATAGAGCTTTTACTATTGTCCACCCCCCCAAATAATAGAAAAAAACCCATGGGAGGGATTAGTGGTCCCCCATCCCCTAGCCATCCACCTAAATAAAATTCTACTTAAACCTTCTCACCCTAATAATAGTGAGGATATGGACAATGAATCTAAAACCTGTAAAAATAAAAAATAAAACATTATACTTAACATCAGACATCTTTTTTTCTTCCAATCCTTTGGAACAAACTAACCTGCTCGAGGTATATGCACTGCTCCCCTTGCTGGGCCACATGAACCAAATGCTTTGCATGTCCATGCTGCTCCCCTCCTCAGGTTGTGCAGACCGAATGCTCCACGAAGCTTCACAACCTGAAAAGGGAAATATAAAATGCTGCAGTTTGAAAGATGCTGCCCTCTTTAAGGGCGAGTCCTTATATAGTTTAAATTAAGTGACATCATACCCTTAAAGTGACCATGTCGTCTAGGCAATCAGAATGGAAGAGCTCTGGCTGATTCTGATTACAGAACTCCTACATGAATGTTGTATTTTGTGTATATTATTAGTTAGAAACCGTGTGTCAGTTTATTGTATTGTGGCTGCAGGAAATTAGTGTACAGAAACAATGAACAGATGTGCATTAGTCATTTTCCCTGATCTTCAGTATCAACAATTTACTAACTGTTCCAACAATAGAACTTTTTCAAGTGAATGCAACTGACAGCCATAATGCCCCACTTTTAATTTTTGGAGTCTCAGAAATCAAGTGGACCAATCAGATATTGTCTAAGCTTCTATAAAGCTTACTTTGACCCTTATTCAGTGCCCTATCGTGGTTTCTGCCCTGATACACATTTAGTTCTAATAGTAAGTCTATCTTGATATCCTGATATTGACCTTGGCTTATATTTGACTTTGTGTATTTTTGGTTTCCTGACCCAGCTTATTTCAGACTTTGAGAATTTCTGGAATCCTGGCTTGCTTATTTGTTTATCCATATCTCTATAGTCATGTCCTTGGCTATCACTGACTTTGTCTTTATCTTTCTTAGATTAAGTCCCACCACTCTAAGGCCTGGTAATATATCTATTTATTACCTTTGTTTGTGTGATTTTCACCATTTCCTGTAAATTAGGGTATGCCCCTCAACATTCTTCTGATCTTCAACCCCCCCAAAAAAGGCAAAATAAAAATCCATAATAAATTATTACATTAATTAAAATAAAAAAATAAAAACAAATGCTGGAAAAAGTAAAAACACACTACAATCAAAAATAATCCATCTTCACCCATGGAGGGTTCACAGCAGAATGAGCGCACATAGCAGGAAAAGCCCTTTTATTAAAATTTCCCAGGCTATTTACTATCTAGCCAATCCTGGCTGCATTTGGCTTTGGTAAATCTGCAAATTGTCGGTCAGAATTTGGTAGCATTTACTTGGTTATGTCCATTTGGACAAAGTCCTGTGTTTAATAATTAGCCCTGATATAGCTGAAGAAACAAATGGCAAAATCTAGATGTTGTTACAATTCTGAAGTTAAATGCCTTGGTCCTTAGGGAGTTAAATTCATAAAATACCATTCTTTTCCATTCATACTGCAATTGGTTTTTAAATCGGCCTATGTTTAACCCTTTTCCTCCATAATACAGGAATATATTTGATATTTAAAGGTTTACAAACATTGCTTGACATTAAACTTACAGATGATGGTTTTGAAAACACATAAATGTTTGTTCATGAAATGTTATGCTCTTTCACAAAGCTGGTTTTATGGAATGACCTGAGTAAAGTTAACGGCCCAAGAGTCATAGCACTGCGCGCTGGAATCCTAAAAACATTATTGGAAAATAAATATTGATCTAATTTGTGGACTCATAATTTGGTTCAGGCAAATCTCAAACACGACAAGGCAATGTCTACAGGACAGAAAACAACAGGAAAAATATGGTTAATATAACAATAAACTCTAGATAATAAATATAGTAATAAATATAGAGCACTATATTTGCAAACAATACATGTTTATTTGCAAATTATACATGTTTATTTGTATAGTTTTTAAAAATTATATACCTTTGATTTATTAATCTAATTTGATTTGCTATTACATATACAGCATATGTTATTCACATACTTGTTAGCATGTAGTTCTAAAATAGCTTCAAGTCAGTGATATCTAGACTTAGAGATTTGCTTCGGTCCTAACTACAATTCAGGAGAATTTAGGGTGATTAATTTGATTTTCCGAGCTCTGAGATGAAATATACCCGAATCAGAAACCAAACAAAATGCGCGGTAGTCGAGCATGTCAGTTTCAGTTCATGATTCTAAATTCTGTGTTGTGTAAAAAGAGATGATTGATGGGGGAAAATAATGTTTGAGAGAGAAGTGAGAAGTAGAGAGAGAAAAAGAGGACCAGCAAAAATAAAGTCTTGCTGAAGTGCTTTACGTGTCTTTTTTCATTTTGGAAAACATGCAGATTTCAGTAGAAATTGTCACTTTTATAAATTAACCTTGACACCCCCCTCCCCCCCCTTCCCCTGGCATCATTCCTGTTGCTTCCCAGTTGTTTAGCTCAATGAAGCTAAACTCGAGAAGCAGCAATTGCTCAGAGAGCCTGCTTTGCAAAGACTTCTCATTGAGCTGCATTGGGAATTCTTCAGTTGGAAAGTCACTGAAAAACTGGGCTGGAGAGAGCTTGCAAATAATTCCTTCAAGAGATATGCAGCTTTTGCAAGCTAATTTTAGATACACCTCCAATTTAAAAATGCATAATTGAATCCATGTTTTCATATAATATAATGAGGGTGGGAGCTGGGAACATTAGGGTGCCCACCCCTTGCATATTTTTTAGATCCTCTGCCCATGAGTGTTGGTGAGGTGTAGACATTAGGTGCGCTTGGTTATAATATGTAGCCCACATCCGCTGACCATGGGTGGGGCACATTAGGATGTGCCTCTATGTATTTAATTTAATAGCCTCCATTCCTGGCTGCTTGCAGACAAATCGGCCAAAATCAGGACAAAATTTAAAGCTCACTCAGAGCCTGCAGTGTAAAATCCAGACATTGCACTGGATGATTTTGCCCCATTTGGTATGGTCCATTCAGACTTGTGAATAACCCTGATTGTGTTTAAGAGATCTTGTCTGAAGTATATGCTGTGAAGCTCACTTGGCTGATGTTGGTATTTTTTATCTATGCCTGTTAATATTTTAATTTAGCTGCCCATTTTGTGGGGCAGCGGTGAGTTTTGAGAAGCTTTTTCTAAAGTGACAGGGAACATGCATGCAGGGCTAGCTGATGTGAAACCAGTGCACCATGGGAATGAGGCAGGCAGGACAGAGAGACATGGGAGCTGAAGCAATATGGACTTGGTTAGACAAGGTGGAATAGAGTTTATATTAGTCTTAGTAAAACTGAAGGAGAAATGCACAAGGAGGAATAAAAAGAGGCAGGGGACAAAACTAAGAGAGAAATTATCTTGAAGGAAAGTGCATAAGCTGACAGAGGAAGAGGCAGACAGCTAACAAAAAAATGAATTTCGAGTTATGAACCTGAAATACCAAGGGACAGAGGGAGTTTGCATACAATATACATCACACATACCCACCCACAGTCACAGCTTACATTGCTGTAAGGTATTAATAGCATTTGTAATCACACACATTGACATTTCCCAAAAATAGATCCTTGTAATCACACACACTACCCCATCTAATCACACACACACACACACGGATCGTTCACAAACACAGACAAACATACAAATGCACACTGAATTTAATACATAGACGTTGTAAAAATACATCTCTGCATGCATGCACTAACTCTTCCAGGGTTACTGCAACCAAAAGACTGCATTTTAACAATACATGGTTTCTTAATTGGTGTAACTCTTGGTGTCACTACCTCCCTCCCCCTACAAATAAATAAATAAAGCAAAAACATACCTGCAATCCCAAACTGCTGACTAATGATGCTATCAGAGGTGGAGTTACATTTCAGGCAACAAGCTGCTGTATCTCTGTATCCCAGTTTAGAAAATACAGAGTACAAGCACCGTGATCACTTCAAAACATAAACACAGTTTACGCACAATTAAGCTACCATAAATGCAGATAAATGAGGTATTCTCACCAACTCTACGCAGACAAACAGGAATTCACACTGATGCAATTACAATGCATACTGATAGCACATACTAATTTACTCTAGCAGTCACATACTTGCCATTTACATAGTTACATCACTGTATTCACACATTCACTTCTGCCAATAGCAGCTGTGTGCTGTGCAGTACTATGTTGGATGTCACAAGAACTTTACACAGTTACATCACTGTATTCACACATTCACTACACTACCAGACACCCTTGCATTCACAAGTATTTACTGCATGCACTGTGCATAAATAGAAACAACTGACAGGATATCCATATGCACACTTTAGTTCACAAACGAAAAATGAAATCTGGCAAAATAAAAATGGAGTTACAGAATTTATGCTAAAAAGACTGGAGACTTGTTTTAAGCGCAGCTTTTTTAAAGTTACATTTTACATTTGTATTTCCGCTACCTACAATTCTCTGCTTAGTAAGTACATTGCAGATTTGGTATATGTATTGTATTATGTAGTGTGAATTTAATTTCTGTGGATTAATGTATGCAGTCTTGGTTCAAAGTAGCAGGAGAGATTTTTTTGGGTTGAAACAGATTTTTTTTTTTGTTCCTGTGCCCATGTCCCTTACATAGTTACATAGTTGAAAGAGACTTGCATCCATCAAGTTCAGCATTCCTCACATTTGTTTTTGCTGTTGATCCAAAAGAAGGCAAAAAACTCAGTTTGAAGCACTTCCAATTTTGCAACAAAGAATTCCTTCTTGACCCCAGAATGGCAGTCAGATTTATCCTTGGATCAAGCAGCTATTACCCTACATTGAAAAATTATATCTTTGAATATTTTGTTTTTGCAAGTGTGCATCTTGTTGCTGTTTGAACATCTGTATGGACTCTGATAAAACCACTTCTTCAGGCAGAGAATTCCACATCCTTATTGTTCTTACAGTAAAAAAAACCTTTCCTTTGCCTTAGTCGAAATCTTCTTTCTTCCAGTCTAAACGCATGACCTCGTGTCCTATGTAAAGTTCGGTTTGTGAATAGACAATGGTTTGTTGATTTGGTATGCGCCTGAAATTGGGCCTCTAGCAGATTTAAAGTCATACACCCCATATATACAAATACTGCACAATTTCCCTAATTATCTGGACATAGAGAAGCCTTTTTAAGTGAACTGACTCCTGGATCCCATTGCACCCAATTTCAGGCACATACCAAATCAATTTTAGTTTAAGGCAGAATATTTGGTGGAATTTCTGCCCATATCCAGTTTTGAGACTTTTCACTACAAGTCTGACTCCCTCACTTCTGGGTGTTGCAATAGCCATACCAGACCATTTAAATTAGACAATGGTTTGTATTGGCCCCGAATATATTTGTATAATGTTATCATACCCCCTCTCAGGTGACGTTTTTCTAAACTAAAGAGGTTTAAATTTGTTAACCTTTCTTCATCGCTGATATGTTCCATTCCTTTTATTAATTTTGTAGCCCGTCTCTGCACTTTTTCTAGTGCCATAATACCCTTCTTTAGAACAGGTGCCCAAAATTGGACAGCATATTTCATATGTGGTCTTACCAGTGATTTATAAAGAGGCAAAATTATATTCTCATCCCGAGAATGAATGCCCTTTTTCATGCACGACAATACCTCCCTGGCCTTAGCCACGGCTGATTGACATTGCACATTGTTGCATTGTTTGTTGTCTATAACAATTCCCAAGTCGTTTTCGTGTGTTATCCCTAATTCGCTTCCATTAAGGGTATACATTGCTTGTGCATTCTTTATGCCGAAGTGCATAACTTTGCATTTTTTCAACATTAAATTTCATCTGCCATTTGAGTGCCCAGTCCCCCAGTCTATCTAAATCCCTCTACAGCAAAGTAATATCTTGCTCACATTGTATCACTTTACAGAGTTTTGTGTCATCTGCAAACACTGAAACATGACTTTCAATGCTTTTTTCAAGATCATTTATAAACATGTTAAATAGAAGGGGTCCCAGAACAGAACCTTGAGGGACACCAGTTGCCACCTCTGTTCAGCTTGAAAATTTACTATAAATGACAACTCTTTGTACTCTATTTTTAAGCAATGTTCTACCCAAGAACAAGCATTTTCATCTAGACAGATTTCCTTGAGTTTGAACACTAATCTTTTGTGTGGAACTGTATCAAATGCCTTGGCAAAATCCAAATAGATCAAATCCACTGCAACACCCTGATCTATACTTCTACTTACTTCTTCGTAGAATGCAATCAAGTTCGTTTGACATAACCTGTACTTCATAAAACCATGCTGATTTTTGCTGATAACCACGTTCTTCTCAAGGAATCCTTGAATATTATCCCTTAATAACCTTTCAAATATTTTCCCAGCCACAGAAGCTAAACTCACAGGTCTATAATTTCCAGGCAAGGATTTTGAACCCTTTTTAAATATAGGAACCACATCTACCTTCCTCCAATCCTCCGGAACACTTACTGAAAGAAAAGAATCTTGAAAGATTAAAAACAGAGGTTCACTTATTTCTACACTTAGTTCCTTAAGTACTTGTGGATGAATACTGTCAGGCCCTGGATCTTTGTTTATATTAACTTTCTTTAGTTGCTGCAGCACCTTGTCTTTAGGTAACCAATTACAATTATTCTGCAAGTTTTTAGCAGCAATCATGTGCACATCTATTGCAATGGGTTCTTCCTTAGTATATACGGAGAAGAAATAGTTATATAAGATTTCTGCCTTTTCCTGGTCTTTATTAACTAACACCCCCATTCCAGTTTTTAGTGTACCTACACTTTCATTTTTTTAATTTTTTTTTTTTGAATTTATGTACTTTAAGAATGCTTTGGGGTTGGTTTGTTCTCTTTGGCTATATTTTTTTCCATTTTGAAGTTTAGTGAATCTAATTGCCTTTTTGCACGCATTATTGGCTTCCTTATATCTTTTATAGGATGCATCTGATTTGTCCGATTTAAATGCTTTAAATGCCCTTTTCTTATTTTTATTCTCTTGTTTTACTTCTCTACTAAGCCACATTGGTTTCAATTTGTTTCTTTTATATTTATTACCCAATGGTACATACTGAGAAATGTATCTTTCTAATATTTGTTGTTCCATTTATCTTCAGTGTTCTTCATTAAAGAGTTTATGCCAGTCAATACATTGTAAAGCTGCCCTTAACTTATAGAAATTGTCCTTTTTAAAAGTCTATGTGTTAGTTTACCCCGTGTGCTTTTGTTTTTTTGAGTTTATTTCAAAGGACACTATATTGTGATCACTATTTCCCAAGTGCTCACCTACTTGAATGTTGCTCAGAAGATCAACGTCGTTTGTTAAAACCAGGTCCAGACAAGCATCCTTTCTAGTTGGTGCTTGTACAAGTTGTGACATGAAAGTGTTATTTAGCAAGTTCAAAAACCTAATTCAATTTGCTGAGCTACTAGTCCCTCTGTCCCAATTTATGTCTGGGTAATTAAAATCTCCAATAATTGAAGTGTTACCCAGATTTGCAGCTTTCTCAGTTTGCTCTAACAGCTGTTGTTCCTCATTAATATTAACATTAGGAGGTTTATAACATATCCCAACCAATAGTTGATTTCCCTTCTTTTGATCCAAGCAGATATTAACCCATAAAGCTTCCACATTTTCCTCAGCACATTCCACTTGCTTAAGATTTTGCTTTAACTCATGATTAACATAAAAACATACCACACCAACCTTCTTGTTTTTCCTATCCTTTCTAAATAAAGTATACGCATTTAAAGGACCACTATAGCACCCTCAGGGCCTCCCTCCCGCCGGACTCTCCTCCTCCTTCTCGGCTGAATGCGCATGCGCGGCAGGAGCCGCGCGCGCATTCAGCCAGTCCATAGGAAAGCATTCACAATGCCTTCCTATGGACGCTGGCGTCTTCTCACTGTGAAATGAGACAGCCACTAGAGGCTGGATTAACCCTATTATAAACATAGCAGTTTCTCTGAAAGTGCTATGTTTATAGAAGAAAGGGTTAATCCTAGCTGGACCTGGCACCCAGACCACTTCATTAAGCTGAAGTGGTCTGGGTGCCTATAGTGGTCCTTTAAGTTTACTGCCCAGTCATGTGTTTCATCCCAGCATGTTTCAGTTATGCCTATAAGTGCCTATAAGTTCATATTGTTTAGTGTATGCTATCGCATCTAGTTTCCCTCTAGTTCTCCCATTTTGTTATTTAGGCTCCTTGCATTAGTAAGCATACATTTAATATCATGAGTCACTTGTACTTTTTGTGAATTATCAACATTACATACCTTCTCTGTTCTGAGCTTGCCCCTCCCGCCATCTCCCCCCTTTTATTGTTTTATCTTAAAGTAATCCTTTATGCAACAGTCACATTTCTAACTTACCACAGCCTGCCTTTAGAACCTGTGTGCTGTGCAGTACTCTTCTGGGTGTCACAAGCTGTGATGTCAGTTATCCCAAATCTTTCTCCAAATTTGGCTCAATTACAACTTTAATTTTTGCTAAAAGTGATTGAGATTCACATTTTGAGATAAGTCCCAAATGGAGGTTAGAAATGTAAGATGCAACCAATTTCACTGGTCCTACCTTGACACCTATGTGATACCACCTAACCCGAGTTAATGGGACACTCCACTGCCCATATAGACACAAAAAATGAGTAGATATATCACCAATGAAAACATACATTTTTTTTTTTACATTCTTTATTAGACTTGCGCAGTGTACAATGACATCAGGTAGTACAAATGTTTAATGACAGTGGTGACAGATCAATCCATAGCAATAACAGAGGGCTAAAGAAATACAGTATTGTGATACAAAGTACAGGATGAGAAGACATATATACTGTTTTGATTTAAGTATGTGTAAGTTTAGTAATCTTGCATCTGAACATGTGTGCAGTTAGTGCTAGTGTAAATCGTTAGACCCGTCTGCTGTGTACGTAGTGGATGTCTTGGGTACCAGATGGGTGTCCACTGTCTATGGGGGATCATGTATCATCTCGGTTTTATCCACTCCTCAAGTATTTTTCCAGTCTGGGGATATTCCCTTTCCTGAGATAAAGAGAGAGAGAAAGAAGAGGATAGAGAAAGAAAATAGGTAGAGCAAAAGGGATCAGCAGAAATTAGGTTTGCTGAGAGAGAGTTACAGGGTTGCACCCAGGCACCCCCTAACCACGGGTCAGTAGGCCTGCATTAGTTGATAAAACAAAGAGAACGTTACCTGCGCTCTGCCCTAAATCCCCATGTACATTTAAACAAAATGGAGGCGAGTTCCTACACTAGCCATTAGATATGCTGATATCAGCCAAGAATCTCCAGTAAGACAGGAAGGGGTATTTTATAGTAAGTGCGGTGCTTTATCTTTGTGTTTGTATATGAATTTTGTATCACACAGCTATGTTACATTGCTGCCAGCCTCCCCACGTTTGTCTTATTAAGAGTTTATAAGTATGTAGGGGCAGCACCCCTTCCTGTCTCATCAGAGAAATTTGCCTTTTAGCTGATACCAGCAAGGTGATTTGTATGTGTTATGGCCCTATTCAGGGTTAAGCATGTAGGGGTTTATAAAACACTCCTTTATGTCTCATTAGAGATGTTTACACTTTGTCTGATACCAGCAAAGTTTATTGTATGCGTAGAAGCCCTATAAAGGGTTAAATGTGAAAGGGTTTATAAAATACCCCTTCCTGTCTTACTGGAGATTCTTGGCTGATATCAGCATATCTAATGGCTAGTGTAGGAACTCACCTATTGAGGCTTGCTTTGACGTGGCAGGTGAGCTTATATATTCAAATGGCCATCGGAATAAATTTTGTTTAAATGTACATGGGGATTTAGGCTAGAGTGCAGGTATTGTTCTCTTTGCTTTTACTATGTATTTTAAGCTGTTGGATACTAAGCTGCTGTAAGCGCGGTGCTTTATCTTTGTGTCTGCATTAGTTGTTATGCTAAGTCCATGGCTCCCACACCTTAGTGGAGGTTTTTAGTGTTCCTCTTACTTATGCGGTAAGTTTGTCCATTAAGTATGTGTCTTTAAGTTTTAGTAATACCGTATCAACGGATGGGACCTCTGACCCTAACCAGGTTTGAGCTATTAATCTTCTGGCTGCCAGGGCAATTTTGGGAGTCAGTTTTTGTTCTAGATAACAAGAGTACCTTTGGGTCCGGCATCATTGGTCTGTGGAAGATGTTCGCTATTAATTTGCTTACTTTTTCCCAGAGTGTTTGGACTCTGGGGCAGTCCCACCACATATGTTTGTACGTGACTTTATATCTGCATTATCTCCAACATTGGTCGGTCAGGGTTTTGTGCATGTGATAAAGCTTGACCAGGATAGTGTACCACCGGAGCATCGTTTTATACGATTGTTCTTGCATTGTAACACATATTGAGGTCCGCCCGTTGGTCTCCCAGATGTCCTTCCAATCAGTGCCTTAGAGTGTCTCCCCCAGCTCTGCTTCCCACTGATCTGTATAAAGCACTCCTCCTCAATCCTCTGTGTTGGTTCATAAGTGTAAGTAAAGCCTGGTGATGAGGCCTTTTTGGTAAGTTTCTGCATCACAGTATTTTTTGAAGAATGCTAGCTTTATTCAGGCTGTCTTTTTGATGTGTGATTGTTGGGCAAAGTTCCTGACCTCTAGGTACCTGAAGTAGCCTGACATTGTTAGTGTTGTTCTACTTTTAAGTTAATCGTAGGGAATGATGTTGTTGCCTATGTACATTTGATATATTCTTTGGAGACCCGCATATTCAATCTCTTTAAAGTCTCTAGGTCTCATTCTGGGTTGGAATGCTCTGTTGCGTAGTATGGGCATCATGGGTGATTGCGGTTTTGTAAGGCCGTATTTCTGTGCGCACGTGTCGCACACCCGAAGGGAGGAGAGTATAGCTGGGCAGTTGGTTCTCAAGAACGCCCTTTGGTCTCTGGGGATACAGATATAGAATTGTGGGAGGTCGGCTCCCATCAGCAGTGACTCTAAATCCATCCATGTATGTTCGTCCTGTTGTGGGTGCCACAGTGGGATTTGCACTAGTTTCACCTCCAGAATATAATAGGGTAAGTGTGGGAGGCCGAATCCGCCCACCCGCCAATTTAGGGCGATGTAAATATTATGTGCCACTCTATGTCTTTTTCCCATCCGAAGTTGTCTATAGCCTTTTGGAGCAGGATTAAGTATTTCTTAGTTAGTTATATGGGTAGAGCATGGAAGAGGAATAATATACGTGGGAGTATGTTCATTTTGACAGAGTGTATTCTGCCAAGTCATGAGATTGGTTTATCTGTCCACCTTTCCATATTATCTATCAGTGTCTTGTACATGGTGGTGTAATTAAGGTGAAATAGTTTTGTGGGGTTAACCGGTAGCCTCATCGCCAGATATTTGATGAAGTCATGAACTAGTTGGACCTGATAGGTATCCCTTACCAGTGCCATGTCTGCTGCAGAGAGAGCTATCAGGAGTGCGCTAGATTTCCCCATTTTTACTTTGTAGCTGGAGAGTGCTCCGTATTCAGATAAAATATTCGATAGTGTTCACAGGGAATCAACAGTTTATGAGTGAGAAGGATATCATCTGCATAGCCCGAAACTCGAAAACTGTTGTCCCGCGATTTCCATGCCACTAATATCAGCATTGTCTTTGATAGTCTGAAGTAGAGGCTCTAACATTAGGATAAACAGTAAGAGTGAGAGGGGGCAGCCCTGTCTAGTTCCATTGCTCAGGGGGAAAGGCTTAGTGTTCGCTCCCGTGATTTTTATCTGAGCTGCTATATTCGTGTACAGTGCACTCACTGCCGTGATGTAGGGATCTGGAAAACCCAACTGCTTTAGGAGATTGAACATGCATGCACAAGACTCTGTCGAACATCTTCTCGGCGTCAAGAGACAGCACCAGGGAAGGTATTCGAGACATTGTTAGTTTCCAAATGAGGTTGATGTTCCACTGCGCATTTTCAAAGAGTTGTCGCTCTGGGACAAAACCCACCTGATCCGTGTATCAGGTGTCCCAGGAAGGGGTTGAGTCACTCCACTAGTATTCTAGCGAATATTTTTGCATCGTGGTTGTGACGAGACCAATCTCGCCACATTGCATTGGAGAAGCCTGGTTGCTCGCCTGCTGCCTTTGGACTATGGCCCCCTTTTAAAAGACTTTATTTTTCATGCAGAAAAGCTGTATTCGTGCTTTTCTGCCGGTTGTTCGGTAGTTTCAATCTACCGAACAACCGTACGAATGACTGGACCACCTGGGAGCTGGAGTGTGCCGGCAATTAACCTCCCTGAAGCTGCGGTTAACCGCAGCTTAATTGATGAACGCTGGGTGGCCCCCGTTCGTATCCCGAACACGAGGTCGCGGCCATTTTAAACCATACGAATGAACAGCGGTGTTCGCCTCTATTTTCATGGAACTAAAATCGGACACAGTTTTGCGCGAACACCGCTGAAGCCGCCGACCTCCCTTCTTGTTCGGTGAAAGGGCACGAATGACCCGGTGTTCGGTATTTTTGTGTGAATGTCTTATACCCCAGATAGGAATCCCATGGAGCCCATTCGTATGAAACTGACTGTAAAGACTTTGGCTCCATGGCGATTGAACTGTATTCGTGTAGTCTGAGTGCCATTCACCTAATAATGTGAACTCAGACCTGAGCTATCTGGGGATATGTTACATGTCTGTGTTTTATGTAGTAAATGTTACTTTGTGCATTTTAAAGTATTATGCTGGTTTTGTGTTCCCACGTGTGTAATGGAGTTTTGCCTTTGTCTTGGGAGATAATTGAGTTACTTTCCAATTATCTCCCAGGGCAGAGGGGAGGAAGCCAGGATGCATTGTGGGAATATACTGTGACTGTGTGTCCTTTTTGTATACTTGTCTGTCCCTTGTCACAGTCTCCCATTTGGTCCCCTAGGGGTGTGTCCACCAGGTGGGAGACCTGCATAAAAGCTGGGCAGGTAGCCCTCATTAAACAGACCACTGCTTGACCCTCAACACGGAGCCTTGTCTCGTTCTTGGGGGGATTTACTGTATGCTGCTAAGGACTGATTGCCAGGAGTGTAAGCCGCTTGGAAGCTTTTCCTGTTCGCCTGCTAGCAGCTATTCGTATGGTTCCTGTTCATTTATTTGAAGTGCTACCTTATTCCCTTGTATGCCGTTCGGGAGTTTGGAGCATTCACTTATTGGCGGTTCGTGAGTTTTGGTGATTCTACAGTAGCTGTGCCTGTCTCTGAAAGGGGGATTATCGTCTAAGCGTTTTTTTCCCCTTTTATGCTAAACGGTCCGTTACAATTGGTGGCAAGTGGCGGGATCGTTCCCACAGACTACAGGACAGCTACAGGCAACACCATTCCTTGGATTTACAATTTGAGGGCAACGCATGTCTGAGTACAGCGACCCTGACAGCAACAGCATGGAACCAGCAGTGTCATACGAGGAGGAGGACCTGGATGGCCGGGATGCATTAAGGAAAGGCATCTGGTACCAGGCCCTGGATAATGTACAGTACCAGCGGGGTGAGAGTCTCCCCAGTGAAGAGCAGCGGTTGCAGAAGCAAGTGGCCCTGAGGATGACCTTCCTGGGAGAGCAGCCCCTGGATGAATGGGTGAAGGAATTGGAGCACCGGGTATGGCAGGAGATTTGGCTGGAAGATGCCTAACAGGCGCTCTGGTGGTATGGGGCACAGTACCTGCCCTGGACAGCCGAGCATGACAAGCCAGAGGGAGAGGAGTTTGATGGTCCTGGCTTGTTATGGGAGGCTTTTTCAGAGCCTGAATTTGGGAGCTCTACACAAGCCCGGTTCAGTGATCTCTTGGAGTGGAGGGAGAGCAGGTATGACTGGGACAACACTCACGACATTGAGCAAGACCTGGCTCACCTAGCAACCCTGGAGTGGGAACTGGAGCAGGACTACCGAGATCTCTTCCACTCCATTGAGAAGATTCAGCAGGACAGCAAGGTGACAGAGCCAGAACCAGACCCATTCAGCTGGGAAGACATTGTGGATATTTTCTGGGAAGAACCCCAGGTGGCCGGTAGAGATGGGACCGAGGTCTCTCCACCGGTCCTGCAGGGAATTGGGAGCCCAGTCTCCATTCCCCAGCGGCCGTGTGATTTATTGGGAATTGGGAGCCCAGTCTCCATTCCCCAGCGGCAGAGTGAATTGCAGGGAATTGGGAGCCCAGTCTCCATTCCCCAGCAGCAGAGTGAATTGCAGGGAATTGGGAGCCCAGTCTCCATTCCCCAGCGGGAGATATTGCAGGGAATTGGGAGCCTGAGCTCCATTCCCCAGCGGCAGGCTGAGTTACAGGGGACAGAGATAGTTGCTCCTGTCCCCCAGCAGCAGAATGAATTGCAGGGAATTGGGAGCCCAGTCTCCATTCCCCAGCGGCAGTGTGATATGCAGGGAATAGGGAGCCCAGTCTCCATTCCCCAGCGGCAGAGTGTCCTACCGGGAATAGAGAGCCCAGTCTCCTTTCCCCAGCAGCAGGACTCTGTATTGGGAGCAGAGACAGTCGGTCTCCCTCCCCCACAGCTGGAAGTATGTATGGGAGAGGAGCTTGTTACCCCCTCTCCCCAGCGGCAGCTTAATGTACAAAGGGGAGACAGTAAGCCCCACAACCGTGCAGATGGGACCGTAGTCTCTACACTGCCAGCACAGGGGGTAGGGACGGTCGGTCCTGCCTCCCAGCGACAGGGCTGTTTAGCCAAAGGGGAGACAGTCGGTCTCCCCCTCCAGCAGCAGAGATGGGTAACCAAAGGGGAGACGGTCGGTCCCCAGCAGCAGGACTGTGCATCTAAAGGGGAGACAGTCGGTCTCCCCCTCCAGCAGCAGAGATGGGTAACCAAAGGGGAGACGGTCGGTCCCCAGCAGCAGGACTGTGCATCTAAAGGGGAGACAGTCGGTCTCCAGCAGCAGCAGC
This sequence comes from Pelobates cultripes, assembly GCA_933207985.1. Classification (NCBI taxonomy): domain Eukaryota; kingdom Metazoa; phylum Chordata; class Amphibia; order Anura; family Pelobatidae; genus Pelobates; species Pelobates cultripes. The sequence goes on along the minus strand of OW240916.1, from coordinate 154,397,558 downwards.
AGAGCGGTGTATTTAAAGGGGAGACAGTTGGTCTCCCCCTCCAACAACCAGGCTTCCACCAGGCTACCCTCCCAGTAGCGCTGGCAACAGGGCAGAGTGCCGCTGGTCTCTGCCCACGCAGCAACCCACCAAGTCAGCGTACCCGTACCCAGCACAGCCGTGGTGAGGCACCTGGACATGGACAAGCTTCTTCTCTACCCAGGTGTAGTAACCATTTATTGTGGGTGGGCTGTGCTGTGGATTATTTGTTGTGGGTGGGCTGCTGGACTAACAAGGGCACTGACCGGCAGGAGGTCAGATACCCTGTTAGTCTGTTTGGAAAAGGGGAGAGATGTGACGAGACCAATCTCGCCACATTGCATTGGAGAAGCCTGGTTGCTCGCCTGCTGCCTTTGGACTATGGCCCCCTTTTAAAAGACTTTATTTTTGCCTGCAGAAAAGCTGTATTCGTGCTTTTCTGCCGGTTGTTCGGTAGTTTCAATCTACCGAACAACCGTACGAATGACTGGACCACCTGGGAGCTGGAGTGTGCCGGCAATTAACCTCCTGAAGCTGCAGTTAACCGCAGCTTAATTGATGAACGCTGGGTGGCCGCCGTTCGTATCCCGAACACGAGGTCGCGGCCATTTTAAACCATACGAATGAACAGCGGTGTTCGCCTCTATTTTCATGGAACTAAAATCGGACACAGTTTTGCGCGAACACCGCTGAAGCCGCCGACCTCCCTTCTTGTTCGGTGAAAGCACACGAATGACCCGGTGTTCGGTATTTTTGTGTGAATGTCTTATACCCCAGATAGGAATCCCATGGAGCCCATTCGTATGAAACTGACTGTAAAGACTTTGGCTCCATGGCGATTGAACTGTATTCGTGTAGTCTGAGTGCCATTCACCTAATAATGTGCACTCAGACCTGAGCTATCTGGGGATATGTTACATGTCTGTGTTTTATGTAGTAAATGTTACTTTGTGCATTTTAAAGTATTATGCTGGTTTTGTGTTCCCACGTGTGTAATGGAGTTTTGCCTTTGTCTTGGGAGATAATTGAGTTACTTCCCAATTATCTCCCAGGGCAGAGGGGAGGAAGCCAGGATGCATTGTGGGAATATACTGTGACTGTGTGTCCTTTTTGTATACTTGTCTGTCCCTTGTCACAGTCTCCCATTTGGTCCCCTAGGGGAGTGTCCACCAGGTGGGAGACCTGCATAAAAGCTGGGCAGGTAGCCCTCATTAAACAGACCACTGCTTGACCCTCAACACGGAGCCTTGTCTCGTCTTTGGGGGGATTTACTGTATGCTGCTAAGGACTGATTGCCAGGAGTGTAAGCCGCTTGGAAGCTTTTCCTGTTCGCCTGCTAGCAGCTATTCGTATGGTTCCTGTTCGTTTATTTGAAGTGTTACCTTATTCCCTTGTATGCCGTTCGGGAGTTTGGAGCATTCACTTATTGGCGGTTCGTGAGTTTTGGTGATTCTACAAGTAGCTGTGCCTGGCTCTGAAAGGGGGATTATCGTCTAAGCGGTTTTTCCCCTTTTGTGCAAAACGGTCTGTTACAGTGGTTGATCAGTAAAATGGTATATATGCTTATGGTAGCATGTGATCCATACCTGGTTTGAGTAGTAGCACTATATTAGCTGTAACGGCACCCCCAGGCATAAAAGGGTTAAACCGCTGTTTAGTAGATCTTCCCTTCCAGAGACACAGGCACAGCTACTGTAGACACCAATCCACTGAGCCGGAGAAGCATATGAATGCTCTCAAACATACGAATACTGTAAACAGCCGAATAGGAAAAACCATACGAATAGGTTTACACTCCTAGCAGTCGAACTGGAACAGCATACAATAAATCCCCCCAAGAATGAGACAAGGCTCCATTTTGAGGGTCAAGCAGGAACAGACAGAGCTGTGGGTTTATTGTTCTTATATACACATTAGTACCACCCACAGGGTTTTGGAAAACAACCATTAAACACGTACAATACACTCAGACACTCCCACACAAAATCCTCCCCTCTGCCTGTGATACAATTACCTTACACAATGGGTAATGTAATTATAACATCCAGAGAAATACAGTTTTTCCACATTATTCATAACTTGAAAAGTATGCATCACATTCACATAAAATTTTCAGAATCAGCATACTCCAAACACAAACATATGTCAAAATCATCCAAATTGGTCCATTGGTTCAAAAGATAGATCGAAGTCCTTTGTGACCAAATGAAGCATGGCTTTTCTGCCCAAAACCAGTTCCACAGAGTCTTCTATCCTGGAGATAATTGGGAAGTAATCCAATTATCTCCAAGGACAGAGGCAAAACTCCATTAAGCACATGGCAGTAAAAAGACAGTAAAATACAATAAAATACACAAGGTTACATTTATGACATAAAATACAGACATGCAGCATGTGCCCAGATAGCTTAGGTCTGAGCGCACATTAATACTGAATGGCGCTCAGACCACACACACATACAGTTCAATCGCCATGGAGCCAAAGTCTTTTATTACACGAATAGGCTCCATGGCATAGCTATCTGGGTTAAATTAGTTCATTCAGTAAATCCGAGAATCTACTGAACGCCAGGGCAGAAATACAGAAATAGACCTTTCTGCATAGGAAAATAAAGTATTTAAATGCCGGTCCATAGTCAAAAGGCAGCAGGCAGGCAACCAGGCTCCTCCAATGCACAGTGGCGAGATTGGTCTCGTCACATTAGCAAGGGCCGAAAACATGCATTTTTTAAATTGGGGTATATCTAAAAATAGCATAGCTTGCAAAAGCTGCAGATCTCCTTCCTGAAGTCTTTGTAAACCCTCCCCTTCTACGCCTGCCCAGACTTTCTGTGGTTGTCCAATCACAGACTTCCCAATGCAGCTCAATGAGAAGCCTGTGTAAGGTAATTACATAGTCTTCACACATAAAGCAATTCAGGAAGCTAAAGTGCTTTAGGGAAGCCCTGTAGAATAGTACTATAAGCTTTAACTGCCCCATTCTGCACATAAATAGTGGGAATTAATCAGGAGTTTCTAAACAGTAAAGATTCCCAACTTCACCACCACATATTTCCTACTAATGAGACCAGAAATGTAAGAATGACAAATCTTGCACTTTTCAGCATGCTCCTCATGTATTATAGAACCATACAAATAGCCTTCTTTAAAGCCTTGCTTTTGTACAATGAAAGTTGAAGTGGATGCATCCATTAAAGAGAATTTCATAATGAAAAATACCATAAAAATACAGTCAAGAATTTCCATTGTTGTACAGAATAAAGAGATAAATAATACATTGTCCAACTTACCCAGCATTCTCTGTAAGGATGTACAAGTTCTAACTTAACAAGCTTGAATCCTTTCTTTTAATAAAACATATCAAGCCTGGCTTGTATTGGAGTTGCAATATTAGTACACTGTGTTTCTGTTTGAAGTAATAAGTACTTAAAGTAGCACTCCAAGTGTCTACACAGTACACTCTACACTCCAAGTGTCCACTACTGTATTTTGTAGTGGTTATGGTACCAGGAGCTCCCTGGATCCCATCTATGGTAAGTAGTCAAACTGTTTGCAAATGATGTGTCAGTTTCCCTGAAGTCTGCCAGTTACAATTCACCTCCTTCAGGAAAGCCAGAAGCTCTCTTCACTGAGCTAGCCCAGCGGTGCAGGACTTAGCTCATTGGCTGAAAACATTCACCTAAATCACTCACTGGCTAGCTGAAATCACTGGCTAGCTGCAAGCTGTAATGTATATGAAAGTGGAGTGTTCTTTCAAAGAACTACACAGTCAGGGTTATTTTACTAAAGTGAGAATTCAAAGTGTATTTAAAGTAAATTTCCTAAGTAAAGGTCCTAATAGCCAAGTAGAAAAATTGTATAAGCCAGGTATGCTTTCATGTAGGCCTTACATCTTAATTCACTTTGAGAGTGGAGTTGTTAAATTTGACGTAAAAACAGTTATGATTAACCCCTTAAGGACAGAGGCAATTGTACAAGTTCTGATCAAAACAAAACCTGGAAATTGAGTCTGTTCAACCATAATTTACCTCTTTCATATTACGTACATCCACAATTATTACATAAAATTTTGTTCAGGTGAAATAAGGCATTCACTTAATATTTAATTATTTATATATAAAACTATTTAATATTAATAAAATGTAAAAAAAGCATAACAATTCAACTGTGAATGTCATAATACTGTTAACTTTTACTGCAATAAAATACACATGTGTGGTTTGTAATGTCTGAGTACAAGAGTACAAGTTTAATGGGGTTTTGGAAAGTTACAGGGTCAAATATAGGACTTTCCCCTTTTCAGTTTATACACATAGAAATTTGCCAGATTGCTTTGAGACCTACAGTGAGGGGCAAAAATGATTTGATCCCCTGCTGATTTTGAACGTTTGCCCACTGACAAAGATAGGATTAGTCTATAATTTTAATGGTAGGTATATTTTAACAGTGAGAGACAGAATAATAAAAAAAATCCATAATCAAGCATGTCAAAAAAGTTATAAATTGATTTGCATGTCAATGAGTGAAATAAGTATTTGATCCCCTATCAATCAGCAAGATTTCTGGCTCCCAGATGTCTTTTATGCAGGTAACAAACTGAGATTAGGATCACTCTCTTAAAGGGAGTGCTTCTAATCTCAGCTAGTTACCTGCATAAAATACACCTGCCCACAGAAGCAATTAATCAATCAGATTCCAAACTCTCCACCATGGCCAAGACCAAGGAGTTGTCCAAGGATGTCAGGGACAAGATTGTAGACCTACACAAGGATGTAATGGGCTACAAGACCATCGCCAAGCTGCTTGGTGAGAAGGTGACAACAGTTGCTGTGAATATTTGCAAATGGAAGAAATGCTAAATAACTGTCAGTCTCCCTCGAACAGAGCTCCATGCAAGATCTCACCTCGTGGAGTTTCAATGATCATGAGCAGTGAGGAATCAACCCAGTACTACACGGGAGGATCTCATTAATGATCTCAAGGCTGCTGGGACCATAGTCACCAAGAAAACAATTGTACACCATGTAGGACTGAAATCCTTCCCCCTGCTCAAGAAAGCACATGTATAAGCCTGTCTGAAGTTTGCCAATGAACATCTGAATGATTCAGAGGAGAACTGGGTGAAAGTGTTGTGGTCAGATGAGACCAAAATCGAGCTCTTTGGCATCAACTCAACATGTTTGGAGGAGAAGGAATGCTGCCTATGACCCCAAGAACACCATCTCCACCTTCAAACATGGAGGTGGAAATATTATGCTTTGGGGGTGTTTTTCTGATAAGGGGACAGGACAACTACACCACATCAAAGGGACGATGGACGGGGCCATGTACCATCAAATCTTGGGTGAGAACCTCCTTCCCTCAGCCAGGTGTCATGGTTCACACCGTGACATCCAGTCTGCCAGACGTGGTCGCTCCAGAAGCGCCCGATAGGGGATTTGAACTGTGGTTCTTCTGGACCGTATCCTGCTATTTTCCCTCTGAGCCATTTCAGGACTTTGGATAACTCCTGTTTATTCTTGTATTGCCTGCATTTGGACCTCTTCCTGATGACACTTCTGTTCAAGCAAGCACCATCACCACTTCCTGCCTTGCCAAAACAGTTCTGCCTCCTGACTGCACCTATGCCTCAAATGGCACAGTAGTGTGCAAACAGGATCTATAAGTATTCGAAAAAGCTTTGAAAGCTGCAAATGCCTCCCCTATAGCACCCGAAACTGGTACCATAAAATCCCAGGTCGTAAAAGGATACCTTAATTATAAAGACTATCTTAGTGATACTGAGACCGAAGATGAGGAGTACCATTTCCAGGAAGAGCCTGTTCACGCCCGGAGGGTGCTCTTGACGGGGGGGGTACTGTCACGGTTCAAACTAATATTTTTGTATACACTTTTAAATTATTTTTTTCAAAACAATAGAATATTAAAAATATTTTGTATATAAAAAAATATATTAAAAAAAATTGTAAAAAAAATTCAAAATTTTAAATCATTTGAAAAAAGCTCATCCAAAAATATTAAATCAGTTCTAAGTGTTTCAATCAAAACCTCAATATGAGAAAGGATATGCATATATTATCAAGGGTGGTACAGAGTAAGACATTTTAGTAATAAATGCCATAGTTAAAATTAAAACCTATTATAGAAATATAACACGCATGTGTAATCAGCAACAATGCTAACATTTGCTGTGTTTTGTTTTCTTGGAGCATTTGTATTTTTGCTGTACCAACTATACTAATTGAACTGACCACTCCATAACATATGTTCTTTAAAGTGTGTTATTTCTCATGAGTAGGATTTTATCTTTGGTTGCTTAAAACTGTTCTGGAATTGTTCCAGAAACCTGTGCAAACCTTGTCCTGATAAACTTTCTGCTTATCCTATGCATAGGCATGCGCACGGGATGTGCCGGGTGTGCCTGGGCACACCCTAATTCCCGCGGCACACGCTATGTGCCTCCCTCCGTGGGCAGGTGAGGGAGATTAAAGATCTCCCTCACCGGCTCACAGCAGCATGGAGGGACCACCAGGGATGGCAGCTCCACTGGACCACCAGGGATGGCAGCAGCACGGTCCCCCCTCCCTACATAAGGTAAAAAGGGGGAATATTAACTAAACGCCCCCCCCACCTCAACCTCACACAAACAGCACACACATAAATCACCCTTACACATACACACTAACAGCACCCTCACACACAGCACCCTTACACACACACACACAGCACCCTCACACATACACATACACTAACAGCACCCTCACACACAGCACCCTCACACACACAGCACCCTTACACACACACACACAGCGCCTTCACACACAGTAGTGTGTGTATGTGTGTGTGTGTGTATATATATATATGTATATGTATATGTGGCGTGTGCGTTTGTGCTTTAGGGTGCACACCCTAATGCAATGGGCTGCACATGCCTATGTCTTTATCCATCTGTTTCCAGTACAAATGTGCAGTCAGTGAGCAAAAACAAATTTAAAAAGTTAATTTCTAAGTCCAAGTCCAAGTCTGGTAAAAATGATGAAGCATTGACCAGATGACTTATTTTCACAATTATAATTGGACCTTACAGGGGCACTCCAGACAGATGCAGATCCATTTTTTAATGCATTGTATAAGTAATTTGAGAAAAATATGCAAACACAATCCAAAAAGTAATTAAAATTGTACTCAAATCAAAGTTGCTGCACTTACTACAAAACAATAGTCTGTGCAGCTTCTGAAAGAGTATCTGGGTATTGTAGTTGGTCAACTTGCACAGCAATACTGCAACTTGGTATGTATGACAATCAACTGGTGCGAAAATTATATTATGTATATATTTTGCAGTACACTTATTGATAGGAGAATTTTCCTTCCATTTGGTTCACAGGTCAAGTAAAAAAAGTAACCAATAGAGGGAAATATAGGAAGCGTGGTACAAAAAGATTTGTGTATATCTATTATTTCTGCTCCACCATTTTTCACCACTACTGGTCACTTGATCTGTGAATAATATTTAGTGACTGACCCCTAGCTATTAATTATCTTTTTTCCCCCAATCAATCATCTTGTTTTTTTAGTGCCACAGTTGGAATTTAAAATCACAAACCAAAATGAAAATGTTCAGCCATTGATCACTGGCCAGCTGCCACGTAAGTTAACCCTTCATCAGCCAAGATTTTTCTTTCAACAATTTGTCTGCTGTTTTAACTATTTGATTTATGTAATAACCCTATTAAAGGCACATTTATGCACCATTATAGTTCATCAGTATTGTATTTTACAAAATGATAGAATGGCAGAAATTCATCCAAACCAAATTCATCATGGACAAAACTTGGTTTGTTCAGACCCCCCAAAAAATTCCAGACAAATCAATTCAGACAAAACAAATTTGCTATTTTCTACCTAATTTTTTTAGGTTGGATATTTTTGTTCATATAATTATTTATTTTGACAATTAAGTATAATATATGTGACTTGTTAGTAATAGTTTCAGTTGCTGCCCTCTAACAAATTAAAGGAACACTCCAGGAAACATAACTACTACAAATATTTTTCAAATGGTTTGACTTCTTACCTGGCTTCCCAAATCTGTTTTTATTAATGGAGAACAAGAATATCCTAAGCAGAACCATCTGTCAGCTCTAGTGATGTCACGAACGGTTCGCCACGGACTCATCATTGAGTAAACTTTGACCCTGTACCTCAGTCAGCAGACACATTCCAGCCAATCAGCAGCAGACCCTCCCTCCCAGACCCTCCCACCTCCTGGACAGCATCCATTTTGAAGCTGCATTCTTAGTGAGCTGTCCAGGAGGTGGGAGTGGATGGTGAACTGATTTGGTGGTGCAATGGGCCACTTGACTGGTTTTGCTCCCCAGGCCTAAGGCTGCCAGCCCTCCCCTGGATAGGCTGTCCTTTTTCTCTGCCATTGTAAAACACTGCCGTTTTTGAGATACACTAATGGTTACCTTTTACCTAAAATACGCCTTTACTGACTGTCAGGCCAACAGACACAGGTGTCTCCTTTTTGATATTCAAATGTCTTCACATTAGATATCATCATGCACAACATGAAGTTGCTTCTCTTTGTGAAGTTTTTATTGGTGGAACACAGTACTTGTCATGATTGCATCAAAAGTCTGCAATACTTCTTAAGAAGTATTTGATTAAACCAGAGATTATTAGTGTTTATCATCTCACAGAAAGCAGGTCAGACTTTCAGTTAAATTTAATGGCCTTTTGTAGCTTTTTTTCTATAACAGGCAGACAATCTAAACTAAAATAGGTTAAACTTTAATGTAAATATATATATATATATATATATATATTAATGTTAAAGTATTCATTTAACTATTACATATCATTCATTACTACAATATATAGATATTGTTTCTCTTTTTCACTCTTTTTCACTCTTTTTCCACAAATGATTACCAGCTATAAAACTTTCAGTTTAAAAGAACAATCCATCACACAATTTTTTCTATAATAAAAAAATAAATCAAAATATGCTTAAAATATTCTGCACCTGCCTTTATATTGTTTTTTGAGTTTTGTTTTCTTTTCAACTTCTATTATACGAACAAAATCTCATTTATCAAAGTCCAGAAATTGTAAAGCAAACGCAGAACAAAGAATTAGTAGAAAACATTATGTGTCCCCTCTGTACTTTTCTACAGAATTTGATGAATAACTCCCTCCCATGAAACAGTACATTTGAAAAAATAAAGAAAGACAAATTTCTGAGTTGAAAATCATTCAAACATAGTAAAAAGGAACTTAAACGTCTCAGTTAAATATAATGGTAAAGAAATGTATAATCTCCGTATAATTTCTTTTATAAGTTGATTTTGTATTGAACTGAGACCTATTTGATTTGTATTATGATTTGTAAAATAATGTGTTACTATATGTTGATTTTCAATTATTAAAGGACCACTATAGTGCCAGGAAAACACTCGTTTTCCTGACACTATAGTGCCATGAGGGTGCCCCCACCCTCAGGGACCCCCTCCCGCCGGGCTGGATGGCGAGGAAAGGGGTTAAACTTACCCTTATTCCAGCGCCGGGCGGTGAGCTCTCCTCCTCCTCTCTGCCTCCGATCCTCCCCCTGGGCTGAATGCGCATGCGTGGCAAGAGCTGCACGTGCATTCAGCCGGTCTCACAGGAAAGCATTCATAATGCTTTACTATGGACGCTTGCGTGTTCTCACTGTGATTTTCACAGTGAGAAGCACTCAAGCGGCTGTCAATGAGACAGCCACTAGAGGATTTGGAGGCTGGATTAACCCATATATAAACATAGCAGTTTCTCTGAAACTGCTATGTTTATAAAAAATAAAAAAAAGGGGGTTAATCCTAGAGGGACCTGGCACCCAGACCACTTCATTAAGCTGAAGTGGTCTGGGTGCCTAGAGTGGTCCTTTAAACATTTGGAAATTAAAGGAACACAGTGAGTGCTGGACTACCTACTAAGGTGTCCACTCCCTCAGAATGGAATACAAAGGTATTTTGTTTATGTTTTCTCTATCGTCGTGCTTGACTCGCGATGACTGGCCTCGCCTCCATTGTTGAGATCATCGGTCTTCATGCCCTCAGCATGGCCAATGCTTTCCTATAGAAAGCTATGGTAAGCTATTGCACATGCATGGCAAAATGCTGTACCAATCAGAATCTTCACATAAAGATGTATTGAATCAATGCATCTCAGTTGATGATATTAGGTGTACAAAGGATGTGCTGGATGTACACCCAATTTATCACTAAACAAAGAAGGGACAATCCATGTTTGTTTGATTAAGAGTTCCAAATTACAAAAAAAGAAAAACATGTTTAAAAAGCCTATTAGTATATCCATATTAGCCATTATTAGTATTAAATGTTTCTAATGTCCCCACCCACCATGTCACTGGTGGGGCAATGCCTTTAACAATGACCAGCCAGTGGCTCCAACCAATCTGAGTGCTTTTACTGACATTTCAAAGTGTGAGAAGGCCTCTTTGAAGGCTTTTCCTACCTTGAAACCTCAGTTTGCTTTGAGTCCTTGCATGGCTCACATACTCACATGTTTGTTTTTTTTACTTCCCAGTTTTTAGTTTTTTGTCTATTTTGGGATTTTTTTTAACATTAGTGTTGGGATATAATGGTTGTAAATGTGACCATTTGTGGGTCTGAGAAAAAGACAATTTAAGAAAAAAGATGACTTTTGAAGGTAAGTATGGATGTATTTTTAACAAATTTAAACCTTTTTAGTTTAGAAAAACCATCATCTCAGAGGGAATGTGATAACATTATACAAATATATCAGGGGCCAATACAAACCATTGTATGGAAATCTATTCACAAACAGGACTATACATATGATATGAGATCATGTGTTTTGACTGGAAGAAAGAAGATTTAGTCTAAGGCAAAGGAAAGGATTTTTTTACCGTAAGAACAATGAAGATGTGGAATTATCTGCCTGAAGAAGTGGCTTTATCAGAGTCTGTGCAGATGTAACCCCTTAAAGACCAAACTTCTGGAATAAAAGGGAATCATGACATGTCACACATGTCATGTGTCCTTAAGGGGTTAAACAGCAACTAGATGCATACTTGAAAAACATAATATTCAATTATATAATTTTTCAACTGTAGGGTAATAGCTTCTTGATCTAAGGATAATTCTGACTGCCATTCTGGGGTCAAGAGGGATTTTTTTTTCATAGCTTGTATGTTGCAAAATTGGAAGTGCTTCAAACTTTTTTTTTTTGCCTTGATTTAGATCAACAGCAAAAAACAAATGTGAGGAAGGCTGAACTTGATGGACACGTCTCTTTTCAGCCTACGTAATTATGTAACTATGTATTGTGCACCTTTCACTCTTATTTGGGTGAAGTAGAAATAAGATTTATTTTAGTTGAGGGTAGTTAGGGGCTTTAGAATCCCTAGACCCAGCAAGGGGGTAGTAGACAAGGGCATGTCCACATCACATTTTTATTAATTTAACCCTTTGGTGCAGAGGTGGACAATAATATGTCTACTCACCCATTTTATTTTACATAGCTCCCATGCACCTCCCATTGGGTGGGGACTGGGCAGAAGATGAGATGTCCCCAGTTACTATATCAATAGCCTTCACCCATCACCGATAGACGTTAATCCCTTATTAGCCCTCATCCACTCAATTGTCAATTGTATTATATGAAAGCATGCCTAGCTTAAGACTGTTATTGTGGAAAATAATAAAAATAATACACTGAGCATGTTTTAAAAAAAAAAAAAAAATTAGATTTTTGGAAATTGTAAAATCTAGTTGATGCATCTTTCTATTTAAAATCTATTGTCAATACAAATAAACAGCAATTAAATCTATTGGGATTAAGAGAAAATGTTACTTACTTCTTGTATTCAATATGAAAAGTCAGGTCCCCCTTCGAGAGTATGCTGCACTCCATTTAGATTGCTTTCTGTACATGTTAGAGTTTAGGGTGATAATTCTTTATGAAAATATGAATTGGAATCAATTGGAATTCCACCTCCCTAGATATTCCATTTGTTTTCATCCATTGTGACCTTTTGTTTTCTACTTTCTGAATGGCTGCATCCTATCTTCTATATAAAATAAATACATTTTCATAAATTCGTTTTTACTTTTTATCTTTTTACCTTTTTAAAAAAAAAAAAAAAAAAAAAACTGAGAAATTCTTAAAGAACCACTCCAGCTTAATGAAGTGGTTTGGGTGCCAGGTCCCTCTAGGATTAACCCATTTTTTTTATAAACATAGCAGTTTCAGAGAAACTGCTATGTTTATAAATGGGTTAATCCAGCCCTCAAATCCTCTAGTGGCTGTCTCATTGACAGCCGCTAGAGGCGCTTGCGTGATTCTCACTGTGAAAATCACAGTGAGAACACGCAAGCATCCATAGGAAAGCATTTTAAATGCTTTCCTATGAGACCGGCTGAATGCGCGTGCAGCTCTTGCCGCGAGTGCGCATTCAGCCGAATGGGAGGAGAGGAGGAGGATCGGAGTATGTTTTCCTGGCACTATAGTGGTCCTTTAAAGAACAAACCTAGAGTGCACCGGATGAATCCTACCTTGAGTTTGGATACTATTACAGATTAAATTGACAATAGAGGTTGTCATATGCAACATCTATCTGCAGGTTGAGACTTCTGGATCTTGAGGTCTTGAAAATTCACCTGGACTAGAGTCAAAGGTAGGATCAGAAGTAGACGTAAACTTAAATAATCAAAAGTATTAGAACGTGACAGGTCAGGACTAATAAAGAAATCATCTTCAACATTTGGAGATCATGCACTAAGTTACTTACCATGATTGGACCAAAACATTATGACAGAAATATACAACTTGACAAGACGGGTGTTACCTTAACTAGGCAGGACATGACTTGACTAGATAGACTCCATAGTAATTGGATAATTGTGATGGTCCACATGTTTGATTATTAGAATTATAGTTTAAAACATAATTCTTTAGGTTTAACATCATACGTCATAACATCATACCTGAAAATAAAAAACACTTTGTGAAATATTTTAGAAGTGTTTAATTTCTGTTTTATAAAGTATTACAGTTGGGATTACACATCATAACTGTCTTGGCATGGATGCTTACAGAATTAATGGTCCCAAAATGAATTGGTCATAACATGTGTTTCCCCTGTATCTCTGGAACCTGTGCTGAAATGACTTTCAGACACAAAAGACCATGTTCATTTAATCCAATCTTTTCTTGGTCCATTAAAAGTTGATGTAATGTTGAAGACATAATTAAGCTTACTCTGGAACATGAGCTTAAAGATCCATGCGTGCCCCTGGCACCTTGTTTAATGCCTGCAGCCAGAAGTACCCCTACTCTTTCTTATGCTGATGCAAACTAACAGAATGTAATCTCAGCATCTGAAAACACAGTTCAGAGGATATTTGAAAAAATGACTCATTGATTTTCTTGCAAGCTCAAAATGCATTAATACGGTCTCAGTTTTACTAGAAAAAACTGCTGTATTTCATAAAACTAATTTATGGTCTACAGAATATCCAACCATAGACTAATAGACTCAAGATACAAATTATCAATGTGAAATAAAATGGAATAAACGTTTAGAACATTGCTGCTTTGACTAAATGAAATCAATAAATGATGAGCGTAAAAAGAAACCAGAAGTGAAACAGAAAAGATAATCAGTATTCAGGAAAATGTTTCTGTATGTGAATTCAATGAAGCGTGCAGCTAATTGAATCAAAGGTTAACCATCAAAATGGCTTAAAGTGAAAATAATGGGATGTTTCTTGAACAAAAGTAATTCTTTTGGGCCAAGAAAAACCTCAGGTGTTAGAAAAATAAAATAACCTTTTCATGAATTAAGTCAAGACTGCATTATACATCAGCTTCTATATGCAAACAGAATGCAACCAGATGCAGATTTGACACTTATCATTGTGTACATTTGACATCATATGCCACTCAGGTTCCATATTTCACTAGAACATACTTGAGTGGAATATAATAGGTCATGCATTAAAATGATTCTCTACCATGTGGGTAATAGAGCATGATTTCTATTTTAATTATAAATTTAAAGATGCAAACACTGCACAAAGAAAATGTCCTTTTTTTAAATAACAAAGATTAATAAAATAGGGTAGGGCTTTCAAAGTATGGCAGGAATACTGAGATTCTCCAAGGATTTAAATTATTATTTAGAGGTGATGCTCCTACTTTTGGTAAATAAATTATAACTGCTTAGTAAAACAGATTTTTATTCTATTTCAAGGGTAATTATCACAGTAATTAGTCCTAAATGAATTGTGTAAACATAATGTTGAAATATGAATCAGAGAACAATGGAAAAGTAGTCAGATAGTACACAGGGGAACAATTTCTGTATTATTCACAGAGTGGGTTAAGTAGTCAAAAAAAACTTGAGAAGCAATCTCACTGAAATCCTTTGCATTGTTGGAGACCAGAAAGCTACAGCTAAAAACAGCTAAACTTTTCACCTCAAGCATTAAAAGCATAAATGGTCATGGAGCAAGGAATCTGTATGTGCAGCATTTCTGCCTAGAAACACTACCTGTACAGAAATGTCTGCACTTTTGTGTCGGTGGCTAGTTTTTGTCTGTCATCTATCATCAGCACACACAGCGTATGACCATCCCGCTGTCCAACCCACACTCCTTCCCTCCCTGCCTCCTATCATCAGGAGCACCAGTTTGGAATACGTTTGCAGTTTTGCATACCCCAGAGCAGGGAATATTTTTGGCATACAATTGTTCTCATCTGCTACACTAATTTGTGAGTGAAATGATACAGGAAGTCAGCAACAGAATGAATAAACACAAATCTGCCATCCAAATAGGTGTAACATGTTTATTTTAGCTCACTTTAAATAATTAAGACACCGTTTATAACAAATTTGCTTTCATTTGACTGACCATATCCCACCTCTTAGAGAGCCTATCAAAATGAGGAAACATAGATAAAAGTAGTGTATGCATAATCACCGCTGTCGCAGGCCTGAAGGCCTCAACAACATTGTTTGATGCAAATTTCTACTATTATGCAGGCTGACCGTATTGTAAAATCTCAGTACCAGACCGTTTTGCCACAATATTACATTGACAACACTACAATTCACTATGTTTTAAGTATACACTGCATTTAAGTATATATTTTTTTAGTTTTTCTATTTATCAAATACATATTTAGAATTTTTGGGGTTTTTGTATCTCTTCCCCAGTTAAACAATGCATATGCACCCAGCCATCAACTTCATCTAAAAGAAAACGTGATTCATCAGATCAGGCAGCCTTCTTCCATTGCTCCATGGTCCAGTTTTTACACTCATGCTCCCATTGAAGGCACTTTTGGTGGTGTAAATGGGTCATCGTGGGCAAACTGCAGTACACTGTGTGTTCTGACACCTTTCTTTCATGAGTAGCATTACGTTTTCCAGTAATTTGAACTATAGTAGCATTTCTGTATGATCAAATCAGATGGGCTAATCTTTGCCCCACACGTGCATCAATGAGTCTTTGGCTCTCATGTCCCTGACTCTGATTCACCAGTTGTGCTTACTTGCACCACCTTCAATAGTTACTAACCACTGCATACTGGGAACACCAAACAACTTGTCATGTTAGTGATTATCTGACCCAGTCATCTAGCCATCACTCTTTGGCCCTTAACAGTTCACTTTCTGCCAAATACATCCCACCTCTTGACAGATGCCACTGTAACAATATAATCAATGTTATTTACTTCCCCTTTCAGTTGTTTTAATGTTATGGCTGAGCAGTGTAGAATATATCAGTATGCTTGAGTTAAACCAGAGATTTCCATAATATTTAAAGTAACACTCCAAGTACCATTACCACTACTGTAGTGGTTATGGTGCCAGAAATGTCTGCCCTGGGCTCAGCTCAGGGGAGCTAAGAGAATCTACTGAGCATGAACTTCTTGCTCTCATTGAGCTGTAGTTGAGGTAGGGAGCAGCACTCAGTGGACCCCAGGTAAGAAATATAAATGGTGTTATTCCTTACAATGGAGTTACTGGTTATGGTCCTTGGAGTGTTCCTTTAAGCCTAGGGACTTCAAAGCCAATTCCAAACCCTTATTCTTTTTTTGTTGAAGTTGATGATAGTTACATTTAAAGTGTTTTTTTGTATTATTGTCTTGTTGGGGTATCCAACCACATTAAACTTAATTTTCACTACTTACTATATGACATTAGCTTCTTGTATATGTTGATGTTTAGTAAAATTCAATCTTTCCTCTCCCTTTGAAAGACTTCCTGTACCAGTGGCATCCACACAACCCCAAACCATAACATATCCACTTACTGGTTGACAGTTGTCAAGGTTTTCTTTTCATCAAATGTTTATTTTCTGTACAAATGTACCTCTGGTGATTTTAACAAAAGAGCTCAATCATCATCATAGACCATATCATTTGGTTAAAAAATGTCTCTGACTTATCTATGTTTTATATGGCAAAAATTGAGTTTTGCGATGAGATCACCCGTAAGGTTTCCTTCTGCTGACCTTTCCATATAAATCCTGTTTGAGCACTCATAAATGTACAGTGGTACACAACTGTTCCAGTGCCAGCTAACTCTTGCAACAAGTCCTTCTCTGTGATATGGGGTCTGTTTTGAGTTCTTTTGGAAACAGTTTTTGTCTTCCAGATATTGCTTAGACTTTAGTTCCTCTTAATAATATTCCAGTCAGTGGAAGCTGCAAGAACAAAGCATGTTGGTGTCTTCTATAACGTTCTCCAGCATTATAAGAGCCAGTTTTCTACATAGCAGATCCTCAGTATGCTGCTTACAGGAGCCCGCAGTAATTAAGTGTTAAGCACTATAACCAGAGAAAAATTTAAAATAACATTGACTAATGATATAGATCCAAATATTGATCTTTGTTATTACAAGTGCACTTGTAGGAGCACGGATTAGACACCAGACACCTGTTGGTATTCAAAATAAGCCTCTGTCATTTATTCTTCAGTTGCGTTTTTATACATTAAAAAGTAAGTGCTTACGTGCAAATACTCATAGGACAGTAGTAGGAAGGGAGTGAAATGGTGAAAGGAGTACAGATAAGACATAGGGACGAACGTCATGTACATATAACAAATAAGTTCAGAGAAAGAGAAAGAACAGAATGTTTCGAGAAGAGACATCTCAGGTGGGGGCTATCTGCTCCCGGAACTAGACCTATATGGTCTTAAGTGTCGTTTTAAGCATCAAGCATTTCCTGAGTCCAAGTTAGCCAATTTTAATATAGGATATCATTATATGACACCTATAAGCTTGAGCCTTGGAATCAAGATACATTCTATCACACTAATCTCAGGAATTATCATCATTAGACTATAATCAAGGTTAAACAAGTCAATTAAGACACTTACGTTTCTGAGACCTTGCAAAAATTACTACTGGATTAACTATGACAATACCCAAATGTTTACACGTGTCATACTGTGCATTCAAATGTTAAGAAATATTTTAAGTTTATATTTCTTTGTAATAAGTCTGAAATAGGTTTGAATGATATTAGGGTGCAATGGGGTTGCTGCCAAAGATAATAATGTTATCGTGCTGTGCTGGCAGGATGGGTATTTTAAGCCATGGTGTGAACAGAAGGAACATTCTGTCAGACAAATAAATGGAATGTGCAGTGCTTATCCCCAATTTGAGGTCAGTTCTGTCTGATCTGCTCAATTAATATCAGAGGTAAAATAAAATAAAACAGTACTTTTCCAGAATTCAGCAGAGCAGTCTCTATACCACAGTTCTGTCCTGCCATATTGTGTTTGTTTCCTATTGTACCACTTTTGAAGACACCAGGTCACTGTGTCCAGAAAGTGTAACTCGAGTGTATTATTGCACTCATGCTACACTGAGGGCACTAGGACCATTCAGAAAGTACTGTAATGGTTCTCTTTGCATGGTCCACCTTTAGTAGTCCGGCTTGCATTTCTGGCAGTCACCTTGGCATGTATTCATTGTAGTATACATAAAGAACACAAAACATAGTGTTTTACAATAAAACATATAAATTGAACAACTAGAATATAAATGAGTGCTCTCAGGTGCCTTCCCCAGGTAGTATACAATATACAAAGGGAATACAGCTGTAGCCTAAAAAAAAACAAAAAAACAAAAACTAAAGAACACAAAACATAGTGTTTAACAATAAAAACATATGTATATTGAATTCCCCAATATTTTGGGGGCTAGGTGGAATCACACATCCAGTCTCTCCAATAAACTTGAAACGCAAGTCAGGCAAAGGATAGTGGCATTAAGAAGATTTATTAAAATAAAATCATAAAAAATGGTAAAACACATTTCTTCCATATAGGACGTCTTAAAGAATTCTTACAGCAATACAAATAAACAGCAATTAAACAAAACCTCCATGTTGTTTTTTTTTAATTGCTGTTTATTTGTATTACTGTAAGTTTTTAATTATGATCCATGAAGAAGTGCTATATGGAAAAATACAACTTGCATACTGGTGGGAAGACTGACTAGGATACACTTGGGAATTACCTTTCTAATTACCTTTCATTAAGAATTGATTTTCAAGTTAACTTATTAATATTGGTGGTGGGAGTAGATTATACACTCTTTGGGCAAACCCATCCTCTTTCTGGTTTCTTTTTGGGTGGTGCCAGTGATGAGGGTTGCATTACTGGTCCACATGTGTCATTGTGATAATATTCCATATTAATTAAGAATGATTGATTACTATTGAGCAAATGAAACTCTTATAGATAGTTAAGATGGCGCCAATAAGCACACACAGGCAGTATCACTAGATGCAGGCCTGGATGCCACAGCTATTAATACACAGCATTAAAAATGTTATTAAAACCACAAAACACAGCATCAGAATGACTCATTCGTACCATCACAAGATAATTATTAGTACAGAGCTAGCTTAAGATAAGAGATAATTAATCGCACAGACCTAGCATCAGGGCCGGATTAACATAGGGGCTGATGGAGCTGCAGCTCCAGGCCCAGGACTATGGAATAGGCCCATTTAAAGAAAAGAAAAAATAAAATAAAAAATAATATATATATATATATATATATATATATATTTATTTTGTTAATTTATTTATTTTTTGCAGTAATACCGGCAATGCAAATATTTTATCAATATAAACAGAGATTACTCTGCAATACCAGCACCAGCCAGTAGGGGTCACTGTGTGTGTAGAGAGGCACTGTGTGTGGAGAGAGGAAGTTACAGGATATCCCTCCCTGCCTCTCTCTACTCACTAATCCACGGGGGAGCAGCTACAGAGCACAGAGAGTCTAGACAGCAGCTCCCATCCTGCAGAGACAGCCTACAGCTCAGGGAAGTGAGGGATGAGGGGAAAGGCAGCAGGGAGACATGGGGACATTGAGACACTAAGGGACACATGGGGACACTGAGACACTAGGGGACACTGGGTGACATGGGGACACTGGGACCCTAGGGGACACATGGGGATGCTGTGAGACATAGGGATACACATTGTGACGTGGAGACACTAGGGACACAGTGTCTCCATGTCTCCCAGCCAGTGTCCCTAGTGTATCTGTGTCCCCATATATCCCACTGTCCCTAAATGTCTGTGTCCCCATGTCTCCCAGTGTCTACATGTCCCCCAGCCAGTGTCCCTAGTGTCTCAGTGTCCCCATGTCTCCAAGTGTCCTTATGTCTACCAGCCAGTGTCCCTAGTGTCTGTGTCCCCATGTCTCTCAGTGTCTATAGTGTCCCATGCCTCCCAGTGTCCCCAAATGTCTGTGTCCCCATGCCTCCCAGCCAGTGTCCCTAGTTTCTCAGTATCCCCATGTCTCCCAGTGTCTGTGTTATTGTTAGGAGCAGGTTTGAAGGTAAATCTGGAGCCAGGAACTGAAGTCTCTTTTGTATTTCTTCCTTTGTTAACAGCTCTCGTTTCCTGCTTTTCCTGGAAGGTAAGACAGTCTCAGTCTTTTTCTCAGGTGATATGCAGGAGCTTGCAGTAAGAAAGAAACAGTTTTGCATAGTTCCAAGAGACTTTCAGCAATGATTGTTAGAACGTTGGTTAACCCTGTAATCTCCGGTTTAAGGCCTTTACATTGAAGTTAATGTTCTTATTGAAAGACTTCATATCCTGGCTCCTGTGAACCTGCTTCATACTGACCTTCAAACCTGCTGTTAACAATAACCTGCTCCACCCTTACCTATACTTCAAACCAGACTGCCTCTATAACCAGCCTTCCACTGTTATCAGCCTTCCACTGTTACCAGCCTGCCTTTGTTACCTGGAATTTACAGACATTCATTATTATTTGCAAGTAACCTGTTCTGTGGCAAGTATCCTGTTTGGTGGCATATTGCCTAAAGTCTGTTTTCATTCAAGTCTTATAATATGTCTAAAAACACTAATAAAGTACCTGAAGTCAACCCTGGCATAAGTCTCCTATCTGACCTGCACAAGATCATGACAATATCTCCCAGCGTCTGTGTCCCCATGTCTCTGTGTCCCTAGTGTCTGTGTCCCCATTTCTCCCAGTGTCCCCAAATGTTTCAGTGTCCCCTTGTCTCCCAGTGTCCCCATATCTGTATCCACAAGTGTGCCCAAGTGTCTCAGTGCCCCCATGTCTCCCAGTGTCCCCATGTCTTACTGTGACACAGGACACACTGAGACGTGGGGACAATGGGAGAAATGGGGACACTGAGACACTGGGAGACTAGGGGACTGGGCAACATTGACACTGTGATACATAGGGACACTGATGCCAGGGTGGCCTTCCAATTCTTTGGACAGACATGCCCCTTTTTGGGCATGTTCGCCCCTTTTTGCAGTTCTGGCCAATAGTGCAATATTTATAAAATAAGATAAAAGCTTGAATAAAAAGAAATCCAAATGGCCTACTCACATGGGATAGAGCTAAAACCTGTCAGGGATCCACGGGCGGCTAGGAGGGGAGGCTGCATGCCACTTGCAGCACTCACCCTCAGTCCGTCGCCGCCCGCGGTCTCCCCTCTTACCTGTCGGCGAGCGGCGTCACCTCTCTGCCGCTCGCGTCCTCCACGCCCCCCAGCGGCAGCATGTATAACGCTGCACGCTGGGAGGTCACTGAATTATGCAAACGCCGGGGTCACGTGAGTGACCCGGCGTTAAAGGAACAGTACCACAATCACAGTGGGAGGTGTAGATATCCCCCACGTGTGATTGTTAATTCTGATTGGAAGTTATCCAATCAGAATTAAACCAAGGGTATTTATACTTACCTTTCCTGTCCCTCAGTGCCCTGTTGTGGTCTTGTGATACCTGTAGTGCTGTTCTCTCGTGTTGCTCTCTGGTTTCCGATTATTTGGCTCGTTATTCCGATTATCCTGTATTCTCCACTCCTTTGACCTCGGCTTGTTTCTCGTTCTCCCGTTTTCTGGCTCCCTTTACTTGGCTTGTCTCCTGACCATTCTTAGTGTGCTTAGCCAGGCCACTCTAAGGACCGGTATAGCACCCTTCCTCTCTGTGACCTGTTAGCGTGTTAGGTTCTGGAATCCTGTCAAAACCAGCTCTAGTATAAAGCTCTTGCAGTGGATTTGATCCCCCACTTCAGGGATATTGGTGAAAGATATTGACCAGTAGTGATGTACCGAACGGTTCGCTGGCGAACGGTTCCTGGCGAACATAGCATGTTCGCGTTCGCCACGGCGGGCGAACATATGCGCGGTTCGACCCGCCCCCTATTCGTCATCATTGAGTAAACTTTGACCCTGTACCTCACAGTCAGCAGACACATTCCAGCCAATTAGCAGCACAGCCTCCCTAGCAGACCCTCCCACCTACTGGACAGCATCCATTTTAGATTCATTCTCAAGCTGCATGCTTAGTAAGAGGAGGGAAAGTGTAGCTGCTGTTCATAAGATAGGGAAAAGCATAGCTAGGTTAGGGATAAGGGTATGCTTTTTTTTGATTTTTTTTTTAATCTAAATGTTATTAGTTGTCAGTTACTGTGCCTTAAACTGTGTCACCCCATTTCCCCAGTCAGTGCCACTAATTAGATCTGGTGTCACAATAGCTTGGATTTAAAAACAAAAAACTTTTTTCACTGTTATAGATTGAATAACAGTTAGTTATCTTCAAGCGGGTGTCAGGCCTACAGCCTGTGCTCTGCACAACTGTGCCAGTGCACATTGCCACTCATATCTGGTCTCACAGTAGCTTGCGCGCATAGTACCACTAATCCCAACAAAAATGACAGGCAGAGGCAGGCCACCCCGCAGGGGCCATCGTGGTCGTGGTGCTGTGATTCCCTTTGGCCCTAGAATAATGCCCAGTTTTCAGAGGCCGCGTACCCTGAACTTGAAAAGTTCTGAGGACATAGTTGACTGGCTAACACAGGACACCCAATCTTCTACAGCCTCCGCTCAGAACCTTGACGCACCATCCTCCTCCAGCTTAGCTTCAGGCACCTCTCAAGATACCACTCACCCGCCTGCCGCCACCACCAAACTAGCACCACAGCCGCTTCAGTTGGTATGTCAGAGGAGTTATTCACACATCCGTTTGAAGAAATGAGTGATGCGCAACCATTATTGCCAGAGGATGTAGATAATAGGGATATGTCTCAGGCAGGCAGCATTACACACATGGACGTACAGTGTGATGATGATGATGATGTTGTACCCGCTGCTGCTTCCTTTGCTGAGTTGTCAGATACAAGTGAAACGGTTGATGATGACGATGCGTCCATGGATGTCATGTGGGTGCCATTTCGTCCAGAGAAGAACAGGGCCGAAGTTCAGATGGGAGACAGGGAGGGAGGAGGAGGCGAGTTGGAAGCAGGGGAGGGTCGTGCGCCAGAGCTGAGTGGCACAGTCCACGAGCCCGCCGACACCCAGGGGTCTGAGCCCGACCCAGCTTGCGCCAATCAGCATGCTGTGTCCACCACCACCAGAATGCCGTCATTGCGGAAGCTTTCAGCAGTGTGGAATTTTTGTGTAATCTGCCTCTGACAACAGGTGCATTTGCAACCTGTGCCAAGAAACTTGAGTGTTAAGGGAAGTCAACACCCACCTAGGTACAACTGCTTTGCGTAGGCACATGATCTCACATCACAGGCGCCTATGGGATCAACACATGATTACAAGCAGCTCGCCTACTCTAAGCCGCCAGCCTCCTCCTGGTCCAGCATCTTCAGCCACGTCAACCACTGCTGTCCTCCTTGTCCCCTCTCAACCATCAGCCACTCCGCCTCCCGCCTTGAGCAGTTCACGCTCATCTTCCCACAGTCATGTGTCTGTCAAGGACATGTTTGAGCGTAAGAAGACAATGTCAGAAAGTCACCCCCTTGCCCAGCGTCTGGCTGCTGGCTTGTCCGAACTATTAGCCCGCCAGCTTTTACCATACAAGCTGGTGGAGTCTGAGGCGTTCAAAAAATTTGTAGCTATTGGGACACCGCAGTGGAAGGTACCCGGCCGAAATTACTTTTCGCAAAAGGCAATCCCAACCTGTACTCAATTGTGCAAAAGGAAGTAATAGCATCTCTGGCACACAGTGTTGGGGCAAAGGTCCATCTGACCACTGATACCTGGTCTGCAAAGCATGGTCAGGGCAGGTATATCACCTACACTGCGCATTGGGTAAACCTGCTGACTGCTGCTAAGCATGGAATGCATGGCTCTGCAGAGGAGTTGGTGACACCGCCACGACTTGCAGGCAGTCCTGCTGCCACCTCCTCTACTCCTCCTACTCCATCCTCTTCCATAACCTCCTCGGCTGAGTCCTCTTCTGCTGCTGCGTCTTGCTCCCCATCAACGGCACCCCCCCAGCTCCCCAGGTACTATTCCACATCCCGGATACGGCAGTGTCACGCCGTCTTGGGTTTGACTTGCTTGAAAGCAGAGAGTCACACCGGACAAGCACTCCTGTCCGCCCTGAACGCACAGGTGGAAAGTGGCTGACTCCGCAGCGACTGGATATCGGCAAAGTGGTTTGTGACAACGGAACAAATTTGTTAGCGGCATTGAAGTTGGGCAAGTTGTCACATGTGCCGTGCATGGCACATGTGTGGTAATATTCTGATAGTACAGCAGCTTTGTGCATAGTACATGAAACACAGGGCGTCTGAAGCAGGCCAGGAAGGTGTGTGTGGCCATTTCAGAAGTTCCTACACGGCCATGGCTCACTTTGCCGATATCAACAGCGAAACAACATGCCAGTGGTGATTTCGCGACAGCCCGACACGTTGGAATTCAACACTCCTAATGTTCGACGCCTGCTCCAACAAGAAAAAGCCGTTAATGAATATTTGTATGACCGGGGTGCTAGGACAGCCTCTGGGGAGCTGGGAATTTTTTTGCCACGTTACTGGACGCTCATGCGCAATGCCTTTAGGCTCATGCGTCCTTTTGAGGAGGTGACAAATTTAGTCAGTCGCACCGAAGGCACCATCAGCGACATCATACCATTTGTTTTCTTCCTGGAGCGTGCCCTGCGAGGAGTGCTGGATCAGGCCGTAGATGAGCGTGAAGAGGAAGAGGAAGAGTTGTGGTCACCATCACCTCCAGAAACAGCCTTATCAGCATCGCTTGCTGGACCTGCGGCAACGCTGGAAGAGGATTGTGAGGAAGAGGAGTCAGAGGAGGAATGTGGCTTTGAGGAGGAGGAAGAGGAGGAGCAAGACCAACCACAACAGGCATCCCAGGGTGCTCGTTGTCACCTATCTGGTACCTGTGGTGTTGTACGTGGCTGGGGAAGAAAATACCTTCATTGACATCAGTGAGGAGGAGGAACGGGAAATGAGTAGCTCGGCATCCAACCTTGTGCAAATGGGTCTTTCATGCTGTCGTGCCTGTTGAGGGACCCTCGTATAAAAAGGCTGAAGGAGAACGACCTGTACTGGGTGTCCACGCTACTAGACCCCCGGTATAAGCAGAAAGTGGCGGAAATGTTACCGAATTACAACAAGTATGAAAGGATGCAGCATTTGCAAAATAAATTTAAAAGAATGCTTTACACAGCGTATAAGGGTGATGTCACAGCACAACGGGAATCTAACAGGGAGAGAGGTGGAAGTCATCCTCCTCCTCCCATGACCACGCCGGCAAGGACAGGACGCTTTAGAGACGTGTTGTTGATGGAGGACATGCGGACCTTTTTAAGTCCTACGCATCGCCACAGCCCTTCGGGATCCACCCTCAGAGAGCGACTCGACCTACAGGTAGCAGACTACCTCGCCTTAACTGCAGATATCGACACTCTGAGGAGCGATGAACCCCTTGACTACTGGGTGTGCAGGCTTGACCTGTGGCCTGAGCTATCCCAATTTGCGATAGAACTTCTGGCCTGCCCCGCTTCAAGTGTCCTGTCAGAAAGGACCTTCAGTGCAGCAGGAGGTATTGTCACTGAGAAGAGAAGTCGCCTAGGTCAAAAAAGTCTAGATTACCTCACCTTTATTAAGATGAATGAGGGATGGATCCCGAAGGGACTGACACTGGGCGATACATTAGATTAAAAGGCCTGATGAGATGAGCTGCCTTGGGCTAAAAATGGTCCACACGCTGCTGTATTTTAGCTCTGAATGCCTGTTGACTTGCGTGACTGATCCGCCACCAACTTGGGTTCAAGCCGCCATCTTTTAGGGCACTTTCTGCCTGTGAAACAAACATCAGTTATAGATTGAATAGCAGTTAGTTGTCTCAAAGCGGTGTGTCAGCCCTACAGCGTGTACTCTGCCAGTACGCTGCCACCTCCTCTACTCCTCCTACTCCATCCTCTTCCATAACCTCCTCGGCTTAGTCCTCTTCTGCTGCTGCGTCTTGCTCCACATCAACGGATAGGGGGCGTAACAGTGATTAAACTGATAACAATAGTACTAAACACACCACTCACCCACTGGTGTCACAATAGCTTGGATTTAAAAACAAATTATTTTTTTCACTGTTATAGATTGAATAGCAGTTAGTTATCTTCAAGCAGGTGTGTCAGCCCTACAGCGTACTCTGCCAGTTTACAGTGCCACTCATATCATACCACCAGAATGCCGCCATTGCAGAGCTCAGCAGTGTGGAATTTTTTTTGTGTGTCTGCTCTGACAACAGCGATGCCATTTGCAACATGTGCCAAAAGAAACTGAGTCGTGGGAAGTCCAACACCCACCTAGGTACAACTGCTTTGCGTAGGCACATGATCTCACATCACAAACGCCTATGGGATCAATACATGAGTACAAGCAGCTCGCCTACTCTAAGCCGCCAGCCTCCTCCTGGTCCAGCATCTTCAGCCACGTCAACCACTGCTGTCCTCCTGTCCCCTCTCAACCATCTGCCACTCCGCCTCCCGCCTTGAGCAGTTCACGCTCATCTTCCATAACCTCCTCGACTGAGTCCTGTTCTGTTGCTGCTGTGTATTGCTCCACATCAACGGATAGGGGGCGTAACAGTGATTAAACTGATAACAATAGTACTAAACACACCACTCACTCACTG
Source organism: Pelobates cultripes (assembly GCA_933207985.1). NCBI lineage: Eukaryota > Metazoa > Chordata > Amphibia > Anura > Pelobatidae > Pelobates > Pelobates cultripes. The sequence continues at coordinate 154,371,049 of OW240916.1, read as the reverse complement.
GTGTCACAATAGCTTGGATTTAAAAACAAAATTTTTTTTTCACTGTTATAGATTGAATAGCAGTTAGTTATTTTCAAGCAGGTGTGTCAGCCCTACAGCGTGTACTCTGCCAGTACGCTGCCACCTCCTCTACTCCTCCTACTCCATCCTCTTCCATAACCTCCTCGGCTAGTCCTCTTCTGCTGCTGCGTCTTGCTCCACATCAACGGATAGGGGGCGTAACAGTGATTAAACTGATAACAATAGTACTAAACACACAACTCCTATCTGGTGGCACATTAGATTGCACGCGCAGTGCCCCAAATTTGTTGTGATCTGTGAGTAAGGTAAACGGTTGTCCATACAAGTAGGTTGCAGTTTTTTGAGGGCCCACACCACCGCTATGCACTCCTTTTCAATGGCAGTGAATATACTTCGCTGTGCAAAAGTTTACGGCTTAGATAAGCCCGGGTTGCTAGCCACCATCTGCTCCGACTTGGCTCAGTACTGCTCCCAATCCAAGCATAGAAGCGTCTGTATGGACGAGAAAGTGTTTAGTTGGATCAGGAGCAGAAAGTACAGGTGATTTAATGAGCGCCGTCTTGAGCTGTTGGAAGGCCTGTTCACACTCTGGGGCCCATACTACCATCTTGGGGAGGTTTTTACACGTTCCTATATGGCACTTACTGGGCTTTAGGGTCAGTCCGGACTCCCTAATCCGGTCTATTACGGCTCCTATGTGGGTCAGGTGTTCGGGCCAGGAGCTGCTAAAAATGTTCATACCATCCAAGTAGGTGTGTATCAGTGTGTATCAGGGATCCTTTGGACAGGTGTCAATCCATATCTGCCAAGTGACCCTATGTAGGGGGAACAGTCTCTATTCTGCTCTGTGTCAGTGTGTATCATGGTCTCTGAGGACAGGTGTCAATCCATATCTGCCAAGTGACCCTATGTAGGAGGAACAGTCCCTATTCTGCTCTGTGTCAGTGTGTATCAGGGATCCTTAGGACAGGTGTCAATCCATATCTGCCAAGTGACCCGATGTTGGGGGTAACATTCCTATTCTGCTCTGTGTCAGTGTGTATCAGGGATCCTTAGGACAGGTGTCAATCCATATCTGCCAAGTGACCCGATGTTGGGGTAACATTCCCTATTCTGCTCTGTGTCAGTGTGTATCAGGGATCCTTAGGACAGGTGTCAATCCATATCTGCCAAGTGACCCGATGTTGGGGTAACATTCCCTATTCTGCTCTGTGTCAGTTTTGCACAGCCCCCATGTTCCCGGCGGTGCGGCCCGCACACTAAGGAGGCCCCCCGGGTGGCCCATGCACTAAGGG
>OW240916.1:154368000-154369633 GCA_933207985.1 Pelobates cultripes | reverse complement strand
CAAATTTGCAGTAAGAGGACGACCAAGCCTCTTCTTCCATCTCCCTGTTACAAAAATCAATGCCGTGTACACGTCCACTGATAGGAGACGCGGAAGGTATTAAACTGATCAGAACAATACTAAACACACCACTCCTTTTTTTTTGGTGAGGCTTTACAGGACAGAGTGCTTCTCCACGGGACATGTTAACTCACGGGCAACTGGCTCATCAAGGAACCAGAGCAGCTTTCCATGTACAGGTAAGACACGTGCAGCCGGTAAGGGTTCAGGCTCTTCTTCCTGGAGGATGCGCTGCAAGCCTGTTGAACGAGATGACCTTGCTCGGGTCCCAGGTGTGCAGTTCCTAAAATGGCTGCCATATACACGTCCACTGATAGGAGACGCGGAAGGTATTAAACTGATCAGAACAATACTAAACACACCACAAATAAGGTTTCTCTCCTGTATGGCTCCTCAAATGATGCTTAAGATTAGAAGCGGCTGAAAAGCATTTCTCACACTCCGAACAAAAATATATTTTTTAACATTCTCTCCACTTTGAACGAAATGACGTTTGGGAAGAGATTAACATAATTAAACACAGGCAGTAAAAATACAGTTTTTAGCCATACCCTGTAACTTTAAAACTACACATCCCATCTTCATAATTACATATTTGGAATCAGCACACTTAAAACATAAACATAACCAAAATCAGCCAAATCCATCCAGGGGTTAAAAAGTTAGCTGGAGGTCCCTTTATGACCGACCGCAAGCACATTTTCCTGCCCAAAACAGTTCCATAGATTTGGGCTGTGAGGTCAGTCTATTTCAGGCTGAAAAAACGACTAAGTCCCATCGCCGAATGGGACTTAGTCTCTGCAGCTGAAATAATTTCCCATTTACTGAACCAAGTGGGAAATAGCAAGGCAGGCACAAAGGGTTTGCACCAGGTCTGGGGACACAGGGGACACCGTCTTAAAGGGGCCGTGTCCCCAACAAGTCTGGGGACACGGCCTTAAAGGGGCAGTGTCCCAATCTTCCTGATGTCCCAAAAAAGGTGTTTAAAGGGCCAGCACCAGTCACATAAAGAGTCCATAAGCCCCAATATGCCCACCGACAGTCTTAAAGGGCCATACACACCAAATAAAAGTGCATACATTTTCACAATCTCCCAGGGGCCATAGTCATGCGGGAGGAGGCTGGCAAATAGGCTTCTCCACAACCCAGGGAAACAGGGCAATTTGCCATTTAAAGGGCCCGTTACAAATAGCAGTTTGTAACAAGGTGTCAATCCATATCTGCCAAGTGACCCGATGTAGGGGGACCAATCCCTATTCTGCTCTGTGTCAGTGTGTATCAGGGATCCTTAGGACAGGTGTCAATCCATATCTGCCAAGTGACCCTATGTAGGGGGACCAGTCTCTATTCTGCTCTGTGTCCGTGTGCATCAGGGGCTCTGAGGACAGGTGTCAATCCATATGTCAAGGTGTCAATATGTCATATGTCAGGTGTCAATCCATATTCATTGTGATTTATGAATGTTAGGTGATTTCTGCCCTTTATGGATTAAAACCAGACTCTGTATCAACTGTGTAATTTTCCATGGGAGTTTTGCCATGGATCCCCCTCCGGCATGCCACAGTCCAGGTGT
>OW240916.1:154345500-154365500 GCA_933207985.1 Pelobates cultripes | reverse complement strand
AAAATGAGTAGTCATTGGCTACTCACATTTTTTAAATACTAGCAACTGGGCAGCTATTGTTGCTCAGTTTCTAATAACACATAGAGGGGATCTGGCACAGGTTCCCCAGTTACTCCACCCATTGGCATTAGGTTGCGACATAATATGAAAGGGACACTGTAGGCACTGTGTTTGCTTCTTCTCATTTAACTGGTTACAGTGTCTGAAGTCCCCTGGTGCCATCATTTCATTTAGCATTAAAAAGTTTTAATGTTTTTATGTTTTAATGCTTAACAAAAGTCACCAACAGCCTATTCACTCTGTGCTGCTTTGGCTAATGAAGAAGTATTAGCCTGAACAGCAATAGGCAACTGTGATTGGCTGAGAGTGTCAGTTGACTGCTTTTAGCCTATCAAAGCACCAACTGATGGTATAACAACAAGGAAGTGTGTGATCTCTGCCTTAGCCACACCTCCAGAAGGGAACAGACTCTGGGTTGCCAGGGACCACTATTTAGTGTTAAACTGGACAGATTGCTATCATCAAAGGAAAAATGAATTCCAAAGTTTATCAAGACATTTTGCAGGAGAACTTAAGGCCATCTGTCTACCAGCTGAAGCTCAACAGAAGATGGATGTTGCAACAGGACAATGACCCAACACATAGAAGTAAATCAACAACAGAATGGCTTAAACAGAAGAAAATACGCCTTCTGAAGTGGCCCAGTCAGAGTCCTGACCTCAACCCGATTGTTGCACTGTGGCATGACCTCAAGAAAGCGATTCACACCAGACATCCCAAGAATATTGCTGAACTGAAACAGTTCTGTAAAGAGGAATGGTCAAGAATTACTCCTGACGATTATGCACGTCTGATCTGCAACTACAAGAAACGTTTGGTTGAAGTTATTGCTGCCAAAGGAGGTTCAACCAGTTATTAAATCCAAGGGTTCACATACTTTTTCCACCTGCACTGTGAATGTTTACATGGTGTGTTCAATAAAAACATGGCAACATTTCATTCTTTGTGTGTTATTAGTTTAAGCAGACTGTGATTGTCTATTGTTGTGACTTAGATGGTGATCAGATCACATTTTATGACCAATTTGTGCAGAAATCCATATCATTCCAAAGGGTTCACATACTTTTTCTTGCAACTGTATATATACAATTATAATTTATTCATTTTTATTAGTAGCATTATCACTAGACTAGATAATAAGCTACTTTGAAAACCTGTGAAATATTATTTTGGCTGGTTATGGGAGTTGACAAACCGTCACTCAATTGGATCTGATTCTACTGACCATACAGCTGTAAAAATTAACAGACAAACAATATTTCTAAAGAACAGACACAATGAGAGCAGGAGCATTGCAGTGAATTATTTTTGAAAAGAAACAGAGTGGGAATATGGTCCCAATGCTTTTGAAACACAGATAAATAGAATGTTCATGAATGTTTCAGTAATCTGCAATGCTAAACATTGCTATTTTCTCTCAAATTAGTTCTTTCATGTAGATGCATTCTGTTCGCTATTTCTGTAGCTTTGTTTCGTAACTGTGCATATTTTACACATAAAATAACTGTTCTATATGCATCTTTCAGATGTCTTTTATCAGCGTGAAAACAAAGAAGTATCTGTTCCAAGGCCAAAGATCTGCAGTGTTTGCAGAATGTTAAGAAACAAGAGTTAGGAGTCTCCGAGGAGTCATAATTTTTCTTCTCTGTGCCAGGGTACACATTAACCCAATCACATCCGAAAAAGAAACAACACCTTTAAAGTAAATTTTGCAAAATGTAAAAAAAAATATGATTATATAATGCTGCTGTGCAGATGCCAGCTGCATAAGCTTTGAATTTCACCTTAGAAGCAAAGGATTTCTTTTGTGATATCATTGCTTGTAAAGAGTGATGTATAATATCAAAAAACCATCAGTTATGCGCCAGGTTTAAAATATCTACAAAATGCCATAACACAAAGGACTGTGTAGGCTTACTTCGTTAAAGGGTTACTCCAACCACAATGTCTACTTCAATTTTTAAAATTGATGTTATTGGTAAGAGTCAGTATGTGCAAAGTTACAGCTTGAAATATTGCAGATACAAAGATATTAGCACATATGTGGCAGGGGCTTGTAGCACCCCCAGAACACATCATTCTGTTCTGGACTGCCTAATGTCAAGTTTGTGCAAAAAATACATCTGTAGTCAGCACGCATAGTACGCTGGTGACAGACGTGGTCAGTTTCTCCCTCCTAGTCTGCGCTGCATTGCTCCATGCTAATTATTTTACTTACCTAATCACCTCGTTCCCTCCCCTGTCAATCCCTCACTCTCTAACATCACCGGCTCAGAGAACGAGCATGCACGCGGAATCGGTGAGAGAGGCCCAATCAAATGCTTCTCTTTGAAAAACATTTCATTGGACCATGCAAAAGAGCCAGCGATTTTGGAAAAGTGTGGAAAAAAGCTTCACCCGGCTAACTTTAACTATATATTTGCTTAAATTCAAAGGGAAAACCTATTGGACATTCTAAATTGAAAAAGAAGCATTTTAAAAAATGGTTGTGTGGCGGACCTTTCAGTAAGGGACTGGAGTGGCACCACCGAGGCTGTCCTTTTCCCATTGATGTATTCCATTCAGCGCACTAGTCAGTGATTATAGCTCACAGGATAGCAGTAGAGTACATCAGTGTTATAGCCTTTCCTCCCATACATTAGTCGATACTTAATGCTGGGAGAAGAACTGGTTTTAGTAAGCTCAGCATGGTAATTTATACACAGATCCCCAGCATGGGGTCCCTATTCACATTACAATGATCCTGCCCTGGTGCCTCTATGTCTGGGAGATAATTGAGTTGCTGCTCGCTAAAATAATTATTTCCCGGATACAGAGAGCACACCCCAAAAACATAATAAAACATACAGGAACTCCCACACATTATAAATCCTTGGATAGCTCTGATCCAAGCTCCCAAGTTGGCCAAATAGTGCCGTATTCATGAAGAAATGACAAAACGCCACCAGAGTAAAGTTTTCACTGGCCGCACACATGGCCCATGCCCAAAAGAGTTCCAGAAAAGTTAGAGGTGCGGCCGGTCAAATGTCGGGAGCTCCTGTGGACGAAATAAGGGGTGCTCCCCCTGGCTCCCAGGGAACAACTGTGGCACAGTCTGAGGCACCTTCCCTCCAAAAAGGGAAGTAGGGAAAAATTGGGATGAAAGTTAGGTGGGAGTTGAGGCTAGCCGCAGCTGGACCAGAGTTGCAGAAGAGTTGTGAATAAGTACCGCTGAAGTCTTTGCAGCTTCTGGACTCTGGTTATATTCTGGGAAAAGGGAAATAGTCTGTGTGGGGAATAAAACAAGTGACAAACATGATGGTGTGTTGTTCCTGGTATGGGCACAAGTGAATTAGCAAGTGAAATACTAGTAGACAAGTTACTTTGACATCTGCTTTACTAGTAATTTTACACCATTTATTATTGTACACGTATTGAAAATCTACTATAAGTTTGTTAACTTCTTTCTTTTTTTTATGAGATGCTTCATTTTCTTTTAAATGTTGTAAATTGTATCATATGTCGAGGCAAAAATAGAAAAAGGTCCAGGTATTCCAGAATACAAAAAGGCAAATTTATTGAACCCACCGCCACTCACTTTTTGTATTCTGGAGTGCCTGGACCTTTTTCTATTTTTGCCTCATCAAGTATCTGGTTCTTGGTACTGGGACCGGTCTGGCTGCACCCAGATACATATTATATGGGAATTGAGTGCATTTCCACACCTCTGCTTCTTGGTCGTAAATTAAATCACAGTAGGAAAAGCTAGGATAAGCAATGTCAATGAGAAGTCTATGATGACTGCCAGGTCAATTTTATTATTCACACCTCACTAACATATACTTGTTAAATATAGTATTATGTAAATACAGTATTAGAAATCCTAGGGAGTGACAGTTTCTTTTAAAAACATCCATTATATTCTATAAAACACCCATAGGCATCTATAATGATTTTTCTTTTAAATCCCATTATATGGGTGTCTGTAGACCCAGCAAATGGTTAAATAACATTAAAAGGACACTCCAGGCACACAGACCACTTCTGTCCATTGGAGTGGTCTGGGTGTCAACTCCCATCACACTTAATCCTGCAAGTGTAATTATTGCCGTTTTTATAAACTGCAATAATTACCTTGCAAGATTAAGTCCTCTTCTAGTCGCTATCAGACAGCCACTAGAGGGACTTCTGTGTTCCTAAAACACGAAAAGTGTTTTAAACGACGCTGAACGTCCTGACGCCATTCATGAGGACCTCCAACATCGCCACAATCCCCATAGGAAAGCATTGAAGTCACTGATGGAGTTTTAATCCCTTCAGCAACATGGAATGGGGGGTGGAAGGGAGGGCAGGGCCCTGTAGTGCCAGGAAAACTGATTTGTTTTCCCGGCACTGGAGAGTTTGTTTAATGCTGATTATCATCCATGCTGCTAGTGCAAAACTTCAATTGTACAGGCCTTACACATTTACTACAAATGTTAGATGAAACCTATGATACAATAGACAAGTGACAAAGCACCTATTTCTACTGCATCTCTGAAACATATATACAGCTGCTCATCTACTACCAGTGCAGCCAGTGTGGGCATCCCTGGGGCTAACAAGCTGGGATATCAGATGTTCCTCACACTTGGGGCCAATCAATGGGCATCACTGATCAGCACACAACACACTTCTTAAGGAAAGCATATCAATTAAACTGTTAGCAGGTTTTCACTTCCCACCATCACCCATTACGCCTCTCCTGCAACTGTCAAAAATAACCCACTAAGTCCTCAGTGAATACTTTTCTAGCAACCTATTTTGTTACCCCTACTTATACCCTTTGTTTCATTATACCCCACTCCCTCTAGCATGTAAGCTCATTGAGCAGGGCCCTCAAGCCCTGTGTTCCTGTGCGTCCACTTGTCTAGTTACAATTACGTGTCTGTTAGTCCATCCATTGTACAGCGCTAGAAAATTTGCTGGCGCTATATAAATAATAAAATAATAATAATAATTAGCAGTGGTGCTTGCAGGAAGTGAGTACAGGTCACTTCCATCTTACAGAGCACCATCCAGGTGCTCATCTCATCGAAGAGAGATGAGAGGTAAACAGGAATTTGAGTTTCTGGATCAGCCCCAGACTTCCATCAGCCTCAGCCGATACCTTCTACAGCCAGTGGACCCTAGGAAAGTTTCCCTGCTGAATGCCAAAGTTATAGAAACAGGAGAATAGTAAAAAATATGCAAATTATAACTTCTATGTGTGTATCAGTGTCGCTGCGTATGTGTGTGTGTGTGTGTATCTGTGTGTAAGTATATGTGTATATATCTAAGCATTCAAATGCCAACATTACACTCAAACACCCCCCCGCAGGGTCATACCTGGAGCATTTGGTACCTGGGGAGATCCTACAGTTGCAAGACAAAGTATGTGAACCATTTGGAATGATTTGGATTTCTGCACAAATTGGTCATAAAATGTGATCTGATAATCATCTAAGTCAAAACAATAGACAATCACAGTCTGCTTAAACTAATAACACACAAAGAATGAAATGTTTCCATGTTTTTATTGAACACACCATGTAAACATTCACAGTGCAGGTGGAAAAAGTATGTGAACCCTTGGATTTAATAACTGGTTGAACCTCCTTTGGCAGCAATAACTTCAACCAAACGTTTCTTGTAGTTGCAGATCAGACGTGCACAACGGTCAGGAGTAATTCTTGACCATTCCTCTTTACAGAACTGTTTCAGTTCAGCAATATTCTTGGGATGTCTGGTGTGAATCGCTTTCTTGAGGTCATGCCACAGCATCTCAATCGGGTTGAGGTCAGGACTCTGACTGGGCCACTTCAGAAGGCTGTATTTTCTTCTGTTTAAGCCATTCTGTTGTTGATTTACTTCTATGCTTTGGGTCATTGTCCTGTTGCAACACCCATCTTCTGTTGAGCTTCAGCTGGTAGACAGATGGCCTTAAGTTCTCCTGCAAAATGTCTTGATAAACTTGGGAATTCATTTTTCCTTCGATGATAGCAATCCGTCCACGCCCTGACGCAGCAAAGCAGCCCCAAACCATGATGCCCCCACCACCATACTTCACAGTTGGGATGAGGTTTTAATGTTGGTGTGCTGTGCCTTTTTTTGCCACGCATAGTGTTGTGTGTTTCTTCCAAACAACTCAACTTTGGTTTCATATGTCCAACGAATATTTTGCCAGTACTGCTGTGAAACATCCAGGTGCTCTGGTGCAAACTGTAAATGTGCAGCAATGTTTTGTTTGGACAGCAGTGGCTTCCTCTGTGGTATCCTCCCATGAAATCAATTCTTGTTTAGTGTTTTACGTTTTGTAGATTCGCTAACAGGGATGTTAGCATTTGCCAGTGACTTTTGTAAGTCTTTAGCTGACACTCTAGGATTCTTCTTCACCTCATTGAGCAGTCTGCGCTGTGCTCTTGCAGTCATCTTTACAGGACGGCCACTCCTAGGGAGAGTAGCAGCAGTGCTGAACTTTCTGCATTTATAGACAATTTGTCTTACCGTGGACTGATGAACAGCAAAGCTTTTGGAGATACTTTTATAACCATTTCCAGCTTTATGCAAGTCAACAATTCTTAATCGTAGGTCTTCTGAGAGCTCTTTTGTGTGAGACATCATTCACACCAGGCAATGCTTCTTGTGAAAAGCAAACCCAGAACTGGTGTGTGTTTTTTATAGGGCAGGGCAGCTGTAACCAACACCTCCAATCTCATCTCATTGATTGGATTCCAGTTGGCTGACATCTCACTCCAATTAGCTCTTGGAGATGTCATTAGTCTAGGGGTTCACATACTTTTACCACCAACGCTGTGAATGTTTACATGGTGTGTTCAATAAAAACATGGCAACATTTCATTCTTTGTGTGTTATTAGTTTAAGCAGACTGTCATTGTCTATTATTGTGACTTAGATGATGATCAGATCACATTTTATGACCAATTTGTGCAGAAATCCATATAATTCCAAAGGGTTCACATACTTTTTCTTGCAACTGTATATTTGTCACCCCCCTCCCACAACCACCAAAATGTAAAAAATTTATAAAAACGCCTTTTAAATTTTTTTTTTATTTAGCACTGAGCAGTGTTTGTGTCTTTTTTTTTAATTTAAGCATGTTTTAGTATGGAGTATGTGTGAGGGAATGTAGGGGTGTTTTGCATGTAGTGTTGGCATTTGAATGCAGGCATGCATTTTTGTGTAGTGTGTTTTTTAATATGGTGGTGTGCTTATGTAGTGACCTTTGGATGCAGGGGTATATTTATGTGCAGTGTTGGAAAAATGCTGAGATGTATGCACATATACACATATACTCACATATACACACACTGGCACACATTCAGATACATAGAAACACTGTCATACACAGATACAGACAAACACTGACACACATACAGATAGACACACAGTTACAAACACACATATAGATACAAACACACACATACAAATACACAGACACACAGGTATAAGTGTGTGTGTGTATAGTGGATGCGGTGTGTGTTTGTGTAGTGTATGCAGTGTGTGTTCGTATAGTGTGTGCAGTGTGTGTATTTGTATAGTGGATGCGGTGTGTGTGTTTGTATAGTGTATGCAGTGTGTGTGTTAAATGTTTTTTTATTTTGATTGCATAGTAAAGGCATACATATTGAAAATTTATAGAAAAAAAAAAAGTATGCGCAGAGGCGTACATAACAAGGTTAGCTAGCAATGATATAGAATGGATTTGCATAGGTTGCGAGATTATATATAAGGTAATGGGAAGCGTAACATGCATGCTTATGCTTGATTGTCGAATCCATGCAAAACGAGCGCTGAATTACAATGTTCCAGCAGGGGATCATCGTGTTGTGACATGAAGTGTGTACATCGGTATTGGGTCGGGTATTTGAGTTGCAGAGCTTTCTCAGTGAAAATTTCTGGCGTGCGGGAGTTAGGCTGGGCGAGTAGCGGGGTGTGTTTATGTTGCCTTCCCTCTTGTTTCTTGGGTGTGGCTCAGTCAGTTGGTCAGTTGTTTTCTCCTGGTGAGAGTTAACTGCCAGGGGTGCAGGGTTCACGCTGTTTATTTGTGTGGTGTCGCTGCCCATCAGGGCCCATCGGCAGTGTGTGTGGCTGGTAGTGTGTGGTGTCGGCGGTTTCTGTGTCATGTGGTATCCAGATTGTCTCACGATTTCTGAGTAGGGTGTGCGTGTGTGGGATTCTGTTTGCTGTGTGGGGGGGAGTGAGGAAGCAAGAAAGAGGAGAGGAGAGAGAAAAAAACATTAAAAAGGAGGAAAAGAGGGGGGGAGGGCCTGCCCCCGGTTGCTGCCCCCATCCGCCGTGTGTTCCGGGTGTTCACGGTGGCACGTAAGGTGTTTAGGTTTTGGTCAGTTGGCGTGCAAACTCATCTGAGCTGATATGGCGTAGCAAGTAGAACCATTTTTTTTTGTGTCTATCCCTCGCTTTCGTTGTGGTTGCTTTCAGATCCTCGAACTTTCTGATATCTTCCAACTCCTCCACCCATCTCCTGAGTGAAGGGGCCCGGGGTTGTCTCCAGTATACTGGTACGATAGCCTTTGCCGTGTTGAGCAGTCGCGGGATCACTGCCCTATGGTATGTGGGTGTCGGTACTGTGGTGTGGTGGAGGAGGAACAAGGCTGGTGTCTGGGGTATGGTTTCTCCGTCACCTCCTGGATCACCTGCCCGAGTGTCTCCCACAGTGGTTTTATTAGGGTGCAGTCCCACCAAATGTGGGTGAACGTTCCTCGCTCCTCACCGCAGCACCAGCATGTGCTCGGGGTTGAGTGGTCTTGGGTGTGTAGTGTGGTGGGGGTGATATACCACCGTGTGAAGACTTTGTATGCGTTTTCTTATAGTTGCACCGAGCTCGGTGTCTTTTGGACATGGACAATGATTTTGTCCCATTCTGCTTCCGTTAGTATCATGTCGAGTTCTTCTTCCCATTGTCTGATGCATGGCGGTGCTAGTAGGTATCTCTTCATCACCAGCGTGGAGTATATCAGTGAGATGGCTCTTGGTGGTACCGTGTCTTGCATGCACAGTGTCTCAAATTCTGTCTGGTCTCTGAGTAGGCTTGGTTTTTGTGGTATTGATCGGGCGTAGCGCACGATTTGTTCTCTTGCCAGTGTGTGTAGGAATGTGTGTGGTTGGTCCGGGAAGAGGTCTGTTGTCGAGCAGATTGCGAACGGTGTATCCAGAACGTCGGACATGCCGAGAATTAATTTGTGTTTCGTCAGGTGTGGGAGTGGTCCCTCATCTCCTGCTGGGAAGTTCGGGTTGCCCCGTAATAGGAGCATCGGGCTTGGGTCCGTGGTGAGGTAGTATCTTGCACCCTTGTTGTGTCAGATCCGAAGCGTGGCTTTTACGAACAAGTTAGTGATGGTGATCAGGCTACTGGCGGTCCTCGGGATCCTCAGTTGATGCTGTCCGCTTCCAGCTGTATCCATGGCTTGTCTTTTGGGGGTTTTGGAACAGCTGAGGATCCTTGTGAAGTGGGTCGCCTGGTAGTATTTTTCAAAATCGGGCAGGGTTAGTCCCCCTTTAAGTTTGGGAAGTGTCAGTTGGGAGTGGGCTATGCGGGACAGTGTGTATGTGTGTTTGTATAGTGGATGCAGTCTGTGCTTGTGTAGTGGATGCAGTGTGTGTCTGTGTAGCAAAAGGAGTATGTGTTTGTGTAGCATATGCAGTGTGTGTTTGTATAGTGGATGCAGTGTGTGTTTTTGTGTAGTGGATGCAGTATGTGTTTGTGTAGTGGATGCAGTGTGTGTGCGTGTTTGTGTAGTGGATGCAGTGTGTGTGCGTGTAGTGTATGCAGTTTGTGTGTTTGTATAGTGGACGCTGTGTGGGTGTTTGTATAGTGGATGCAGTGTGTGTTTGTGTAATGTATGCAGTTTGTGTTTCTGTAGTGTATGCAGTGTGTGTTTGTGTAGTGTATACAGTGTGTGTCTTTGTGTAGTGGATGCAGTGTGTATGTTGCATAGTGCTCTGTATGTCTGGATATGGATGCAGCAGTCAGTTATACATTAAGATCAAATCATGTGAAAAATAGTTACATGTGTGTATACAAAGCTAAGTTCTTTGTCTATCAGCTACATTTTAAAACACCAGTCAGGTGGCTAGTATAAATACCCAGTCATATCATGTCTGTACTGTATATAACTTGTGCTTCAAGAGTGTAATGTTAAAATCATTATTCATGACAACATTTCAAATATGTGTTAGGCTTCTTTACTTATCTTGTATTATACTTCATGTCGTCATATTCTGAATTAATGTATGGAATACTGTGATTTAACAGTGACCCGCTGGTCTAGAAATGCTCCATCCCTATAATATAATCTGTATGTGAAGGTTATTTTCCGGAGTCTTACAATGTTGAAAAAAAAAGGTTATTAATCCCAAATGTCACAACCACCCTAGATCATCATTAATCAAACCACAGAAATGGAATTTACAACTATTGCAAAGTGGGTGAAATTACCAAAACCTGCAAAATTGTTGCATTTTTACACGTCAAACACTATTATTTATTAATATGTATAAATATTTTATGTTCATGGAAGGTTGAAGTTTCTTGAGAAGGTATTTTAGCAATTGTTAACAAAACAAATACAAGTTAGTGTCATATTTATGTAGGAATATATTTGCATGCAAACAATAACTATTATAGTAGGTAAAATACATTTTCTTAAATTGAATATTGTTTGTTATATATATAATTTATATCACAAAGCAAAAAGGAAGAAGACATGAAAATGAACAATAATAACATAATGTGATTGCTATTGTTAATCTGTGTTATAATTACCGGAGTAAATAATAAATTATGATTAAATTATCATGACCCACAGAGACTTTTCTCAAAGTGCAGAGTGTAAATAGAAAAAGTAACACAAAGTTAAATATTACTTTGATTTTGTCACAGCTATCTTAACAGTTTGCAGTCATATGTCAGAATATATCTGACAAAATATTTTACCTCTTGTAATCAGATTTTTCCTGGGGAGTACCGCCAATCCTCCGTGCTGGGACCTCCCAGCCTGTGCAAGTTCTGCACATTTGCAGCAACCAGCATGGAATATCTGTGGTACTCTTCAGGGAATATACAACAATGGACTGAAAGAGTTAAAATATTCTGTTGGATATATTTTGACATAGGACAACAAATCTTGAGTGACAATGAGTGTAGAAATGATTGAATATATACACAAAATTAATTGTGGTGAATTGAAAACCAAATTATGAGACATTAAGTCAAAATGTATGAACTTCAAATATTATGCAAATCAGTTTTGTACATTTTGACAATTTTGGCGTATCATATGCAGTTTGGCTATAAATCACCAAAAATTATTTTTTATCTTTCCTTCCATTTCTCTTAGTCTGATTTCCTCCCTTGTCACTGCTCCTTGGAAGTTCTTTGGTCCCTCTTTCCTTCACCATTTTGCTCTCTTTAATTGTATTTATTTTGCCGTCTGGACTCAGTGATGGTACAAGACCAAAGTAGTATCCTTTTACCAAACCATAATTTCCAGAGGTTTAATAATAGTGATAAATGTGGCTTGGCAGTCAGACACTATGCTATAACCAAATTTGACATTTGGTTCAGCAGACAAACCTTTATGATGATTTTATACCTTCTTACACATAGGCTTTCTGTCGCTGTCCAATCACAGACTTCCCAATGCTGCTCAATTAGAAGTCTTAGCAAGGCAGATACTCTGAGCAATTGCAATCTCTTACGTTTAACTCCACTGAGCTAACCAACCAGTAAGAAACAGGATTATGATTGACAGTCGGGATTGGCTGGCTGTAGCAAAGTAAATTTTCAGGACTCTAGCACACGTCGATTTGGGCCCCAAGATGCTGGGATGGATCGAGGCTTTAAACACGCAACCCACCGACCAGGTGTTGACTAATGGGGCGCTGACTGCTGAGGTTTGCAATTCAGAATGGTACCCGCCAGGGATGCTCCCTGTCTCCACTGCTCTTCGTCCTTGCCCTCGAGCCCCTTCTGGTGACTTACATGGAACTACTATTACTTTGTTGCTTGATTCGTGCTATTTTATTTGATTCGTGTTTTTCCCCGTTCATATGGACTCCCCTGAAACTACTGAACAAAACTCCCGAACGGCTGGCCACCCAGTAGAGAAGTGTGCTGCTGGTTAACCTCTTGGCCCCATTAGAACGTTGAGGTTAACCGCAGACACCTCTTAATTGGTGCCTGTAGCTGGGTGGCCGCCATTCGTATCCCGAACACGAGGTCGTGGCCATTTTAAATACACGAACGCTCAGCGGTGTTCGACGATAAACTCATGGAACCCAAAACGGACACTATTTGGCACGAAAACCGCTGAAGCCGCCAACCTCCCTTCTCCTTCAGTAGAAAACCCACGAACACCCTATGTTCGGTACTTTTATTCACGAAAAGCCATACCCCAGATAGCCATCCCGTAGAGTCTAATAGTATGGAGAACAGACTTTGTGAACACTTTGACTCCGTGGCAATTGGACTGTGTGCCTAGGATCTGAGCGCTATTCGGTACTTTTGTGCGCTCAGATCCCAGCTATCTGGGGACCCGTTGAATGCCTGTGTTATATGACAATATTGAAAAGTTATGTATTTTTAACCATTTTTGTCATGGTCACTTAAGATGGCGGTTGGTCTTTGTTCAGGGAGATAATTGAATTACTTTACAATTATCTCCCGGGCAGAGCAGAGGGTTTTGGGTAATTAAAGGGGCATGACTACATGTGTAAAACTCTGATTGGTCAATGTAATGTCCTTGTCACAGTCTCCCATCTGGTCCCCGATGGGAGTGCCCTCAATAAACCAGATTCCTGCTGACTCTCAATACGGAGTTTTGTCTCGTCACTGGGGGGATTATTCTTATGGATTACGCTTGTTCGGCTGTTTGAGAGACTAGTTGGTTCGTGTGATTGCTGTTCGACTGTTTGGGAGACTAACTGGTTCGTGTGAGTGCTGTTCGGCAGTTTGGAGAGCTCAGAGGCTACCTCTGCATTCGGGAAGGGAACTTCCAATACGGCTGTAACCCCTCTCCTACTGGGGGAGCCGTAACACCCAACATCACGGGGGTGACCACAGGGAACACACATCACAAGATAGCCACGCACGCGGGTGATTTGCTCGTCTACATAAAAAACTCGGAAGTGTCACTCCATAACATTCTAAAAGCCTTTTGCGACTTCAGAACATCTTAAAAATAACTTAAAACTTAAAAATAAGCTTCTCCAAATCATTCATCCTAAATGTTAGTGTCCCAGAACATAGGGCAATTCCAATGTGCCAACATTACAACTTCCAATGGGCAACCCACAAAATCAGATACCTGGGCATATGGGTAACATGCAAGGAGGGAGATTTATTCAAGGAAAACTTTGCCCCAATGCACTCAATGTTTCACACGTAAATGCAGTAGTGGGCAGACCCAGACGTCTCTTGGCTGGGCAGGATTCAAGTACTCAAGATGAATTTTCTCCTAATCTTCCAAACAATCCCCATAGAGATCCCTCACTCTTTTTTCACCTCACTACGCATGGCTCCTGGACACCACATATGGAATGGGAAAAGACCCAGATTAAAACACACCCTGCTAATCCAACCAAAAGATAAGGGTGGCCTGGAGATGCCCGACCTCTCCCTTGACTACAAGGCCTGCCATCTTGTCAGCGTGCAGCTGTATCAGTGTGCATGTGTGTGTCAGTGTGTGTTTATCGTTCTGTCAAGGTATGCTTCTGTGTGTGTGTGTGTGTGTGTGTGTATACATGTCAGTGTGTGCATCTGCATGTCAAGCTATGCATCTGTGTGTCAGTGTGCATGTCAGTGTGCATGTGTATGTGTTTCAGGGTGTGCATCTGCGTATGTGTATATGTCAGTGTGTATCTGTGTGTCAGGGTGTGTGCATTTGTGAAAGTATGTGCATGTATCAGTGTTTATATATGAATTTGTGTGTATGTGTCAGTGTGCTTATATTTGTGTATTTGTTTGTTAAGGTGTATATATATATATATATATATATATATATATATATATATACACATAAGCAATGTCCTTACACTCACGCTTTTAAAGTCTTGCACTAAAATTTAAACAATGCAGTTGCCAGGTGCCAGTCCCTTTAGGGATTAAATAGTGTATACAAAAATAGAAGTAGAAGCTGCACTCACGGTCTTAGTATCAAAGTAGAAAAATACATTTAATTCCATGTGTCACAAACGACGTTTCGGTCCGCACAGGGACCTTCCCCAAGATAAGTGAAGCACAAATATAAGTGATAACTATAAAGTATATATACACATACTAATAAACAGGTAATGACTTACCCAGGTGAAATTCATATCGCCCGGCGCTCCCCAAACTTCACCGCGCATGTGCAAGCCCTCTGTGAACCCGCGTTAACCCGCGTCCACCTGCGTGATGACGTAACCATGCGTCGTCATCAAGGCGACGCGACGCCATCACCATAGACACCGTGTTGCATACTCGCACAGCTATACGCCGGATTTGATTGTGATAAAATTACACGATCAAAGATAAGAAATGAACAATAAAGTGGAAGAAAAGGAGCTAATCAAATAATAAATAAAAATAATAATAATAATAATAATAATAATTGTGGAAATAAATGTGCCTACTTAGACTTACCACCAAATGTGAATCTATAGTATAGCAATCTATAAATCAGCAAACAGACCACCCATAGACTAAATACTAAGAAACATCTTAAAGAAGATTAATTTCAATAATTTTAAGATACTACCTGCTTCAATTGATACTAAGCTAAATACAGCTGTATCAAATCTTTTATGCTACTAAAGAAGTATCTTGTGTATCTTCTCAGACAAGAAAGTCCATATCACAGGTAATTTCCAAGACTTACACTGGATAATTAGACAATCAATGAAATAGGATATTAATTTATTGTGTATCCTCTAAGCTAAGTTTATTTGCAATAGAGGGACCAACCTATTAATGAGGAGATTTTATGTATACATTTTTTCTCCCATGTCTTGGGTATATATACATGGTCTGTTATGCTGAACATAGAAAGAACTAAAAATTAAAGATTAAAAATTATAACAAATCAAATATATCAGAATATCAAAAGGTAAGTATGCACATCTCCATATAAGGTCAGAAGGTGTTAATTTTTAAGGTCTTAAAAATTTTTTGAACTTTTTTAATTTTTGAACTTTTTAAACTATTTAAATTTTTCTAAACCTAAAATAAAGTGAATGACTTTAGGATATACTGTCACTATAAGCTCTTATTCATTATTAAGTATTAATTATTTTAGTTATATAGTTTAATTTTCAATTTTCAATTAAATTTCCCAAAAAAATTATTTTAGTTATTATTAATTATTAATTCACCCTCAAATCTACAACGGGTTTACCTACTAAGACCTCAAAGAGATGTGAATACCTTCCAAAAAACATTCCTAATTGCCAGCAGGATAAGTAGAATGAGAGCTTCCTTATTCAAAAAGTGGAAAAAGGAAAAAAGAAACATATTAAATAAAGGAGTGATACATCAGTATCTCATTTAGTCCTCTGGGTGAAACTGTATCCAGTTTAAATATCCAAAAAGTTTCTTTATTTAACAGCATCTTGCTTCTGTCGCCTCCCCTTCGTGGCTCAGGGATATGATCGATCGCAGTGAACTTGAGTGATGACAGTGGGTGTTGTAAATCCAAAAAATGCTTTGCGACTGGTTTGTCGCTAACTCCGTTTCTATATGCTGTCCGTATATTCGAGCGGTGTCCTCGAATGCGCTCACATAAAGAAGTTATGGTCTTGCCCACGTACGACAAGCCACATGGGCACGTTAATTTATAAATAACATACGGAGTTTTGCAGGTAATGGTGTAATTTATATTGAATTCTTGGTTGGTATGTGGATGGTGGAAAGTGCGTGAAGGAACCATGTGACTACAGGTCACGCATCCCAAACATCGGACGCTTCCTCGTTTTTGTGTTTTGTCCACTGGTAAATAACAATGTACAGGATCTGTTTTGACAAGAAAATCCCGAAAATTCTTATAGCATATAAGCGGTTTCTGCTTAAAAATCTTTGGAAGGGAAGAATCTTGTTCCAATATATTCCAATTCCTTCTGATGGTATTAGTTAACCTGGCTGCCTTTAAATTAAGTAATCGGGCAGATTAGTCAATTTTCTGTTTCCCTTGAGGTTCTTGATTGTCCAGTTTTGACTTGTTGTAAAGCTTCGTCTAGATGTTTATTGTTGTAGCCACGATTCAAAAACCTGTGTTTCATTATTTGTAGTTGTTCTTCCTTTTTTAGCTTCATTTGAGTTGTTCCGTATAGTGCGCAAAAATTGGGCTTTTGGCAAAGAGGCTTTCAGTCGTTCCGGATGTGCACTATCAGCGTGCAACAATGTATTACAATCAGTTGGCTTTGTATATAATGAGTATTGTATTCTGTTGTTCTCTACCCAAATTTGAAGATCCAGAAAGTGAATTTTTTTCTGTACTCACTTCAGATGTAAATCTAACCGGTCTGTCCAATTCATTTAGCCTCTCAATCATTTGTTGTGCCTCAAATTATGAACAGATCATCGATAAATCTACTGTATTGCATAATTTTATCACCATATTTAGGAAGTATATTGGTCATTTCGTATATGTACATGAACATATTAGCATACATGGGGGCCATCGCCGCCCCCATAGACGTTCCTGGTATCTGCAGATACCATTCTTCTTGAAAACGGAAATAATTGTTGGAAAGGGCCAAGTCAAGAAGTTGGAGTATATACTCTATGGGCGGTCCACAGTAGGACTTAGAATGAGAGTGAACTTGCCTCGTAGTTTCAATACCCAATGTATGGGGGATAATTGTGTAAAGGCTTTTGACGTCCATAGTCACTAGCACAATAGATTCTCCGTTTAATTCGAGATTTGATAATATTTTAATCAGAGATGGTGTGTCCTTTATACACGTTTCAAGCTCCATGACTGGCCTTTTAAACAATATATCCAACCATTTGGCGATTGGTTCCAATTCACCCCCCACTGCTGAGACGATAGGTCGTCCAGGGTGGTGTATTGGATCCTAATGCATCTTGGGGATAGCAAAGAAAATAAGAGATAGTGGGTAGGTGCTTCGCAAAATTGGAAATATAATAAAAGTGGTTGATATAACAGTGTTTCCCAGACACTAGATAAGAGTAAATATAAAAAGAAAAGGAATATATATCAAAACCACATAAAATAGAATCTGCCCAAAAACAAGTGAAGTGGTAAAGAACAACCATAAAATACAACCTGTACGTTAAAGTATGGCAGAGTGTTATCTACAAAATATAAATACAGAACATAACATAGTGTATACTGTATATTACAAATGTATATAGAAAAAAGAGATGGACAACCACTCACATTTACCAGAGCCGTACCAGGCTCTGTATAGCAGGCTCACAGGTGCCAATTCAGGCTAACAGGATTCCGGATAATGAATGAAGAAAATTCCGTAGTAAAAAAGGATATTTATTTATAAAAAATAATAATAAACAAACTCCTGGTTTTGAGGGGGTGGAACCCAATAACAGATAATATGTATAAAAAAGGTATCCACTTACCCCAACCAAAATAACCAATGGAGTAGTATAAGAAAATTTAAAAATAGCAATACAAATAGTAAATAGCCACAATCAATAGCAGCAAACGCGTTTCGGCTTGGTAGCCTTCTTCCAGTGCTGTTCCTCAAGTCCTCGTGGCTTGTTTTAAATACATCCGGCATTTTCAATCACCTGTGTGTCGTTTTTCTTCCGCATGCGTCACTTCCGGTATTTTCGGACGATGTCACTTCCGGTTTCGTCAGTTGGAACGCATAATGGAACGCATATAGCGTTCCTTAATTTCCGGTATCGGAAAGAGACTTACGGTTTCATAAAAGGGCTCATAGTAAGAAGAGAAAAATATGTATGAATAAAATAGCAAACAACTATGAAGCCACAGAGTAATACATGAAATATTTAGCTAATCATATATTTATTGCTTATCCTTAACATATATCTATATAAGTAAGGGGAGGATCTAGGAGTTAGCAAATGATAGAGCAAAATAAAGAATATATAAACAGAAAAAGAAGTATAACTAATATAAAGACCCAATAAAAAGGAATAATGTAATATTATAAAAAATGAGAAAACTCAAAATCTAAATTAAGTCCATTTGGAAATAGACAATCTACATCAAAAATCCATTTGCTTTCTATTTTTGCCAACTCCTTTACATTATTCTCACCCCTCCAATTTTTATCTTTTTTAAGAATAGCCGTAAAAGATAGTACAGATGGGTCACTTCTATGTTTATCAGCAAAATGTGCTGAAACGCTATGTTTCATATACCCCCTCTGGATATTACCCACGTGTTCCGCAATCCTAGTTATATATGACCGGAATTCTTGGATTATTGTTATACAGTGACATTGACGATTTTGATTCAATATATCCTGAAAGGACTCCCAAATTGAGTACGTCGTCAATTTTGCGTTGTATTTCTTTAGTTGGATCTTGAGTAAGGGGTCTATACGTATTGCGACACTGTAGTTGCTGTTTAAGTTCCTGTGCATATTGCTCATATTGCATAATCACAATGCCCTCACCTTTGTTGGTGGGGCGTATGATAATATTAGGATCTTTGGCTAAATTTTGTATAAGTTGTCTTTATTTGAATGTCAAATTCTGCGGATATTTATCACATTTATTAATCTGTTCTTTAGATTCATACATAACCGTAGATAAGTATGTCTTCAGTGATGGATTATTCGTAATAGGGTCAAATTTTGACTGTGATCTTTTGATCTGAAGTTGATGAGTGCTGGGCTGATCCTTCTAAATTGACTGTTTAGCAAAAAACTCCTTTAGACGTAGATGCCTCCCAAATTTGAACATTTCAATATTCCAATTAAATAGTTATGGTTTTGTGGTAGGTACGAATGAAAGCCCTCTACTTAGGATATTTGTCTCCTCCTGTGTTAATGTTCTCTTAGAGAGGTTGAATACTGGGGCTACTTCTTGCTTAGTGTTTTTTTGCGCATGCTTATAGCCCTTGACAGGACCGAAACGTCGGACCGAAACGTCGTTTGTGACACATGGAATAAAACTTATTTTTCTACTTTGATACTAAGACTGTGAGTGCAGCTTCTACTTTTCTATTTATATATAAATCTGTGTAAGTATGTAGGTCAGTGTGTGTGTGCCAGGGTGTTCATCTGTGTATGTGTGTGTGTGCATCTGTGCGCCAGGGTACGTGTATCTGTGTGTCAGGGTTTTCATCTGTGGGGGTGTCTATACATGTAAGTGTGTGCATCTGTGAGTCAAGGTGCGCATCTGTGTGTCAGGGTGTGTGTGCATCAGTGTTCATGTCAGTGTGTGCGTATCTGTGTGTCAAGGTGTGCATCTATGTTTCTGAGTGCATGTGTCTGTCAGTTTGCATCTCAGTGTATGTGTATCTGTGTGTCAGGGTGTGTATCTGCTTGTGTGTATATGTCAGTGTGTATCTGTGTGTCTGGGTGTGTGCATCTGTGACAGTGTGTGCATTTGTCAGTGTATATATTAATTTGTGTGTATGTGTGTTTCTGTGTGTTAATGTATATCTGTGTAAGTATTTAGGTCAATGTGTGTTTGTGTGTGTGCCAGGCAGTGCATCTGTGTATGTGTGTCGGTGTGCATGTGTGTGTCAGGGTGTGCATGTGTCAGTGTGTTTATACGTGTGTATCTGTATATTAACCCCTTAACGACGCTGGACGGAAATTTTCCGTCAAGGCAGACCTACCCTTAAGGACGCTTGATGGAAAATTTCCGTCAATTACTAAAGTTAACGCCAGATCGCCGCGATCGTGGGGTTAACGCTGTTGCTGGGTGCCTCGGCGTTTGAGGAAGCCCAGCAACAGCCAAT
>OW240916.1:154249092-154339113 GCA_933207985.1 Pelobates cultripes | reverse complement strand
AATGGGCACAGTATGCACTGTGAGCCTGACACAGAAGCTGGTAGCAGTGGCAGACAACTGACTGCTATTCAATCTATAACAGTGAAAAAAGTTTTTTGTTTTTAAATCCAAGCTATTGTGACACCAGATGTAAGTGGTGGCACTGACTGGGGAAATGGGCACAGTATGCACTGTGAGCCTGATACAGAAGCTGGCAGCAGTGGCAGACAACTAAGTGCAATTACATTACATAGAAAAAAAAAAATTAAAAAAGCATACCCTTATCCCTAACCTAGCTATGCTTTTCCCTATCTTATGAACAGCAGCTACACTTTCCCTCCTCTTACTAAGCATGCAGCTTGAGAATGAATCTAAAATGGATGCCTTCCAGTAGGTGGGAGGGTCTGCTAGGGAGGCTGTGCTGCTAATTGGCTGGAATGTGTCTGCTGACCGTGAGGTACAGGGTCAAAGTTTACTCAATGATGACGAATAGGGGGCGGGTCGAACCGCGCATATGTTCGCCCGCCGTGGCGAACACGAACATGCTATGTTCGCCGGGAACCGTTCGCCAGCGAACCGTTCGGTACATCACTAGTCACAAGTGTGTATACATCATCAAAAAGTAACACATCGGCTGACACTATAAAAGGAGACTAATGAGATAGGTCCAAGTCATATATGAGGTCATAATGACCTTCAGAGAAACTGCTATGTTTATAAATGGGTTAATCCAGCCCTCAAATCCTCTAGTGGCTGTCTCATTGACAGCCGCTAGAGGCGCTTGCGTGATTCTCACTGTGAAAATCACAGTGAGAACACGCAAGCGTCCATAGGAAAGCATTGTAAATGCTTTCCTATGAGACCGGCTGAATGCGCGTGCAGCTCTTGCTGCGCGTGCGCATTCAGCCGAAAGGGAGGAGAGTAGGAGGATCGGAGGTGGAGAGCTCCCCGCCCGGCACTGGAGAAAGGTAAGTTTAACCCCTTTCCTCTCCCCAGAGCCTGGCGGGAGGGGGACCCTGAGGGTGGGGGCACCCTCAGGGCACTATAGTGCCAGGAAAACAAGTATGTTTTCTTGTCACTATAGTGGTCCTTTAAAGATGAGACAGATTTTTTGTACTTATTATTTTCTTTCAGATTTTGAAACAACTCAAGAGAAATGTTATAACTATATATGACACTTGCTCTGCAGCGGGAATACCTGAATGGGGAAATTTACACTCCTTTGTACATGTCTCTCAAGTTCCTTTTTAGAACAGTGGGCCTCTCATAAGTGGAGGATCATTGTGAAATTGAGAAATTTGTTGGATCGATGGTAACTTTTCTGTGGTCTGGAAAGATTGTTTGTAAATAATTATTTGCTTCCTTGACTAAAGGGAGGTCGAGGAGTCCCTACATACAAAGGGAAAAACAAAAAGGTATATAATAGTGAAATATTACAATATTTCATTATTATCTACTTTTTCCCCCTTTCTACGTATGAAATCAATTATGCCGCATAACCACTTGGGTAAGCTTTGACTCATTTACAAAATGGTTTTTTTTGCGCTGCACTATACACTGTTCTGTCTTGTTATAGGAGGGCAAATATCACCTAAATAAACCCTATAAAGCACATTGTGTTTGTTCAAAGCTTCCACTTGTATTGATATTTATGATGTCTTGTATCACTTTTTCTCCTAATAAAAAATAAATAAATAATGAGGTTATTAAATTATCATATGACATTCAACTTACATTCAGTCTAGCTTTGATGCAGGTTTTTTTTACACTGTCGTGAGCCCAAACCTACTAAATCTCAATTCTCTATGTTTCCCCAATCGAGGTTCTATGTTAAAATGGAAGATTATGCTAGCGTTAGTGTACTTATAATCTTAATTTTAGTAATGACAGGAAGCGAGTATTTTGCATTAAACTCTCTTTACTAACTCCACATAGCAGTAAAGAAAAGTGAAAATATTAACCAATCAAAATGCAATAGGAAGTATAATATTCACAGTGATGAGGCTCCTCCCCCTATTGCGAAAGCGACATCATGGATAAAGTTCCAAAAAGGTCCAAAGTCTTGTAACATGCACCAACGGGTGACTTTCCAATAAACTAAATTTTAATGGCTGAAGGAAGGTCCAAAGGTGTCCATCCTGAGAATGAACTGTAACACCCCGAATTTACACTGAAAGAGAACGTGAAATAGGTTAGGTACCGGTCTGGAAACTGTTTGAAGTAATGTTAATGTCCCAACACAATCTCACAGAGATGTCACACTATCGATTATCAACGACTGACTATAAACGACAAGTAATGTTAGAAATAAACATAATCCAAACATATCCACATATCTAGGAGGAGCAAGGAAGATAGAGGTAAGGAAGGAATACATTGAAGATAGGTATACTTACGTGAGTCCCTTCTCCCCAAGGGTGGGAAGGGTGGGAAAATACTCGCCTCCTGTCATTAGTAAAATTAAGATTATAAGTACACTAACACTAGCATAATATTCAATTTTACCACATGACAGGAGGCTTCCTATTTTGCATTTTTAACACCGATGCAGGAGAGACGTGGCTGCCCCCGGAAGTAAAAAGTCAGAAAGGTCGATTCTCCCGACCAGTCCGCGGAACGTAGGATGTCCGCCAGCGATGCACCCGCCGAGAAAGCCGAAGAAGCCGGCGCACCGCGAACAGAGTGGGCTTCGAAGACATCGTCCACTCCCGCCAGTGACAGAATCCATCTTAGAGTTGACCGGAAGAGGAGACCTGGAGCGGGGATCTGACCTCCACATACTGACGTAGAGTAGACACCACGCAAAGTTATGGATCGGTAGGGAAAAAGGGGTAGAAGACCGACGTGAAGTCCGATTTCGTACAACGCGATACTCGAAAGGTAACACCCTCTGGGGAGACCGAAAAGGCGGAGATGCCGAATGCCCGCACGTCTGATACCATGCGGAACAAGACTAGACAAAGCAGAAGCGTCAGTTTGGCTGAGACTGTCGGAGGGAGAGTCTGCCGTTATCAGGCCAGTCTCTCAAAAACTGTAAGACAACTTCGACGTCCCATAATCGGGAGTATTTGGGTCTCGGAGGTCTCTGTATTCGGATGCCCCTCAAGAGTTGGCATATCAGTGGGTCTTTCCCAACGGGTATCCACATGACCAGTACGTGGGCCACTGAAATCACAGAGCGCACCAGGAAGAGGACCAGGAATTCCAAGCTGTTAGGTCCAAAGGGTAACATCGTCTGGTTCTTGGTGCCCATGAATCCCATATGAGATCTCTAGCCGCTTGCAATAATTCGCTGGTCTGCCAGGCATCCCTGAAAGAGTCCAAGCCCCCAAGGCGAGACGGTCTTCCAGGATGAGGATTCCCTTTCGGATCCATGAGGAGTGTTGGATAAGATGGTATAAGGAGGGGATCCATGTAGGATGACGCTAGGAGATCCGGGAACCAGGGTTGGCCCGGCCATAGGGGAGCGATGAGGAGCAGAGACCCACGTTGAGTCTTTAAGTACTGAATCGTCCTCGCTATCATGACGAACGGGGGAAAAGCGTACGCTCCCATGGATGGCCATGGCTGGAGAAACGCATCCACCCCATGCTCTCCGGGTACAGGAGCCAGCTGAAGTATTCGGTTGTCTGTTTGTTGTTGCGTGACGCAAACAGGTCCAGGTGGAGGGGACCTCTCGTGTCCGAGAGGCAATGGAAGATCTGTGGGTCCAGTCTCCAGTCGCTGCTGTCCCGCCAGTGGCACGAGAACCAGTCTGCTGTCACGTTCGTCTCTCCCGGGAGATATTCTGCCATGAGGGAGATTTTGCAGGGCAGGCAAAAGTCGAAGATCTCCTTCGTAATCTCTGAGAGGAGTCAGGACCGTGCTCCTCCCAAGCGGTTGATGTAGCGGACCGCTGAGATGTTGTCCATCTGGAGGAGAATGCAGCAGTTTGTCCTGTTCCTCGCTAGGCTGCGGATCGCGAACGATCCCACCAGGAGTTCTAGACAGTTTATGTGAAGGTCGATTTCTAGAGAAGCCAGGCGCCTCCTGTCGATCTGCCCCAGAGGCTGGTGTCTGATTCCAGGACTATGTCGGGCATGTTCCCGAAGATGGCCCGGCCGTTCCAAGCCTCCATGCTGTCCAACCACCATCCAAGTTCTTCCTTGACCTCCTTCGTTACCAGAATGGTTTGGTCATAGGAAGGGTTCTGGCGAAGAAAGGAGGTCTTCAGGCATTGCATCGCTCTGCAGTGGAGTGGTATCGGGAAGATTGCCTGGATAGAAGCGGACAGAAGGCCCACTATCCGAGCCAGGTTGCGGAGTGGAATGGTACAGCAGCTAATGACTCTGCGTACTTCCTTTCTGATGGCTGCGATCTTTGATGTCGGTAGCCATAGTGTGCTGGACTTGGAGTCTATCTCGAAGCCCAAGAATTGTACCATCTGGGCTGGAGATATCGCTGACTTCTGGTAATTCACCACAAAGACTAGGGACATCAGGAATTGTGTGGTATAGCGTGTGTGTTGAGTCAGTCTGGACCTGTTGGAGCAAAACAGTAGCAGGTCATCCAGGTAGATAATGCACCGAATTCCTTGTGCTCGTAGATGTGCAACTACTGGCTTTATCAGCTTGGTGTAGCACCACGGGGCCGAGCTGAGGCCGAAGGGGAGGCATGTGAACTGCCAGGGTCGGCCTTGCCACCAGAACCTGAGGAATTGGCCGCAGGAGAGGTGGACGTGTACTGACAAGTAAGCGTCCTTGAGATACAGTCTTGTGAACCAGTCCCCGTCTTGGAGGAGGTCTCTCAGGAGGTGAATGCCTTCCATCTTGAAATACCTGTACATTACATAAGCATTGAGCCTCCTCAGATTTATAACGGGTCGGAAATTTCTTTTTCACCAGAAATATATTGCTGAAGAAACCCCTTTGGTCGTGAGTGGGTTCGATTGCTCCTTTCGACCGGACCTCTCGTATGGGACGCAGAGGAATAGTCTGGTTTGGAGGGTCTACGAAATCCATGATCTAGCACCGAACCGTCTGGAGGATCCATGCGTCCGCGGAGATGGTTGTCCAGTTCTGAAAAAATAGAGCAATACAACCTGCAGTATATGGGGTAAGTGGTACTTGAGACATGTTTGCTTACCTGTGGAGAAGCGTGCTCTGCCACGGCCTCGTGTTCCTCTGCCTCGCTAAGCTCCTCTGGTGTAGGAGAAGGGTTGCCTGAAGCCCAATTCTGGGTAGAAGGGTTGAGGTCCATGTGAGCGGGGGCCAGAAGGCCAAAACCGGCTGGCTTCCCGGCCCCTTAGGCGGCAAGTCCATCCAAAAACACCTCCCGACTGGGGTAGCCCCTGAAGACACGTTTCATAGAAGTCTGAGACTTATTAAGGGACGTAAATATATTAACATGTTTGTTCAGTTCTTTCAGGAAGGCTTCCCCGAACAGTTTGCCCTGTGCAAACAGTCCCAACTCCTTGGTGTCCAATTCCACCAGCTTCCCGTCAATGCGAGGAGAGGGCTCGTTGGTATTACCAACGAAACAGAAGCACCTTTGTGCCCATTCTCTTATGTCATGCGCCCACTCTTTTACCATGCTGGCATCGAACTGGTCAGCCCTTGTAAATGCGTTGTCCGCCAAATACATGATGCAGGGAAAGTGGGCCAATGGAGTCCAGCAGTTTGTCCTGAACTCCGTGGAATCCCTTCTCCACACCTCTCCGGGGGTCACGGCCACCCCGAGACATGAAGGTGATCATAACTTGGTCGAACTCCGGAGTCTGAGCCACGTGGTCGGGAAGCGAAGGGCGAGGGCATTCAGAGCATAGTCGGTAGCACACCGTTTTGTCCAGTTTTTTGCGGAGCCACAATGCATAAATTTAGAGAGGTGTTCAGGGGGAGTCCAGTATAGGTGGCACGAGATCCACCTGACAGCAGCAATATTACTGGAAGTGTTGGGCAGGAAAACCGACCCTAAAAAGTGGAGACAGAGGAAAAAAGAGAGATATGATGCACAAGCAGGAGATCTCTACTTGTAAAGAAAAGCTCCTTAGATATTTTCACCTTGTACATCTAATGCTAGAACCGATATAAAATCATGTTACCACTTTCAGTAACTAAATATGGTACAATATGTTCCAATTGTGGCTTCTATGTCATTTTATTTTTCCCTTGTTGTATTCACAAATCTGGTTGTGTGAAAACAATTTTATGTCAAAAAAATTTTATGTCAATGAATTTTTTATGTTAATATATTTTTGTGCTTTTATGTGCATATACTTTTATTGTCCATAAGAAATCTTTTATTATAAGAAAGCTTTTAGTATAGCATGCAAATAATTGATGGTGAGTAGATCCAATGAGTATATATACGAGACAGCAACATGAGAAGTCCATTCGCCTCTGAAGAAGTGACGGTGTATGGTCACGAAACGCGTAAGGATTTTTTTTGGCAACTGCCGTATTCTGACCCAGCTACCAGGCAACCGTGGAACGCATATCGGGCGCCCTGAGTGGAACGCACGCGAGAGGTGGCTTACCTCTCCGAATACAAGAACATCAGCTCACCGGCCGGAGCAAGCTTCCCTCAGAGTGCAGTACATCTTCCGACTACCATTCCTAATAAGGACTCATTTGCTGGGGCTTTTACACTTCCAAATTGTAAGTGTATCTTATCCTATTTTAACTGCATTTTCAATAAATATGGAATTTTAATATAATCCTCCTGGACTTTCTCTATATTACTATTGATCATTGAAGATCTTTATACTATATACCTGCATAGGTGGTATATTAGTAAGTATCTATTTGTTGCTGTTATCCATCTTACCAGTATTGGTTAAAGTATATCCACAACTTGTTACTTTTTTTGCTACTGTTATTTTATTTGGCAGACGCATATAGTACAAGATGTGATATTGTTGCTTTTAAGGACTTTGCTTATCACAAGCACTTACTGGACATTATCTCATCGATTTATTGATTTGGACCCCATTTGGACTATCTAACAGATTTAGATTAATTATTTTATGCATTTTTCTTTCCTTTCTTTTCTAAGAGTTTTATTGGAGCCATCCTAAACCATCTGTAAATATTTTGTTTGTTCCAAATTTTGCCACTGCTTAGTTTATGAGCCCCTTGTACTGCAGTTCTTTTATGTTAGGCTGCCATCTAGTGTATGTGTACATATTTTAACCCATCTTGTATACTTTTAGGTCTATTATTCATAGCTATTCTAGCGCAATTTTTATTATTTGAGATAATATAGATCCATTTGCATTTATTAGTAAGAGATCTCCTGGTACGTGTAGATTTTATATTTCTACTATTATCCAGCAATATTACTGGGCCTCACCCAGGTATA
Organism: Pelobates cultripes; assembly: GCA_933207985.1. Classification (NCBI taxonomy): domain Eukaryota; kingdom Metazoa; phylum Chordata; class Amphibia; order Anura; family Pelobatidae; genus Pelobates; species Pelobates cultripes. The sequence continues at coordinate 154,331,796 of OW240916.1, read as the reverse complement.
TATATATATATATAGGTGGCACGAAATCCACCTGACAGCAGCAATAATACAGGGCCTCACCCAGTATAAAAATGTATAGGTGGCACGAAATCCACCTGACAGTAACAGTATATATAGGGGTCTCACCCCAATGCACAGGGTTAGCATACCCTATAGTGCAGGTTGCAGAACAGGTGACTAACCTGATGACCCCAGCCTGAATGTCAGTCCAATTACTGTGTGGTTGGGAGCCGGAATGACGGAGATCGAGGGTCTCCTAAGATGGCGACTATAGATCTCGCGTGACGCGAGATCCAATATGGCCGCCGGAGAGACAGAAAAAGCAGCTTCCCGCCATGCCGGCTATCGTGAGTGTGGCTGTGAAGCCGCAAGGGAGAACGGACGGAGGATGGTGATCGTTACCCTCAGCAACTTGGAAGTAAGTGGGGATAAACGGTACTACGGCGGAAAGAGCCGTCGAATCGAAGAGGACGAGAGAAATAAAACCCCGAGAGAGAGAGAGGGGGAGATATGGAGGCAGGGCAGAGTCCCTGAGGAAAGAAATATTACTAAGGGAACGAATCCCAATAGAAAAATAGGGAGAACCCAGTATAAAACAAAGAAAAGGAGTATACACAGCACAGTGAATACTATACTTCCTATTGCATTTTGATTGGTTAATGTTTTCACTTTTCTTTACTGCTATGTGGAGTTAGTAAAGAGAGTTTAATGCAAAACAGGAAGCCTCCAGTCATGTGGTAAAATTCAATACTGAATAGTAATGTGAGAATTAGGACTCTGATCACAGTGAGAACAACACAGCATTTGTTTTGCAAGCTGCAATGACAATTTAAAGTGTCTTAGACTCTTGTTATAATTATACAAATTATATCTAGGTGTTATACTTACATGCAGACACAATTTCCACATAATATAAACATTTTTAGAAAGTTTATTTTGCAAAAATGCTGCCAGGGTCTATACAAAAATACAGATGTGCATTTGTTTAGATTATATCATGGGTTGAATTTTTGAAAATTGACATAATTATAATTTACAAGAATGCCTGAACAACATTCTACAGACAAAATTGTTGTTTCATCCTATGTTTATGTACCTTCAAATGTGTTCCATGATTCAAATAAATATTATACAATTTTTTAAAGACCCTGGTAGTGAAGGGGTTAAAATAATGCTATTAAACATTAATGATGTACACCAGAAACAAGGCTATTTTTCAAATTTACTCTCTGTGTAACCAGTTTTTATATTAACCAGTGCAAGAGGCTGGTCGGGTCATGTCAAATTAAAATAAATGGCTCTTTCTAATAAGATGACTCATTCATTAGTACAGTGGATGAATTTGTTGAAATGAACGCTAAAAAGCTATGTGCTGGTATGAGGAGGGCTTGAAAACTAAAGGAGTAACATTTTGAAAAGTATGTGGCAAGTTTGCATAATATCATTGCTTTGCTGCAAACTGCATTATATGTATTGTGGCAGCCACCTGGATAGAAACACGGGTCTCGCCGCCAAGGATGTCCTTTTTCCCCTCTCTGGAAGTCTGCTGCGCTGGAGTCAGTGATATAGCTGCTAAGTGATTATAGCTTGCCAAGTGATTAAAGCTCTGGAGTTATTATAGCTTTACCCCACCGACATTAGCTGAGACTTAATGCTGGGAGTGAACTGGTTTGATGGGTCATGGTATAGGCAATTTATACACAGACAACCCCAAACACACATAATATTACAAGGGATCCCCACAAGTCCCATATACCCATATAGGCTGTCTCTGAGCACCCAACATATCCAAAAAGTGCTCAGATCCGGTGTAAAGTTTTGACTGACTGCATACGTGGTGTCTGCCCAAAATAGGAGTAAGGTGGTAGTGGTCGGTCACTTTCAGGAGTCCAAAAATAAATAAAACACAGAACAGATTCTCTGGCTCCTAGGTAGCGATTGTACACCTTGTTCATGCATACAATCCTACTGGACAGCGCTCTTCGGAGGTGTAAGGAAACTAAAGCAGGTGAGGATGAAAATTCAGCGGTGTTCGCAAGTTAGTCCGTCCAATTTTTGTTCCATGCACTCGACAACCGAACACCGCTGCCTGCATTTGTGCGACAAGATGGCCACCAGCTTATTTCCCACGTGTTTGCCCATGCGGACGTGTTTGACCATGCGAATGGCGGACCCCCAGCAGAATGCTTGAAATAACGAGGTGTAAAACGATGATGGAGATGTCAGGAGAGATCAACAGGCCAAGACCATGTCGGAGTGTGGGGAGCATAAATGTGCAATGTGTGTGTTTGTTCGGTTCCAGAACAATAAGTAGTAATTGAACTGCCAGCAATGGTTCGGTGACTAGGTGTTCTGTCACATATATCAATTTTTATTGTAAAATACCACCAGAATGTAAAGCCTATACCTGTATGTGGGCATAATGTTCAAATATAATAAGAACAAGCACACCAAGCATCATTTCAAACAATAGTGAAGAGGAGATTTTGGATGAATTATTGAAACCATTAAGACAAGATGATGCTTTGTTTACTATTTTATTAATACATACATTAATTCCCTCATTGAGTTTTGATGCACTCAAAGGGTTAATTGTTATGACATAATCCATCAAGTAAGACCATATACCTGTTATAACTAGATGTAGCAATTATACCATTAAAATGACTTACACCCAAGAGGTAAAGAAGACATGAGGCTGAAGTAAAATTGATTAGTTCAGAAATTATTTTTTCTAACATTATAAACAGTACCCTAATTAAATAACAGCTTGATTATTAAACATAGGGTGGTAGATATTTAGTAACAAATATTAAATGTTCAGTTTATAGTTCATTTTTTACTATTGTACTAACTGTAGACCCTGTTGAAACCTGTTAAAATGTACAAAATGACACATTTATTGAACCAATGCTCAATTCAGCATTTTGGGGGTATTTGACAAAATCTACACTAAGCATTTTTCAAAAGACAAACAGATGTATTTCATATTTTTTTTGTCCCAAACAAAGATTAGCTCCAAAATAAACGATCTCAGAGCCATGGACAGTTGTTTTGTGATATTACAGCTCCTCAATATAGCTCTGAAGTGGCTCATAAATGAAAATATTACATCTTCATGACAACAGCAGGAGACATATTAATGAAGTTATGGTAAAAGCAATACATAGCGGACTATAGACGCAACTTTAAAAATATTGTGATATGTAACATACATGTATTAAATAATATAAAATACCTACCCTATCCAAAGCAAATCTAGATAATTATGTTTCCAGATAACAGAACACCATATAAAGTATATAAAACAGCAATGCCATTCTTTAATTTTTTTGACCACAGTTGTGTAAGTTCTCTTAGCAACAACCTACTATTCTCAAAAAAAAAAGTGATTAAAAAAAACAAACACTTTGTTCTGTAAGAAAATCATATATCCAATCTGTGACTGGGTAGACTGTATCCGTCTAGCTGTTGGTGGAGTACAGTTAAGGGTTTTCACCTCTGATCCAGTGAACTGCGAGGATACACTGATTGCATAATTCTACCTTGAACAGACTTGCAGACTCTAATTACAAGAGTTGCCAACTCCATTTGGCTAAAATTAATTTAAATATACAAAGGTCACACTTGTCTTTGTTACCCAAATGTGTTACCTTAAATGAATTCATCCCTTCTATGTTCAAGTGGATTCACATTTTGTTTCTATATAGAAATTAGTTTGGTTTTGAATAATTATTCATATGTTGAGCAGTAGATAAATTAGAAGTACTTCAGTTGTAATTGCGCTGTCAAGTACAGCAAATTGCAATTGTGTGAGTCAGCACTTGAAAGATCAAGGCTAAAGCATTAAACACAACATAGACACATATATACATCACATGATTAAATTCAAAGAAGTCTAGAACACTTGCCTTAACCCCTTAAGGACCGGCTTGTTTTTGCGATGTTGTACGTTAAGGACCAGAGCAGTTTTGACACTTTTGTGGTGTTTGTGTTTAGCTGTAATTTTCCTCTCTCTCATTTACGGTTCCCATATAAGTTATATATTGTTTTTTTCAGGACAAGAAGGGCTTTCTTTACATACCATTATTTGTATCATGTCATATATTTTATTTTAAAAAAATAATAAAATCTGGTGAAAAATTAAAAAAAAAACATGTTTTTGGACTTTTACTTGAAAAATCTTTTACTTATCTACAAAAGCTAATGAAAAAAACTGCTAAATAGATTCAAAAATGTTGTCCCGAGTTTAAAAACACCCAGTGTTTACGTGCTTTATTGCTTTTTTTTGCAAGTTATAGGCCTATAAATACAAGTAGGAAATTGCTGTTTCAATATATATATATATATATATATTTTAAATTTATCAATAGTGACATTGTAACGCTGTTATCTGTCATAAATCCCCAAATCACACCTCACATGTACATATTTTTGTAAAGTAGACAACCCAGGGTATTCAATATGGGGTGTGTCCAGTCTTTTTTAGTAGCCACCTAGTCACAAACACTGGCCAAAGTTAGCATTTATATTTGTTTGTGTGTTAAAAATGCAAAAAACGCTAACTTTGGCCAGTGTTTGTGACTAAGTGGCTACTAAAAAAGGCTGAACATACCCCATTTGCAATATCTTGGGTTGTCTTCTTTTGCAAATGGTATGCCATCATGGGGGTAATTCTCATTCCTGGGCTACCATACGCTCTCAATGGCATCCTAACCAATCTGACAAATTTCAATTAAAAAAAAAAAAGTAAAATCAAGCCTTATATTTGACCCTGTAACTTTCACAAACACTATAAAACCTCTACATGTGGGGTACTGTTATACTCAGGAGACTTCGCTGAACACAAATATTAGTGTATCAGAACAGTAAAATGTATCACAGCAATAATATCATCAGTGAAAGTGCCGTTTGTGTGTGAAAAATGCAAAAAACTTCACTTTCACTGACAATATCATCGCTGTGATATGTTTTACTGTTTTGAAACACTAATATTTGTGTTCAGAGAAGTCTCCCGAGTAAAACAGTATCTTCATGTACAGGTTTTAGGGTGTCATAGAAAGTTACAGGATTAAACACAGTGCTAGCAAATTAAATTCTCTGGACTTTCAGCCTGGGTTGTCAGGCATGTCCCTCAAATTGCAATCATTAAAATTACTTAATTAGGTAAAAATATTACATAAATATGCACATAGAATTTTAATATATATATACATATTTATATATTTGACGTCTACGTGTATATTTATGAAATTATTTATGTAATTATGTATATGGACATGTGTATATTTCCTATTATTTTTATTTATTTATTTATACATAGATATATCATTACATTCTAAGTGTATTTTGATATAAATATATATAAATATTAATATCAAAATACTGTTAGAATAAAATTACATATATATATATATATTTTTTTTAAATAATTAAAAATATTTCTACTTTTTTAATTTATTTTTATTAACATATTATTTATAATTTATAATATATATATATACAATATATATAGTTATGATATATATTGTATATATACATGTGTAATTTAAATATAAGTGTATTTTTATATTAATATACGTATATATAAATATAAAAATACACTTAGATTGACATCATGTATATAAGATATATATATACATATTACATATAGATATAATACATGTATATATATCTTATATATATATACATATATTATTATTTTTTTTACACTGATTGCAATTTTTTTAACTTTATTTTTTTGATTTTACAGATGCAGGGAGACTGCCTGTCAGCACAGACAGTCCCCCTGCAGGCAGATACACAGGCACCTATTGCGGCCACATGATCGAGTGACCATGTGGCTGCGGGGTCCTGATCTGCCATGGGGAGACTGCCTGGCCAGACAAGCAGTCCCCCTGAACTGGGAGGAGTGCTGATCGCCGCCGGGGGACCGTTTCCGATGACAATCCTGAACCGTCAAGGTATTAAAAATTAAATACATTTTAGTTTATACATTACTTTTTTCATCTAGTGGGTAGAATAAGTTAAAATCAGTTAAAATTATATTAAAAGTTCTTATCTGTCATTTTGGGTTTGGCCTGTGATTTGCACATAATCACCTAGTCAATGGTGTCTGCCAAGCCTGACATAATTAAAACAAATATAAGCAGTACACAATAAACATGTTTACTCAAAATACCATACTGGCAATGTAGAATGCAGGCTTGTCTATTTTACAGTTATGTGATCATGCAAATTCACAAAATGGGAACAACATAGTGGTTGCATTAATGTTGTGAAGTTATTGTTCTTTTGTCCAGGAGTTGTCAAATGTTTGCAAAATTCAGGAGACAGCAGACACAAGAATATAGTCTATTGTTCATTAGTTGTCAGAGAAGAGCTATAGTCATGGAATTCTATAAAATGTATCAGTAAATGCAGAGTGTACAATGTATTAACTGATGGTTTAAGTAAAGTAGATATACTTTTAAGTAAACCCCGACCGGGTACCTCTGTCAATCGCTGCTTCCTAGTACTTGCAAGTGCCATAACCACTGCACTGGAACTGGAACATCATTACCAGCGTAAACCCCACGAACCGCTGCAGCTTGGTTGGGGTCTCACTGTCCTCCACCCACCCTGGACCCAAAACCAGGATCCAGCTTCCAGTAGGTAGACCTCTCCTAGTCCAGAGAGCGTAGCAGGAAAAGCGCTTATAAGATCTAGTGATAATCCTCAGGGGAGTATTGTGATATAGCAATCCCCAGAGTAAATGTAGTTCTCCAATCCCCCAAACATGAGCCAAGATTTTATGAAGGGGTAAACGAATCTCAATTTAATGGGAGCCACACTTGGCCTTTTATGACAATCCTCATGCAAGGGGCATGCCCACAAAGACCAATAAAAACAGTGATGAAATGCCTGACTCTCCCATAACAAACATACAATCCCTCCTCCCTACTTGGGAGATAATTGAATCAGTAACTGTACTAATTCTAATCCAATTATCTCCAAGCACAGAAAAAACATTATTTTATAAAACACCCCAAAAGTACTCTAAAAATTACATAAAACCCCACAAATGTTGCATCCCCTGATAGCCCTGATCTGGGTGTCCAACATATCCAAAAATCACCCAGATCAGTTCAGGGGTTCAGAAATGTTATGGAAGTCATAGTTTATAATGACTGCAGGCATGGTCCCATATCCGAAAATAGTTCCACTGAATTATGGCTAAGTGCCGCTGGAGGACTGACCGGGAACCGCGAGGTTTTCATGCCGAAAATAGTTCCAGGGCATTCACGGCTAAGTCCCCCTTAAACCCTTAAGGACCAAACTTCTGGAATAAAAGGGAATCATGACATGTCACACATGTCATGTGTCCTTAAGGGGTTAAGTCTATTCACGGTTTTCACCCATGCCAACAAGATGGCCACCACCTCGTGGTCGTCCATAGGAATTGCAACCACCCAGATGAACACTTCGACCACAGTGGTGGAAATTGCAACCATGTGTCAATTAAGCTGAACAAGCTCCTGGGTGGTCTCCGGTTCGTGCGGCTGTTCAGTAAACGAACCATATAGTCCCAATAGGCACCAATAGTGTTTTTAAACATAGGCTACAACAGGGCCATAGTCACAGGGCAGGAGGTTGGAAAACAGGCCCCTCCAAGAGCCAGTGACAAGTCTACTTTCATCACATATTATAAAGGGAACAATTTAACAATAATGGAGACAATTACAAAATGTTACTGGAACAATAGTTGATGAGGACCCTGCTGAAACAACCTTACAATCTAGAGCAATCTTCACTTCTTATTACCTACATGGGATTACAAACCCAGTCCATTTGCTTGATGCACTACAAGTAATTTAATTTTGGTGCGCAGACTTTAAAGATTGAGAAGACCTTGTAGTCTTCATAGTGCGATTCATACTGCTTTTAGAGGCATTCTACCTCTACCATATTCCACAGGTGGAAGAAAAAAACAGCAAGCCAGAATAATTATTTATCATTCTTAAGAACTCAGTGGTCCATGACAGTTATTTTATATTCTAAAAGATTTCAATATAAAAGCGCTAAATTAAAGAAATAAGGGGGGTTGGATAAAAAAATGCGTGAAAAAGTATTTCCCAACCACCTATATAATCTCATACATAAATATGTAACAATATATCAAACACAATAATAATGGTGCTGCACACCTGTGTTGAACCCTTATGCCCAACACATAAATAACAGTTGAAGATTATACTTATACTAGTGGAGCACTTAAAATGAATGATCCTTTCTGGAAATATTCTTAGGTAAATTCTCAGAGTCACATAAAAGAAAGGGAAAAAGGAATGTATAAGATAGTGAAATATTGCAAAACCAGATTGACAGACTTAATAAGTCTTTAATTAGATGAATATTAAAAATAGTTATATTTATTAACAAAACTAGCAATTTATTAATTATTATACACAGTCTAAAAAATACATTAATAAAAAAACACAATAATAAAACACAATTAAGGTAATGATCCATAAAGCCTCTTACAAGATGAAAGATGGAAAGTATGTGCAGTTAGAGACTGTTACTGACAAGTGCCTTTTGTTCCCAAAGGAACTCTGTGTGCTGCCTTTACATGATCAGGGGTCTCAGCTCCTCCACTTTAGAAACTATCGGGAGGTTGGATTATCATCTCTCCGTGGAGGAGCTGAGACCCCTGAGGGAACAAAAGGCGTTTGTGAGTAGCAGTCTCTAACTGCAGATACTCACCATCTTTCATCCTGTAAGAGGCTTTATGGATCATTAGCTAAATTGTGTTTTATTATTGTGTTTTTTATTATTGTATTTTTAGACTGTATAATTCATATATTGCTAGTTTTGTTAATAAATATACCTATTTTTGATATTCATCTCATAAACGACATATTACGTCTGTCAATTGGGTTTTGCAATACTTAACTATCATATCCATTCCTTTTTCCCTTTCTTTTATGTGACTGAGTTATTTTATATTACTTTACAGGTTTAGAGTCCTCTAGGACTTTGGTGCATTTATTTTAATATCATGCCCTTTTCCTTTTGGGTTATCTGGAAACAGCTCCTCATATCCATCCCTCCTGTGTTATTAGAAGTGCAAGTGGTAATCAAGGCTAAATAGTTCAAATAAAAGCATACGGCTGTCAATATGGTACCCATATTAGTATAAGGGCATCTTAAAGCATCCCCTATGCATTCACCTGCCATGCCTCGGGTGGGTGTATTTTTACTAACCACAGAACAGCCAGTGAGTTCTCCTGACTAAAAACTTGTGACTGGGCAGTTGCGAGGAAGACCCCATCTCATGGGGGTGGGGCCTATAAAATAAAAGGGAGTGACTTGTGCCACGTCTCCCTCATAACCCACCTGATGCCCACAGTTTAAAATTAAATAAAATGCGGTAGACAGTTCACTGTCCACCCCTCCTGCCCCCACCGGTGGGAAGCAGTTGGGGGCTCTGTAAAAAAAAAAGTGGGAACTAATGTCTTCACTAGACCTCACTTATAGTGGGGTAGCATTCCACTGCCACCCCAGTCCCTATAACCAACATTAAAATATTCCCCATGTTTGTTTTTTTAACAGAGTCCCACCCGCTGGTGGGCCTGATTTAAGCTCCCACAGGATGCCAACAGTCTCCACTTTATTTTACAGGTTCCACGCCCATAGGATGGTGCCTTTGTAGTGACTAGGCAGCAATGTCTGCCCAGTCACTAGCTTCTAGCTACAGTGGGTAAATGTTGCATGCAAGGTGGGGACATAAGCGAGGCTTAGAGTCTTCATTATTCTAATTGTGGGGGTTATATTGATTTGATAGCTGAAATCTGGACCAAAGTCAGTCTCATTCGGAACCTGCTCTGCAAAATTCAAACATTTGTTACATACGGTGAACAATGTCTGCATTTTGCAGGCCGAATGGCCCGAACTGCAGCAAATGGTTTTGTTCCATTCGGTACAGGGCCATTTGGACGTTAGTGAATAACCCTGAAAGAAATATTATCATTAGAGCCTCATGATCTTCCTTGGTGACACATAATACTATGAGCTACATTACTTTTCCTCATTTGCCTTGACTTCCTTGGCATTCAAACTGACAGTAAAATGTGTTGCCTATGAGTATATCACAGAGCTCCATAGCAAAAAAACGTACAGTAATGTCCAGTGTGCATCAGTTTATCACAGAGACCCACAACAATATAATTCACATCGATGTGCATAGGATTGTATCATAACTTCACAACTATAAAACATTTGTATATATTTTATTCAGCTAATTGATACAGTGCTGTTTTACATTATGTTATAAACTAGTTTCAGCATAATTGATTTTGCATACTCTCTTAATATTTAGCTAGTGTTTCTTGTGGTAGGATTATCTCCCGCCACACTCTTTTTTCAAAGCATGATTTTACTCTCCCGTTTTCCACTACTTTTTCTAACCTTTATCTTCTTTTTATCTCATAGGCTTTTCATTTTTACTTTTAAATATACTTAAAGTATATTATTATTCATGCTTGAAACCTACTGTCTTAGTTTTCCAAGCCGATTTCCTACGCTGAGTGATTTCCTTTGATTGTGAAATAAAACTTGTAAACTCCTTAAGTCCTTATACATTTTCCCGCTTCTTAAATTGGAGTCTTGATTACTTATTTAGAGCTGATTTCCACTAATGTGATTTATATTGTGTCCCTACATACCATGAAAACATGTACTTTATGTTTTCTTCTGTTTGTGAAATATATATATATATATAAACTATTTTAGAGAATGTGCAATTCGTAAAATTGAGAGATTCTAGTGATTAATATTTTACAGCAGTAAGAAGTATTCAGTGACATTGCTTTCTCTAACAGAGGCACATTTTGTTTCAGTAACTCTAACCATTACAAGGTTATCAACCACCATCTTGATGTATTAGTTGCAAATAACACTGTCAGGGCTTTTTCTGTCTCAAACTAGTGTGGAGGTATCTTACTGGAAATTAACTGCAAAAGGACAGATGCAACTGTCCAAGTTATGAACCAAAGCAAACTTTGAATTTGTGCTGTGTGTTTGTTCACCCATAATGTTAAGGGCTTTCTTTTAATATCCTTGTGTATACATAACACAAATGTGAATAAAATGTTCAAAATGGGGGGGGGAATGAAAAAAGCATTTTAATTTTTTTTTTTTACAATAATTGTTATACATCCTGTACAACTAAATAAAAAAGGGCTCAAAAAAGATTCACGTACCAGCCTATATTGTTAAATGCCTCATATATCTAGGATCTTATTTAATTTTTGTTAGTTAATGCTAACCCTATACCTACCCCTGCTAACGCTATACGAACTTTACTCCTAACCCTTTGCTTACACAAACTCTAACCATATATTGGCCTTAACTATACCACCAAACATTAATCCTAGATTATGTCAAACCCTAAAACAGCATTAACCCATACCCTAACACCCTACACAAATTCTAACCCTACAACTATCCCTACCCTAATACTAACTCTACACAAATTCTAACCCTACAACTATCGCTACCCTAATACTAACCCTACACAAATTCTAACCCTACAACTATCGCTACCCTAATACTAACTCTACATAAATTCTAACCCTACAACTATCGCTACCCTAATACTAACCCTACACAAATTCTAACCCTACAACTATCCCTACCCTAATACTAACTCTACACAAATTCTAACCCTACAACTATCCCTACCCTAACACTAACCCTACACAAATTCTAACCCTACAACTATCGCTACCCTAATGCTAATCCTACACAAATTCTAACCCTACAACTATCCTAGATTCTAACCCTACACTTCCATAGCCATAACCAAACCCCTAACTCTATCCCTAACCTTAACCTAAACCCTAAGTAAATCAATATCAGTATAAGTACTGATATTAGCAGATGGGTTTTCTAATTAAAACAGCAGAGTGGTATGCTGGCACCATCCACTGCCTGTATTCAGCATTAGATATCCCTGTAATGCTTAAAATCAGGCTTATGAAGTAGAATGTGATCGGTTTTGGGCAGCTGGCAATGCCCAGCACTGACGAATATTGAAATGAATCCATGGGGGCTCCCTTGAGCACCTGCTAGCCCAGAAACATAGCAGCTTTCTCAATGCATTTAAATGGCTGTATGAAACACTCACCTTGAGTGCTTCATACAGCTCATTGGTCAGCCTGTGATACCTTGGATCCCTGCGTGAGAAGGAATTTAACCCTTTTCACACTGAATTGCAGCAATTGGCAACTAAATGCCTGTTTAAATGGCTGTAGAAATGCTTGTTTTAAGCACTGCATACAGTGGATCTGTCTTGGGCAACTAAAATGGCCCCAACTAACAGAGGGAAGTCCTATATATCTATTGATATCAGGGTTTCCTAGTGTGAGCAGTGATTTAACCCTTCTCACACCCCAACCCAGTCAATGGGGAACCCCATTTAAAGGCCTGTACACAGAGTTCCATACGGCTCATTTGTCAGACTGGAGCTACTAGAAATTGCCCTAGCTGAAAGAGGATACTGAATGATACCTGGGACTTCCTGGTGTGAGCAGGGATTTAAGCCTATTCACAGCAAAGTGTTTGAGGGCATGCCATGCTGTCCTAACCACATTAACCCCTTAAGGACACATGACGTGCGACATGTCATGATTCCCTTTTATTCCAGAAGTTTGGTCCTTAAGGGGTTAAAGCCTAGTGTGTGGAGGGTACCATGGAACGTCCTAACATCATGAAGGAGTTAAGTGCTTCTCTTCAGTGGCACGAGACAGAGAAGTTGTTTTGGAAAACATACACATAGCAGGTATGTGCAGAGTTCCCAAATAATTTATGACATTTTAAAGTTTGGGGATTTTTTTCTTGAAAAATAAAGTTTGCATCTGTAAAGCTTTCTTTTTGGATGGATTCTTTGCAACTGAACCTTATGTGAACCAGATTCATTCTGTATTCCCTTATGTATAGAGACATGGCTTTTAAAGTTGCATTGGAAGTCTTTGATAAATGCCTGAAATGGACTAATTTTTTTCCAGAGCTAACCAACAAAACATCTTCATAAAATGAAAGGCAATTTTAATTTCAATAGGTTTCTACAACACAAAACAGCCATCAACTATTTGTTCGCTGAAGGCAGCATATTTTTAACTCCTTTATTTTCAATAATATGTCAGGATGTAATGCTATCTGTCTCTAGATCATTGTCCCTAAGGAGTAAATACAGGTTGTTTTTATATAAGGTAACAGAAGCATGAATTTGATTACTGCAAACTCCAATTTAGCTGATATTCTTTGACTATTACATTCACTTGCACTAAAAACTAGATTTATTTTCACGTTTTCCTCCTTTTCTGAAAAACCCTTTATTTTCTAAATTGTGTCTTTCCTCATGTTAGGCTGTTCTGGTACAGTCTTACATGGAATGCCATTTTCATATATTTGCTTTCCTTAGCCCATAAATACACATGCACTCAAACACTAGTTAACTAAAATGGAAACTCTACCTCAATGACAGTGTGCCAGTTTTTCTGTAACTGCCATAAGGGTTAAATATCATGAATTCATTGATCCAAGTCACACATTCAACATCAAATGTACTCACAAAGCTCTAGCCTATTGATTATAATCTGTGAATTTTAGCACATCTTTATTTATTTGTGACAAATCTGGGGGCATACATTTTAGACATATAGCCAAAATTCAAAAGCCAGTTGTGCATTGGAATATGTTTTAATGTGTTGATCCTAAATAAAGTTGTATCATTTGGAATATGTGGATCTTCTAGTTATCCTTTTGAACCAATTATGGAATCGGGTGTTATCCAATACTGAGTCTGCCATGACTATCCATAGTTAGCTGTGGGTATTTTGTTATCCTGGCTATTTTTTATGGTAGCTTCATTGTCTTTTTTTTCTTTTACTGGAGGTTTTCGACTAGAATTTTACAAAGCTACAACCCTTTTAGATAGATTGATTATTAAAAAACTAATTTTAATTAAAGGGGGGGTGGGCTGTTATTTATCTGGAATTTATACGATTGAATAAAGATTTGAAAATCACCTATAGCATTTGTTAATTTTGAAAGAGATGTTTTGTTTTAATTTATATTAAATATTTAGTGAATGATATCATACTCCAATTCAGGCAAGGCAGAGTTAGGTCAAACACTGTAAAAGCATACTGCCCATAAACTATACTACTGTTTATGGGCAGTATGCTTACACACAGTCATTCAGGTTTATTAACTAAACACCAGGTTAAGTAAAAAAAAAATGGATGAATTTCAACTGAAATGACAATTTGCGTATTTGCTAAAGCTGATTAAAGTCAAATTTTAGTCATCCCAACTGAATTTGCAACTTCGGCCAGATGCATTAGTTGTCAGAATGTTAGTATCAGTGCTTTTTATAAACAAACTAATTACAAAGTATAATTATTTGGAATATATTCAGCGGGATGCACATTTATAAATGATTGTCCATTTGCTTTTTTTGCAATATAATTACTACTTATGCCACTACTTATGCCTGGAGGAAATGTAATCAGCCAGTGAACAAACTGTTCAACAAACCCTTGGTATAGCTGGTGTTAACCATGTGGCAAATGGCCAGTGCTTGCGAGCCAGCCACCACATTAAAAAGTATACAGCCTACCCAGGATAGTATGACCTCATATCAATATAAGGGAGGTATTAAACTTTCCTTATGTTCCCACATGACATGCCATGGGTGGAGGCATATCTACTAAATAGTGAACAACCATTAGAGACTGGGCAGTTATTGGTGATGGGGCCTGTAAAATATTGGGGAAACAAAAGACAAGACTTGACTGGTTGACAAAGACCAATACATTTCTTATCTCTTGATGTACTTCCAATGTATTTAGGATGTGTTGCTTTTTTGCAAAGTTTATTTATTTTCAATTTCAATTTTTCTAATCTGATTGTCCTTTACCAAAGTGTGTTACATTTCTTACAAATCTGAGAAAAGTATGTCAGTTCTTACACCAGCTTAGATGTTCCTTGTCTGTCCCTTTACTTTGTTATCTAAGACAGATGTAAGAAAGGTAGCAACAGACTAGATATTTGATTAGGCACTTAACATTTAACTCTTCAACTGGGAACAGCTTTAAAAGATGCAATCTGCTGGCAGCAGTGATTTTAATGCAGTTATCTATCAGACATTTTCACGAGCACACCTAGTTAAAAGTGAGTTTGTCATTTTACATATACCTTACATCTTATCTTACAATTAACTATTACTTGTGTTAAAAAAGAAAAACACACCTCTTGGCCACAGGTGTAAGGAAACTTACTCTGTTGCCAGGGGTAGGTTACAGAGATAATACGGACTTAACCCTAATTATGCAAATAGACAAAGAATACAACTAATGAGGTCAGATGGCTCCCCAGAAAAAGGGAGGCGTTGTACCCCACCAGAATTATCTCTAGATTTAAAAAAATCATCTTATAGGTAATAAACTTTATTATAAATTGACATACAAAATAGGTGCAACATAAAGTGAAAAGTGATGATCACAATCAATTAAAAAGGAGGGGAAACCTACATAGCTCAGTGTCAATTGTAGTAAAAAATGGAGACAGTGTGAGCCACTAAAATGAGATTTAAACTATATCCCATATTGGTATGTATCAAAAACAACAAAGTATCCAATATTAAGTGAAAGGGATATGGTTTTAGAAGGGAGAAGCACTACACATTTAAATCAATCTACCTCTATGGTAGCCACAAACAGCCACAGTTCTACAAAGAAATCCTGTTGGGAAGTAATCAAACTCCCAGGGGTTAAATGGAGTAATGATACCAAGCAAAAAGCAAAGCCAACACTCCAGTGTCAAGAACAATAGACAGTAGAAGAGGTAGGCAACCTTCGTCCTTCAGGATGTTGTGGACTACATCTCCCATACTGCTCTTAGAGCCATAATGCTGGCAAAGCATCAGGGAATATGTAGTCCACAACATCTGGAGTGCCAAAAATTGCCTACCCCTAGACTACACCTTTTACAAAACAGATGTCAATCACATTGAGAATCAATTGTCCATATATTCTTAACAAGGCAGAGCGAATGTGCCCTGAATAATGGGCCAAAATCATACAAAAAGTTGGTTTATTCTGCCACCAGCTGAATAATTACCATCTTAATGCAGCTAAAGGTCACACTACCAAATATTAAAGTTTTTTTGGATGAATACTTCTGTATATAGCATATTTTAATTTGTCCCAGTGCTGTCCTAAGACTAAGCCTCCTAATCTTTGCCCTAACCATAAGCCTTGCCCTAACCTAGCTATAACTCTATTCATAAACCTAGTATTATTGAATCAGTTAATATAAAATATGCATTACTCGTAATTGTACTTCATGGGAAATAATGTCCATGATCTGTGAGTTTAAGAGACATTCACAATCTACTCAATTTATTTATTATATATCCAGGACCTCTTGATAACATTATTTTCCTGTAATAAAACTTTACTGTGATTCAACACGTCTACATATATTTTTTTTTATTTTTTTTTTGCTATTTGCGTACTCAATATTGCATACATATTTTTGAAAAGGTAAACAAATTCTCGTGTCAGAAATCAAGTACCAGATGATCCTTGCTGTATAGTTTTAGCCTGTTATGAATTTCTGACTATGAAAAATAATGAAGTATTCTGCTATGTTTTTAATATTGGTATATTACATACATGGGTACATTAAATGGAGCAGAACGTTTATCAAAGTAATAATTGTGTCAAGTGTCATCACTAAGACATATAAATGAATTCATTTTTTTCTCTACACTTACTGAAAATATGTTTTAAACAGTTATTTTATCAGAAAAAAACTGTGTTAATAGAAGATGACTTGAACATTTTGTGTAGGAGGAAAAATGCAGGAAGGGAAATAAAGTGTGTTCAGAAGAACATCAGATTATTACAGTAAATGAATGGTTTTGTAAAACGAGAGATAGAGTGTCAAAAACTAATCAAAGCACTCTAGTAAATTGGACATATTAAAATGTTACTTTCATTAGCTCCTTAGCTGTGTCTCTTTTTGCTTTTGTCTGACAAACTCATTAGTATGCACTACTATTACTGCTATAGACATACGATGTTCATTTTAATGAAACGAATGCAAATGGGTTTGAGCATTCATTTTCTACCTTTCCAATGCATTTGACAGTTGATATAGCTTAATTTGTAATTGTATGTCTTCTTTAGCTTTTTTGATAGCTTAATTAGTTTGTTTTTATTTTTACACCATTTCATTTTTAATACAGTTACATACCAATACAATATATTACACACATATTATGTGAACAGTATTAGCTGGTGGAGTCTAAAGATAATAGGGCGCTTAACTCTACCCCCACAATTTGCCTCATGTATTCAACCCTTGAGCCAATAAGATGCCATCTTCTATTTTACACTGTAACAGAAGACAGAACAATGTGAAAGTCTGTCTTTTCCTGTGTCCAAGATCTGAATGCCCACATCCATTAAGTGACCTCAGAAATCTTGTTAGAGTAGAAGTCAAGACCCGGTAAACTGGGAATTAAAAACAAAAAAATATCCCAAAATTGAAAAATTCAATTTTTATTTTACTTTTTAATTTCAAGAAATAAGTAGGGAGCACTGCCCCACCTGGTGCTATAGACCAGCCTCCACTGTGTGTGTAACAATAAAATAGATTTTGGTAAGACTCTTGGTAAGAGAGTTTTTTTTTAATTCTGCATTGTGCAATATCACACTGTGTAAGACAAAGAAAGGGTAAGTTACAGGGAAACCAAACAGAGCAAATTCCTATACTTAATAGCAGCAGTGGGGACTACATGTTCCAGCTGTCTGACTGTGATAG
Source organism: Pelobates cultripes (assembly GCA_933207985.1). NCBI lineage: Eukaryota > Metazoa > Chordata > Amphibia > Anura > Pelobatidae > Pelobates > Pelobates cultripes. Next base: position 154,313,919 of record OW240916.1, on the reverse strand, counting down.
GTGTCAGCCACATTCTTATCAAATTAATTAAAGTATGCTTTGCAAATAAATATTGTAGTTAGGAGTGTGACTTCCATTACCATTAGACTGTTCTAATATGTACCTATCACAGTAAAATACAGTAATAGACATGTCACAATGAATTAATATCACCAATTCCAAAACATTCGCGTGTGTGTGTCTATAAAGGGTTAGACTGACTGTGTTGAAGAGTTGCATTTTACATTTGGAGTGTTATGCAAAAGGCTATTGCTGCCATTCCAGTTGCTCTAAAACAAGAATGTCAAACTCAAAGGCTAACACGGGCTAAATAAACAAGGTTTAAGTTTATGTGGGCCGCAAAAAAAAAAAAAAGAAAGAGTTCAACCTACACCAACAAAAAGTAAAATTACTTGTATCCTTCTTATGCAAATAATATTTAATCCTGGGTACATATTTATAATTTACGCAGAACCATCACTTAAAGTTACTTAAGATGCCCATACACAGCCTCCTGCGCTCCCCCACTCTAAAACACTGCCCCCTCCCTCCACTCTAATTGACTACACTACCGTGACTCCCACCACTCTAATTTACTACACTGCCTCCCCTACCCTATTTTAATACATTGTCCCACACCACTCTAATACACTGACCCCTCCCTTCCACCACTCTAATACACTTCCCCCTCCCTCTCACCACTCTAATACACTACTCCCTCCCCCAATTTTATACACTGCCCCACACCACTCTAATACACTGCTCATTCCCTTCCACCACTCTAATGTAATAAACTGCCCACACTTCTACCACTCTAATTTAATACACTGCCACCCCTCACTCCCCCATTTTAATACAATGCCCCACACCACTCTAATTCCACCACTGGGTGGAGCTGGGAATAAATAAAGAATAAAAAAAGAAAGGTCAAAAAAGGAGAAGGAGGGAGAGAGAATAGGAATAGAGGGAGAGTGAAGTGAGCAGATGAAAGGAGAATAATCGTATGTAAGAGATTACAAGTAGATTCAAATGGGTTTGAGACTCAAGAAGGGAAGGAGGGAAACAAATGCAGAAATGAGGGACATTAAGGGGAAGAGGACTTAAAAATAAAAGTTGAATGTAAATTATTTTTGGCAATTACAAAAGTATTGCTTTTTTTTGTAGAAAACTGAGAACTCAAAAATGTTACCATCACTCATTTAAATTTGCCTATATTAGCTAAGTTTTGCTATTAGGTAACAATTCACTTGTGTATGTTTTCTTTCCTATTAAAAATGTGTATTTTATCATATTGTTGCACTTAAGACTCATCAAAAGAGTATTTTTTTCTTAATTTTTCCAGAGTACTATACTTTTGAAATAGGGTTGCATGTGATAATAATTAGTGAGGTTACACTATCAGAGTTTGCAGGAATCTATGATCTGCAAACTTTCTTTGTCTTAGGGATGAGCATAACCACCTAGCAAAGCTAGTGGGTATGCGGCAGCCTCCCGGAGTCAAATGCCAGAGCTGAAAAGGCTCGCGCTGTGCATCTGCACAGCAACAGCCTTTCAGCCAATCAGGTAATCAGGAGAGCCGTGCTGAGCGCGGGAATCCTGATTACCTCAGATTTTTTAAAATTGGGAAACTGCGGATGGTTAGCACATCCCATGAAATACTAAGGATAAATATTTCCCACAGTGTACAGGAATATAATTAAACTTCTAAACACAAAATAAAATAATTCAAGATGCCAATAGTACAGGGGAACAAGAAAATATTTAATAAGTCATGGAGACATACAAGATAGACTTGAAACTTTGGAAAAAACAGCTGAACTGAAAAACAAGGCAACAATGTGTGCCAAAGGAAAGTATCCAAAGACCACTGGAAACATTCAACGTAAGTTGCAACAAAATAAGTTCAATAAAAGAGACAAGAAATGTTGAAACAAGTCCCAGCAGACATAATCTTTATGCAGGGAGTCCATGAGAATATTAAACCGACGAGACTACTTGCATCCAATCCTTCTACTTAGGTGGATCCTTGGTTTGTTGGTCTTGTCTTGGAGTACGGCTATAGTCTGTAAAAAACAAAACAGAGAACAGTTATCAAAAGGTTGAATAATCACCAGATAACCTTATGTTTTAGAAAAACCAACTACCACCAGCAGGCAAAACCCTTAACTAGGAGGAGGGTGGGACGGGCGCTATTGCTAGGTGGTTATGCTCATCCCTAAGACAAAGAAAGTTTGCAGATCATAGATTCCTGCAAACTCTGATTTGTCCTCGGGAGGCATAACCACCTAGCAAAGCTAGTGGGTAGAATAGCACACACCTGGTGGTGGTCCTAAGAAACTGAAGGCGTTCAACTTCTGATGGCCTCCAGTAAAATCTAACAAAGGTTTTACTGGACAACCATCTTGCAGCTTTAAGATAGTAGCTAGAGGAAGGCCCTTTCCTGCTGCTTTAGTAGCCGAGGCTCCCCTAATTGAATGGCTTTTGAACACTGAAACATCAATTCCAGCCGTAGACATGGCGGAAAGTATCCAGCCTCTAATTGTATTAACCTTGGCTGGACGAAAGGGATTCCTTGATGTAATGAATAATTGACTGATATCGTTTCTAAATCCAGCAGAAAGTTGAAGGTACGATTGTAACAAACTGACTAAACATAAGCCTGGTTCGGAAGAATCTTGGACCAAGTCCAATTCTACCGGACCAGGAGAAAAATGGGATGTTTTTTGTCTGCCTTTTAGTATAATATGGAAACCTCCCGGGGTCCTGGACAACCAAGGTTCTGAAATATGGATCTGAGTTAACTCTGCTCCTCTAGCTGCCAGGGCCAAGGACAGCAGAGAAGCCAGCTTAATAGCAGTCCATCTTAAATCAATTTTAGCATTATCCAAAGACTTTAGGAAATTTAATAAGACATCTACATCCCAAGTAGATGTGTAGCGTGGGGTATATGGGCGGCAGACGGCTAACCCTTTTAGTAATCTCAAATACAGGGCATCCTGAGTAAGGTTGGGGATCAGGAAGTTTAAGGCAGATCCGTAGGTCTTGATTGAACTGACAGATAAACCAGAATGGAACTTAAGGGTAAGAAATTCTAACGCCAAAGGAATGGTATCAGATCCTTGTGTGTTAGACAGAAAAGAAACCTCCCATTCTTTGAATTCCTCGATCATCTTTCTATATCTTACCCTAGTTCTACGTCTTAAAGATGAGTTAATAATATCCAAGACCTGGTCCGATAAATGGGGATGTGTTAACAGCCTACCAGGGCTGCGATCCACATCAGCTGCGGGAGCTTGAGCAGAAGATCGCTGGTTCCCTGAAAGCAGTCCACTGTCATGCCTAATTGGATCTTGGTTCCCTTGACTAACTGATGGATCAAGGGATACCAGGGTCTGGAGGTCCATACTGGGTAAACGAGAACTAAGCTCTGCACCCTGTCCCTGCGGATCTTCTCCAGCACTTTCATCAGTAAAGATGGAGGGGGGAAAGCATAAGGGGCTGGAACATCCGTCCATTGGAAAGACATTGCATCCATTTTCCAAGCTCCCTTTGTCCAGGTCCGGGAGACGAACCTGGGAGTTTGAGCGGATGTTTGGGATGCAAACAGATCTACCTGTCTCTGGCCAAAATTGCTTTCTATCTTTTGGAAAAGAGCAATCTTTAATTGGATCGTTGCCAGGGACAAACTTTGGCGAGAGAGAGAGTCTGCAAGCTCGTTCGCCTCTCCCGGAACATATTCTGCGAAAACCTGAACATTGCTTGCTAAGGCCCAGGACCAAAGATCTAGAGCCTCTAAGCAAAGACCCCTTGATCTTGTACCCCCTCTGTGGTTTATATAAGCCACCGCTGTCCTGTTGTCCGAATGGACTTTTACCAATGTCGGTGACTCGTTTAGAGGAACTAGGCCCTTGAGAGCTAATTTTATAGCTCGTAACTCCAAGATGTTTATATGGAGGTGACTCTCTTGGTCTGACCAGATTCCTCTTATGGCGTTTTGGGTTGTAAACGCACCCCAACCGTGACTTGAGGCATCTGACGTCAGAGTGACTGTCGCAGGCTGCTCTAACAGTGGACGAGGAAATGGAATTTCTAACTCCAGAATGGACTTCAATTCTTCTCTGACCTTCTTGGGGAGAACAAATTTTGATTCCCAATGGCCACCCTGTCTCAGTCGGTTCCCTAAAAACAGCTGACTTCTTCTGCAAAGTAAGGGGGAATTGTTGTATGCTGGTGTTAAAGCTATTAATTTCCCTATGATCTTTGCTAGGTCTCTCAAGGACCAACTCTGGTGCTTGAGAGATGAGTTCAGATGTACCAATAATTTGTCCCATTTGTCTTGAGGGATTCCAAGGGACATAGTCCTGGTGTTCAGTATGAAACCCAGAAAGAGGATGCTTTGAGTGGGAATTAGGACTGATTTCTGTAGATTTACTACGAATCCTAGATCTTGTAAAAGGGAAGCAAGGTAATCCCTTTGAGAAGCAAGGGCTTCCCCATCTGGGTGCATGAGCAGGATGTCGTCTAGGTAGTATAGACACATGAAACCTTTTAGTCTGACATGAGCTATCACTGATTTCATAATTCTGGAGAATGTGTATGGTGCGTTGGAGAGGCCAAACACCATAACAGTCCACTGCCACACCTTTCCTTTCCACTGAAACCTGAGAAAACGCCTGTGTTTCTTGGCTATGGGGACTGAATGGAAGGCATCTTTTAGGTCTACTTTTATGCAGAAAAAGGCTTTCTGAACTAAGCCTGGAAGATCTGATAGACTCTCCATCCTGAACCTTTTCCTTTTGATGAAAGCGTTCAGAGGCCTCACATTTAGGACCGGTCTCCAGGAACCGTCTGACTTTGGGATTGGGAACAATGGGCTGACCCATCCTGTAATAGACATGTCTGCCAACTCTATTTTTCCTTGACTTAAAGCTAAGGAAAGGGAGGCATCTAGCACTGGGTTCACCTCTCTGTGGGGTGCAAATTTCTGGACTGGGAACCTTAACAGGGGGAGTTGTAAACCCCTTTGAAAGATCTTTAGAACCCATTTGTCTGAGGAAATATCCTTCCAATTTAGTGGCATATGAGGAGGCACACTTACTTGAATGCATGGGTTTCCTTTTGGAAGCTGAACCGCCTCTGGAATGCGCTCCTCTGCCGCCGCCTGGGAGCTTATGTCTTCCACTGTAGTGGCGGTACTGGGCCTGGTGAGAGGCTTCTCGGGACGCTCCTGCAGCCCTATAGGGGCGACCCTCCGTCCGAAAGGGCTTCTTGTAGCCAGGGACGGACTTCTTGAGTTCTGAAAAGGATCTCCTTGCCTTGTAACGGCCTTTAACCTCCTGAATGAACGAGGGACCGAATAGGTAAGAATCCTCCAAATTTGGGAACTCATGCGATTTGGGGGCTAGGTCGGACAGACCAGCTGCATGGAGCCAGCGGGATCTGCGGATGTTTGAAATGTAATTAAAGGATTGGCCAATAATTAGCACTGCCCTGCCAGACGCTTTTAAAAGGGCCATCTTAGATGCTAACAGGGATGAAGTGGAAGGTTTCTGAGCATTGCCTTCTTTTTCTGCTTTATCCAGCATCAGTAATAGTGGTCCCACAGCATCAGCAATTTTAAACTGTATATTGCGAAAAGTCTGGTCTGTGGGATCAGAGGATACGCTGCTCCCTGTGATGGATAACAGCGAAGGGTCTACCTCTGGGGCCATTAGAGCCTGAATGTCCGGGATACCGATGTGGTTCCTGAGGAGAAGGTCATCTTCCTTAACCAAGGGGGATCTGAAGGCTAGTTTAGCAAAATCTCTAACCTCGGAATCGTGCTCCATAGCCCATCTGGAGTGAAATAATTTTGATGGGAGAGTCTTTCCTAGGAGACTTACTCTGGCCATCTGAACATTGCTTAGCTTCCCTCGCTCAGTGGAAGCTGCTGAACGAACCACTTCCTCGGATTCCCAGTCTATTTCTGGAGAGCCGTATCTGGAACTGGGACGGCTTTGGGAAGAAGAGTGAGCGAACGCTCTAGAAGAGGAAGGAGAGGGACTATCTAACCTCCAACGAGATTTGCCCTTTTCCTCTGGGAGGTGTTTCTGGTGCTCAAACGAGGGAAACACGCTATTCCTTTTTTGAGGTCCTGTCCCCTTAAATTTTCGCTTACTCAAACGAGTATGAGGGGAAGGAGGAGCGGAGAAGTTTTCCTCAGACGAGGAACTGGCGGAAGAGACCAGCCGTCTTCCTTTATGCTTTTTATTTAAAACTGGGACCAAATCCTCCTCAGATGATGAAGAGGATAGATCCCTGGCAAGGAAAGCTCTCTTATGGAGCTTTCTAACATTGATGGGGCTGCCTTTAAGAGAGGCATCCACTAAATCTGTGGCAGACACAGAAATAGAGTCCTCCATCAATGATGCCATTTTAAAAAATCTGAGGTAATCAGGATTCCCGCGCTCAGCACGGCTCTCCTGATTACCTGATTGGCTGAAAGGCTGTTGCTATGCAGATGCACAGCGCGAGCCTTTTCAGCTCTGGCATTTGACTCCGGGAGGCTGCCGCATACCCACTAGCTTTGCTAGGTGGTTATGCCTCCCGGAGGACAAATACGCTTACAGTGCATCTGTCATAAAATATGACAGCTGCAAGATTTTTATCTTCCTATTTATACACTTGCTAGTAACTCATTTAGTCCAGTTTATATGTATAACACAATTAAGATTTTTTTTTTCATGACAGTTGCATTTTGATAGATATGTCCTTCTTTCTTCTTCAAGACCATGTTGTTTAGTATACAAAGCTAGTACATGATCTGACTACTAATGGAAAGGCCGGCAAAAAGACAGAGATCTGTAGAAGGTGTGATAAGACACTATTAGAGAACAGAAAATTATGGGCAATGTGTCTGAAGGAGACAGCAATCTACACTTCATCCTAAAAGTGCAATGTGCTGCCTCTGTAAAGCAAGCAGTCACTATAGAGGAGGCATCTCAAGGTCAGCACAGATCTATTAAGCATCCTGGATCATTATCTAGACTGGATATATTTCAAGATTCATGTCAGATGATTCTAAGGCAGACTTTAATGGGTACTTTGAAGATTATATGTAAGGAACATCAGAAAATAAAAGCTTAAAGGGAAACTATAGAAGTATAACTGTTTATGTTGCTAGTACACAAAAGTTGAGTTTGCAGGATAATTGCATAATTAGTATGTGTGCAAGATATTTGTAACTGCATTTGCAGTATCTTAGCCTTTTAATGGGAATGACCACATTTTTCCCATTACAAGGAATAAGATCATTCTTATATTGTCAGAAAGTTTCATTCTATCATACTGTGCTTAACAACTACATTGGTGACAATTTTAAACACTTCCTTCAGCAGCTGAACCTGCTTCTTACCATAGCATTCAGGAAACCACAACTGCTACCACTACAATCATTATTACAAAACATTTATGATAGCATTTTATAACTTCAAGGGTTACTCTGAGCATCATAACCACTATAGCCTGCTGTGTTGGTTGTGATGCCAGAAGTATCCTGGCACCAAACCCTAGTAATAGGCAAACATTTTTTTTAACTGATTGCCTCTTGCATAGGTCCCACGAGGTATTGAGTCTTCTCTAATGCTGGCTCTAATTCTTCAAAGCTCCAGAAGCTTGATGCTGCTCCAACCGTTTATTCATTGGCTAAGAGCATCATTTACTGCAAGGAATAAGCACACAATTGACATTAGCCAGCTGGAACTCTCATTCTGTGATGGCTTATGATGACACCTGAGGAGGAGCCTAAACATTTCTGCATTTCTAGCATTTCATACTCAAACATTGCACATGGTCACTTCAAAATACTAAGTACTCTAAATGAAGTCACATAATATCCATCTACTTGGCTAAAAGACTAAATTAGAATGAGTGTGATTTAAAAAAAAAAAAAATCATAACAGTCTTTTTTAAATGAGTTAATTTATTTTTTTAGAAATTATTACATAGTTATAAATCCTAATAGTTTGTATATCAGTTCTCACAAAGTGTGAGCAAAAGTGATGTCTTCCATGACCTGAAAATAGCAAGTGAGTCCTTACCCACAATTCTCTATCATGAATTCAGACACTTCACTGCATAGATTTGTAGCACAGGGATATTTTAGTTACTGTTGCCTTGCCATCTTGAAAAAGTAGGATATGGGTTCTTTCTCACTCTTAGTGGAGCTTTTCATGGAGTTTTTTCCCACCATTCTCTGTGCTGGACCTGAGCTAGGATGTACACTGTCGTAGACAAATATTCAATTTGTCACGCCTTATCCCACACCTATTTTCAGCCTCAGCCTTCCATCACCTTTCTTTCTCTTTTCTACTATTTCTCTTCCAGCCTCTTTCCCTGTCCATTAGATTATGTCATACTAGTTAACTAACTGTTTATGGGTGCTTTGATGAATTTGTGACACAGATTGTGTGTGGGAAAGCTGCTTGTAGTGTAATGTGTGTAGAGAGGCTGATTTTGTGAGTTTGTGATTTTGCATCTTCTGTATTTGTGTGTGGGGTTGGCAGTGAGATGGGGTTATGGTGTGCATTGCATGTGAGGAGGTATTTCCTGTGTAGAGGCTGTATGTGTTCTGTGTGGTGAGGATGTTGTGTGTGTGTTGGGAAGGCTGTGTGCATTGAGTGTTGTGTCCAGCTACCCCACAGGCAATATCAGTTAAACACTTATTTTTTTTTTTTACTTCCCTCAAGCAATGATCCAATGGGTGGGGCTTCTGGTTTGCATTTTCTTTAAGTGCACATGACTTTGCACTGACACTGCTTCCAGCCCGAGACTAACAGAGGACATAAAATGATTTGCCCCTTCTAGAACTGCAAAGCACACACTCCCTTGCAGCATTTAATGGTCAAAGTCACTTAGAAGAAACATTTATTCCCCATCCTAATGTTTTGTTTGAACCATAACAAATGAAAGATCATGTTTGCATGCTCTTATTTATAGAGTTGTAGCCACATGAAAGTAGATTCTGGCAGAATGTTACTAGACTGTGATAAAAATTAGGATGCAATGGTTTCTTCTTACATTAGGTATTACATATACAGTCATTGAAATGTATTCATTTTGAAAGCAGAACTTTAGATTCTTAAGAATTTCTTGATAACTTATATATGTTCAGGTGTTATGCATTATGCAAAAAGTTTGGAGCAGTATGGGGCTATAAGAGATAAAAGTGGAGTTTGGTTAAAGTACAAGAGTATGAAAAGCAAATTTTTTTGCCATCTTTCACTTTGCATGCTAAATTTATTGTAATACCCATATGTGGGAGAATAAAGGAGATTGATTTTTTATTTTGAAATCTGGTTGCTGTATATTGCGTTCATTCATTTGTATGGTGGGATTACCACATTCCATACAGCAAAGGATCGGGGTCACCACAGTGTTTGTACTTCAGTGTTTGTGGATAATTGATTACATTTGGAGATTGATTTATAGTTGCAGCTTGACTATTTTAGAATGACTTTTGCAATTTGGTTTTCAGGTCGCTATAATTTGCAGTTTAGTGAATAAACCCTTAAGTAAAAATCAGATGCCAATAAGGTTTGTAAGGTGAGTATGTCATCTTCTCTGAAAGCTATACAAAAAAAAAATCAAGCTAAAAGGGACACTACACTGCCCAAATACAAAATAAATAAAAAATAGCGATTTAGTAGATATACCCCAAATAAAAACTTGCACGCATTTAATTTGGCATGTTTTCATCTGAGTTATATCTAAAAACAGCTTGCAAAAAGTGCAGATTTCTTGTCTTCTGCCTCCTTCTCTTCTAACCCTGCCCTGCCCTTCTGTGACTGTCCAATCACAAAATTCCCAATGCAGAATTCTCAATGAGAAGTCTTTGCAAGGCAGGTGCTCTGAACAATTGCTGCCTCATTAGTTCAGTGCAAATAAGCTAACCAAACCAGGAAGTAACAGGACCTGTTGTCTGCCAGAAAAGCCAGGGGGGTATAACAAGTATAATTTATAAAACTGTGAAGTTCTAGTGAAATCTGAACTTTTTTGCAAAATTAAAAAAGGGGACACATTCTTCACACATAAAGCTTTTCAGCAAGCTAAAATTATTTTAGGGGTCTGGAGTATCCCTTTAACAAAGCCTAAGTAATGCAAGAAGACCAAAGTCATTTCAAATATCCAAGGTTATAAAGATTTATATACAAAAATAGTCAAAATACGATAGTGTGTGTATTGTTCCCATTGCATATTGTTGCTTATCTCAATTGAATTTTCCCTCTGTGACAAGGAGACAACAGGGAAAAGAAAATCTTGAAAGCACGTATAATTGTGCCAATTTTTTCAGTACTGTAAATCTTACATTTTATTTATTTTTTCCCCTGTTCTATAATGCAAATGCTCTTTTTTCCATGAAATTGTGAGAGATACTGCTATCAGAAAGTAAAACATTTTTAAGGACATTATAAGAACTATTTAATAGAAAACATTTGAAACTATACAGCAGTGTGTTATAAAAAAGCAGACTTTTACCACTGAACAGTACTTAGATTAGATTTAGCTGACAGAATACTTTCCTATCCCTACTGTAATATATTCACACACTATACCAGAAGCATTTACGTTTCAGCAAACATTTTTGCTATTATGCTCTTTAAGAATAATTTAGTTTATGATCATGGAAGATGTATTTTGCAATTTGTTGTGCATGATACACCAGTATACAAATACACAATAATTAGTAAATCTTTGTCTTTCTTGCTAACATTTGTATTTTTTCTAATTTCATATACATGGTTAATAAATCTTAAACTGCATTTATATGCACATTTGTTGTTTTTCTATATTAAAATGTCCTTGGCTATTCCCAAGATAAGAGTGTAATAACTATTGGTCACTCTAAGCATATTTCAGTATTGACTGGATTTATGCTTTCAAACTATAGTAAAAAAAAGATGCCACAGGCATTAAGCTCTGTGGCATATATTTATGGTCGCAATAAAGGGTTAAGCTGTCCTGTTGGTTCAAGTAAAGGAAAGTTAGTGAAAGTTCATGACCCCTGGTTAGGTTGTTGGGCAGAGTAGGACAAGTCGCTGGGCAGATTTGATGACACAGCTGTTGCTGGGGACAAGAGCTGGCTGGGGATTGGCTGCTGGCTGCCAGCGATCAAAAGAGCGGGAAGCCAGGTAAGCATAAAAGTGGCAACGTGAGCGCAGTCCCTGTCAGCATTTTTCTTCAAGACAGGAGAAGCACGGATGGACCCCCGCCCTCCCTCCCCTACTAGCTAACTTTCTTTATAATTAATGTTGTGGTGCTAGAAAGCATTGGGGCAAAGACATCCTCAGATTCAAGTTCTTAGGAAGGATATGTGTTAAATGGTTGTATATAAAAGGCGGTCCGGTTAGCTATGACTGACTGGCAATTAAGTGATGTTGAAAGTTAAAAGTTTGGGAAATAAAGTGAAACATTTATGTAAATATGTTACCTTTATCAATTTATGGTCGTATGCCCCTTTTAAGCTTTAAATAAACACCACGGCCAAGCCCATTGAAACATAAATAAACTGTATCTGTGTTTATTGTGTGGTCTAAGCTATTCATGCAAAATATTGCCTACCATACATATAGAAACAAACATTTAAAATGAAAAAAAATATTTGTATGCATAAATGTCATGTCTACAAAAAAATTGGAAGAATTACTAAAGAATATTTCAGTTCAGGGCTAGATTTGCCTGTCTGCAATGAATGTCTACACTTAAAGAAGTACAAATTAAAGATTTTTTATACATTAGGATAAATTATTATATTATTTTCATTTTGTTGTATGATTATTGTGTTATATATATATCATTATTGTGATTATGTTTTTAAATGTATTTTTTATTTACTTAAATATCCTAAATCCACATTTTGAATATCCGAACCAGTGCCAACTCTTGTTTCTTGATTTTTGGCTTTGGCATTCATTTTTGTGATTATCTATTATCCTGGCCCAAAGAGACTGATCACATTGTTGGTTTTTGGCATTCTGTGCTCTCAACTCCCTTGAGGTATTCCATAAAGATCTAATGCTCTAAGGTTTAGTAATATGTCTCCATAACTATATTTTTCTTAACTAGCTCTGTACTGTTATATTGGACAATTCTAATTCACAATATAAGCACTTACACATTTTTGTAAGTTATAATATTTCAGTTACTTTTGATTGAAAGAAGGAGGAGGAAGGTGGCTGAAGCTAGTAATGCTGGTGGACAATGATAAATGAAAATGCGATCAGATGCAAGCTTGTAAGGCTTACTCCTTATCCTTAGCGTGCAGAGCATATTTAATTGGAGCGTGCGCCAGGACATTTTTTGTAAGGATCATTTCTACTCTAACTACAATATGTACAAAACATTTATATTCAAATTATCATATTAAATCTTATAATCCACATTTTTTAAAAATGAAACAAAAAAATAACCATAATTTACAAAAATATTTATCTTCACTTTTAACAAGAACTATTTCAAACTAGCACATAAGTAAGTGCAAGTAGGGCCCCAAATGGGGGACAGCATGGACAGTATGGATTTCTGAATTAGGGTTTACCAGGGCCTATGTTCTTCACTGCACAGGTAAGAGCTTGAGCTCTTCTTCTACTACCTCAAAACCCATACTATATACTATAAGTTTGTTTTATTTACATGGATCAATAGAACAATTCCCAAAACAGTATTATATTTTGAGCTCATCTGCAGTTTTTTGAACACTGCAATACAGCTAACTAAAATATATTTTACAATGCATAGATTTTCAGGCCAACCCAAAAATATTGAAACACTGGTGAAGTTTGCGATCTTTTTATCTCCTTACTCTGTAATTTTGGTCATGGTACTGTAGCTAGAATGTTTTCTATATCTAGCACATCAAGGGATGTTTTATGCTAGTTGAGCAACTGAGTATAAGTTCTGCTGTAATTTCAGGAACCTTTTTGTACAGCTAGCTGCTTTTTGTATTTTACCAGACACTGATTATCAGGTCATAAAATATACATTAAAATCTTTTAAACATCTTTTTATTTTGAAGATGCTGTGCTGGCAGAGTAATGAGTGTGAGGTTTTCGGATGCTGACTCAGGAAACTTGCAGCATAGCTCATTAGCATTTATTTTTGCATATTGGGCTTCGAACACAACCTAGCATTGTTATTTGATTAATAACATTTTCAAAATGTGTGCAGGTTTTGTGTGTATGTTATCAATGTGATCACAATCCTAGAATCGCAAACTATTTTCTTGCAATTAATACAGCCAAAGTCAGAAAATGTTATCTGTTAAAAAAAATTAAAAAAATTCTATTCTTATTATTAATGCAATTTCAAGCTTGATAGGGCATCCTTGCCATGTTAACAAACAAAATTGCAATTTTGCTGACGTGATTACATGCCACATTGAAGTTAGCGACAGTAGTAGTCATGATAATAATAATAATAATAATAATAATAATAATAATAATAATTGTGTGGCCTTAAAGGAACACTACACTGCCCAAATACAAAATATATACAAATCATTGTTTAGTTGATATATATATATATATATATATATATATAAAACAAGAGGGGGTTGGCTGCACTCACCTTAACATGCATAAATGGGGGTGCTGCTGGGGGCCAAATAATACAATACACAAGATCCAGCGCACTCACCTATCCACTAAACAGCAACTTCAAAGTTGAAAGATTTTATTTGTTTTTTTTAAAAACACCTAATCTAGGCAAAAATAATGGGGGTTTAGTTACATTATATGATCATACATTGCATAAGCCTGCCACAACGTCAATGTACCCCATCTTTGGCAGGTCCTACACTAACAGCCTAATGTCTGCTCTTATGAGATTAACCTACTTGGGAAAAAAATTCCATCTGGGGCTCTCTGCAGTACAAGGCTAAATAGGGCCCTGGGATGAGGCACCTGTGACAGGGAGGGGTGCAAACCCAAGGAGTTGGCTAGACTCCCAAATATATATAAAACAAGAGGGGGTTGGCTGCACTCACCTTAACATGCATAAATGGGGGGTGCTGCTGGGGGCCAAATAATACAATACACAAGATCCAGCGCACTCACCTATCCACTAAACAGCAACTTCAATGTTGAAAGATTTTATTTGTTTTTTTAAAAACACCTAATCTAGGCAAAAATAATGGGGGTTTAGTTACATTATATGATCATACATTGCATAAGCCTGCCACAACGTCAATGTACCCCATCTTTGGCAGGTCCTACACTAACAGCCTAATGTCTGCTCTTATGAGATTAACCTACTTGGGGAAAAAATTCCATCTGGGGCTCTCTGCAGTACAAGGCTAAATAGGGCCCTGGGATGAGGCACCTGTGACAGGGAGGGGTGCAAAACCAAGGAGTTGGCTAGACTCCCAAATATATATAAAACAAGAGGGGGTTGGCTGCACTCACCTTAACATGCATAAATGGGGGTGCTGCTGGGGGCCAAATAATACAATACACAAGATCCAGCGCACTCACCTATCCACTAAACAGCAACTTCAAAGTTGAAAGATTTTATTTGTTTTTTTTTTTTTTTAAACACCTAATCTAGGCAAAAATAATGGGGGTTTAGTTACATTATATGATCATACATTGCATAAGCCTGCCACAACGTCAATGTACCCCATCTTTGGCAGGTCCTACACTAACAGCCTAATGTCTGCTCTTATGAGATTAACCTACTTGGGGAAAAAATTCCATCTGGGGCTCTCTGCAGTACAAGGCTAAATAGGGCCCTGGGATGAGGCACCTGTGACAGGGAGGGGTGCAAAACCAAGGAGTTGGCTAGACTCCCAAATATATATAAAACAATATATATATATATACACTAAATGAAAACTTGCATTAATCTTTAAAAAGTAGGATATGGGTTCTTTCTCACTCTTAGTGGAGCTTTTTGTGGAGTTTTTCCCACCATTCTCTGTGCTGGGCCTGTGCTAGGATGTACACTGTTGTAGGCAAATATTAAATTTGTCACGCCTTATCCCACACCTATTTTCAGCCTCAGCCTTCCATCGGATGCAATGGTTTCTCTTTAAATTAGGTATTACATACACAGTCATTGAAATGTATTCATTTTGAAAGCAGATCTTTAGATTCTTAAGAATTTCTTGATAACTTATATATTTTCAGGTGTTATGCATTATGCAAATAGTTTGGAGCACTATGGGGCTATAAGAGATAAAAGTGGAGTTTGGTTAAAGTACAAGAGTATGAAAAGCAAAAAATGTTGCCATCTGTCACTTTGCCACTTTGCATGCTAATTTAATTGTAATACCCATATGTGGGAGAATAAAGGAGATTGACTTTTTATTTTGAAATCTGGTTGCTGTATATTGTGTGTATTCATTTGTATGGTGGGATTACCACATTCCATACAGCAAAGGATTGGGGTCACCACAGTGTTTGTACTTCAGTGTTTGTGGATAATTGATTACATTTGGAGATTGTTATATAATTGCAGCTTGACTATTTTAGCATGACTTTTGCAATTTGGTTTTCAGTTCACTATAATTTGCAGTTTAGTGAATAAACTCTTAAGTAAAAATTGGATGCCAAGAAGGTTTGTAAGGCACCTACCGCAGATTGACACCGAGTTGCAATTGGACGCACAGACAGGGAAAGGTGACACGCACGCGGCTCCAAGCAGTCACTCCATCACTCACCGGCCAAACTGAGGGACCCGTGGCTCACAGACCCCATTTTACATCAGCCTATCCATATACACTCGGAAGAAATTGTGAGTGCAATTTTAATACCACTAATTCTGATTAAAAGCCTTTTTATATACAGAAAACACTATGGATTCTGATTTTGTTTTATTGTAGATCGAAGGCATCATTCATTACTTAGGATCCTACTTTATGATCTTTAATTATTTTTCCGTCATAAGCAGTGTACATTATTACAACTTACAGCATTTAAGGAAGAATATATTTGTCTTTTTGTACTATATTCAAAAAAACTTGTTTAGCAGATAAACCCCAGTCAAACTCTGTAACTGAGGCTAACTGCTACAAGCTAACATTGTGAAAACTATTTATAATAACAGTTTCAAACAGCATTATTGTTGCAAAGACTGTGGACTTTTCGTTCATTTTTTTCAGTGACTTTTTCAACACATATTATTATTCATTTGTATTTGATCACATATGTTGCTATATTTGTAGACTTTCACATAGTGACTTTATGCCAATATTGACTTTTTGATCCATTTTATTATCATTAATTTTATAAGTACTAATTTTAAGCCAATCTACTTACTTAATGTTTTAAAAGATACATATCTTTTCTTTGTTTCCTTTTCTTTCTCAACCAATTTCTGATTTACAGAGCTTATAAAAATTTACACAGTTGTGTTTATCTCACATATTAATCTACTATACATATTTGCATAAGAAAAAAAAAGAAGGGGAGGAAATAAACGGAAATAAACGGAAGAAAAAAAATAATAAATAAATAAATAAACAAAAAAGACATTGTAAATATTAATTTAAAAAAAACTGAGTAAAGATAAAAGCAGAAGGAGTGTAATATAGAAGGAAGCTGATGGCTCCCAAAAAAACAGTTCAAGAACCTAAACCTGCATCAAATCGAGATAAAGGAGATAAAGGAGAAGTATATCAAGAAAAAAACTTAGACGTATTTTTTTCTCCCCAATCTAAAGACTCAAAAGGGATTAAACCACGATTATCTCTAACAAATCAAAAGCCATGCACTATGGATACAAATAGAGATAATAAAGAAAAGGAAGAAATTACTACTAAAGTTTTGAACGAAAGTCTACAATCTATTTTAGAAGAAATAAAGAAAGAAATTTCAAACAATTCGACAGAAATGCGATATGAAATAAAAAGTGAAATCTCTAAACTAACTGAAAAATTTCAAGCTATGGAAGATCGACTGAGGAATGCCGACTTTCAAATAGTAACATTGAACGAAGAAGTAAATACATTGACATCAAAAATTCACAATCTTGAAAACAAAATAGAAGATCTTGAAGATAGATCTCGTAGAAAAAACCTTAGGTTTCGTAATTTCAATGATTCCAATAAGCAAGAAAATTTGCAACATACGCTATACGACTACTTTAAAGTCCTAGGTTTAAAACTGGATGGCTCTAATGAGAAAATCGATAGATGTCACAGACTCCACAAACCATCCAATATAGCATCTGATATCCCAAGAGATATAATTACCTGCTTTCATTCGTTTGAATTTAAAGAGCAAGTATTAAAAGCTAACAGAGAGAAACTTATAAAAGATGGTCCGTATGCAAATATCATAGCACTTCCAGACCTATCCTATAATACTAGATATAAGAGAAGAATGTTTTCACCTGAAATTAATATTTTAAAGCAACATAACATCAGATTCAGATGGAGCTACCCCACAAAGATGATTATCCAAATGGACGGAAAAATAGAGACTTTTGATCAACCAGATAAGCTAAAGACATGGCTACAGAATAAATCACTAAATTAATCTCTAATAGAGACTTTTAAGGTTTAGGAGGAGTTAGGTAGACTAAGAGGCTGAAGAGAATCAAATTTATAAATGTACATATTGATGTTTATTGTAAAATAACGTCCTTTTGAATACTTTTCACAAGATGATTATTATGAAATAGGCACGTCTCATGGCATAAATAGGAAAATTAAGTATGGTTGGGGGTATTGTTAACATAAAACTAACAAGACTTATAAGGCAATAATTTCACATGCACAGTTTTTCAAACAATATATTTGTTTACCTATTTATGTTCACTTATACATATACTCAAAGGAAACACAAGCAATGTAAGGATTAGCAAAGTAGGATAGAAATGAAGGGGGAAGGGGGAGGGAGAAAAAAGAAAAAAAAAAGGGGGAAAAGAGATGAAAAGAGAAAAGAAGCCTAAATAGGCACACAAGGGGATAAACGATATACAATAGTTTTTTTTTTGTTTGTTTTTTTGTTTTTGTTTTCTAGACACGCTTTTTGGTATAACAAATGTTGAAAATGGTTGCAGATGTTCACTAACTTAAAGCTACCATGAAGTAAAGATGATAATTACACGTTATATTTATTTATAATTCACAAAGTGTTCAAGAAGAGATGACACTGAGAGGAGATGAGAAAGAAAGAGGAAAGATGGAAAATTATTATTTATTTTTTATTTTTTTTCCCGTCTCTCTCTCTTCCTTCTCTCCTTTCTCTGCCTCTTACCTTTATATTGAATAATACCGATATTCCAAAAATCAACAATCAAGAGTTAGCCCAAAACAATTATGAGTTTACGATAAATGAGGTAGAAAGAGAGATCGATAGACTTGAATTAAATAAGACTCCCGGACCGGATGGATTTAGCAATTTCTTTTATAAAGTAATGAAAAAAGAAATAATTGCCCCTTTAACGGCTTTTTTTAATGAAATGGCCAAAAAAGCTAAAACGCCAAAGGAGTTGCTACAAGCCAATATCCTGCCAATATTAAAACCAAATAAAGATGCAACAGACGTTAAGAACTATAGACCAATTTCTTTAATTAACACAGATATGAAAATATATGCAGCAATATTAACAGGTAGATTAAAATCATTTGTTGAGAGAGTAGTTCATTCTGATCAGGTTGGTTTTCTGCCAGGTAGATCTTCTGATACCTGTACCAGAAGAATAGTGAACATTTTGGATGGTGCACTCCGTCGGGGGATTCCACTACTGACCCTGTCGTTGGATGCTGAAAAGGCCTTTGACAGGGTCAGTTGGGGCTTCCTTGACGGGGTGCTGACTTCCTTTGGATTTACAGGTTGGATTCACGACGCCATTTTGGCACTTTATTCCAAACCAATAGCTAGAACTATAGGAGTAAATATTCAATCAAGCTGGTTTAGTTTACATAATGGTACACGCCAGGGATGTCCCCTATCCCCTCTTCTTTGTGTTTTAACTTTAGAACCCCTAGCAATTAATATTAGGAGGAATTTAAATATCAGAGGTTTTCTCACTAAAAATTCAGAGGCAAAAATATCACTTTATGCAGATGATATATTGTTAACACTTACTTCTCCAGAATCTTCTCTCCCCCAAGTTTTATCTGTTATAAAAAGCTACTCTAAGGTATCTAATTATAAACTTAATATATCTAAATCAATTGCTGTAACTACTAATGTTGATACCCACAGTTTAAAAGATCTGCGAGATAATTATGATTTCGTATGGTCTAACAATGTTTTTAACTATCTGGGCGTGATAATTTCATCCCAAGTTAACGATATTATGGAAACCAATGTATTGAATCTCCTAAAATATACAAATATAAAATTAAAAGAATGGTGCTTGACTGAATCCTCTTGGATCGGCAGGATCAACATAATTAACGCTTACATTATGCCCAAATGGTTGTATCTATTTAGGATGATTCCTCTACAAATTCCAGATATCTGGTTAACCATGATACAATCTAGTTTTCAAAAATTTATTTGGAAAACGACAAGACCTAGAATAAGTTCAAAAGTTCTCTCCAGGAAACCCCAAAATGGAGGGTTAAACTACCCAAATATCAGAAATTGTTATTACGCCAACATTATTGGTCACATATATAAACTCCAGGTTGAATCGTTTAAAACAGACACATGGTACCTAATTGAATCCAAGGCAGTTGGAAAAGATAGATTGGAAATGTATTTATGGCTTAAAGACAACAAAAAAAGATAGAATTTCTATGCAGTAAATCATTAATCTTGTCACAAATTATCAGTGCTTGGGAGATGATAAAAAAACACCAAAAAATCTCAGATAAAATAATTAAGTCATCCCATCTGATCGTTTTAGAAGATAATATTGAGGATATTTCTTTAAATAATTGGTCTAAATTTCAATGGACGATTGGGGATATCCTTCATGATGACCAAATATTACCTTTTGCTGATATTCAAGCCAAACTCCTTCTTCCTAACAAAGAACTTTTCTCCTATTTAAGAATTAAGAATTTTTTGAATAAGTTCTTATTAAATACTTCACCAAAAATTGATATTCTTATTCAAACCATCTTTAGATATACTAAGGTTAATAAAATTCTTTCAAAAGCTACTAACTTGCTATCCACCCTTGATCAACAACCCTTAAAGATACTTGATAAATGGAAACATATCCTAAATATGGACATAACTGAGCAGGAATGGTGTACGTCTCTTAAAGATACTCGTAAATATATTCATTGTCAGAATTTAGTTGAATGTCAATATAAGGTTATGTATAAATGGTATCTGACTCCATATAAATTAAGCAAGATGTATCCAGGTCAAATTCCTCACTGCTGGCGTTGCGGTTACCCAGAGGGAACACTTACTCATATATGGTGGCATTGTAGTTTAGTTAAAAATCTTTGGGAGTGGTCTTTTGAAATACTTAAAGGCCCGGATACAGCACTGTTACATTTAAATTGGAAACTTTCTTCCGCCTCTTCAAAGTGCCTCGTAAACCACTGCTTTCTGGCGGTAAAAATAATAATAGCAAGACAATGGAAGTCGCATTTCCCTTTTTTGAGGAGTCAGCTTGTTAATCAAGTTTTATTCCAACTTCAAATGAAAAAAGATTTACCAGCCTCCTCTGTACTTCTTATAAATAAACAAGACCAATACATTAACTGGATTCGAATTTTGGAAAACAAATTAATTATTTCTTTGTATTTTTTTTCTTTACTTAGATCTCGATAGATTTTGATAGATAATCTCACTACGGTGATATTTCTCTTTTTATGATGTTTAGACTGACCTTAGCCCATATTTATTTATTTTTATTTTGACAACAGTTCTATAAGATAAAATTGATCTTTTTATTAAGATATCCTTAGCAGTTTAGCTCAGGAATTACCTTATACTTAAGACTAGAACAGTTGTAACATTGTAAATTATATGTTTGTTATTGTCATATGTGTCTTTGTTTTGTATGTAAATTTCACTATTTTGTCATATGTATGATATAATGAAAAAAAAAAATTTCTAATAAAAAGAATAAGAAAAAATAAATAAATAAAAGATACATATCCTATATCACTCCTAGACACTTATTAGAGTATATATAATATTCTATCTTCATTAGCACTTTAGGGTTTTTTTGGTGGTAACCCCATTATTTCCAGTTTGAGTGGTATCTCTAGCCATACTATCTACTCCATATCTGTGAGATTTTTAATCCCACCAATACTTTTACATTTTCTTTCTTCCACCTATTGGAGAAAATAGTATGGCACTAAATAGAGACTTGGAATACATGAGAGCCAATAGAAGAAATGCATTCGATATGATGATAAATGAAAGAATAAAAGAACATAACACCAAAGTGCAAGATATAAAAGTAGTTCATAAAACCCTAGATACCAGGTCCCTAATCTATAAATTAGGAAAAGTGATGGAAAAAGAAGTGCACTTATGGTGGGACACTTTTTCACTGATCATTTATCTAGCAACAGCTTGCAAAACATGCAGTTCTCTTGTATCAAGCCATTGCAAGCCCTCCCCTTCTTCCCCAGCCCAGACTTTCATTAAGTGTCCAATCACAGACTACCCAATGTAGCTCAATGAGAAGTCTTTGCAAGGCAGGTGCTCTGAGCAATTGCTGCCTCCACTGAGCTAACCAAACCAGGAATTAACAGGACCTGTTGTCTACTTGATGGTCAATGGGGATGCAACTAGGTTAATTTATTAAAGTGGCATTTTCTACAGAAATCTGCACTCTTTGTAAAATGAAAAATGGTACACATTCTTCATACATAAAGTGTTTCAGCAAACAAAAGTGCTCCAGGGGTCATGCTCCATATAGCCATTGCTATTTATGTGTCTGTAAGGTTTTTCTAAAAAGGTTATAGTGGTATAGAGGACTTTTGTTGATGTCACTGTTATTATTATTATTGTTATTATTGTTACAGTGTTTATGTGTCCTTTAATTGCTTATAAAGGAACTGCCACTTCTAGAGGAGTGACAGTTTCTTGTTTCTTCACCCCAGTAATCACTACGTCAGCATTTACTGGGGTGAATAGAGCAGCGGAGATAAGTTTAAAAAAATAGGTTTTAACCAATATCAATTGGTTGTTCTATAAGTGAGAAGGTGACCCCTTTAATTGATTAATGAGGAGTAGTTATTAAAGTTTGTTTGTTTTTGTTGCTTATAAATATCTTTATGTCACGGCGTGGGTTCATGGTGTTAGCTCTGTTCATGCATAAAACTTTACAAAATGTTCAGGGTGTTGCTTAATTAGCTGAAAAGTTTTTTTGTAGTTTACTAATTAGCTAAAAAGTGTTTTCAGAAGTTTAACAAAATCATTTTTGATGTAGAAGTTGATAAGTGCATAATGGTTCTGTAAATATGACAACAACTCTGCTGGGTCAGGCAGATGAATTTCTTTTGCATTTGGAGGATCATCTTGATCCCTGCTCAAGTTTCACGGCTGATTGCCTTCTTGGTGGCCTTGGCTTGTTGCTGCTGTCCTAGTTATCTGTCATACTAAACAATCTGCTGTTACTCCAATATCCCTGGATCCTTGCAATTAAACTTTTAAAGCAAGAATGTATGGAGAATTACATTTCACCTTTCTCTGCTCTACTGTGAGGAAATAGCAATAACAAAGTTTGAAACAGAGTGGAATAACTAGAAGGATAATGAAAAAAAAAAAAAGAGGTCAAGGAAATGCTAATTCTTAAAAGGTTTTAATGGAAAAATAAATTGAATAAACGTTCCACTAGGTAATGAAATCAGCTATTATTTGCAGGTAACATAAGATGTTTTTATATAAACACATTTTCTTGAGCACTTACAATTCAGAAACACTGCAGCATCCTTTGGGTAAAATATATGTGCAAATTAAGGCTTATGAAGTGAATAATGATGAAGCTGAACTATCTAATCAAATATATTTATATATATATATGAGAATTATTTAAAAACAAGCTTTGTTGAGGAGGAGCACCTCCGCCTTGAATAGGTAATAGGAAGAGGGAGGAAGGAGGGAGTGTATGGGAGGGAGATCTTGACACATTGTTTCCAAAGCAGGATAAATAGTAGGTACATATTAATGTTTTTAGATATCACAGATGAGTCGGGAGGGAGTGACTGGGGCTGCCTCAGAAGGATCCAGAGAAGATCCAAATACACTATAGATGTACCTAGTACTATCATCAAACACCCCAAATTATTCCATAGGCTTATCCTACGCATTGCAAGAACATTCTTGCGCCTTGAAAATCCTGATGTCATGCAACCATAGCACTGACAGTTGTATCCATTAATGCTAAAGGACTAAACAGCTCCAATAATTTAACGGTTGGTGAGACGTAAATGCTGCACCACTTCCTGCCACAGATAGGAGCACTAAGAGGTGCTGTCCCCGCTCTCACAAAATGTTTGTCAGCACAAACTACTTCAAAAGTTCCTGCAAGGGACTAGACTGATCAATGTTTTGAAGGTACAACACTCAAATACATGGGACTAGACATTCTACTCACATGACACCTAGTCAACTCTGAAATTAAACAGATAACTTGGACAGATCATGCCAACATAGCATGTACTATGTGCCCTCAACAAGGAAATTCCTCATGGACACGGAGGATGAAAACCTCCGTACTTAGGACTAAGCAAGTGGTAGAGGAGGCCACTAAGGTTCTCATTTTGAACAAAATGGGAACAGTGGGCTCTTAGGATCTACTGTGTGGTCAGCACATAAGGCCATAATTAGGGGTAATTTTATAGCATTAGCATCCCACAAAAAGAAAGGAAAGACAAAGCAGCTGTTGGACTTTCAGGCTGCACTGCATATTCTGCATTCCAGATGCAAGACTAACCTTACCTTCCAGTCATTGACAGAAGTGCAGGCGGTGCATATTTATATTAAAAAGTTTTTATTGGATAACATGACCCTGCAAGTAATTTGGTCTCTGAGGCGTTTCTATGAGAAGTCCAATAAGATGGATTCACTGCTTGTAAGAACACTTGGACTGCAAACAGGGCTAAGGTCAATTACGATGATTAAGAATGAGGGTGGAAATCTGGCCACTAGCCCAGACAAGATTAGAGAAGTTTTTTTTTATCAAATTCAAGGGTATGGGACCTTTAACAAATTTAGGGGTCTTTACAAAATTCAGGGATATGAAGCAACTTAACCTATATGCAGCACCTGGAATGGGATAGGGGAGGGTGGGTAATGTTTTGGAAGCAGCTTGTAAAGTCTCGATTTGTGTGAGCCTCCAAAAGCAGATGTTTAAGTTAATGATGCACTGGTACACAACTCCAGTGAAGTTGTGTAGAATGGGAAAGGTATCAACATACGAATGTTGGAGAGGATGTGGGCATAATGGCACATAGGGAATACCCAAAAGTGAGAAAGTACCGGGAAATGGTTTACATGCTGTTATTTCAGGTATTTCTTCAAATGTTTAATCTGGACCCCTGAACTTACCTCCTCTCTAGGCCCATTGATGGTCTTGTCTCCCATTCTTTGATTAGTATTTAACATGATAATGCTAACAGCTTGTTGAGCATTGGCTTCAGGATGGTGTCCAAACCCTACAATATTCAAAAGTGAAAAAAAGAGGACAAACATATGATGGATACATTTACAGTTATAGTCTGAAACTGTATGGATAGATATCAAAAAGTATGTTCTCCCTGAGAGTAATACCTAGGCTATGGGGGTGGGCTGGGTGAGATGAAGGGGCACCCCTCAGGGAGTGACCATAAACGATTCAAAAGCCAGGAAAGTAGTTTCAAGTTTACAAGGAATTCTCTATTACTCATTTTATATTGTTGATGTTCTTCACAAGATGTCTTCTATATACTAGTTTTGAGCAAGAACATACTGAAGTGATTTTTTTAATAAACTAATGTTAACTAAAGAAAGCATTTTGTGATGTAATTTGTTATAAAATAATGTTTTAAAAAAGGGAGCCAAAATGTCTGTTTTGAATATGATACTGATGATAATATACAATGCCTCTTTGAATAAACAAAAAATGTAAAAAAACAAATAAACAAGCTCTGTGACTACAGGATAGGGCCTTGTGATTATGTTTATGAATCGTGACAGTATAGAAAAGAGATGTTCGCCTGTTCATCAAAGTAAGTGCATAGAAATGGGATCAAATCAAAGGTACATTTTTTGTCTATTCAATCAAAACATTAGCGACACTAAAAAATCATATTTTCTATTCACTTTAAATATTTTGTTGATAAATATTTAAGAATTAAGTGAGATAAACAACTGACAGAGTTCATCTGGGTCATGGACACAAACATGTTTTGCCAAAATTAAGCCTGACAGAAAGTAAAGAGAAAATTAAAAAAAAAAATGTAATAGGTTTTATTCTGGAACAATGCAAAAAAAAAATTTTTTTCACCTGACCAGTTCTATCATCTCTGTGCAGCAATTCACAACAGCCTGGCAGAAGAAATTCTGTATGAAATGAAATGATGTGTCCATCAGTTTACTTTTCACGGTTAGGAGTAGAATGGTAAATAGGTTTGCACATTGAAGGTACAATAAAAAAAAAATTCAAGTTACACAAAGGAACTATGCTCAAAAGTCCTGCAAGACTTCAATGGTAAACCATTGATCACAGTTGCTTGTGTGCTGTGAAGAATACAATATCAGCAACTCCTAGTTTCATTTACTTAGAATGCTGGGCAGGTATAAGGGGTATTTAATCAATTAAATAAAACCACTTGTTCTTATATTTGTTACCTAGTTTTTCAGTGAATGAAAAACCACTTGCATTATAATGTTTTCTACCAGAAAATTCTGAGTAAATGTGCAGGTAATAGAGTATGACTAATAGGATATCTAATCACCAATGAGAATTGGAATAGAAGAATCTCAGGGAAAACAACATAGAAAAACATTGAGAAGGAGGCATCCATTTTATTTTTTTCATTTAAATTTTATAAAATGCTATGCAAATCCACCCTGTGGTGGACATTCACATCCATGACTCTATGTTCTCATTGGCTGAGAAAATGATATCATAGAAGGTTACATTAGAATGAAGAATGTCCTGCAGAGTTGAGAGACTTGAAACAGATGGGGATGCCTTTGAAACAGATGACAATGCTAGCATCCATTTACTGAACATCACCAGGGTTATTCACTAAAGTGACAATTGTTTTGTTTTCTAACTGGAAGAAGAAAAGAAAGGGAAAAATAAGGCAGCACCCAAAAATCACAGAAACCAATCTGTTTTGGCGTGTTTGGTGTGCACCAAAGGGTGTATGTATTGGAGAAATAGCTTTATTACAAAAGTAAAATCTCCAATGAATAAATAATATAATTTATATATGGGAAAGAACATAGAATGCTTGATCGTAATATCTCCTTAGTGAACAAAATACATATGAGAAAAAAAATGTAAATGTGATAGAGAAACATTGTGCAACAGCAGTACACTTATAATAAATGTGCCACTGTCGATCTAATAAACTCTACCAGGTATTTAAAGAGAACTCCTGCATACTGTAATGGTCTAGATCAGGGGTAGGCAACCTATGGCACGTGTGCCATGCACGGAACTCAAGGTACTTTTGCACAGCACTCAAGGCTGCTAGAGCCAAACAGGCCCTGGCCGATCAGGAGTTCCAGTAAAACTTTAGATATCTGCCAATAGGTGGTGAAGGACAATTCTCAATGTATGCATTGCAGCACGTAGAAGAAGGGATCTCAGATCAATTCCTCCCAGCACTTGTGAATGGGAATCCACACTGTAGTAAAGCAGCCCTCGGCAGCTCCTGCCCTTGACATGTATATGAAAGCCACACACACTGCTAGATATACGGAATAACCTTCCCCTCATCAAATAATAGCAGCCCACACAGCAACACAACACAATCTCAACACCACTGACCATCCATATACATGCACACAACCTCACATGCAGTCTCTGACACACAATACCCCAAACAGCCCCACACATACACACTACAAAACACACATTTTGATATATCCATACACACGCACACACACACACAATTCCCCAAGTAGCCCCCATACACAGCCGACATTCATAGATACACAATACCACAAACTACTCAAGAACATATACAATATAATAGCTCATATACACACAAATACAACTATACAAAGCAACTGCAGTATAAATAACACAAGCAGAAAACTGCAACATGCACATCACAATTTAAAAAAAAATAGGACCAGCACGCTACGGGACATCACAATCTTATTTCGACACGGTGCTGCTAAAAGGTTGCCTACCCCTGGTCTAGATACTAGCTCGATACAGCAGAAAGCACAACCTGCTCTCAAGCTAAAACAAATTACCCAGGCTATCTTTCCCTCTCACACAGGCATAGAAAGGGTAAAGCCCAAAGTATCACCGCCGATCTGTCTCTTTCAATAGCTTCAATCATTGTGTCTGGAAAAATCCAGCTTGGAAATAATGACTATTTTATTGCTTTTCGTTTTTTCATTCTAGTGGTCAGTTGTCACATTGTCTGTGAATAAAATAAACATTTATTAGCTCTCTCCTAACCATTAGCTAGCCTTTTTTTGCTCCCCCTTGATTGGACTTGAGATTCAGCCCACATTTTGTAAAGACCACATGTTTACAGGGTCATTTTAAGGAATTTGGGGGCCCCAAGCAAAACAGACATGGATGCCCCCCCAACCACCCCTCCCCCTCCACATGCACGCAAAGCCTACAGGAACCACAGCATAGCCATACAGTTTAAGTTCACCCACACTTTATATAAATAAGAAAGGTTTACAGTGCAAATACTGCTTAGAGCTCTGCCCTGCCCCTTAGTGGTCTTTCCTCTCCCCCCATCCTCCCCTACCAGTCTCTTCTCACCCCTCCATATTCTCCTCACACCCCCCTCCCTGTGTTCTCCTCATCTCCGCTTCTGATCACCCCCTACCTGTGTTCTCCTCATCTCCGCTTCTCCTCACCTCCCCCTTCCCTGTGTTTTTCTCATCTCCTCACCCCCTCTCCCCGTGTTCTTCTTACTCCCTCCCATGTTCTTCTCTTCCCCCCTCCCACCCTCCTGTGTCCTTCTTTCCCCTCCCAGTCCTGTGTCCTTCTTACTCCCCCCTCCTGTGTCCATCTTACTCCCATCCCACCTCCCTGTGTCCTTCTTGCTCCCCTCCCTCCCTGTGTCCTTCTTACCAGGCCCGTCGCTACTGGAGAGGCAAACCAAGCAACTGCTTAGGGCCCCGAGCTGGCCCGGGCCCCAAGCAGAGCCGGTGCTTCCTATAAGGCTGCAGCCGCCTGAGCGCTCTATAGAGAGCCTCAGGCGGCTGCAGCACTCCTCTCTCATCACCTCCCCTTCCCTGTAGCGTGGCAGAGCTCCTCTTCCTCCTGGCTGACAGTCCGGCCGGGTACCGCGCACTACAGGAGATTCAGTTTCCTGTTCGAGAAAGATCCTCTTTTGTATCTAGTGAATGAATAATTGACTGAATTCAAGCTTTCAGGAAGACTTGACAAAATTAGAATCACTTTGTCTTCTTCATTAAACTCTCATTCCAGGCTGGTTGATGGCCCTGCCAGGTGTTACACCACTGGCAGCAAAGTGCTATGTGCAATATTTCAAACTGAAATGCTGCAAATACAGACTCTAAGCAACATGCCCACTTCAAATCTCTGAAGTGGTAATGGTGCTTGGAGTAATCCTTTAAAGATTGCTGCATATACCCCACAAGAAGCACCAAACATAGATAGCACCTGTTGGCCTCCCTTGCTCGATATATTGCATATTTTCAGACAAATCTAAATTACTTATATAAACTGTTCTCAGAGAAAAAAGGCATATGGGTTCTATTTATTAAACTGCAATTTGGAATCAACTGACTTAAATAATTTATCCCGATATTGCAAAGTTGCAAAAAATTCTAAATCCGGTATTTTGCTAAACTTAGTTCATATTTTCTTAAATAAATAAAATCAAAACAACTCACTGTATAGTCAGTAAGCTCTGAAGAGTGCTTCCTTTTACAATTTGTTTTATGATCAGTGAGCTGTGAAAAGAATTGCAATCTCGCTTTGCAAAATAGATTTAATGGAAGAATGAAATAATTCAAGGAGCTATGGTTGCATTTTACTTCAAAATGATACGTTTACATAAAATCAAAAAGAAAAATCCCAACTTTGATAATATATTTTCTTTAAATACAATTTTCACTGATAAAGATAGTATGATTATACTGTTGACAGCTGTTTAAAATACTATTACTGTTCACGAGCAGTCAAAGAAAGGTTCGACATATCCACAAGCTGAATGGTATGGGACAAGACTCGTTCTTCAAAATAGTCTATGTCACTCAATCCACAACAGAGACAGAAGTGGCAAATGAAATGAAGAGAAGTCACTCCCCTGTGCTACATAGGACTTATAACTGAACATCCTTTCCCCTCTAATCCTCATTTACTAAGCAGACTCAGGAGTTAAGCAAGACAAAGAGCTCAAAACGTAAGATTAATATCTCTTACTTAAACCAAATCATTATTATATTTGCTTTAAAATATTGTCTTTCTTTTTATTGAATAATACCATGCAGAAATCATGTATACAATCTTCAGAAATATTACATCTTGTGACTCTTTGGGTAAAAAATAACTGTTAATCCTTTAAGTCCTCAAGTCATGACCACAATTAGTCTAGCACTCTACGGGTTTACAGTTGGTAGCATTTTAAAGAATTAAAATGTTTCAGGGGTATTTTTTTCATCTCTCAAGGTAGAGCCTCTACACTAAAAATAGTTTTTCACTGTTATGTCATTTAGTTATCAGCATCACCAATGGGGTTTGTTCACTAAACATTGGCTTGAGGTGAACTGGCAACCAAACTGCAAAACTGCAAACTGCATAGATGAAAATTGCAAAACTGATAGTACTCGTAACTCAGAATCATGTTTAAGCAAATAAGCCCACTTTGATTGAAGCACGGGTGACTTTCTACTAGCCACGTATAAATAAAATGAATTGTTGTATGTATTTGATGTTTATTTATATATTTTGTGTTAACCCAGTTCTTGCAAGAAGGGCATTTAATGTTTTGCAAGAATTATTAGCCCCTCTGAGTATAAAGGGGTTAAAAATAAAATAGAACTGAAAATGGACCTCCTGAGACTGTCTGTATTTCATTCTTTTTTTTCTTCACTCTCTGACAACTACTTGTCCTCATATCCTTCATGCTTATATGTCTAATTAAAGGGAAAAAAGCTGTAAAGATGCGATTTAGGCATTCCAAATGAATATACATAGGAGTAAGATGAATTTTAAAGATTTGGCAATAACAATTCCAGATTTATCTTTATACTGTAGCTAAACAGACTTGATTGTTATTCTCCAATAGCTCTTGCCCTGCAGATGGATTACAGAAAAGCTAGCCTGTTATTATATAATGAGAATATATATTCTCTACGCATGATGAGACAAGCTGTTCTTTTCTTCTATATTAAACAAGATCTGCTTAATGATTGATATTAGTGTCTATACACGGGTTGCATTTTACTTTATAAAAGACATGTGTTTGTATTTTGCATCACCTGGCATAATCAATTATCTCTACGTGGTTTGTGGCATCTGTATTGTAAATTGAGGGATTGTCTGTCTGTCTGTATGGAGAGAAAGATGCCTATATCACTGTACAGTAATGGAATTCTGTCTCTCCATATAGTGATAAATAATATGATGTATTGAGTAGCATAACTGGCGTGTGAAAGTTTGAGCAATTTCACGCTTGAAAACCGTATTTCCATAACAAACAAAAGAAAGACACAAATCCTCAAGTCCCTTTCGTATATGTCTAGTGTGGCTGATATCTTGAAAATACACACTATTTGTCTGCCTGCTCTTGAAAGACTTCTTTAATATCGGTTTAATTCTCTGTACAGTAATTGTAAATACACACAAAGTGACAGTACGTGGGAAAGTACATATTGAACTGTTAACCAATGGGACATTTAAATCCAATATTTTCATTTAAGCTAGTCATTTTAAAGTGGCCATTCAAACAACATAACCACTACAGGTCACTGTATGGCTACAGTGCTTGAAGGTTATAAGTTAAACTTCTTTTTAATTATTTGACACTTACCATGAAGACCCTTCTGATTAACAGAACCCATTTAATATTTTCTGTAATATACATGCCCTCTTTAACTCACTGCAAATTTGATAAGGGACCGTGAAAATGCTGTGGCAGCACTCCCTCTTTTCTGTGGTCTTGGGGACCACTGCATCACTCCTGGCTAATTTATAACAGCTTTACTCTGCAGGTCAATTTAATAATTGAAGACATAGACAAATTCAGATGGATACATTGTTTAATTTAATCAATTTATGTGATAGCACATATTGTGCATTTTATACAGACTGAAGCCTCCTAATTATCCAGAAGGTTTCACCCAAATATGCTCCTTCTTAGGATAAGTAATAATTTTATAATCACCAATATTGTAGTGCTATTGCTGGCACCATTATAACCTCCGTGAATACACATGCATGTAACATGCATGGTGAAAATGTACATGTGATAGCTATTCTTATGGCAAACTCTTGTTTTTACCCTTACTTTCAGAGCATTGAGGCTCTGTTTAAACTGTTAATAAAAATGAATACGTACACTATATATTTTTGGTACAGTAAAACAATACATGCAGCATACATTATGGAACAACAATTTAAATTTTTTATACGTTCTCTTATATCTAGTTTGAAACTTCAGTTTCCATTTATTGTACATAAACTTTTCAATACTCGAATGTATTAATGGTTATTACATAAAATAAAATGTATTATTTATATCCTCTATATCTGGCCTGCATAATTAATAATGCCTGACCAGTTTCAGAGCTACCTTAAAACTGTAGGGCAATTAAATTGATGGGACTCTAATTAACATATTCTAAGTCTATCAGTGTAAGACTATTATGAGTTAAAAAAAAAAAAAAAGTCATAAACATCTATAAAATCCTATATTCAGTGGCTGTAAAAATGCCTACTATTTTTAACAACGAATACATAGACAACTGGCATGGTCATGAACATGATTTACATGGCCTTGGGAAATTATCTCAAGAGTCTGTTCCCCAGCTGACATATCTCACAAGGCTTGTTTCTAGACATAGTTACATTCCATGCTTTCCATAGGATATAAGGACATCTATACAACATTGTATCTATAATAGCCACCTTATTTTTCTTTCATTTTCCTCATCTTTAATAACTTTAGGACTGTCCTATTAGCATTAGTTAATATTGCATTGGGGTAATTTAAAAAAAAATTATGGTTTCCTTTATATTCCTGATTCTTTGTTTTGTGGCCCACAGCATTTTATATTGTTCAAATAAAGTAAATATAAACTACACAACACAACCTTTGTTATGCTTGTGCATGGCGGACAAAATTAGTTTGGCCCAACCACTATGTTTGAAAACACATAAATAGGTCACCAGAATTTAGTCAACTCCATGGTACGGCTCAGCAGAATTTCCTTACAGAAAAAAATTCAGGAATGTTTGCTAATACCTTTGCCCTAAAACTAGGGACCACTTTAGGAACCCAGACCACTTCAGCTCAATGATGTGGACTGGGTGCCAGGTCCCCCTAATTTTAACCCTGGAGCTGAAAACATAGCAGTTTCAGAGAAACTGCTATGTTTACACTGAGGGTTAAATAGCCACTAGGGGCTGCTTCCACGATTTACACGGAGTAAATTTCACTTGTTTGATGCTGGATGTCCTCACGGAGTCTAGTGTAAAAAGATCCCCATAGGAAAGCATGGAGTAATGCTTTCTTATGGGCCGGTTTGAATGCGCACCCGCCTCTGGCCACACATGCACATTCGGCTCCACTCGGAAGCTGGTGTCGATGGAGGAGAAGAAGTCACTAGTGCCGAGGGAGTCCGGGCGCTGGATTAAGGTAAGCAAAGAAATGAAGTCACTAGTGCTGAGGGAGTCCGGGCGCTGGATTAAGGTAAGCAAAGAAATGGTTAATTAACCCTTTATTCACTGTGGAACAGGGCCCTAGTCACCCTAACGGGGACTAGGGCTCTATAGCGTTAGGAATACATAATTGTATTCCTAACGCTATAGTGTTCCTTTAATACTATTAATAGTGTTGCTGGCAGCAGTGGAAGCAGTGATGGTGGAGGTAACAGCAGCAATTATGGCTGAGGAAGAGTTGTTTAGACTCTCAGGGGCTATGGTACTATTGCTAATGGAAGATTGTGAAACATGACTCCTTCCTCTACCCTCCATTAATCACTTCTTTAGATTAGGACATAATATTGATTGAACGGTGAGCTCGTTTTTCTTATTTACTTTACATGTGGGTTATGTATGAGTGTGTATTGTTTAAATTAACACAACTTTATTCAACAAAAACAGGTGTTTGTAAGGCAAAATGGTGTGTTGTTTGGTGGATTTACTACTGAAACCATATTGTGTTTGACTTTAAGAAACACTACACTCACAGAGCACACACTGGACTAAAAACACACAGAAAAAAAGGTCTAGTTATTTCCTTCTTGTTTAGCTCAGTGGAGCAAATCTCAAGAAGCAAGCTCAGTGCATCTGCCTTGTAAAGACTTCTCATTTAGCTGTATCTGGAAGTTGTGATTGGACAGGCACAGAAACTCACGGCTGGGTTAGAAATGGAGGACTTGAATAGGCTTCAAACTAGAGAAATGCAGCTTTTGTAGGCTTTTGTCAGAGCTATAAAAAAAATCCTAATTAAATACATGAATGTTTTCATTGGTGGTACATATACTAAACAGTAATTTTGTTGTATTTTGTTAGTGGAGTCAGTTTAACAAAAAGAAAAACTTTAAAAAACCTCTGCATTGGTGATTCCAAGTTGGTGTTAAGTGACACTGGTTAGCAGTAGGATACTACACTAACCGTAACCATCAGTGTCTCACTAGGATGAATGGAGCAGGCCAACTACCTCTCAAACTTTGTATATGGCAGTAACTAGACAATAAGATTAGATTTTATGATGTATAACGTATTCCCTAAAAAAAGAAAATGTTCTACACACAGTAAACAACAAAGAAAAAACTGTAAATTGGTAATGGTAACCTAGGCTCACACTATGAAACACGACGCAATTTAAATCTCCTATCATTCAATGTTGTTTTAATGACACATACAGCAGTGAGCAAAACTTAAAGTCTCACACAAAAATCAATGCTACAGGCTATCTTCTACTCCCACACAGGCACAGCAAAGATAAAAAACACAGTATCACGGCTTGTTTATATTCCTCAGTAGCTGCAGTCAAAGTGTCTGGAAGAATCTTGTTTGGAAGTATATATTATTTTACTGCTCCTCCTTTTTTAACTCTATTGGTTAGTTGTTACTTGATCTGTGGATAAAATCAATATTTACTGGCTGTCCTCTGAGCAGGGCCGTCTTTAATGCAGGGCAAACAGAGCAGCTTCCCTGGGCCAGTTACTCCTGGGGGGCCAAAGCAGCTGCCATGGGGTCCCTACTGCACGCAAAAAAATATTTTTCTGCCCCACGGCCCACCGGTGCTGCGGCTGCACCGGAAGGCCATACACTAAGGGGGCCCATGGTTATTTCTCAAAAGGGGCTCAGTCGGGCGCTGTAGCCCTTTAACAGCGCGACTGTGCTCCTTGCATAATGGCAGCCGGCTGGGAGGTAGTGACAGCTGTGAGTCACTTCCTCCCAGAGAGAGTGAAGCTGCAAGAAAGGAAGGAGGAGGCCACCAGGAGAGGGCACTGATGTGGAGTGCCAGAGCCACTCACTCCCAAGTACTGCAGCCTGCCATTGCACCTCAGGGAAGCCACCCTCCTGTACTAATGAGGTAAGAAACTGGAGGGTGGCTTTACAAATTTAAAGTTTGCATGTTTGTTAGTATGGATGTCTATCTGTGTGTCAGTATGTCTCTGTGTGTTTATGTCTGTGTGTATCAGTGTTTGTCAGTATATGTGTCTGTCAGTGTGTCTGCCAGTTTCTGTGTTCGTATGTCAGTATGTCTGCCAGTGTGTGTTCTTATGTCAGTATGTCTGTCAGTGTGTCTGTGTGAATCATGATGCCTGTCAGTGTTTGTGTCAGTATGTCTGTCAGTGAGTATCTACATGTTGTCAGTATGTGTATCTGTTTGTGTGTCAATGTGTATATCTGTGTATCTGTATTTAGTCAGTATACAGTACACCCCTCACAATTTTGTAAATATTTTATTATATCTTTTCATGTGACAACACTGAAGAAATGACTCTGCTACAATATAAAGTAGTAAGTGTACAGCCTGTATAACAGTGTAAATTTGCTGTCCTTTCAAACTAACTCAATACACAGCCAGTAATGTCTAAACCATTGGCAACTCATTGACATGCAAATCAATTTATAACTTTTTTGACATGCGTTTTTCTGTTTTTTTCATATTCTGTCTCTCACTGTTAAAATACACATACCATTAAAATTATAGACCGATAATTTCTTTGTCAGTGGACAAACGTTCAAAATCAGCAGGGGATCAAATACTATTTTCCCTCACTGTAGAGGGTTAAAGGGTTACTCCAACCACCATGACCACTTAAGTGATTTGAAGTGGTCATGGTGGCATGAGTCTGGATGTACAGTGATTCAGCTTGAAACAATGCTCAAACTGAGTACTTGGCATCTCTGTGCTAGGGGCTAGTGGCATCCCCAGCATATGTGATTTTGCTAGTGTCAACTCTGTACATCAGCGTGCACACAGCATGCTGCTGACAAATGTAAAAATCTTCCCCTTACAGCCAGAGCGCCTGCAAGGGGAAGCTAACTTTCCCCCCTCCCTCCCTGTGGGTGCACTCTCCTACCTTTAATATCACATTAGTATTTAAATATTGCTTATTTTAATTATCTGTTGACACTATCAACTGATAAAAATTAGAAGTCATAAATAATGGAATTACTTAAACATTCTTGAACCATACATATAAAATTTAATAACACTTAAATATGTACTGTGAATGTAAATAATGATGAACTATGTCAGCTGTGATTTTAACTTACAGTCATTCCCTGTAACATATTGGTAGCACTCCTTATTATATCCTTAAGTAAAAAGGTAAGCCTGCCAGAGCCGCCTGTCAATATGCCCATTATTCTTAGGTAGTGTGTCAAGAGTGGCAGGTTTTGTTAAAATTGGCTACAGCACAATCAATGTTTATCCAGTTGCCGGGTGACTGGGTCAAAGACTGGATGGATGCCTGGGACCGACAGCTTTGTAAATTTGAATACAAGCAGTTACCAAATTAAGGTACTGTCTGACTGAGCAAGGTTGTCTACACTAATCATTGCTACACGTTCTTCTTTATATTATTGTGACTATGTGATATCATGAGATGTGGTGAAGCCGGCACTTATTAAAAGAATAGATGATAATAAATAACTACAATGTTTTTTGCAATTTGTTCTAGTAGTAATGTATTTCAAAATAAAAAGTATTTTTTAGATTGCACAATCAGAGTTATTATAGCACAATGGCTGACCTCATTAAGTTACCTCATGCTTTATAGAAAATATGAACCTTTGGACTCGGATTTTTGTAGTCTATTCATATGCTGCATTCTATAGTGTCTGTTGTTGTTATTGCTAAGTTTGTACATATTCCCTTGTACATATTTTTCTATCCCTTTCTTCTAATAAAAATTCATAAAAAACAAAATAAAACCAAAACATTATAACCTGAATGTGCTTGTTTCATCCCTATTTATAACAACAATACAATTAAATGTGCTATATTGAGTTTTGGTGGTTAAAGCACAAATTAAAAAAATTAGGTGCAATGATTAGCATTATAACTGTTTTACCTTGTCATCCATTGAGATCAAAATTATTCTATATGTTAGTTAATGCCATGTATAGTGTCTGCGAATTTTAGAAACAATAACCTAAATTTTCTAAATTGTTTTTCAAATCAATACAATACCAGTCAATTTACTGTTTAGTGAATAAATCCCTCACTCTAACTTTACACGGGTATTTATTGAAATCTTTATACACCATGCCTATTAATTACCAGTCACTGTGAAATTTTGAAGCATGGAAACAGCCACATGTTGAAACTTCATTGATTTTAAACAGTACTAGCTTGTTGGTAACTGATTGCGACAAGCACCTGAACGAGCCGCTGGTGTTAAAGATGGGGTTGCTCCTGAACAGTGAGAGATTACTATGAATCAGCAAAGGTCTCCCAATCCCAGCCTATTCAGCGATGCGGCAGGTAGGAATAGGTAACAGTAAAGCTACATGATGTATTCTCAACATTCGAAGAGGCTTTTTTTTTTTTTTTAAACTGCCAAATTTATTTCTGTCTGGTGGAGATTTATTAAAGTGTTCTCAAAACGGTCTCTTAAATGGCTCAAAAATATGTTCACATTTATAAAACATTTTTAGATTTAGTCTAGTATACTAACAGCTTGCACCATAATTATGTCCCACTAATATCGTACACATGTTCTGCCTCGTTTTCTATACCAAGATAAATGCAGACTAAAAACTCGCCATTTAACCCCTTAAGGACCAAACTTCTGGAATAAATGGGAATCATGACATGTCACACGTGTTCTTAAGGGGTTAATAGACTACTTTACTTGTAATTAAATAAACACATAAAAAAATGAATAAATTAAATATGCTGTAGAAAAAGTAACAAAAAGAAAATTATGGAAAAGGCACAAAAGTAAAATAAATAGTGGAACAAACAACATGATGATAAAAAATCATTGCATTTTGCACAGTGGAATTTGTAATCAACTGTAGTTATTATCACTGAGGAGGGGAGAATAGTTCTCAAAAGCTTGTGTTTTAAACATTATGTTAGTCCAATAAAAGGTATCATAACATACTGCAATACTCAGCTTCCTCCTCATGCTCTGCCATTTTGGTACCTAGCTGCTAGGTTACCACACTCAACTTGAAATTTGCGGGCTTCCCAGCTTAGGATGGCATTCGATATTGTACATATGGCTTTCATTCAGCCATGCTGCATAATAAATATTTTTTAAATACATTCGGCCTTCATTCATGCACCTTACATAGTCGCTGTGTTTCAGTACTTTTGGCCTATGTTCAGCCACGCTACATATTCTCTGTGCTTCGGTACTTTCAGCCTATGTTCGACTACTCTACGTATTTAGTGAGGTTCAGTACATCCGGCCTACTTTCAGTCACACTACTTATTTACTGTGTTTCAGTACATTCGGCCATGCTACATTTGCAATCTGCTTCAATACATTCAGCCTACATTTGGCCACGTTATAAATTCACTGTGGTTCAGAGGATTTGGCCTACATTTGACCATGCTACATATTCACTGTGGAGCACTTATGGTATTCACACAGTGGACGTGATACCTTATATGAACATACAATACCTCAATGAAAGAGCTTTAAATAGAACCCCTTGATATAAAATAGTGGTGTATACTTTTTAAAAAATTTAATGAAAACAATAGTGTAAAAACAAAACAAAATAACAATACATATGAAGAAGTGACAATTGCACACTTACATGCTGCAGAGCTCAAAACTCTGTTAGCTTGTTCTCAGTTTTCTACATTCTGCACTAGGTTACGGTGTCATTTTAGCCAATCTTACCAACTAATTACATCTTTAAGTCCTTGATGTTACCTTCCTAACGACCTGGGAAGCTTCGGTTGTATGTACAGTTCCTTTATCAATCAAGGTACAAGAATGTTTCATCATTAGGAGGCGTTGTTTTATATAATTACAAGTTTAGGTAGTTTCATTTTTTGCCTTAATTTTTTTAGGCCTACCCTGTTCGTTGGTTTCAGCACACCACAACTAACTTGCTATTACTGGTATAGCTCACACTGTATGGTATGCCTCAGCTGTTTTGAGGTTTAGTAGATTTTAAACCTTGCTTCTAACATTTAATATCATGCAAACAAAATGGACAAAAACAACAACAAACAAAATCAAACTGTTTATTTACAAGATGAATTATTATTGTTCCAGAGGGATCAAGAATGCATAGTTATGATGCAAACAAGGTAAGCAGAATAGAACATTGTCATCTGCAATGAAGTGGTTACAGTTTATTGATGCTCATAATGCATACAGAATTATAGCAAATAATAATTAAGTGTAAACTATGACAATTATTAACAATGACATTTTCTTGCAGGTCATTATCAGTATTATCACATAAAACAGATTAATCATCCAGTTAGTCCAATTAAGCACTGTATTACTACCACGTCTCATTTTAATTAGGCACTTCTGCATTTTTTAAAGGTCATCCTGGAAAAGTAAACATGCACTTTTCAAACATTAAACACATAAAACCTTGTAATTTTACATGACTTGTTTGACAGTTACAAGCTATTTTGACCTTAATGTGACACTTTTGAAATTCATATACCATTGGTACAAAACTCAGCATGTTGACTATTTCATTACACTCTGGCTTGTAAGTCTAACTATGGCAGCTAATAAAATATTTAAAGGTGAAATACTTGATACCGTCCTCTTAAAATTACATATTTCTACCGTACATCGGTTTTAACAAGGGCTTAATGCTTTAAGTGTGAATTCTCAGCTACTGTTTTTAAACCATAGATGCATGCTACTTGTGTAACTTAAATTTCACACAAGAACGATACTATTTCAGGGGTATTAAGTTTTATATGTTTCATTACATAATCTGTTAAATGATATACTAGTGTGTGAAGTCTGTATGTAGTAAACACTCAATAGACCAGAGATAAAAATACAACCAGACACACAAAAAAATTGCTTCAAAAAAAATTCAGACAGACTAAAATAAAATGGATACCATTAAAAGGGTACAAAAATGGTACAAGGGTACAAAAAATTTAATAATCTCATATGTTATGGCTCCTTATCAATCTACAAGAGAAACAACATTTTTAAATGTGTAAATTGTTATACAAAAAAAAATCTGCTCCCCTAAAAATATCCAATAGAAGCAGCATTAAGAGTGCTGTCATCTGCCCCTTGCAACTCCTGGGAGTTTTTCTTGAGTGCTTTGCACTCTGCTTGATTATTGTTTCATTTAGTTTCTTTGTTCAAGTGTGTGTTTTTTTCTCTTTTAGAGAATGAATAACAAACGTACCACTAGTCGCCGTGAAATTTTGTCACATGATGCTGATGGACTCAAAAACTTTTGGGAGAAGAAAATTGAAA
Organism: Pelobates cultripes; assembly: GCA_933207985.1. Taxonomy (NCBI): domain Eukaryota; kingdom Metazoa; phylum Chordata; class Amphibia; order Anura; family Pelobatidae; genus Pelobates; species Pelobates cultripes. Next base: position 154,273,750 of record OW240916.1, on the reverse strand, counting down.
AACAAACTGTTGCGTATAAGTATGAAGATGCCAGAAGGAGCAACAGTGCTCTTTCAAAGTGAGTAAGAAAAATAAGCAAATACCAATAATAAATAAATAAATATGTCAAACTGATTGATGTTGGCTAAATTAACTGACAACGGTAGCTGAAAGTCAGAGATTGTATATTTATGTTTTACATACTAGATAAATACAACATACACTTTAGTGGGACACTCTACTCACTAAAACAACTTTAGCTGGTAGTTTTGGTGTATAGATCATGCCCATGCAGTGTCACAGCCGAGTTTTCTGCCATTTAAAATTTGAATCACCTTGTTAATGCAGATAGCCACACCTCCCCTGCATGTGACTTACACTGTCTCTACACACGTCTTGCAAAGAGATATCTCATTTTTAAACAGCATTTATTGCATAGTGTGTTTATTTTAGAATTTTCTGCTCTTTTAATACTCTGATAGAGACTGCTGAAGCATAGTGCGTGTGATTAATGTTCAATTAAAAAACAGGAAATAAGAACTTCTAAAGTAAGCAAACTGTGCTGTGAGATGTGATTAAAAATTAATCCTTTTTTATGTTGACTGTGTGAATTCCATCCAGAGTAGGTGTGGCCAGAGCTGCAAAAACAGAAACAACAAAAAAAAAGGTTTAACTGCTAAATGGCAGAGATTTGAGCGTTGAGACTGCAGGGACATGATCTATACATTAAAACTGCTTTATTAAGCTAAAGTTATTTTGTATCGTTTTAGCTCTGTCTTATATACCTGGTTTCATGCCACAAGTTTGGTGGTGAGTCCATAGAACAACATTTACTTTTTATTCCTTCTTTGATCTATAGGATATCACTTTGGAACTTTGAGCCTTAACGCAGTACTTAATTAATTTATACACCTTTCTCCCTTTATATTTTCCACAATAGTTTCCACTTACCTATTCTATAGAAGAACCTAGTAGTGCTTAATAAACAAAATTAATTATAATTTCTTATAATAGTTCCTGTTGGTATTTTCGGTAGCTGCATTAGTCCAGCATTAGTGGAAAATGTGTCCTTAAAGGGACACTGTAGGTACTTTAACAACATCATCTTTTTCTCGACTCGTATACCATAACATACTGTGACATCACGTGCATTATGCACAGTGCATCATGGTCAGCCATAGATAATCATTGAATGCAATTGTAGGCACATCACAAGCTCCTCTATGAGCATTGGACAGGCCCATCATGCTGGAGGCACACCTCCAGGATGACACAACCCAAAGAGAAGGAGCTGGAGAAAGTGAGTTATTTAGTGTATGTTTTTATTTTAATTAATTTACACAGAAGAGGGGCCTAATTGATAAGTGTTACGGTACCTTCAGCATGAAATGCACAAACCGCCGTTTAGTGAATGCTCCCTGTTCGCAGTAATGTTGTCTGTAAGCGTATGCAATACAACCATGCGAACTGCCAGCCAGGGAACATTCCAACCTCCCGAACGGTATCCGTATGGCTCCTTCCCTTCACGAGCCACAAGCTCACGAACTGCCAATATCAGCCGAACGCCAATATCTTCCAAGCGGCAAATAATTCCAAATAGCAGTCTCTAGTCGCCGGTAATAAAATCCCCCCAATAACGAGACCAAGCTCTGCATTGAGGGTAAAACACGAACTGAGTTTACTGTGGGCTACCCGCCCGTATTTATGCAGGTCTCCCACTTGGTGGACATTCCCCTACGGGACCAAATGGGAGACTGGAATAGCAGATGGACATGGGGACATTCCAGACATACAATCACACAATATTCCCAGCATACATCACAGTTTCCTCCCCTCTGCCCGGGAGATCATTGAGAAGTAATTCAATTATCTCCCCGAGCAGAGGCAAATCACCATTTTAAATACAAGTCACAAAACACATAAAAATACATAACTTTATAACTGCCGAACGTTTCTCATTCGTGTAACACATCCCCAGATAGCCTGGATCTGAGTGCATTTTATTGACGAATAGCGCTCAGATCCCATACGCATAGTTCAATCGCCATGTAGTCAAAGTCTATTACAGTTCTTCGGTATGCGATTGACTCCATGGGAAGGCTATCTGGCGTAAGTCCATTCGTGCCTTTACATCTCCCGAACGGCCGGTGTTCGCATACTTTTGTGGATTGGAGAAGGGAGGTCGACGGCATTAGCGGTGTTCGGTTGAAAAAGTGTCTGTTTTCAGTTCCATGAATTTATTACCGAACACCGCTGGTCTTTCGCATGGTTTAAAATGGCCGTCGCCTCGTGGTCGACATACGAACGACGACCATAGAGATGCATTGATTCAATGTATATCTATGAGGAGATGCTGATTGGCCACGGCTGTGTTTGAATCATGCTGACTCTGCCCCTGATCTGCCTCTTTGTCAGTCTCACCCAATCCTATGGGGAAGCACTGTGATTGGATCAGGCTACCACTTCTGATGATGTCAGCAGACTACTTTTTTTTTTAGGGAAACAGCATGCAGAGTTACAGCTTCAGGCTTGAATACAGTAAAATTATGCTATATTTATGGAGGCATGAAGGGCCCAGGGGGGCTAGATGGTGGTTTTAACACTATAGGGTCAGAAATATATGTTTATGTTTCTGACCCTATAGTGATCCTTTAATGTAGTCCATGACAGTATAGAAGGCAATCATTTGGTCAGCTTTGTCAATTAAATCTGCAGTGTAATTCTGTACCCATATAAACTAAAAAGAAAGGGGAAGGAAAATCACTGATGCAAAACACCATATCAAAGTGAAAGCTTAACACAATAAAGCAATAGTTTAATACATTAGAGGAACAAGCTTCTCCATAGGAAATCAATAAATCAGTGCTCTCCTATAATGGCTTCTGTGTCATGTGACCAAGTTTTTTTCACACGACAGCCACTAAAGGTGGACTTAACCCTGCAATGCAAACATTACAGTGTCCAAAAATGTTTGTGTTCATTTACATTAAGGTACCCAGACCAAATAATTAAGATAAAGTGGCATGAGTGAATTTAGTGGTCCTTTGCAGAGGCGTAACTAGAAACCACGGGGCCCCAGTGCATTGGGGCATTGCCCTGGGGCCCTCCCATACATCTATCTCCTACCCCACACGCCCCCCCACACACATGTAGACAAACAGATACACATGCAGACAAATACAAACAGACACACACACACATACACACACACAGAGACCCATACATACATGCATACAGACACATGTAGAGACACACACACTTACACTCATAAACTCACAGACACACTCAGACACACATACACTTACAGACACACACGCACATACACTTACAGACACATACACATTCACACACACACATTCACTTACAGACACACACACATACACACACACTGAGACACACATACACTTACAGACACACACACATACACTCAGACACACACACTCACAGACAAACACATACACACACACTCAGACACACACATACACACACACACACACTCAAATGCACATACACTCACACACTCAGACACACACATACACATTCAGACACACTCACAGACACATACACACTCAGACACACACATACACATTCAGACATGCACAAATACACTCACAGACAAACATATAGACACACACATATACATTCAGACACACACACATATGCACACTGAGACACACATACACTTACAAACACACACACATCAGACATACACATACACACACAAATTATTAATAGGTAATGTCCACCCAGCCTCCCTACTTGGAGAGCTGGCATGGACCTGTCCCTGGGGTCCAGTGGGGCTTCAGTGTGGCGGGAGGCAGAGTTTCTGTCATACGTGGCGAGGGAGCTGTGTTCTCTCTGATCTGCTCCCTCGCGGGCTGTCTATTGATGCAGGCTCCTGGCATCAGCAAACGTCCCATAAGAGAGCAGATCAGAGAGAACACAGCTCCCTCGCCGCGTGTGACAGGAACTCTGTCGCCCGCCGGGGGGTCCATTAAGTGGCCAGTCGGCCACCTCTTGGGTCCCCCTTTGACAGGGGGAATACGGAGGGGGCGGCATCTCGCGGGCCCACAGTCGGAAGGGTCGTGGCTGCGGCTGGGCCCCCTGCAGTGAGGGGCCCGATCGCAACCTAGACCCCTGCGACCGTGATAGGTACGCCACTGATCCTTTGAAATATGTATACATAAAATGTAAGACATCGAAGATTTACATGGTACATTAAGATCACCACTTGCCTAATATAATGTAGGAACTCTTTGTGCTGCCAAAACAGCTCTGATGCGTCGAGACACGGGCTCCATAAGACCCCTGAATGTGTTCTGAGGTATCTAGTCATTAGCAGCAGCTCCTTTAAGTCGAACAAGTTGTAAGGTGGGGCCTTCATGGATTCCTTTGTCAATTGCTCTGTGCTCCAGGTCTGATACTCATGACCCCATTGAAGACAATTTCAGTGATGAACAAGGATCATCATAAGCACTCTGACAGGTCTGTGGATACGCAGTCCAATACGAATGCACTGTATGCTCTGACCCCTTTCTATCATGGCCAGCACTACATACTTCAATTTCAGCTAGAGTAGCTTTTCTGCAAGACTGGGCCAGACGAGTTTGCCTTCCCTCTCCATATGCATCTATGAGCCTTGGTCGTCCATGACCCTGACACTGGCTTACCGGTTGTCTTTTCTTGCACCACTTTTGGAAGGTACTAACCTTCATAATAGTTTCATATTTTCCATGTCTTCATTTTCTTTCCATATACATCTAGAAGAGTTATATACGGAAAACAAATTACTCAGATTATTTTTCTCTACATAGTGTATAGTGACTGTTAATAGCATTTCTATAAACATCCTTTCGGTCTGTGCAAAAGTGTTTATAACCTTCAAACATCTCATTCTTTCAAGTGTTTAGTACCATCCATAGTACCATGCTCCATATTTGTAGATTTATCTAGAACCACATTTGAATCCATTTTGATAAAGACGCTGTAACATAATAGTTTTGTACTTATTAAGCAAAATGACTTTGAAAATGTCCCCAGTTCAGCTATTTTGTCTCCAAATTTGAAATTCACTTTGAATTCTCACTTAAGTAAATAACCCTTATGGTGTTGATATACAGTCAGGCTAGAGGCTGAAGATAAATTAATTATATATAAAGTGTCATTTGAAGAGAGACTTACCTGTCAGAGCTCTGTTATTAGTTGGCTTACACGCCAAGCAATTACAGTGCTCCTACTGAGATTACAAGGTGGGAAAGGCTTTCACTGGAACCTTTACTAATTGGCATTGTAGCAGAGTCGCATCTGTTATGGTATCATTTTTTGCATAACCTTTGGGTAAATGCAAAAAAAATGTGTATACCTGTGTATATTTTTCTTTTCATCTTTTACTATTTATATATAAACTTAATGTTTTTATTTTATGAAACTGTGTTTATTTTAACCCATAAGTCTCTAAATTGTATTAAAGAAATCAATCTTTCTTTCCTCACCGACAACTAATTTAGGTTACTTTTATTTATTTATCTTTTATTTTTATTCCAATCTTCACATATCATATTTTTTTTAAAGGATCACTATAGGGTCAGGAACACAAACATGTATTCCTGACCCTATAGTGTTAACACCACCATCTAGCCCCCTGGGCCCCTCATGCCTCCATAAATATAAAAAAATCTTACTGTATTCAAACCTGAAGCTGTAGCTCTGCATGCTGTTTGCCTAAAAAAAAACAAGCAGTCTGCTGACATCATCAGAAGTGATAGCCTGATCCAATCACAATGCTTCCCCATAGGATTGGCTGAGACTGACAAAGAGGCAGATCAGGGGCAGAGCCAGCATGATTCAAACAAAGCCCTGGCCAATCAGCATCTCCTCATAGATATACATTGACTCAATGAATCTCTATGAGGAAAGTTCAGTGTCTGCATGCAGAGGGAGGAGACACTGAATGTTTGGATGCATTTTAGGCAGCCATGACCCAGGAAGGATCTCTAACAGCTATCTAAGGAGTGGCCAGGGAAGTTGTCACTAGGCTGTAATGTAAGCACTGCATTTTCTCTGAAAAGACAGTGTTTACAACAAAAAGCCTGAAGGTAATGATTCCACACACCAGAACAAATATAATAAGCTGTAGTTGTTCTGGTGACTATAGTGTCCTTTTAAATTCTTCTCTTATTTTTGAATGTTTTAATTTAAACAACAAATATGTTTGCAACCTTTCAATTTAATTCTTTTTCTCCTAAAGATTTACAATCTTATAATAAGAAAAAAGTATGATGGCAGTTTACATCATGAAACTGTAGAATAGGAGAAGGAAATTGTAAACAAATTCTCTCTATTATCAAACGTATAGTTCATCATGTTAGTATGTTAGCACAAGCATTTTGTACGGCTCCAAGTAATAATGGGAAAACCTATGAACTGGTCTCTGTATAAACTAAAGTTTATCATCCTGTGCTTCTGGGCATATACTCATTTTTCCATAAACATTTGCTGGGCAGGCGTATAAGATGAGACCCATAAATCAAAATAAGTGGTATACCTGAAGCCACATTGTGCAATGTATAGTTATAGTTATATATGTCCATACCTCCAATAATTTGGAGGTATCAAATCAGGCAAATTGTGCAGGCCTAAAGGGGTTTGCCAGTTACACCACTTGCATTAAACAGGGGATCATTTCTAACCACACAGAATACCGTACATATACACATAAGAGTATGAGTCTGTGCCGGAATGAGCTTATGTATCTGTGATGGGAAGGTGCTAGAGATCCTCGAGACTGCGTACGGAAGGAATGTGGGTAGGAGGATGAGGGAGATTGATACAATTACAGTAGGAAGAAATATATGAGTGGGGGGGTGATATAAGGAACAAAGTGTATACATTTCCATTTCGGAAAATGCAGGTATGGATATATAAGGAAGTGTGTGTATGAATTGTCCATGTGTTGAATACAGTGTGTATAGGAAAGGCTTAAAATGTTAAGTCCTTTGCTACTAGCCAGGCCTAAAAGTTACTTGCCAGAGCCTGGAGGATCCATGCCATACTTACCAGAGGTAATAACTACTCATTGCCACTGGCTAGTGAACATGTTGAGCTCTGTGTTTATATAAAAGCATAAATGAGGAAGAATATATTTGACATGCACATGTGTATAGAGTGAATGTATGGACCTATGAGAGTCTGCATTTATTTTATTTTTTTTGTTAGGGTATTTGTGTACAAGGAATAAAATATGTGTGCCTATTCATGAGGGGAAAAGATAATGAATGCTATATATACACCTTATTTAAATTATTGATCTTCTTTCACCACATATGTAATGCTAGTTTTTTTTTTTTTATCACTCTCCAAATTAGTACCAGGTCTCAAAATAAACAGCTAAATTTAATTTTAAGACAAAGATTTGTTTGATTAGGTACATTCATTTATATTACAAGCTACAGACATTGTTGACTTGATGAAGACAGAGCTTGGAACTCTCTGTAACGCAGTGACTTGCAGGTTCACATCTTGTGTATGCCATAATTAACAAACAAGAGAAACTTGATGACACACTAGCTATATGATATTCATTGGTATGAAGGTTTTTGGCAATCTTCACATACATTACATTGCAGTGACAAGACGTCTAGTCATATCTTACATACGATAGATTTATGATACCCTTCATGTCACATGTGGTACGTTTGTTTTATTTTGTTTTTTAAATCCAACTCGATGACATGTAGTATCTTTCAATTAACCATGCTAGTGAATCTAAGTTACTCACTAGTCATCCATGTCAAGCAATATGTAAAATAAAAGCATGCATTTATTTATATGCCATATTATTTACATATTATAATTTATCTAGCTTTAAGAGGCCATATCATTTTTTACAATTCGTTTCTTAATTCTGACAGTTTTATATCGTCTAGGACTTGCAATAAGTAACATTCCTAGGGCAAACTATACATACCGACAGCTTAGCATGCATGGAGAGATAGTATCCTAGGCCCGAATTAATTCTATTATTATTATTATTATTATTATGTTATTTATATAGCGCCATCAAATTCCGTAGCGCTTTACAGTGGGTGGACAAACAGACATGTTGTAAACAGTTGTAACCAGACAAGTTGGACACACAGGAACAGAGGGGTTGAGGGCCCTGTTCAATGAACTTACATGCTAGAGGGAGTGGGGTAAAATGACACAAAAAGGTAAGGATAGTATTAGACTAGTGACAGTTGCAGAAGAGGAATCAGTCGGGAGCTATTAACAGTTTAATTGATACGCTTTTATGAAGAAGTGGGTTTTTAACGATTTTTTGAAGGAGTGGAGACTGGGTGAACATCTAACGGAGGAGAGATTATTTATCTATAATTATATGTATATTTCATAATTATATCTATATTTCATAATATATTGACACTGCAGAAAGTTCTTGAAAACCAAATATAAACACTGGGAAATATAAACACTGGGAAAAAACTAACAGTCTGTCTGACTGGCCCCCAGCAAGTATGACTATGCAGAGAACGCTGTCTAATGAAGTGCTAATGACGTGCACACGCTGTGCTGCCCGATGACAAGTCTCTGGTGTAGAGCCCCAGATGAAGGCACAGTTTTTTAGTGCTGAAAAGCTAGTCACTTACTTTTTCTTTGGCCTTATGCCTGAATTTATTTTGTGTCTATGGGATCCGTGACTACAAGGGTAGTGTACCTTAGAATAATGCAAACTTTTTTTTTTCTTAGTTTTCTTGTTTCTATTAGTTCAGCAATTAGGGACAGCAGACTCAGCATGGTATGTAGGAGCCTTGTGTCTCTCTGATATAGCACTATCCTTTTTACAATTCTATGCATATTTAAGGCTCTTCTTTGAGGGAATTGTTTTGGTATGTAGGAGTCTTTTACTTTGAGGTAATAAATGCTAGTTCTTTGCTTCCTATCCTATGGTTTGGTATGTAAGCGTCCTGGGGACTCTGAGGTATAGCATGAGCCTTTATTAGGATTATTTTCTAAAATATGACAGGGAGATCTTGGACAATTATTCACTTAGTTTTGGTTAACATCTAAGCTTGTTCTAATTAACTTGAGTTGCCTCTGGGGGACTTACACTTTGAGTACAAAACCTTGTAACATTGTTTCTGCAAACTTTAGTTCCTCATAGGGTCGGACTGAAGGGTGTTATCATTTAAGTAAGAAACAGTGTCTATTTATACTAATATTTGACACAATATCCCCATGAAGATATACATGCTTAATAATAATGCGCTCTACATTATTATAATATATACCACACTGGATGTATGCTGACCACTTTCATTTATGAACATTTTTAGTAGATATGCCCTCCACACTCAAGCTCCAAATAGAGGATATTCTCAATAGAAGCAGAAATTTGGTAGTCTTTTGCCCAACTTTTTCCTTTTTGGCCTTAATACTTGATATATTGATATTGATAATATGTTATTGCACTATTATTATTATCTAATCACTTAATTTATTTGTTAAGTTAGGAAGCACAAGCACGATAACTAACATATTGAGCTAATTAAATCAGGGATTCTCCAGTTTCATCCCCAACATGGGGATAATATATATTTACCAGTTCCTTGGTGTCCCCAGTTGCAGGACACTAGGGAACAACATCGAGACATCGGGACAGGAATCTGAAATCATACTTTACCACTGAAACCGGGACTGTTGAGAGGACTAAAATGATATAAAACTATATGTATCCCTTCATCTTTCTCCATCTCTGTCTGTTGGCTACGTGTTTCTCTCCTCCCTTCTATTGCTCCCACCTCTGAATTGCTATTTGCGGTTGCATTGAAATCTATGCATTACTTATTTCAAACAGAACTGTGAGTGATGAAGATAACATCACACTTACTTCTGCCCTGTGCTTAGTAAGAGTTAGGTATATCAAGTACAGCTCTTTATGAAATAAAAATGAACTTTAGCAATAGACATATAATCCCACCACTAGTAGGTAAAATCAGGGCAGATGATTATAAATTGACATTAGGCAATAGACAGGAGATAACTAGGATGCAAATTATTAGAAAATTAAAATTAAAATAATGCACAGTATAGAGTTGTAAACACTCAATAGAACTTGTCACATCTTGCAGTAAGATGAAACAGGAAATGGGTATGAAACTTCCTCGACCTGAGATGCTTAAAGAACATTGAAAATGTTAGCATTAATACAAGATTTTTGATGTGTGTTCTTTTGGTGCTCAGCAATCATTGCTATACAAGCTCACAAACCAAAAAAGGAACACAAGATAACACATTTATTTTTTTGATATTTTTGGATATCTGTGATACTGAAGTTCATAATATCAGATCTACCAGGGTCCAACACTTTTTTGTTGTTGTTTTTTTTTGTTACTTGAAAATGATGTGTAATGGATAGTAAGGCCTGTGTATTGGCTCACTAGATCTATGATTTACACCAGTATAATGTGATTTATAAGCAGGATAATGGTGCTTCAGTATTTAATTTCTTCTTGTGGCGCAGTACCATCTCAGTCAGATATTCCAGCTAGTAAGCCTCTGTAAGTCATTATTTTGCAGAGATGGCAAAAAAAAAAAATAGAAAACGTTTAGTAAATCAACCCCATTGCAAACTGACAATTGTGATGTCCAAAGCCAAAATATTATATGTGTTTTGGTGTGTATGCTATTATTCACCTATGCATTGAGGTTTATTGAGCAAACAGTGGGACAATGTACCTAGGACAGTAAAATGGGTGATTTTCTACAACGTGATTAATTTCTTAACTCTTCACTTTTTACTGAATAGACACTATACTATTTCTCACATATGGTGTTTATATACTAAGTAATGTTTTATATTTTGCAGACTTAGAGAAGAATGGAGACAGCGACTGGAACATAGAATTAATATGTTACAGTCTCTCCAAGAAGAACAGAGGAGACAACTTTATGCGACACCAAAGGAGTCTTTCCACCCCAAAGCAAATACCGCAGCCTAAAACATGAGCAAAAAAATCTGATGTCAAGTATAGTGCATTATTAAAGCAAAGAAAATCATGCAAACTATTTGCAAACACTGTAAAACTTAATTAATGAATCTGTGTGATGAGGCTTCTTGTATTTAATATTTTTCCATAATCTTTTCAGATAATGAGGAAATTAATTTATTTTTTTATTATGTATTTTATTATTGTGCATATTAATTAGTTCATTGGTATTGTTGCCCATTGTACGCATTAACGTTCCAATTTTAAGAATTAAATACATTACATTAGATATCCTCCAAAATGCATATTATAACGTGTGTGCTGTTCTTTTTGTCATTAAAAAACAAACTGAGCACATCTAAAGAGTGTTTGTAAATTTCATATTTTAGACATTAATCGTTTCCTTCTGCAAGCCTCACATATCAGGAAATAAGGAGTGAAGCCCTGGGCCTTTCTGTTTTGTAGTCTCTGGCTAGTCATTGTTCTCATTTAATGTTGCTGCCCCTACAGCAAAGGAGAGCTGTAGATTTTGTGTAAGAATTCTAAACATGCATGGCTTCTAGCTGAGAAGTTGTTGGTTTTTAAATTGCAATAAACATGTTTCAAAACCCAATTAAAACTACAGAGGTTATTTTAAACTTAATATTTTGAGTCAGAATAGGTAAATTAATAGATATTTATGTAGATGTAAGAAATAATTCACTTGTATAAGTACAGTGGTAGACATTTCAATCAGGTTTAAAACAATGAACAGCTTATTTATCCACATTATCCCTAAACACACATACAAACACACACCTATACACACACTGTATATATTGGGCATTATTAAATGGGACAGGGATCTAAATGAATGTTGAAGTGATGCTGCTGGCAATGCCCAAAAAATGATATAGAGATATAGAGGTGTTAAAGAATGGGGGGATACTGCCAAAAGGAGCAAGTCATTGGCGGAACTACAGGAGTTGACTGGGCCCCTATGTTCCACTTGTCAAAGAGGGCCCAGGAATAGGCCAGCTGGCCACTTTAGATTGCTTCCAAAGTTGGTGTTTATTCAATATGGAAGAGTAGACTCCTGCATACCTGAATAGCAAGTGCCTACTTACCCAACATATAGCAGTGGGGAGAGAGCTATTTAAAATCACGTATGTCAGTTCCACCATATAGCCATATTATGTTAAGGACACCACTACTTCATAGTACCCCAATATCGGTGGGTCCTACACTAATTCCAACATGGGAGACAAATCAAATAGTGCTAATCCTAAATAAGTTGATGTATAATTAAATAATCTGTTGTAAGAGCATTGTGTATGTATATATATATATATATATATAATGCAAAATTAATGTGATAAATGCAATTTAAAAAATGCAGTGTCAGAACAATTAAAGTGATTAATTAAAGTGATTAATTTAAACTTTGAAGTATATGCTCACAATGCAAATTATATATCTGCTCGATGAAAATTAAAATTAACGTGACATTACTATCCAAAACCTCCTCAAAAAGATACCTGTAGTCCGCTCCAAAGGGGCCTCTGAAGCTGGGTGGCTGGGCTGAGTGTGTGTTGTCTATCAGTATGTGTCTGTCAGTGTGTGTGTGTGTGTGTGTGTATCACTCAGTGGGTGTGTTTCAATCAGTGAGAGTGTGTCTGTCATTGAGAGTGTATGTCAGTGTGTCTGTCAGTGAGTGTGTGTCTGCCAGTGAATGTGCCTCTCTGTCAGTGAGTGTGTCTGTCAGTAAGTGTCTCTTAGTAAGTATTTCTCTCAGTCAGTGCGTGTATTTGTCAGTAAATGTGTCTGTCAGTGGGTGTTTTTTTAATCAGTGAGAGTGTGTGGCTATCATTCAGTGTGTGTCTGTCATTGTGTGTCAAATCAGTGAGTGCTTGTCTGTCAGTGATAGTGTGTGGCTGTCAATGAGTTTGTGTGTCTGATTACAAAAACAGGTGGAGCTTTTAGATGGCGATGTATGTTGCCATAGAAACATGCATGTTTGGACTGAACATTTATAAAGGGGAGGAGTAAGTAATATGCCAATGTTCACCTGTGGGCACCAAAACATAATCCTGCACCCAGACATCTGTGACCCTAGAATCGGTACAGTGACTTGCTTTCTATGGTCCTAATTTAATATTTTATATAACTTTTGTTTCCCCCGCAAATTCACTAGTTTTTATATGTTATATATCATTGACTTGCGCCTGTAAACTATTAAGACTCTTACTGCATGTTACCATCAGAGGTCCTGAATGACCCCTTACCAAATGCGACAAAACCATCTGGCTGCAAAATCTGGACATAGTTCACTATTTAACAATGTACTGAATTTTAAATTTGCAATTATTATTAGAATGGAGCTTTTAACCCATGTGGCAGCTGTGGGCATATCTGTTAAATGTGTTGCCCATCCGCTGAAAAACAGAATGGTGCCTGTGAGATATCAGGGGGTGGACATAGTCCTCCCTCTATGCTCGCATCCATGGGAGGACATTTAAAAAAGTAAAGAGAGCTGGACAGCTTACTGTAGGTTGTACCTACCTGTGAGGACAACAATCTACCCCCACATTAACACATGGTCAGCGAGTGAAGGATATTATAAGATTCAGGGCAGAGGACCTAGTGTCCTCTCAGTGCCCCCATCCATTGGCGGCAAGTGGAGGCGCCCTAATACCACTAATCAAGGGGGAGAACCAAAAATTTCCAGGGCCGCCACCAATGGGCATACGGTGGGAGCCCTAATAATACTAATCAAGGAGGTGTCCATAGGGTTCCCCACCCATTGGCGGCGGGTGGGATCCTTAATGAGAACAATCAGCAGGGGATTAATGCCATTGTCCATATGTCAAATAGTGGTATGTCCCCATGGGTGTCAAGGGCTGCCCAATCCCCTAGCTATGCCTCAATTAAAATAAATAACCCTACATACCCCTCATCATCCTAATAATAGTGAAGGGGAGGCAAATAAATCTAAAAAAGTTAACTTGCTGTCAGCAGTCTTCTTTCTTCTATTTCTTTTTATCTTCAGTCCCTCTAAAAATCCAAATTAAAATCCATAATTCCTGACACAACTAATGAGACTTTTTTGTAAAAACAGAAAAATAATGTAAAACACGATGTTTCCATTTTGTTGCACGACTTGCTTTTTATGGTCCTAATTCCTACACTATTTTTTCCCCCAGCAAATTCACTAGTTTTTACAATTGTAATACATTATTGCCCTGTACCTGAAGACTGTTAAGTCTCTTGTTACCATCAGAGATCTGAATGACCATTTACCGCCATAAAATTAATCCATCTGCACGCATAGAGGGCTCTCCAAAGGTTGAGCTCTGATAGCAGGGAAAACCCTTATATAGGCTTTCCCACTGCATGTCATCTATTGCAAAGCATCTGTCAATGCACTGACAGTCAAGTCTTGAGAGAAGTCTCACTTCCCAATTTATATTATTATTTTTTTTTACCTTTTTAATGTGGCGGCAGGCTAACAAGCACTGGGTTTTTTAACTATTTGCTAGCTGGTTATTAGTGCTGCTAGGAGGCGAATAGTACTTAAATTTATCATCTGCTTGCTTAAAAGTAAGTGAATGTTAATTTGTGGATGTTCGTCTTGCTGGATGTATTCGGTGATGATGCTTTGCGAGTCTTCTAAATCCTATCATTTTTAGCAAAAACACAGAAGTTAACTTGGACACCGAATGCATGTGGGCAATTGTTGCAGATTTGCTTGGGGAGATCAAATTCCATCCGCATTTGGCTTTAGTAAATATGAGAATTGCAAATGTGAAATTTAGCCATTTTACCGAATTTTCTCCATCTGGATAAAATCTGGTATTTTGCGAATAACAGTGAGATTTTGGTATCTGTTCACTATATATTGAAATGTGGTGAACTGAACACTGAATGAATTGCAAAATTTAAGCTAAAAGAGAAAGCTGTGGCTATAATTGTATTTTTCTTTCAAAGCAACTTTTCCTGTCTGAACTTTGCAATTCAGTTTTTAATTAATTAAAACAAGATGTTTATTTAATAAACATCCTACTATCCTAAATGTTACTTTTCAACCCATCATAATTCAGAGAATAATCTGCTTATTATATTTGATTCTTTTGCAGTTGCTTTCTTTGAAACCATCACTTAAACATAACGAAACATTCTCTTGATGTGAAAATGTGTTTTCTGAGCTATTTTCAACATGAAACATTTTCCAGACCTGCTAAGCTTATATTCCCCAGAGTACTTGAGATACCGGCAAGGTGAAGACTTTTACCTATATAAAATAATGTTGAAATCTTCCTTTTAACTCAGAACATTTGTGAAATGTGTATGCTGCAGGCTTATATTAAAAAAATATGCTACCCTGCAGGATGCATTTTCAATAGACAGTGAGTATGTGAGTGAAGGTCTGCTCATCCTAATAATGAGGGATCTCCAACATTCTGCACTACAGGTGTTGCAGACTATGACTCATCATGCAGAGCCAGCAAAGTGGTAGCTTAGTCCTATAAGAGTCATAGGCTTCAGCAGCAGGAGAACCAGAGGCTACCTATCCTTGCAAATGATAAGCACTACGAGTGACAGAGAAGTGTGCACAACACAGTAATGCATATATTTCTGAAATCCAATGACTAAATTGTTTCCTACAGCTATATAGAAAGGATTTTGAAAAATAAGTTAAACTTTTCTAATTTTGTGGGGGGATGTTATTTGGTAGAGAATGTTTATAAAAAAAAAAAATAGAAAAGGCATATATAGTTTTACAAGAACAGAATGATGGTTTAAATGGATACATCTGTACAGGAAGTTATGAGATGTGGGTATTGTTTTAGGTAATCTACCATGTATTAAGGTAACAGAAATACTTTTTAAAAAAAATTGAAACCATATTTTTGGTGGTTACTAGAGACTTTACTAAATAAAAACCTTTGAAAATCACAGCAAAATGACATTGTGATGAAGTGCCCTTCACCACTTGTGCCTGAAGAGGACTAATGACTAGCTTTTTAACATGTGACTATGGTCCCTGGGAGTTATTGCCATTTAAACGCCTTTATTTATGGCTATTGTACTTTGGAGACTGTTTCTGGCCCTTTAAATGGTATTGCTACAATTCTGCACTTGTGAAGTGGCACTTCAGACACAGCCAAAGTGCCGAAGTATTTGAAGTGGCCGCCATTCGACAAACAAACACGTGGTGGCCATTTTAATTTAGCCAAACGTGGTCAGCTGTGTTTTGCCGTCGAGTTCATGGAACTAAAATCGGATACTCAATGTCACGGAAGTTTTACCTTCTTTGTAATTTCACACTTCGAATGGAGTCGAATGGCATTCGACAATACAAACGCCACAGTAACATTGTAGATTTGCATGAACGGTAGTTGAACTGTAGTAAATGGAGCGACCGCACAGCCAAAATCTATGGAACTGTTTTGGGCAGGAAAGCCATGCTGTGGTCAGTCAAATAAAACTTCCAGCTAACTCCCGAACGGCTGAACGGGTTTGCATGATTTTTGTATATGTTTGTTCCCTAATTATGCTGTTTCAGAAAATAAGTTTTATGTGAATGTGATGTATAATTTTAAAGTTATAGAAATTGTGTAAAAAGTGTATTTTTCGCTTGGAAATAATTGACCTGATACAGTAATTAGCCCAATTATCTCCCAAGCAGAGGGGAGGAATTTACTGTAATGAATGGGAGTGTTTAATCGTGTGTCTGTATATGATTTGTTGTTACGTTTGTGTTTTCAGTACCCAACAATGTCCACATGGGTGGTAACCTTGTGGGGAAATGTGTATAAAAGAAGCAATAAAGCCTCAGTGCATTCTGTTCATGTTTGACCCTCAACATGTAGCCTTGTCTCGTGATTGGAGGGGAACTGCTATAATTACACTTGGGATTGCTATACTTTGTATACTCCCTTGAGCTCTAATCACTTAGCTCTTTTAAGAGCTGTTTCTGATATGATCTCCTGTAGGAGAGGTCTTTTCCACACGGTCCTGGAGGACAGAAGCTGATCCAGGGTGGAAGGAAGACGGCGAGATTCCATTTAAGCTACGGCGGTTGTGGAGTCTGCGGTGGTTGGGGTGTCTGGTGTGGTGCTTGTGGTCCTCGGTGCAAGCTAGGCAGCGTCCATCAACGGAAGGTCGGAGTACAGGTGATCTGTTACAGGCATAAAATGCGTTTAATGTAGGGTTGCCAACTGGCTTGTATTTGAGGCTGCCTGGCCAGTGCCAGTATTGCAAAAATGTGTGGAGAGAGGCTGGGATAGGAATTTACATCATCTCCCTGCCTCTCTCTACTGACGGAATCTGCACAGTCGCAGTACAAGAGTACAGCAACTTCAGCTAGCAGCACCCAGCCAGTAGACAGACTGCATATGTGGTAAGTAAAGGATGGGGGAGACAAGGGAGAGGACAGGCTGCAAGGAGACACATGGGTAGACAATGAGTACCAGGTGGGGTAAGCAGGTTCAGAGAGACACAGATCATGGGATATGTGGAGAGAAACACAGATTTTGGGGCTTAACAGGTGGGGAGAGACACAGATTTTGGTTTACAGGTGAAGAGAGAGACACATATACAGGTTAACAGATGGAGAGACACAGATGGGGGGTTTGGACAGGTGGTGAAACACAAATAGAGTTTGGACAGGTGGATGGGGGCTTGGACAGTATGAGAGATACAAATGGGGGTTTGGACAGGTAAAGAGAAACAGATGGAGGGGGTTGGACAGGTGGAGAGACACAGGTGGGAGTTGATAAATGAGGAGAGATACAGATGGGAGTTGAAGAGAGAATGCGGAGGGCAGTAAGCTTTGGAGACATAAAATAAGAGGTGTTGACAATGACTTCCTTTAAAATGCATTACTGAATTAAAGGGAAAAAAAATATTTCACACTGTTTAGTAGATATAGCTCCACACAAAAAATAAATCATGTTGTCAAACTCCTGATGTCTGACTCCTGATAACTGTTGCCTAATTTCTAATACCTGGCTCTAATGTCTGACACCTGATTCCTAATGCCTGATACCCAGGGCCAGACTGGGGACACGAAGCAGCCCTGGAAAAAATCTATGACAGCCCCATAAGTCATTGTGCTATGTAGTGTGTGTTATATAACACACACTACATAGCATATATACACACACACACATATCTATATATACACCGAGATATATATATATATATATATATATATATATATATATATATATATATTATTGGAATATTTATTTTTCAATTCAAAATATTAGTCCTTTTAAGGTAATTAAATTATAGTAAAGCATATTCACATGTAGACACAGACAGTCTTACTGATGCACACAAATAGGTTCATTGACAGACAATCTCAACGACACACAAAGACAAGGTTACTGCTACACACACAAATTTAGTACAGACAAACTCTGATACACACACAAGCTTACTACAGACAAGCTCACTGCACACACATGCTCACCACGGACAGGAGCAGACACACCCATGCTCCCTACAGACAAGCTCACTAACACACACACGATCCCTACAGACAAGCTCACTGAGACACATACAAGCTCACTCACTAGCAGGCACACACACAAACTCACTAACAGGTGCACACACACAGAAGCTCCCTCACTAGCAGATGCACACACACAGAAGCTCACTCACTAACAGTAGTGCACACACACACACACACAGAAGCTCACTCACTCACTAGCAGATGCACACACACAAAGACATCCACACACACAGAGGCAGGCACACACACACACAGGGGCAGCCATCCACACACACAGAGACAGGCAGACAGCCACACACACACCAAAAGCCACACACACAGGCAGACAGTCAAACACACACAGGCAGATAGCCACACACTCACACAGGCAGATAGTCATACACACACACAGAGGCAGACAGTCACACACAGACAGTGTCACACACACAGGCAGACAGTCATACATACACACAGAGGCAGACAGTCACACACACACACAGACAGTACACACAGAGGCAGACAGTCACACACACAGGCAGACAGTCATACATACACACAGAGGCAGACAGTCACACACACACAGACAGTGTCTCACACACACAGCCACACACACACCAAAAGCCACACACACAGGCAGACAGTCAAACATACACAGGCAGATAGCCACACACTCACACAGGCAGATAGTCATACACACACAGGCAGATAGCCACACATTCACACAGGCAGATAGTCATACACTCACACAGGCAGATAGTCATACACACAGGCAGATAGCCACACACTCACACACACACAGGCAGACAGTCATACATACCCACAGAGGCAGACAGTCACACACACACACACACAGACAGTGTCACACACACACACAGGCAGACAGTCATACATACACAGAGGCAGACAGTAACACACACAGGCAGACAGTCATACATACACACAGAGGCAGACAGTCACACATACACACATACACAGGCAGACAGTCATACATACACACAGAGGCAGACAGTCACACACACAGACAGTGTCACACACACACACACACACAGGCAGACAGTCATACATACACACAGAGGCAGAGAGTCACACACATAGACAGTGTCACATACACACACACAAACAGGCAGACAGTCATACATACACACAGAGGCAGACAGTCACACACAGACAGTGTCACACACACAGGCAGACAGTCATACATACACACAGAGGCAGACAGTCACACACACACAGACAGTGTCTCACACACACAGCCACACACACACCAAAAGCCACACACACAGGCAGACAGTCAAACATACACAGGCAGATAGCCACACACTCACACAGGCAGATAGTCATACACACACAGGCAGATAGCCACACATTCACACAGGCAGATAGTCATACACTCACACAGGCAGATAGTCATACACACAGGCAGATAGCCACACACTCACACACACACAGGCAGACAGTCATACATACCCACAGAGGCAGACAGTCACACACACACACACACAGACAGTGTCACACACACACACAGGCAGACAGTCATACATACACAGAGGCAGACAGTAACACACACAGGCAGACAGTCATACATACACACAGAGGCAGACAGTCACACATACACACATACACAGGCAGACAGTCATACATACACACAGAGGCAGACAGTCACACACACAGACAGTGTCACACACACACACACACACAGGCAGACAGTCATACATACACACAGAGGCAGAGAGTCACACACATAGACAGTGTCACATACACACACACAAACAGGCAGACAGTCATACATACACACAGAGGCAGACAGTCACACACAGACAGTGTCACACACACAGGCAGACAGTCATACATACACACAGAGGCAGACAGTCACACACACACAGACAGTGTCTCACACACACAGCCACACACACACCAAAAGCCACACACACAGGCAGACAGTCAAACATACACAGGCAGATAGCCACACACTCACACAGGCAGATAGTCATACACACACAGGCAGATAGCCACACATTCACACAGGCAGATAGTCATACACTCACACAGGCAGATAGTCATACACACAGGCAGATAGCCACACACTCACACACACACAGGCAGACAGTCATACATACCCACAGAGGCAGACAGTCACACACACACACACACAGACAGTGTCACACACACACACAGGCAGACAGTCATACATACACAGAGGCAGACAGTAACACACACAGGCAGACAGTCATACATACACACAGAGGCAGACAGTCACACATACACACATACACAGGCAGACAGTCATACATACACACAGAGGCAGACAGTCACACACACAGACAGTGTCACACACACACACACAGGCGACAGTCATACATACACACAAGAGGCAGAGAGTCACACATAGACAGTGTACAGCATACACACACACACACAAACAGCAGACAGTCCTTACACATACACACACAGAGGCAGACAGTCACACAGACGGTATCCCACACACACAGAGCGAACAGTCATACATACACACACACACTGAGCAGACAGTCACACACACACAGACAGTGTCTCACACACACAGCAGCCACACACACACAAAAGCCACACACACAGGCAGACAGTCAAACATACACAGGCAGATAGCCACACACACTCACACAGGCAGACAGTCAAACACACACAGGCAGACAGTCAAACACACACAGGCAGATAGTCATACACTCACAGGCAGATAGCCACACACTCACACACACACACACACACAGGCAGACAGTCATACATACACACAGAGGCAGACAGTCACACACACACAGGCAGACATACATACGCACAGAGGCAGACAGTCACACACACATACAGTGTCACACACACAGACAGACAGTCATATATACACACAGAGGCAGACAGTCACACACACACAGTGTCACACACACACACAGGCAGACAGTCATACATACACACAGAGGCAGACAGTCACACACACACACACAGACAGTGTCACACATACATACACACACAGGCAGACAGTCATACATACACACACAGACAGTGTCACACACACACACAGGCAGTTACACACAGACACACTGACCTGCTTCTTACCTCCACATCCCTTGGAGCTCCTGGAGGCTGGTTGTTGGGGAAGCAGGAACTCCATGCTGCATTAACCAGGGCCCCCGCCACACGCTAAGCCCCACCCCGCCGCACACTAGGCCCCGCCCCACCACACACTAAGCCCCGCCCTGTGCTAAAACCCAACCCCAGCCGCAATATTTTTATTTTATTTTAATAATCCTGGCCGGCCATGTGTGAGCTGTGCCGGCTGCCTGGCTCCCCCTGCTCCCATGGGGTCCTGTGCGGCCACACAGCTCGCACATGGCCGGCCGGGTTCACAGGAGCCTGATCAGTTCTGAATGGGGCTGTCAGCCCAGCCCCAGGTGCCGTGGCCCACTGGGAAATTTCCCAGTATCCCGGTGGACCAGTCCGGCCCTGCTGATACCTAACTCCTGATGCCCCTGAGGTCTACTGCCTAACTCCTGATGCCTGAGTTTGATGCTCCACACATGACGCCTAACTCTTGATACTTGACTTCTGATGCCTGACACCTGATGTAGAATGATGTTTCAGTGGATGACTGATGGAGTTTAGGAGAAAGGAGGATCGAATGATAATGTTTTGGAGTAGAAAGGAAGGATAATAAAAAAAATGTACACTGTAGATGTATTTGTGAATGTTAACCCTACAAAAAGCAAACCATTTTTTTAATTTCCAGGTGAAAACCTCATTCTTTATTTATTGACTTGTGCTCCAAAAATAAACTTGTTTTGTTGTATTATTTGACTTCATACCAATGCTTCCTCAGCTTTCTGGCAAACCCCTTGCCAAATTTAATTGGTCTTTTCTGTTCACAAAAATAGAGAACAAAATAATATCATGGTTCCAAAATCACAGTGATTACTCTACATGCAAAAAAAAAAACCTGAGTGCTGCACTTGAAGAACTTAATTTAGATCATTTTTGTTCTAAAGCTACACTTTCAGACATTTCCACAATGGGATGTAGGAAGAGGATAAAAGGAAAGAAATGATACATTTAAAAAAATAATGATTGTCTTTCCTGAATAAGACTGCACTTAAAATGTCCTTGCTTTTAAATGGGTGGTAAGACATTTAGAGAAAATATGCAATGTTGTTTTTTTAGTCAATATGCACCACTAACCGATATCAATGACTCATGCTAAGAAAAATTAGTAATGATTGTATGGATAATACTTGTTTCCTGTGGTGGCCTTTTTAACTGTTCCGCAATTTTCTCTTCTTTTATTTTATTTATTTTTAAATATGCATTTCTAAAAATCGAATGTGTTACACAACCTTTATATTACAAAATGAGCATTATCGAAAGCCTATTTTAAACATATCCCTGTAATTGTTTATTTATTCAATTTAGATCTTTACAAAGTCATTTGAATTCAAATGCTGCATGTTTAATTTTCTTGAAGTTTATTCTAAAAAGACAAATTCAGTGCAACAAGACAGATTTAATTACTTGTTACTGAAGAGCTTTTTCCCTGGACCTGCTAATGAAAATGATGGAACTAATATTTTTCAAGCAATAAATATCGGAGAACAATCTTAATCTTGCAGTGTAGTATATTACCACAGATTTCTGAAGTGGAGACATTTGTACATTAAATTACTATTAACTATTAACGTCTGCTCCAGAATGATAGTAAATATTAATTCCTGTTTTACTGATAAAAATGTGCTTCTACCTAATTTGAACCAAAATTCTTTGTTGTTTGGAAACTGTGCATAGAAGATTGCAAGTGAATATGCAAAAAACAGTGATGGTACCTTCTATATATTTTGCAATAAATGTGAGTTGCTCTGTAGAAATATATGAGATCAGTTATATATTGTGTCAACTTATTTTCAGCCACTTTAAGAGATTGACTTTTTGATGCAAATATACTTACACTAAGTATGTTATTTTTTACTGAATTTGCAACAAATGTTTAATTATGGTATGTAAAAAAAAACAGGATGACTGACAATAGGGTCCTTGTAGACTTCCCCCACTCAAGTTATCCACAAAGCGCACCTTACAGGAAACTTTAAAGCATTCAGCTGGCTAACTAGCTAGCAAATATTGCTCCAATCAAACATTCAGAACTAAAAGTGTTGTGACAGAAACAAAAATAAATTGGAATGTTGTAGTACATGCATGGCCAAAAGGTAGGTAACTAGCTATTGTACAAGTATAATTTCTCATGACAGCTTATCCCAACCCTTCAACTGGCAAAGCTTTGAATCTTACTTCTTGTCTCAACCACCAAGTACCAGATAAATGGTTGCTCTCTTTCCAACCCAGAATGAAATCTTATTTAGAAATCTAGGCATTATGTCTATTGCTGAAATAGTAAAATACAAACAGTACATTGTATTACCAGTGCCGGATCCCACTGGAAGGACTTTTACTACTGAAATGATTTACCTGTTCGTCAGTTTAGCGGTATGGTCCTTGGATTTTCACTGTGTTGCATTGCTGGTGCTTCAGTTATTTATTTTGATTGTTTTTTGTTTATGTTAGTTTTTCATTTAAATTATCTGAATTAAACCAATTAGTCAAAACTATTTTCTCACTAACTAACTGTTGGTGGGTAATATTTCCTGCTTGATCACACAGGTACACTTAAATCCTGTATTCTTTACCCCTATACTGTTCGTTG
Source organism: Pelobates cultripes (assembly GCA_933207985.1). Taxonomy (NCBI): domain Eukaryota; kingdom Metazoa; phylum Chordata; class Amphibia; order Anura; family Pelobatidae; genus Pelobates; species Pelobates cultripes. The sequence goes on along the minus strand of OW240916.1, from coordinate 154,249,593 downwards.
TCTATATTTATTATCAGTACTTTGCTTCTGTTCCATCAGGGACATACATGCATTCCAATGTCCAGTCTTCTTGATCCAGTTCTTGTCCATCCAAAACTAGGACTTCTCTGGTAGAAAGTGGTTGGCTTGCAACAAAAGTATTTTAGGGCCATCATTAAACCTTATGCTCCTATCTTAGCTCCATCAATCTCTTACCTTAATATTGGCTTAGGTTATATTGCCGAAAATAAAGGATTTGTATCAATTAATATGTTTTCATTAAAAATAAAATATTAGCAGTACCATCAATATTTTCACAAGGATTTGCTACATATATAGTGAAGGACCGCTGGCACTCCGACCGAGTACCTCCACCAATCGAGACTCCAACCGACACCATCAGCACTAGAGACCCCACTTAAAGCGATGCAGCTGCGACAGGGTCTCGCCATCTCTCACCCACCCTGGATCCAAGGCCAGGATCCAGCTTCCAGTGGGTAGACCTCTCCTATTCCAGAGAGC